>OZ010795.1:332270346-332954346 GCA_963932465.1 Maratus speciosus
GAATGAAAGTCTGAATTTTTATCTTCAATGACATCAAATTTAGGATAATTCCTGCATTCATAATAGTTTCCTTCCAATCTACAGGAACATAGATGTGCTGTTTCTTGATAGTTGCTGCTTCAATCGAGTTACAACTTTCTGCTGGTGTCTTGCAACAATGCTAGAAAAGTCTTGAGAACCTCTTCGTCCCTCTATTTCATCGATTTCATCCCAGACGTACATGTATCTCACATTATTATTAAAGGAATGGATCCCAAAGTTATAAACATATAGGTTTCGTTTATAATAAGCTATGTATGTTGAAAGCATAGAAAAGGTGGTGCTTTTTGCAAGTCGAATTTACAGCAGTAAGTTTCATCTGAGGCTTTAATTTTACCAGTTTTCATTTTCTGTCTAGCCTATTTAGTCTTCATTTTCTCTGTTTAGCTATCCGCAAGTGGAGCTCTCCTTCGATTTCAAGACTTTTTCAAGTGTTTTCACCATTTTTTTTGTCGAGAGCTTGATTTATGTGTCAAAACATAATTTACGTGTATCTGTACTTGGTGGCTTGAAGTGTAAAGTAAACTTTTTGCTGCAGACTTTGTAATAGAATTTCTTTTTGACGGGGGTCTTATTCTTTGTCGTACATTCCTCTCAAGCCCTAAGATCGAACTATGTGATTAGAGATTTTTTTTTCCTTGTTATGGTTTTTTAAAGAAAACGCTCTCGGTATTTTTACAGTTTTTAGGTAGATTTCGTATGAAATACTACCTATTGGGATCGTTCCGATGTTGGAATTTCTGAAACATTTTTGCAGATCTACACCGATCATGACCCCTAGAACCCAAAACCACCCTCAGTAAAAAACTTTATATATATATATATATATATCACTTTCTTCTGGATACGATAACTTTCGTAATTCTGCACCAATCTCTTCCAAACTGATACATAAAATCAAAGGGCATAAAATCTCGGTCAAGTTCGTTAATGGGCAAAATCGGACCAAGGGGATGGAAATAGTGAGGGGTTTTTTGAAAACTGATAACCCCCCATAACTTCTTAATTTTTGTACATATCAAATCAGTTTAAAGTTTTTATTACTTCTAAAAATAGGGCCAAAATTTTATGTATCACAGATTTTTGATAAAGTTAAAAATGGGCTCAAGGGGCGCAAAAAATAGGGTTTTTGGGAGAAAAAAATTCATAACTTCTTCAATTCTCAAGATATCAATTCCAAATAATTTTATTATAAATTTCCTTCATATTATCTACAACTTTTACATTCACAAGTTTTTGATAGGACCAATTCGTTCCGGAAAAAAAAATTAAAAACGAAAACAGGGGTTTGAAGAAGTAAAAAATCCATAACTCCGTCAATTCAAAAGATATAAAATCCCCATGAATTTATCATATATCTTCTTAATATTGCCTACAACATCTATATAGACAGGTTTTGGATAGGACCAATTCTTACAGTAAAAATAAATTAAAAATACATAGCGGTTGAAGAACAAAATCATCTAAGTAAGGGTGCATTCATATCCAAACTGCGTATTTTCTGACTCATTTTGCAATTCATTTTTGCTCTCAAAGGCTTCCAATTGGTGCGTTTTCTTACTCAGAAACTATATAATGTACCGTAACGGTTGATTTTTTGATAGAGGCAGAATATATTTTAAAAAATGCTGTTAAAGTGGGCATTTTGAACCGAATTTCCCGAAGCGGATTGTGTTGGAAAAATCATTGCATTAAGGATGCACTCAAATCCAAACTACTTATTTTCTGACTCATTTTTAAATTCATTTTTGCTCTCAAACGCATTTAATTAGTAGATTCGCTTATTCAGAAACTATATTATGTACCGCAATGATCGATTTTTTGATAGAGGTGGAATATATTTTAAAAAACGATCTCAAAGTGGGCATTTTGAACGGAATTTTCCGAAGCAATTGTGATATCACTTTCTTCTGGACACGATAACTTCCGCAATTCTGCACAAATCTCTTCCAAACTGATACATAAAATCAAGGGACATAAAATCTCGGTCAAGTTCGTTAATGGGCAAAAGCGGACAAAGGAGATGGAACCGAGAAAAAAACCCCATAACTTCTTGATTTTTGTACATATCAAATCAGTTTAAAGTTTTTATTACTTCTAAAAATAGCGCCAAATATTCATGCATAACAGATTTTTGATAAAATTTAAAATAGGCTCAAAGGGCGCTAAAAATAGGGTTTTTGGGAGAAAAAAAATCACAACTTCGTCATTTCTCACGATATCAAATCCAGTAATTTTATTATACATCTCCTTAATATTATCTACAACTTTTATATTCACAAGTTTTTGATAGAACCAGTTCGTACCGAAAAAAGAAAAAAAAATTAAAAACGAAAACAAAAAAGAAGAAGAAAAATTTTCATAACTCCGTCAATTCACAAGATATAAAATCTCCATGAATTTATCATATATCTTCTTAATATTGTCTTCAACATTTATATAGACAAGTTTTTGATAGGGCCAATTCTTACAGCAAAAACAAATTAAAAATACATAGCGGTTGGAGAAAAAAATCATCTTATTAACGGTGCATTCAAATCCAAACTGTCTATTTTCTTACTCATTTTTAAATTCATTTTTGCTCTCAAACGCATCCAATTGTTAGATTCTCTTATTTAGAAACTATATAATGTACAGTAATGATCGATTTTTTTATAGAGGCAGAATATATTTCAAAAAATGATGTCAAAGTGGGCATTTTGAACAGAATTTCCCGAAGCGATTGTGTTAGAAACAAAAAATATTGCCCTACTGAGAAAATAATTATTTATTAATCAAGTTTTAATTAATTGAAAGAAAAATAAAAACACAGGTCGTTTATAAATCTTTTCAGAAATCACGTCAGCATGTTTCATTTTTTTTTTTTTTAATTAAAAATGAATCTGAAAATGTGCCAGAAAATTTCGAGTTGTTCCCCATGGAAAAATATTTTTTTTTTAATATCGCCTTAACATGATTCTGATAAAACCAGCTATTTTATAAAAAGGAAATAAAAACTCGTCAAAAGTAGACAGATAAAACTATTAAAGTGGATTTATATCTAATAATGATTTAGTTTTTGTTGGTGAAATTAGTATACTTAACTTCGAAATGTACCTCTGCCTGTAGGCCGAGCCGGCAGGGAATTTTTTTTTTTTTTTTTTTTTTTTTTTTTTTTTTTTTTTTTTTTTTTTTTTTTTTACCGAGAGGAGGTGGGGGGGGGGGGGTCACCCAAAACAATATTACGTTCCATTCATAGTTTATACATCTGATTCACGAACGTTTATTTTTCATCAGAAGTTTTGAAATCGCTAATTATTTAAAATACAACTTTTTTTATAGCAGTGATGCAAGATTTAGACAATAATGGTTCACAGATAAAAAAGTAGTGATATTGATGAATGGATTTGAATCAGTACGGTTGTGAATGTTTCTTGTATTACTTCAGCAGCTTTGGACACAGATAACTAGCCCATTAACAGTTAAATTCTTTTTATTTGATTTGTGAAAAAATTTCATTTTCCATTGCTTCAACATGCAGACTTGCTTCCAAATGTTGCTGTCGCATTCTCCTCAATGTAGCATGACTCAAAGGGACACAAATGCGATTAACAATACAGTAGAGAATATCCAAAGACAGCTTTTGTCCTCGTCAATTCTTTTAAGTTTCTTTAAAAGATACTGGGAATGTTCATCAGTTCTGTGAAAAAAGAAAAGCGTGCATGTGTGGTCATAGAAAAGAAGACTATTCCTGCATATAAAAAATAACCATTGTCCACAGAAAGAAAAAGAAAATTTCTCATAATTACAAAGATGAGAAAAACTTAAACGAACAATATTTTTTAATACTTTTTCTGATTTCCGGAAATTACAATTAGTGTAGAAAATTATATAAATAAATGAATAAAAATATTGTTTATATAAAATTGATTTACTTTTATTTATATACTTATTTATTTAAAATCAAGTTACAATCTTTAAATACTTTTTTTGCGGTCTTAAATGTTAAAAAAAAAAAAAAAAAAAAAAAAAAAAAAAAAAAAAAAAAAACTTAAAAACCCTTTAGCACTAGAAACAACAATCTTAATTCGCTTGAAGATTCTAATTTTTTATGCTTTAATATTTAAACTAACTACCTAAAAGATATAATCCATTTTCTTCACTTTAACATCACACAAAGATATTCAGATGTGATCAAAAGTACGCCAAAAAATTTACAAAGCCATCTTTTATCCATTTCTTATCCTGTTCAGATCATTTCATTAAGAGATATTAACGATGTTCATAAGCTCTAAGGTGGAGGAAGGAGGGAGGGTTACAGAGAAAAAGAATATTGCTGAGTGTGAAATAATAGCCATTGTCCACTGAAAGTGAAAAAATGATTTATAAATATAATGCTGAATAAAACCTCAAAAATAAAAATACTTTTTTAATTTTTGTTCAGAGTTTCAGAAAATAAGTTACTGTTTCAGCATATTTTTTCTAAAGCAAGTTTTATAAAATTCATTAAAGAGAGAAAGATCAGGTAAAAGAGAGCTAAGACTAATGAATCTGTTTCAGAAGAAGTACTACGTTAAATAGAAATTATGAGGTGTAAATTGATTCAGAGCAACAAAATCAATTAGTTAATTTTTTTATTTGATTTATTTGTTGCAGTCAAATGTAAATGACAAAAATAATATTATTTTTATTAGAATGGTTAAAATTATGATTTTAATGATATGCAGAAATAAAATCCTCAATTTTAATGAAACATTCTCATATTAACTAAAAAACAATAGATGCAGAGAAGTATAGTTTTATGCATTTTAATATAAAATGTTTTTTCGTAAATTATAATATATGCACTGACGCAATATTATGATTTGCTGTGGACAGCTATCTCTAAAGTAATAGAATCGCGGTTCTAAGGCTAGAAAGTAGTATTGTTTAAATAATTAAAGTGAACAAACACCAAAGTATGTTTTTAATCACTGTATGGAGTGCCATAAAATAATAGCTTATATATTACTAGAAATATGTTCAATATATCACAGAAAACAATTATTTATTTTTATACACTTCTCTTTATTTGAGGTTGGACCAATTTTTATTATTATTATTATTATTATTATTATTTACAAAATTTTTCTCTGAAGATTCTAAATAGCGCACATTTTCAATTTCTACACCGTCGAATAGGAGAAAAAATGTTCTTTCAAATCCAATCTGTTTAAAAATAATATCGCTATATATTTGAAAACTATATATCAATTTATTTGAAAACTATATCGCAATCAACTCAATTTTTATTGTTTATAAATTAATTTGGAGACGATTACGAAAGATAAACTTTTTGTACTTAAATTAATACAAATGGCTCATCATTTTATTTAAGCCTGTATTGCATAACGAAATTAAAACTTTCATCAATTAATATATAAAACAATAAAATATAAATAAAACAAAAAATTAAGATATGTAAAAGAATTTAACTTTCGTTCTACTGAAATAGACAGAAAAATGTCGGTTGATTGTAAATAGTGATTTTCGGAGATTTCTTCGGCTGTTAACTCCTGATGTGAGGTCAATATGAAAATATCGCTTTTAATAACTTTCGAAAACATTAGTACAACGCATTATTGCTATTTTTCAAATTAATAGGATTTTTAGTATTATCATTGGGCAGCCTAAAAAATATATTAAATGTAAGAAATCTAGTAATCAGGGAAAAAAGAAAGTAGACCCATACGATGCTTTCTCCACGCAATGTTTGACATTATTTGCTGAGACATTTTTAATTATTTTTTTATTAATTAACAACAATTCTTTTTATCAAACAATGTGTATTAACGATATATAGGTATGCTATGTCAAAAGGTGCTTGTAGAACCTTTCGAAAACTTTCCATTCATCGCTGTACCTTTAGTATTTGGTGAGAAAAAGGATATAACTACCAAATAATTATATATATGATGTTTTTCACCTCTATTTTGTAACCCGGTAAGCCCGAGTTTATTCCCTTGTATTTTTAAAAAATATATTTTATTACTTTTTTTTTATTAGTAAATTTTATTAATATAGTATATTAAATTCTGTAATATAAAAAATGCAACTATTGAATCGATGCCTTTGATTCTAAAATATGTGAAATTTCCATGGGCACTTGTAAAATAAAAGCACTTTTATTGCGAAATCTAAATTATCTTTGCAGAGTGTTTTTCAAAGTCCTTTTCCACTGGTATAAGTAGATTTATTTCTTGTTTTATGTCTTCACCTTATCGATACTACGCAATTCTCAGGAGAAGCATAGAGCAAGTGCTGGCACAATGATGAACTTTGAGGTCTGCAGATTTTCTTTTATTGTTTTTAGATCCTTCACGTACAACATAAATTTGAGAAGAAGTATACCTGTATTCACCCTGCTACTTTGTATTTCTATAGCAGATATTCATCGGAAAGTGATTTCATCTGATTATTCACCAAAATATATTTGCTAGCTTATGATATTATTTAGAAAATTCAATTTTTTTCGTTAATGGAATTTAGAGAGAAATTATTTTTGCTTTCAAAACAATATTGTTATATATATTTTTTATTATATTAACCAAATTCTTGCCTTTGATTTTGATCAAACTTTAAAAGTTGTGTTACAAAACATTTTTTGTATAAAAAAACGTTTTTGTGTCCAGTCGTTTTTAATCATTTGGAAAAATGGTTATTGTCCTCGTTAGAGTAGGAAATCAAAGCATTTCTGAAGCTTTTTATTGGTTTAATCCGTATTTTATTTGTATTCTGTTTGGTCTACAGTAAACTGTACTTTCCCTTTACTTTCAACAGAGATGGATACTTCTGTTGCCACTATGACAAAAAAGTAATAAAAACAAAACAAAAAAAAATAATAATAACCCAGAAATAAATTGAGATACAGCTTTCAAACAAATTGCATTTAAAAGCACTTTTTTTCTATATACGACGGTGTAAAAAGTAATATTGTGGGATGTTTAGAAGTTTAAGAATGAAATTTCATTTAAAATTGGTTGTCAGATTTATAAGATGGAAAAGCCTTTTCCCGAACAGCCAATGAAATGCTTGGATAATACGTAAGTTTCAGAAAATCTGGCGAGTCGCAGGCGATTTTTGTCGCTTGCAATTTTTACGTGTAATAACACTATTAATGTTTAATTCATGGCGTACGTAATGTATCATCAACTCCGTGTGATTGTTTATGTCTTAAATTTTAGTCTTTGAAAAAATCATTTTCCAAATGGTCATTGTAATTTGTTAAATTGCATTTTTTTTAAATTATTATTTCCCTCTCCCCACCAAAAAAAAAAAAAAAAAAAAAAAAAAAAAAAGAGTTAAAAAGTTAAAAGGATAGCAATTTCTAGATAAATTGTACACAAACTTCTGTGCTATAATTTAAATCATTCCATACATTTAAGCAAGGTAACTTGAGGTGAGATGCCCTATTGTACAAGATGCCGAATCACGCAGTTTTCGTATGCGCAGGTTCTGTAGAGAAATGCCGCTCAGTTGTAAGGAAGAGGGTACTACTGATATTTTAATTTCCGTTTGCGCTCTTTAATAATAATAATAATAATAATAATAAGTGATACTTTTTTATTGCTATTTCGTCAAACCACTTCTGGTAAGTATCGTAAATCTTTTACGTGACTTCTTTATTTGCCTATATAAGTTTTAGTTTAAACACCAGACAAATAAATCTGATGTTTTGGAGAGTACTTTCTGCAAAGCATAAATGGTGGCCGGTTCCCACTTCTTCACGTCAGTGGGGGGCACTGTCGTCTTACCCAAAACTTTGGGGTGAGTCGACGAAAATGTTTGGGGCTAAGGTGCCGTTTTTTTTTTTTTGTTGTTGTTTGTTTTGTTTTGTTTTGTTTTTCCCTTGGAGTAAGATGCCGGTTATTTTCCGTTGCGGTCGAATGCGTGATTGTTTTTTCATTGTATAAATTACTCTTGTATATTAAATAACTTGTCAACAATTTTAATCATATAATTTAAATAAGTGATTAAATCGTGATTTTATTCAACTGATTAAAAAAATCATTAGTTAAAATTATAAATTTTCTAAATGTTTAAAATGGCATAAAGAAATATTAAAATATAAGTTGAACATAATTTGAAAGGTTTCTATATGTATTCTGACATTTAAATAAACTTTATTGGCCTTATAAATAATTGTTTAGTAATTAATAATTTTAATCATTGTTAAAAAAGATTATGTTAAATGCAGTTATAAATAATTTTCTTAAATTTAAATATCTGTAGTATATAATACAGTTTTAGATAATTAGGGTCTTCTGCCGCCTACGAGCTACCCTCCCCAACCTCCGTTAAGACACCACAGACTCTAAAAATACGCTAATTTGATCTGCTGTGAAAAGATAACGGATTAAATTTCCTACCAAGATTCAGAAGATGGGGATTTTTTTAAGTGAATGAGAATCAGTGTTAAGAGTGTCTAGCAAAGTGCAATAAAACCTCCGGAAAATGTGATTGGATCAAATGCATTCAGCGAAACTGTTCGTTAAATAAAATTTGCTCAAAGTGCCTAAACAAATGTGCAGTCAGTGGCAGATCTGAGATATAGCGGAATAGAACAAGGGTGCATATGAAAAATACCAAAATAAATCTGCACTCTAAAGCACTTAATCACATTGGCTTTATCGTATTTAAACTTATTATAATGTTTAAAAATAGGCATACTTAAGAGCCATAACTCTTTTAAATGTTAAGTAGAACGTGACTCTTTTTTTACAAATATTAGTTTGTCCTTTTATTACATTGCAACGTTTGTTACATTCATATTTTTGTAATTTACATATATTAAGTAAGTTAACAACTTTAGTAAGTCTAAAATAATAAACTTACTTTCATTTTCACATTATGTTTTATACTGCTTCAAAAAAATTATTGTTTACATTGAAACTTCATAAGGCGTCTTACCCCTAGATAATTGACCATATTACACATACCTATGGGTAAGATGCCGAAATGGAAGTGTTTGAAAAAACAAAGTTTTTGATGCTTTATATAATATCTGCAAAATGCAATAAGGTTTTAAATTATACATAAGGGTACAAATTTCAACAAGAAATCAATGAACAACAAATAAAAACAACAAGCGATTTTTTAAGCAATAAAATTAAAAAAATATGGCATGTTCAAACAGTTTATCCTATTCGTACCAATTTGTTAAAAGTTGTCACTTTTTAAAATCTTTTTACAAATTTTGCAGTTATTTATTGAAAAAAATCTCATTTTTCTATTAATAAATCTAATAATTTTTCCTTTAAAAAAATAAATTAAATTTTTCTCCTATTTTAGTGTTTTTAGGTGAAAAAATGGTTATCAAATGGTTATCAATAATTAAATGCAAAAGAAAACAGTAGTTTGATGAATTAAAAAATGCAGTATTTACTATTTTGTTCAACACATATACAAATAAGTAGTTTAATAAATATAATCTGTAATATTGTACATTTTGATCGATTTACGAGATTTTGTTCGATCCATATCTTATCATAAACAAACTATATTTTAAGGAATATATTTATATTACATTTTTATTAATATATTTTCTCAAATTCTCTAATGTATATAAAAAAAAAAATCAACGACTGAATCCATGCCTTTGATCTCAAAATATATGGAACTTTTAAAGGCCCTCGGGAAATAAAAACACTTTTATTGCAAAATCCAAATTATCTTCGCAGAGTTCTTTTCAAATCCTTCTTCTACTGGTATAAGTAGATTTATTTCTTGTGTTATGTCTTCACCTTATCGGTACAACGCAATTATCTGGGGAAACATAAAGCAAATGGTTGCAAAATGATGTACTTTGAGGTTTGCAGATTTCCTTTTATTGTTTTTAGATTCTTCACGTACAACATGAATTTGAGAAGTAGTATTGGTGTATTCTAGTTAGCATTTAGATAACTGAGATTCCTCCCAAAGTGATTTTGTCTTATTATTATCCAATTATATTTGCTAGCTTATGATATCCTTTAGGAAATATAAATATTTTTAGTTCATTAATTTTCAGAGAAAGGATTTTTGAATTTAAAATAATACTGAAAAAAATACTTAAATTGTATGAACCAATTTCTTATCTATGACCTTAATAAATTTTTAAATTAGTGTTTCGAAAATGTTTATTGTAAAAAAAAAAAAAAATAATAATAATAATAATAATAATAATGCATGTATTTAGTTTCGTTTTGTTCAGTTAAAAAAAAAAAAAAAAAAAAAAAAAAAAAACGGAATTAAAAGTAAAAAATATTGCACTAAGTGATTAAAATGGTACAGATGTCATATTCGCCCCATATTGGCGCGATTTTTTTCTGTCGCCAATATCATATAGGCAACAGGTACTTAACTTGCGCTAAAGTGCCGTTATTTTGCTTGATGTGGTAACCCGGATAATGTTGTTTATGCTGTTGATGTTTTCGCCAAATTGGCAACCGAAAAAAATGCGCCAATATAGGGCGAATATGACATCTGTTCCATTAAAACTTCTGTGCTATTATTTAAAACATTCCATATATTTAAACATTTCTGAAAAATTATTAATAAATGTCGTATTAAATAATTTTACAAAACGCTTTGGATTATTTATTGAAAAAGCTATTCGTTTTTCAGTATATTTAGTTTAAAACATAAAAAATCAATCGTCAAGCACATATTATGAAATGTTTTGTAATACATTTAGAGTTATTGTAGAAATGTTGCCATTTAATAAGATTATTTATACTTTGCTCGATATAGGAGATTTTGCTAGATCTATATCTTGTCATATCAGAATCAAACTATGTATTTCAAGAATATATATTTATATTACCTTTTATACTAATATATTTTCTTAAATTCTCTAATACAAAAAAATTTAATTATTGAATCCATCCATTTGATCTCAAAATATATGGGACTTCCATAGGTTTTCAGGATCTAAAAACACTTTTATTGCATAATCTAAATTATCTTTGCAGAGTGCTTTTCAAAATCCTTTTCCACTGGTATAAATATATTTATTTCTTGTTTTATGTCTTCACCTTATCGATACCAGGCAATTCTCTGGGGAAGCATAAAGCAAGTCCTGGCACAATGATGTACTTTTAGGCCTGCGGATCTCCTTTTATTGTTTTTAGATTCTTCACGTGAAACATGAATTCGACAAGAAGTATTGGTGTATTCTTGTTAATATTTAGATAACGGGTATTTCTCCGAAAGAAATTTTGTCTTATTATTTTCCCAAAATATGTTCCCTAGCTTAATATGTTATTTAGAATATTCAGATATTTTTGAGTTATGGAATTTTAAGAGAAGTGATTTTTGAATTTAAAATAATACTGAAAAAAATTCTGATATTGTATTAACAAATTTTGTTACCAATGATCTTAATAAATTTTTAAATTATTGTTTTGAAAAATGTTTGATTGTAAATAATAATAATAATAATAATAATAATAATAATAATAATAATAATAATAATAATGCATGCATTCAGTTATTTTTTGTTCACTTTCCATAAAAACTGAATTAAAAGTAAAAAATATTGCATTAAGTGAATAAAACTTCTGTGCTAGGATTTAAAACATTCCATATATTTAAACATTTCAAATAATTGTTAACAGATGTCGCATTTTAGAATTTTATAAAACGTTTTGGGTTATTTATAGAATTATTTTTATTATTATTATTATTTTTTTTATTATTATAGAATTATTTGGGTTATTTATAAAAAGCTATTGCTACACATTTTTTACTATATTTCCTTTAATACATGAAAATTCAATTGTCTAGCATATATCAGGAAATAATTTCCAATACATTTACAGTTATTGTGGAAATGGTTATCCTTTAATAAGATTATTTATACTTTGCTCGATATAGGAGATTTTGCTAGATGCATATCTTGTCATAATGAAACGATATTTTTCAAAAATCTATATTTATATTAATTTGTTATTAATATATTTTATTAAATTGTCTAATACAAGAGAATGCAATGCTTGAATCCATGCCTTTGATTTCAAAATATATGGAACTTCCATAGGCACTTGGGAAATAAAAAAATATATATTTCAAAATCTGAATTATATTTGCATAGTGGTTTTCAAAGTCCTCTTCCAGTGCTATAAGCAGATTTATTTCTTGTTTTATGTCTTCATCTTATCGATACTACGTAATTCTCTAGGGAAGCACAAAGAAAATGTTGGCACAATGATGTACTTTGAGGTCTGCAGATTTCCTTTTATTGCTTTTTTTTTATTATTCACGTACGCCATGAATTCGAGAAGTATTGGTGTATTCAACCTGCTACTTAGTATTTACTTAGTTAGTACTTAACTTATATTCCGTCATAAGGGATTTTGTCTTATTATTTTCAAAATATATTTGCAAGCTTATCAAATTATTTAGAAAATTCAAATATTTTTTTGTTTATGGAAATTTAAGAGAAATCAATTATGTTTTAAAATTATTCAACTTTTTTTTTATTATTGTGTTAACCAAATTCTTGCCTATGCACTTGATCCATTGTTAAAAGTTGTGTTTCAAAAAACTTTTAAGTGTAAAAAACATTTTTGTGTTCATTCAGTTTTGTTTAATTCAATTGCAACCCCCCCCCCCAAAAAAAAAAATAAAATAAAATAAAGGAAAGTGAAATGTATGGCACTAACTGGATAAATTGTATGCAAACGTCTGTGCTAAAATTTAAAACCCTACATATTTTTAAATATTTGTATAAATTTGTTAATAGTTATCGCTTTTTACAATTGTTTTTTTTTTTTAATTTGGTATTCCTATTCATAAATCTACTCATTTTTCCATTAAAAAATAAGATAATTTTTTATTTCTTTTACAGATTTCTATGGTGAAAAAAATGGTTATAAATTAGGTAATTAAACGCAAAAGAAAACAATTGTTTAATGAATAAAAAATGCAGTTTTTAGTATTTTGTTCATTAAATATACTAGGGGACAGTACCCGGGCTTACCGGGTTAAAGAATATAGGTAAAAGGATTTTTTATAATTGAAAACTAATATTTTTTTTATATGCAATAATTTTTTTAGATTGCCCGCTTTCATTAAAAGAGCATTTTTCGTATGGAAAATGCGAATTATACAATCAAATAAATTTTTGAATTTTATCAAAAGCGATATTTCCTTATTAAGCGCATGCTAAGAGTTATTTAACATAGATTTTGCTACTTACGGCATTCTTTTATATTCTGATAATTTCAGAGCTTATACATGTCTGTTAAATTTATGTTTTATTTATATTATTTTATTTATTTATGCATAAGGAATTTTTTTTAAATGGATATTAGCCGTAAGAAAATGATGAACTCTTTATTTTGTTTTAAGGGCAAACGGATGAATCTTTCGCAATCGAGCTCCGCGCGATATGGATAAATTAAAAAATATTTCATGCTTTAAAATTGTTTTTAAAATCATACACAATCAGTAAACTGAGATGAACTTTGCAAACAAATTCCATTTGAGAAAAAAAAATTCTACTTTGTGATCTAAAAATTTAAATTGTACGATTACAAATATGTTAGATTTGTGTTTTTCAATACTATTCTTTTATTTGTTTATAAAAGAAGTATTAATTTCGTTAATTTATCTTTCACAAATATGTTAGTTTGGTGGTTATTTTTAATATTATTCTTTTATTTGTTTTTAAAGGAAGTATTAATTTCGTTATCCAAAAATAATCAGAAACAAATGCTGAAAAATGCGTTTTGCTTTATGTGAAAAATGTTTATTATTATTTTGTATTGAAAACGGCACGTGATAAGATAAACTTAAAAAAAATCATGCTTAAAAATTATTTTGGAAAATATTACGTCAGTCAGTTAAGATACAGTTTTCAAACAAATTGCATTTGAAAATAAATTTTTTCCCTATGCGACGAAAATTGAAAATGTACGATGGTCAGAAGATTTAAAAATTGCAGTAGCGAAAATTTCAAGACCGAAATTTGATCGTGAAGTGTTGCCATTCGCAAAATGACGTCAGCGTTACACACACATACGTTTGTTCTTTACAATATAGATACCTAATCAGTAAAATATAATAAAGATCAGTTTTTAGGATGTGGTTATCAATTGAGAAGGAAAAACAATATAGAAAATGTATGAGTAGAAATGCGTGTTTTCAAAAGCAGTATGTTATTTTCCGTTATTATGCCCCTAATATAATATTCTGCTCCTAATGGGATTTTGCGCCACTAAACCCTATACAACAATTTTTATCAAAAGTTTTGAATGTTTCTCAGAAAATAGCATGAATAAAGATAAAACACCCCATTATTTCTCTCTTGTCTGCAATAATGAAAGCTATCTAATTTTCACAATTTTGAAGACATTTCATAAAATGCTTTTAAAATTAAAATATAAAAATTGGGATATTTAAAAAAACAAACAGATTGTGCTATCACATCTGCAAATGAAGAGCTTTCAGTTTAAAATATATATATATATATATATTAATAAAATTGGTTCAGCAGAAAGGTCAGGGCAGATGACTAAAAAACACACTTGTATTTTAAATATATAGATTATATAAAATTAGGAAAATTAAATTAAGCAACATGTAATTTTGATAAAATTATAGCAGAATGTCCTAAACCATTGCATTAAAATTTTATTATTCGAGAGAATTTTGGACAAAAATTTCAGGAACATGATATTATTTTGTTTGCTTGACTAACTCATCGAAGCAAATACATACAGGCGAGAATCATCAATTTCTGTAATATAAATCGCTATTATTTGCATGCCACCTCTCTTTTATAAAGACCCTCTAAATTTTTGCAAAACATTGCGTTTTATCAGTGTGCGATTTCGATTACATTATTTTCAAAAGTGAAGCAGTTTCAACTGTGAAGAATTTCGAAGTAGCTGGGCTGTAAAAACGACGCACTTCTACAAAACAAAATTCAGGTTTAAGAATTAAAATACACACTTTTTTATAAAATGACGTCATTTGCATACGCTAAATTAATCCACTTTTACAATCCAGTCATAAATTTCGTCTGTAGAAAAGTATGCAAATGACGTCATTATCACGCAATAACTGACAATATTCTTGACATAGCCCATATTTTAATTTTTTTTAAACTTTTTTTTTCAGGTTTTATGAGAAAATGGCAACAGAAAGATACAGTATCTCCTATTTTCGACTATTTACCGTTTACTTTCAATAGAAATGGGGTACTTTTGTTGCCACGATAAGAAAAATGGTATTAAAAACTACAAAAAAATTAATATCTCAAAAATAAATTGAGGTACAGCTTTCAAACAAATTGCATTTAAAACAGCATTTTTTTTCCTTATACGACAGTGTAAAAATTTAAAATGTGCGATATTTAGAAGTTTAAAAATTTGCAGTAGATAAAATTGCAAAACCAAAATTTCTTTTCAAATTTCAAAGTGTTGCCATTCGCAAAATGACGTATGCGTTACGCACAGATATGTTTGTCCTTTATAATATAGATAAGTAGTTTAATAAATATAATCTGTAATATTTTACACTTTGACCGATTTAGGAGATTTGGTTCGAAGGGTATCATGTCATGAACAAACTATATTTTTTAAGAATATATTTACATTACTCTTTTTATTAATGTATATATTTTTAATTATGTGAGAAAAAAATGCAACGATTAAATCCATGCCTTTGATCTCAAAAATTACTTTTAAAGAGTGCTTTTCAAAGTGCTCTTCCATTGGCATAAGTAGATTTATTTCTTCTTTCACGCCTTCAACTTATCGATACTACGCAATTCTCTGGAGAAACATAAAGCAAATGCTGGCACACTTATTTACTTTGAGGTTTGCAGATTTCCTTTTATAATTTTTAGATTCTTCATATACAACATAAATTCGAGAAGATGTATTGGTGAATTCACCCTTCTAGTTATTATTTAGGTAACTGATATTCCTCCGAAAGTGATTTTGATTCATTTTTTTCACACATTATATTGCTGGTTTTTAATATTTTTTATACAATTTAAATATTTTTGACTCATGTAATTTTAAGAGAAATGATTTTTGAATACAAAATAATACTGAAAATAAAAATTAAATTGTATTAATAAATTTCTGTATATGATATTAATCAATTTTTAAATGTTGTGTTTAGAAAAAAAGATTGATAAAAAAAATAATAATTATGTGTGCATTCCGTTTCTTTTTATTCAGTATCTAAGAAATTTAATTAAATGTAAAAAAATATTGCACTAATTGAATAAAATGTATGAAAACTTCTGTGCTAAAATTTAAAGCATTCTATATGTTTAAACATTTGTACAAAATTGTTATTAGTTGTCGCATATTAGAATTTCATAAAACGTGTTGGGTTATTTATTGAAAAAAGATATATTTGTATTTATTTTTCAGAATATTTCCTTTAAATATTAAAAAAAAACACACACAGGTGTAGCATATATTTTGAAATACTTTCCAATATATTAAGAGCTATTGTAGAAATATTTACCGTTTAATAAGGTTATTTAAACTTTGCTCGGTTTAGGAAATTTTGCTAGATCCATATATTTTCATAAACAAACTATATTTTGGAAGAATATATATTTATATTACTTTTGTATTAATACATTTTCTTAATTTTCTAATACAAAAAAATGTAATGATTGAATCCATCCATTTGATCTAAAAATATATGGAGCTTCCACAGGTGCTCAGGATCTAAAAACATTTTTATTGCAAAATCTAAATTATCTTTGCAGAGCGCTTTTCAAAGTCCTCTTCCACTGGTATAAATAAATTTATTTTTTGTTTTACGTCTGCACCTTATCGATGTCAATTCTCGACTACGACTAGTCAATTCTCTGGGGAAGCATAAAGCAAGTGCTGGCACAATGATGTACTTTTAGGCCTGCAGATCTCCTTTTATTGTTTTTAGATTTTTCACGTACAACATGAATTCGAGAAGAAATATTGGTGTATTCTAGTTAGTATTTAAATAACTGATATTTCACCGAAAGTGATTTTGTCTTATTATTTTCCCAAAATATGTTTCCTAGCCTAAGATGTTATTTAGAATATTCAAATATTTTTGGGTTATGGAGTTTTAAGAGAAGTGATTTTTGAATTTAAAATAGTACTGATTTTTTATTTTAATGTATTAACCAATTTCTTGCCTGTGATCTTAATTAATTTTTAGAAGTTGTATTTCAAAAAAATGCTTTTTGTTATATAAAAAACATTAATATGTACAATATTTTTTTTAAATTCAGTTTGCAGAAAAAATGATTTAAGGTAAAATATGTGGTACACATGTAGCTGGATAAAAGGTATAAAAGCTTCTATGCTAAAAAAAAAAAAAATCCTCGCATTTCAATATTTGTATGTATTTGTTAACAGCTGTCGTAAATTACGCTTTTTTATAAATTTTTCAATTATTTACTGAAAAAACATATCTATGTTTATTTTGCAGTATACATTTTTTAATACACAACAATAAATAAAAATCATTCTTAAAGCATAGATTATGAAATACCTTCCAACACATTTAGAATAATTGTACAAATCTTCACTTTTAATAAGAGATCGTAAAAAAAAAAAAAAAAAAAAAAAAAAAAAAAAGAAAAGTACTTTTTTTGAAGTAACGGCATGATTATAATATATTTTATATCGAATACAAAGATTTTACATGGAATACAAAGATTTTAATAGAATACAAGGAAATTTTGAAAGGTATTATGAAAAATATGTTAACAGTCTTCAAAACGCTCACATATGTTAACAGAATACAATAGTGAAATGTTTTAGTTTATTTAGAATTTGAAAAAAAAATTAAGCCTTTTAAGTATTGATTTAAATATGCAATGATTTGTGAGTATATTATTATACTAAAAAATTATCCATAATGTGTATTCACATTATATTATAATAATCTTGATATCGAGGTAAGTATGCACTCTTTCTTTATGGTAGTCCTGCAAGCAAAATTGGAGAGTGCTTGAACTTTACGATATTTTTATTATGAATCATTTTTACTTTCTTCTATATTTACAAGAAGAAAGTATTGGATTCGTAAAAATTTTCGACTTTCGGTTTTCGACGGATTTACACGTTTTAAAGGTCAGAGATTCCGAAAAACATCTTTTTTCAAAATGTCTGTCTGTGAGTCTGTCTGTCTGTATGTGACATAAATTTTGTGGTCGCTCTATCTCAAGAACTAATGTACGGAATTTAATAAAAATGTATATTCAGTTAGTCCCTGATATAAATTGGTGCTGATTAGTTATTTTGGTGTAAATCGCTCAACAGATGTCGCTGCTATGCAGCATTTTTACGATTTCAGCAATAGCTCAATCTCCAGAACTAATGCTTGGATTTTCATCAAACTTCAGATTCAGTTAGTGCTTGCCATGGATTGAAGTTTTATACATTTTGGTGTAAATTACTCAACAGGTGGCGCTGCTATGCAGCATTTTTCACGATTTCAGCAATAGCTCAATCTCCAGAACTAATGCTTGGATTTTCATCAAACTTCAGATTCAGTTAGTGCTTGCCATGAATTGAAGTTTTATACATTTTGGTGTAAATTACTCAACAGATGGCGCTGCTATACTGCATTTTTTACGATTCCCTCAATAGCTCTATCTCAATAACTAAAGCTTGGATTTACAACAAACTTCAGATTCAGGTATACCTTGATATGAATTAGTGCTGTTTATGCTTTGGTGCAAATCGCTCAGCAGGTGGCGCTGTCATGGTGCATTTTTCAGAATTTCCACTGTAGCTGTATCTCAAGAACTAATGCACGAATTTTCATCATATTTCAGAATCAGTTAGTCCTTGACATGAATTGACATTTTGCATATTTTGGTGTAAATCTCTCGACAGGTGGGTGGCGCTGCTATGTTTTTTTGCGATTTCCGCAATAGATATATATCAAGAACTACTGCTTGGATTTCCGACGAACATCAGATTCAGGTATACATTGGTGTGATTTAATGCTGTTTATATTTTGGTGCAAATCGAACAACAGGTGGCGCAGCTATGCTAGCTTTTACAGAATTTCCACTATAGCTCTATCTCAAGAACTAATGCCCGAATTTTCATCATTCTTCAAATTCAGATGTACTTTGATATGAATTGGTGCTAAATTGATGTAATTTCTTGTACTATTGAAATGATTTAATTGACGTGATTTATATAGGAGAAAGTATTGTGATGGCTACAACCTACTAATTATACCTGAATTAATAAATTTTTTGTATCAATGATTTGACAGACATTTTAGTCATTTTCATCAATTTATCTTTTTTTAATTTGCTATTATAGTTACTGTACCGAATAACAGGTTAACAAAAGAATATCACTCATTTTTCCTCATATTATATTGCTATAGATCCAAATCTAATTAATGCATGTAAATTTTGTTTATCCTTATTTTCGTTTTTGTCTATTAAACAATATTAAACACCCAAACAATAATTGGAAAAAATTTAATTAAGTGTTTATAATATTTTTCATAAATACTTGAAGCAATATTTAGCGGAAACTGTAATAATTTTTTTTTAATTCTCTGGAAATGAATAATTTCAATTATTAATAGTTAATAAATTTTATTAATTATAGTCTTGAAAATTTTTCAAGAATAATTATTGTAATTGGTGAATCATAAGCAAGCCAGTTTTGATTCCTTAAAGGATGTTTTTAATGATTGTATAAAAATATTTTTGACTTATATTATGATTGTTTTATTCTTTTTATAACCAGATTTTTTTCTTAAATAAATAAATTTGAAATTTTTAAAATATATAAATTTGGAAATTATGTTATGCAAAATGCCTTCATGATTTATAGCTAATTGTAAATATATTTATTGAAGTTTTCAAAGTTTTTAAATTCATTAACTTTATTTCAACTTATTTTAAATTAGCAGAATAATCCCTTTGGAAAACCGAATTTAAATCTCTTTTTTTCAATTTGGTATGTATGCACCCATGAAGTTTCATTGTTATACTATAGAGAACAAACTTGTCTATCAGTTTTCATTCTTCGTACGAATTATAATTATACTACAATGTTTATTTTCTCGCTTTACACAAATTCAGTTTTAATATTAATAATATTATTCTTTAATGTTTTTTTTATATACATTTTAAGCGTATTTTGACACTTTTCTAAAGCACAAAGACATTTTTTTTAAACCGTATGATAGATAGATAAATACATATATTATCTTTAAATTTTTTCCTACCGAATATAACTAAAAGATTTTTAGGATGAACTGAAAGGGGTAACACAAAGTTATACTTTTTTTACAGTCACATGACTTCTGAGACTTTTAAAATCTTCGCCGCCTAAAAGCCGTAAAATCAGATATAAAATATATTATTGCAGCGGAAAGGATGCGTAAAAGCGATGTTCTGAAAAAGAAAGAAGTTTAGGATTTTTTTTTCTCTTTTTTAATACAACATTGAAAACGTGACGAAATATTTTTGGTCTTCAGTTAGGACATATGAGTGAAAATATTTCAGGATAATGGTATTGACTTATTGAATTCCTTCATATTTTGAAAATGCATATTTAACTTAAAGAAGAAATATGTTTGGTTGGAAGAAATGTAGTCTGATTTAAAACATATATATATATATATATTGTTTTAGATTTGTCCAAATATTGCTCGAGCTAATATTCCAATATAATTATTATTCTTTTGTTAATATTTTGTTTTCTACAACATATTTGAATGTGTAAAAATAGTGAGTTTCATATGAGTACTTCATATGGAAAGAAAGTCTTTTTTTTTTTCTTTTTTTTTTTTTTTAATATTTTTTCTATATATAAAAAAAGTAACGTTTTGGAAATGGACCAATAAAAATATGCGTAGATACCGTTAAACGCATCTGATTGGTCAGAGCTTTTTGACGCTATAAGGGGAGTTACAAAGGGAGGGGTTCATACTCTGTCGCCAGACATATCGTGTTAGACATATCGCCAAGTTTGTTGCCAACATGGCAATTTATCGCCAAATTTGGCGACCAAAATTAATCGCCAAAAGTGATGCCGACATGGCGCTATTTCCAGCATTTCGCAAATTTTCCATACACTCCCATTGAAATCCAAATCACTGGGTATACTTGCTTGCAGAAAATCTACAAATTCAGATGTTTCAATACAACAAAAACTAATATTAGCTTATGAATAGAGCGTAATTGAACTATTTATATTATTTTTAAGCACAAACACTAACTATTTACAATATTCTTAACACTATATATATATAATTTTGATATAATTTGTAATTATTCATATAAATTATAAATTGTACCTTTTTTAATGATTTTATATTTAATAATTCTTTTAATTATGAAACTCTGTAAGCTGTAATGATTGCTTGCCTGCTTGGAGATAAGGAAATAAAATCGTCAAGAGTTGGGGAGGAGCGTGTTTATACCAAGTGGAATCTAAAAATTAAATGCATAGAAAATGAGGAATCGCGAAGCGATCCAGAATGGAAACGCGAAACCATTTCTTCTTGGGTTGGCTAGAAAAGAGGGTTTGCTTCGCGATTCCGTTCGGTATCGTGAAGGAATTACGTGGGAGGTTGGTGAGCGTAGCGAGCAGGGGGGGGGGGGGGGGGCAAGTCCTGCTAATTAATGTATATTAAAATTTGTGGACACATTTAATGTATCATACAAATAAATATCAATCACAGAAGCATTCAATATGTAACCTAAATTATACAATTTAAATCCAAGTAAATAAACAAGTAAAACTTATAAAAAAAAAAGGCATAATACGCAGGTGGGGTGCTGAGAGCAAAAACAAATAACAATACGAAGATAATAATAATTGTCAACCCATTACCTTTATGGTTCAAATTTTTCAAATTTCCGAGTCACAAATAATTGATAGCCTAAATACCATTAGTATTTAATCTATTGATTTTGTTAAAATAAATTATTTCGGAAAACTAAAATTTATCTTAATAAAACTATATAAACAAAATTTTATGAGAAGTAGCGCTCGTAACAACTGTTTAAATTTTAAATTCTGATGATGGAACGGTATTAGCAGAAAGAACTCGAATTTTTAAAATATTATTAATTAATTAATCATCTTTTAAGTAATGAATCATATATGTACTTTAAAATTTACTTTATTGTTTCAAACAATATACGTAAATGTGCGTCCTTTCTTATTCCATATAAACTGAACTGGTAAAGAAGGACAGACCTGCAGATAGGGAAAAAACACAGCGAAATTTTTTTGAGTCTTCAGATTTATGGGCCATCATCTCCTATGTGTTATTTCTTAAGCTCTACAGTGATAGGATAGACGCAGAAGGAACAGACAATGAAATTGGACATCAGGTTGCTGAGTGTTCTTATGCCCATTCCATATGTCCTGTGGGACTCATAAAGTCTGTCTTGGGAAAAGAATTCTTTATATACCCACGATTATTTTGTGTGTGAAAAAGTGTTCAATGCACCTTTACTTGAAGTTCTTAACGGGGTTCGGACACTTGTATCTTGTCAATGTTAAATTTTTCATATTGATGACTCTTTATCTCAGAAACTGTTGCATGGAATTGGCTTAAAATTTCAAAGCTTATTCCCTACATATTTCTGCATAATTTAAAACATGGATTTATTAAAATTAGCTGTAATTATAACTTTATGATTTTTACTGCAAATTACTAAAAAGATTAAGAAATAACAAACTTTAAATTACAAAACGCTAGGTTAACCTATGTACATATGAGAGAAAATCGTGTGTTAAAAATTTCAAAGGTGTATCTTGCACAGGTTATGAGGTAAAGAGTAATTTAGGCAAAAAAAATGAATTAAAAAAATGCAAATAAAGTTTAATATTTTATTATAAGTCGTACATCAATAAATTTAATACTTTTCAGCACCATAGGAAGGATTATATTGCCCCTCTTCTTCAAGAAAATCCGCTTCAAGCTTTTTTTTTTTTTTTTTTTTTTTTTTTTTTTTTTGCCTCAAGAAGAAAAGAAATAAAGAAAAAATCGAAAATTAAAAGAAATGAGCCGATGAAATTAATCTACTATATTTAATTCATTTTTATATAATTGCTATTATTATTAGGATTTCTGCAATATAACATTATATGTTTAATTCATAATTTTATATAGGAAAACAATTAAAAAAAATTCTTACAGTACGTTTAGATGCGTTCATAGTTATATAAATACGTAGCACTTATAGTTATCGTCTTGTCCGTTCGCCTGTGTGTCCGTCTCTCTCCGCATAAAAACGCCGTATATCCGCGAAAAAAACTACCCAACCGAATGATTTGAAATTTAATATACTATATAATTGTTGCAAAATTTTATGGAAATCGAATAACCTATAAATAAATTTTGAATAATAATTTTTGTATTCATGCATTTTTGCATAAGATAATTGGCAGCTATTGCACCAAGATCTGGATATTTATAAAATTAGTTACAGTACGAACATTTGCCACATCTGACGTACAATTTCTGACTTTTAAAAAATTGAAGGAAGGAAAAAAGTAAAAACAAAAACAAAAACAAACAAATAAAAAAAATCCCGGTAAAACTAAAATTTTACCATAAATAACGTCAGTATCTTAATTTTATTTTATTATACATATTTTATTTTTAATTAGTTTGTGAATGGTTTATAAGAAATAATTTAAAAATAATAATAATAACAATTTTATTCTTGTTTTTTGTTTCCTTTTGTTTATTTTTTCTTAAATTGTAAATTAAATACTTACATTTTATTAATTTTTTTAGTCACCCCCCCCCCCCCCACACACACACACACAAAAAAAAAAAATCACAAAACTATACAAAAACTCGTCGAAAATGTGAATAACTTTACTTTTTTGACAAAAATGAACTCTTTAGAAATTTTCCAAATTCCATTCATAACGGATTAGTCAAATCCTTATGTTATAAATTTTAGCGTTTAGTAAAACCTTTTTTTTTTTTTTTTTTTTTTTTTTTTTTTTTTTTTTTTTTTTTTTTTTTTTGTGTAAGCCCCACATAGATATACCCCACCAGTGGCCGAGAGGTTCTGCTCTCAAAGCTGGTAGACGGAAGGGGCTGGGTTCGAACCCAATCGAGAACGTCGACTTAATCGTTCGGAGTTTTCCGTGGTTTTCTTCGAACCATTGTTTTCCTTCCGTAAATATGGGTTAGGTTCCCTTAGAAAGACCCCCACAGAGCCCCCCCCCCCTCTATGGGCCCATAACCCTCGTGCTGATAAATGGCCAGGGCAAAAGACAGGGACGCATGGGATTGAGCTGTAAAATCTCCATATGACAAGCCTATATTTTCGAATGAAACAAATTGTGAAACAAACTATCAGCTGAAACTTAGACTTGACTCACTAGACGCAAATATTCCTTGACACACTAGGACAAATGATGAAAACTAGTATCACCACGCCTATATTTTAGAAGTAACAATATCATGGAAAGGTTAAATGCAAGCTTTTGTTCTATATCCTGTGATACACGTTTTCCTTCTGGCATAAGTTAGGGTTCTTATTATTCAAAAACATTCAGTATTTTACCCCTATGAATTCACTAACCAGTAAAATTTTATCTGAGAGATGATGTAACCGATAGGGAAAACAAAACCCTGTAAATCAGTTTCAAAAATCTGTTTTCCCTATCGGTTACACAATGGCTTCTCTCGATGTTGTTTCGCTGTTTACTTCAATCCCTTTCGATCTGGTGTGTAAAGTTAATAAGTATATCTGGCCCACTCCTACACACCCTACTGATTTTAATGTCGAAGAGATTGTTGAATTGGTTAAGTTTTGCTTGACCTCAAAATGTTTTGTATTTAATAACTGCTTTTATAGTCAAATTTCTGGTACCGCTATGGGGTCCCCTCCTCTCTGTTGTAATTGCTGAACTTGTAATGCAGAATATTGAAAATACTATTAATTCTGAACTTGGTCCACGTATTCTTTTTTGGAGACGTTATGTCAACGATATTTTTTATAGTGAAAGAAGCAGATTTCAATGATATTCTCAAGATTTCTAACTCTATTGGTAACCCTATTAAATTTATTGTTGAAATTAAAAGTAATGCTGAATTACCATTTCTCGACATTCTAATCCGCAGACATATGACTGATATCTCTCAATCTGTCACCCCTACTGTTTACAGAAAACCTACATCTGCTGGTCAATGTACTAATTTCAATTCAATATACCCTTTCAGCCATAAAATAAGCGTTATTAAGACTTTAGCCTTCAGAGCCATAAAATATTGCAGTTCCAGTAATGATTTTGCAATAGAGAAACGTAAAATTTGTTGCGATTTGTTTAATAATAGCTATCCTATTCGTTTTGTTAAAAGAATATTTAAAAATACTTTAAATTTTGTAAATTCTACCCCCCTCCCTTTTTTTTCAACGTAGTAAACCAAGCTCCTTTATCTGTATCCCTTATTATAAGAACATTTCTCATAAAATTTCTGACATCCTAAAATCATTCAATATTGGGGTTTCTTTTAAATCAATTAATAAATTGAGTTCCTTTTTCAATAAGCATAAATTTCAATATGATAAGTCTAAATTACCCGGTGTCGTTTATATTATTCCTTGTAAAGATTGCAATAGTATTTATATTGGTGAAACAGGTAGATCATTGGAAGTTCGCCAAATAGAACATACTGGTCCTTTAAAAAAAAATGTAATTTGAATTCAAAAATTGTCCGGCATTCACTTCTAACGAATCACATTCCGCTTATTGCGAACGCCAGTATTTTGAAATCGGGTTGCAGCAGCTACCACGGTAGATTGCTCCTTGAGGGTTGGTTCACTGAATTGCGATCGCAGACTTTAAATGAAGATCGTTCTGTTCCTAGTGAATATTGTCTGTTTTTAAAATATCTAACTTTAATTGTTCTTGATTTGTTCCGTCGTTTGCAATGCAATGGATATTTTGTACTGATGATGCCTCGCATGTCGCTTGACGAAACGTTTACAAATTGCATTTTTAATTAATTGTATATTTTTTATAAAATTTTATTTTTTAACTGTGCTCAAGTATGTCTTAATTTATTTTATTTGGTGTTTTAATGGTTTTTAAATTCAGACGTTAAATGTATATGTACTGTAAAAGAAAAACTTTGCTCTTACCCTTTCAAAGACACATATCACGGTACTAATTATTTAGTTCTTATCGCATTATTTAAGGGAACAAAACTGAAAAACATCCTCCTCTAGCAATATTCTTGTAATGCTGATCGTGTATTTGTATATGATTTTGGAAAGGACATCATTGCAGCATTTGACAAACTTTTTTATTCAAAGTCTTTAATGATAAATCCATGCAAATTTGAAAAGACCTTATTCCATAACTCACGTATGCACTTTACATGACGGAACATCGATGAACATCTTTTGAATCTTTTCTAAAGACATGTTTTCTGCCCCATACTGTTACGATGAAAAATCCACTTTTCCTTACTCAAACACAAATATTTAATTTTGTAAACAATTTAATATTTTTTATAGTTTCAAAGCGCAGCGTATTATACTGTAGTAATACTTAATTGAACTGCACTCGTGATTCATTTCCCACTGGAAACGGGGAAATCGTTTCCTTGTTAAAATTAATAGCTACCCGTAAGGCATGGTGACATCACGGCGACGTCGTTGTGAAGTCACACTGTGATTTTGTGACCGTCGATGTGACGTCACGTGACGTCGATGTGACGTCATAGTGACTAGAATGCGAGGTCGTTATGGCCGTTTTAGAGGTCGTTTGTGACGTCACATTGTGACCACTCTGTGAAGTCACGGTGTGACAAATTTGTGAAAAGTATGTCATTTGTGACTATTTTGGCATTAACTTTGTGACGAACCTGTGACGACAGCGACAATGCTTTGACGTCACACTGTGACTAATTTGTGAAATATGTGTCATTTGTGACGAACTTGTCATAAACAATGTGAGGATTTCAAATGAAAATCAAATTTCAAATTAATTGCTTAAAATGGCAAAGGCCAACATAGAGAAAAAGATTCCAAGCCGGGACTCGAATCCGGGCTATCAGTGTAGCGCACTGACATTCTACCGACTAAACCACATGGAACGAGATCCAGCCTGGAAAATTTCTTACTAGTACGTGTTGGCAAGGCTACAAACGCAGCACAAGATGGAATATTTATCGTGAGCCGCCAACATCGGGTAAACACGAAACTTAATTAAATCCAGCATCGATTCAAACTATATAAATACTTGGAAATTTTTCCATAGAGAACCATTCGCCTTGCATACAATATTTCAAATGAAAATCAAATTTCAAATTAATTGCTTAAAATGCAATTTTAATTTGAAATTTGATTTTCATTTGAAATATTGTATGCAAGGCGAATGTTTCTCTCTGGAAAATTTTCCAAGTATTCATATAGTTTGAATCGCTGCTGGGTTTAATTAAGTTTAGTGTTTGCCCCATGTCGGTGCTCAAGATAAATATTCCATCTTGTGCTGCGTTTGTAGCCTTGCCAACATGTAATAGTAAGACATTTTCCAGGCTGGGTCTCGTTCCATGTGGTTTAGTCGGTAGAATGTCAGTGCGCTATACTGATGGCCCGGATTCAAGTACCGTTATGGAATTTTTTTCACTATGTTGGCTTTTGCGCCTTTTAAGCAATCAATTTAAAATTTGATTTCCATTTGAAATATTGTTTGCAAGGCTAATGTTTCTCTCTGGAAAAATTTCCAAGCATTAATACTGTGATGATTCTTGTTATAAACACTGTGATGAATTTTAAAATAAAGTTTTGTTTGAAATATACAATATTATCTTTTTACTGTACTTTTTAGCAATGTATCGCTATTTTGGAATCCTATTCTTCTAAAATACTTTTAATTTTTACACTGAAAAAAAAACAATGCTTATCAACTGGCATCCTTTTTTATTAAGTTCTAAGCTTGATCTTGAGTTCAAGCTTTATATTAAGAATGTGTAAGTTTTTATGTGTTGTGATTTGTTATTATTTTATTAAATACGAACATGGAGTCTAACGGATATTAATACATTTCCTATTTAAAGAAGAATAAGATAAGCCATATTTATTTAAATTTTTTATTCCCGTGTATATTGTATTTAATATGAGCTAAATAGATTTGGTATGATTTATAGGAAATGACTGATCTGGGAAATAAAAAAAACAAGTAAGAAAAATCATGCGTTAAGCATAGATTATAAAGCATTTTCCAACGCTTCCAGAATGCTTTAACTAGACATCTTAATTTAAGGAAATAACGTAAATAAGATAACTAAGTAAATATTTTAGAAAACGCATAAATCATTTGAAAAACTGATTTCAGCAGTTACCGTCCATAGCCAAATATGTTTTCCAATTCTTTTGAATAGCCCTGCATTTAATCTGTAGGTTGATATATACTAGTATATAATGTGAAAATTTAGTTTAGCAAGAAAACGCATAACAGGTTGAAATTCTCATTCAGCAATTTATACTAATATATGAAAACATACTTGAATACTTTTGTACAACCCTGTAGTTTACCTAGAATCTTTATTACACGACACTATTTAGTTAAAATTTAATTCAAATTAAAACACTCTTAAAACTGCTGAAATCACATTTCCAGAAATTATAATTTATAGACGGCCATATATCCATTTCCTTGCGTGACCCTGTGTATCCTTTTATCCATATTCTACAAACATTTTTTTTTAGTAAATTAAATGCAGTTCAACATAAAAATCCATAACTCATCTAAAAAACACCTTTAAGCAATTTGCGCCCATACCCCTTAACTCTTACGTATACTTTTGTGTAGCCTTGTATATGAATTATAGCTTTTATATACACCATATACTATGCATAAATATAGCGAATCATAAAAGCGCATATTATAATTAAAAATGCATTTCCAGCAATTATCTCTAATAAACAGTACAATATCAACTTTTATAAATATCATAAATTATAAATATTTTTTTATAAATATTATAAATATCAAATTTTAAAAAGTATAGTAAAGCAGTTTAATCTATAAACGTGTTATCAGGCATGAAAAACTCTTTATTTCAATGCTTAATTGTCATATTTTATTTTTTAATGCGAAGTATCGAACGTGTATCAAAAACGTAGAAAATGAGTTTACAATCGAAGAAAATTTAATAACTGATTCTGAATGTCTACAATTAAATGTTTTATTAAAATCACGAACAGCAAAAACGTGCTTACATACAATTTAAAAAAATAAATATACCAATTTGAAAAACACTATATAATTAGTATTTATAATTGTACTAATAAACAACAACAAAGTACAATAGATGAATTAAATGTATTGTTAGATTTAACAATTTCTCAAAAATCTCTCCATATGTTACAAGGAATTCCTATTATTTTATAATTTTGGCAAATGTTAAATCTGAAAACATTGATATGAAGATTTAGGATTTTAAATAATAATTTAAATTATTATTAGCAATGAAAAAAGTCTTTCAAAAGTTTCACTACTATAGTATGTAAAACGGCATTTCCCATTCAGTATAATGTTAATTTCTAATCTGAAAAACAATCACAGATCAGTCTCTTTCTATAGGTATAATATAAAACTATTTAACTCATCTCACCAAATATACAAGACAGGAATAAACAATTTAAATTAAATAAGACTTACTTTTTGAGCTCCATAAATTAATTATTAATATCCATGTGTATCCGAAAATGGCGACGTCTTTTTCTTCCATTAAAAAAAGCACACACAAAAGCTTACATTTTAGACTAGTAACTTACCGCATCTGTTAGAACAAAAAGTTCTCTGTTTACCCTGCGGTATCTTGGCAGACGATTTGGGGCAGGTGTTAATTTATTTCCTTTTATATAAACAGATATGGAACTTATATGTGCAATCATTTTATGAGAGTGTCTGTATTTAAATTTTTGTATTTGAAGAATTTTCCAATGTATTTTACCTTTTCTTTTTATCGGTTTTACCCCCCCCCCTCCCTTTTTCTAAGTAAAGATTGTTTCACACATAATAAATACCAAAATATCTTCCTAAAAAATAAAAAGATATAAATAAATATCGAGAATAAAAAAATTTCATTGTCAATCGTCATTCTTTTCATGTTAATTTCCTGTAGAATAAAACAATTCGTAAAATAACTTTTTTTTAGAGTCATATCTCTAAAACACAAATTTGAAATACGAATAATAAATTATATCATGGGTTTTGCATAAATTTTGTATTATTTTTTTTTTGTATTCGGAAAATGCTAATTTTATTTTAAAAGTCTGAAAGAAGTAGAATTTTTTTTTTTAAAATAGTTACTTAAAATAGGTACACTAATAGGAAAAAATATGACTTGAATGCAAATTATAAAGCAAGAAATGTATGTATGACTAAACTCTGAAGACTCTTTCTACGTGCTCATTAAAAGCTGCAGACTTAACTATAATAGAATTTTTTTAGTTTGAAGCCACAAAAGTGTTTCGAATACCAGTGGTAGGTAAAAATAAATTAAAAAATTTCCTTCCTGCAAACTAAATATGTAAAGTGTATATATTTAATATTCCTAATTCTAAATATGTTATCCAAATTGCTCCAGCACGTACCATTTTTCCGAGAAACACTTTTATAATAATAAGAATAAGAGAAGGATTATTATATTAAATTGCAATACTAGATAAAATTGAAATCAGGAAAAAAATATACTTTCACACTCTTAGATATCAAATTGATAAAATATAGCATGAAAATCTATTTTGTTGATACTTGTACCGTGCATTTTCCTTTATATGCCCCCCCCCCCCCCACCATCTTTTCGTGTCTGAATTTATTACTTGCTACCCACTAATATATTTTCATTCCTTATGCCGCTGTAACTCGGGCCTTTTTAAGACATTTCTGTTCATTTTCAAAGATTTTTGAAGTTCGTATTTTTCTCACACTCTGACTTACAATATGGGGGGATTTTTTTTGTGAGTGTGTCGTGACCTACGTTACATGCAGTGACATAACAATTCTTTTGTATTGCCAGAAAAATAAAATTTTACAGTAACAACATGTTTTGAAGATTTTTTGTACTTTTTGAAAGTTTTCTAAGAAGTTCACATCTCATTCACAATGTGACATCACTGAGTGGTGGCATTTCGGTCACAGATGTGACGTGACCACTGTGACCATGCATGCTATGAGGGTTCGTCCAGAATGAGCAGTTTTACTTTCCGATACACCATTAGTGAAGTATCATAGCATATATTATAAACAATATTGCGTTTTATCTGTCAGAATTAGGATTCTTCATGATAATTTCCTTCAGACAGCTTATATAGAATCCTCTGCTACTATGCGGTAACGACTACCAGAGGTCCCTTCCCTTTCAAAAAGTAGTAGTGAACAGTTGCAGTTGGCTCGTTCATCGATGACCAGAATTAGTTAAAATTTTTACACGCCTTAAAGTCTTAATATTAACAATGGCATTATTTTTACTTCTGAACAAATGCATATTCTAATGTCCCTAAACTCTCTAGTTCGCGATGCATGCTTCTGTATGCATCTACATGTTGCACCGCGATTCTAGTTAAAACAGTGATAGGCAACTTCAGGACTATCTATCATCTTGAGTAAATAGTGAAATGGCTCTTGCCTAATCAAAGTTCTCGATTAGAACCTTAATGTAAAAAAATCAAATTTCCACATAGTATTTTAATTTAAAAACTCCAATGTGATATTTAGTAACATTTCGTAAGGATTTATCTTCAATAGAATAATTTTAGAGGATTACTTTAAGATAACTGCCAAGAAATTTCTCCTCCTCCAGTTTTGAACTACGCATTACACATCTTACTTTATTTTATACAAAGCGATATTAAAATTATTATTGTTTTTATTACATGTCTTATTAATACCTTCCTACACTGTTTTTAAATTTTCTGAAAAGAAAGTGTTATCTTTTCAAAAAGAAAAACTACAGATTCATTTATAGTATATATTTGTGATTTTCTATAAAAGTGAAATAAAGGATTTTCAGGACGAACTTAAAAGTGAAACACAAAGCTATAATTTCTTTACAATCAACGTAACTTCAAAGACTTTTAAAATCTTCGCCACCTACAAGCTATAAAACGAGATATAAAAATGTATACACGAGATATTACATGTATTATTAATAGCTTCCTACACTGTTTTTAAATTTTCTGAAAAGAAAGTGTTACCTTTTCAAAAAGAAAAAACGACAGATAGATTTATAGTATATATTTGTAATTTTTCTATAAATTGAAATAAAGGATTTTCAGGACGATCTTTAAAGCGAAACACAAAGCTATAATTTCTTTACAATCAACGTAATTTCACAGACTTTTAAAATCTTCGCCACCTACAAGCCATAAAACGAGATATAAAAATGTATACACGAGATATTACATGTCTTATTAATACCTTCCTACACTGTTTTTAAATTTTCTGAAAAGAAAGTGTTATCTTTTCAAAAAGAAAAAATGACCGATAGATTTATAGTATATATTTGTAATTTTTCTATAAAAGTGAAATAAAGGATTTTCAGGACGAACTTAAAAGCGAAACACAAAGCTATAATTTCTTTACAATCAACGTAACTTCACAGACTTTTAAAATCTTCGCCACCTACAAGCCATAAAACGAGATATAAAAAACATCATTGCAGCGGAAATTGTACGTAAAAGAGAATTTTCCCTATTCTGAAAAAAAAAAAAATATTTAAAAAAATAATGTTATTCTGAAATCGTGATGAAATATTTTTGATTATCAGCTAAACAAATTTAGAAAATGATATTGATTTAATGAGTGTTGTTTTACTTTTTAAATCCGTATACGACCTTGAAGAAGTCAATATTTGTAGCTGTTATGCTTAAAGAAATGTAGATTAATTTTTAAAAAAATGCTTTTCATCGATTTGTTCAAATGTTACTTGAACTGAAATGAGAATTTTGAAATCACATTTAAGAAATAATGATTGCCGTAAAAAATCATTATAAGTAATAAAATTCAAAATCAAAATGTTTTTAATAAAATAACATCTATATCTATATACCATACTATTTATCAATCAATAATACACACACACACACACACACACACATATATATATATAGACAGAGAGTGAGATGTAGATAGATATGAATGTGCATATCACCTATTTGTAATGTTAAAATATGTATAATATTCCACAGTATTCGGAACAGGTAATGAGAACTGCGTACAACATAATAAACTTTGAGAAGAAAACTTTGTCTTTATCTGCTATTTTTATTTTTCCCAATACATTCATTCTATGACATTGTAAAAAAGATTCTCAAAAATTGGTTTATGAACGATAGTAACCATACTTTGATCGCTGGCAAGATCAAAAACAAATGTTAAATTTTAAATAAAAAAAGACTTAATCTAATGTTTTTATTTTTTTTTAAGTATATAATATTTATGCTATAAAAAAGTAAAAACCAACAAATATAATTTAAATTTTCTGAACTCATTAAATACACATCGATGAATTAAATTTTAAAGATAAATTTTTGATGTGAAGTATGCAAAAACGTAATCACTTAAGGTGTAAATTTTCGTCTTTAAAACGATAATATATTTGTAAAGAATTTCTCGTTCTTAAAAAAAGAAATCTTCATAAAGCACCATAAAACCGCCGAAGCTTCAAATTTATGTCCCATCATTTCTTATATGTTGTTCCTTAAGATCTGGAAGCACTTTGATAGACGAAAAGCAGACAGGCAATGAAATCAGACATAAGTCGTTGAGAGTTCTTATCCTCATTTCATATGTCTTATGGGACTCATAAACGTTTTCGTGAGAAAGAATTCAGAGTTATCTGTATCCACGATTTTTTTAAAGGAAACAAATATAAAATGTCCTTTGCTTTGAAGTACAGAAAATACAAACTATGTAAATAATTAATTAACCCACAGTTCGCAAATGAATTAAATATTTTGTTTTACTACTTCCACAGTTGAAACAGCATTGTGGATATTTAAAAATAAATTGGCATTTAATAGTATTTCTGAAATTTTGAAGTACGTAAATATGCATTAAGTTATTTAATATATATATATTTTTTTTCTAGATATGTGGAATCGTAAGAGTTTAAGACATTAATGCCATGATCTTTAGAAAATTCAAAGTTATTTTACCGCATTTCTTATTAGATGAAACAGTGCTAGTAAAGCACTGTCACTAGAAAGACAAAGAGATAAAATTTTCAGTTAGCACAATAAAATCAGATTAAAGTTCCAATTTATTGGCCACCATGTCTTTTATATTGTTGCTTAAGAATAGATACTGCTAGCAATATACATAAACATCAGCCAGTGGAATAGAACATGAATCGTTGACAACGCTTATCTGTACGTATGTATTTCATCAGACTAAGTTATTTTTTCATGCAAAAGAACGCTAATCAAAATCACATACAGGGTAATTATTTAAATTCCGTGTTTCCTGAAATAAACTGTGAATCGAGTTAGCGACAGCCATGGACTTGATAACTAGATACAGTAAAACGATTATTTGCTACGGGGGGAGGCATTTCGAAGACCTCTCCCCTAACGTCAAAGTGCGAGGTTAGCGTTCATACTTCATGCACGGCACACAATATGGGGATAAAGGGAATTGAAAAGTTGTGTAATGTAATCAATGTAATGGTAATTATGCCAAAGGTGCAAATACATATATCTATTGATGCCTGAAATGGAATATTTTTGCATCCTGTCACCAAATTAAATACACCACTATTTGCATGTAAACGTGTGATATTTTAAAGTGGGTGGAGCACATTTACTAAAAAATCTATCATATGCAAGAAACTACATTTTATTTTAATGAGAAAATCAGGCTAGGTAGGCTCAATATGTTCACTATTGGGACACATTTCAGAATGCACGATGCACTGCTGCATGTAGTATACCTCGCTTTAAAGCACAGGAAGTACAAATGATGCAAATATTTTATTGTCTGAGACATTAAGAAATATTTATTTCACAGTTGAAACTAGTCGGATGTTCCAATCCCTAAACTTCCGTCTATCTCAAACATGTTAATAGATCTAAATTCACTATCACAGTGCCAGAATTAAATAACATTTTATGATCATCGTGAGGATTCTAAAGATAGGAAATTCAATGCTTTAGTTTTTGAAATATGTCTATAGCTAAAATCGTAAAAATCTTTTAAATTGCAGCATATCCTTTATATTCTTTATATTCGTTATATACATCCATTATATCCATTACATCCTTGGCCATGACTTAAGATAATAATAATAATTATTCATCTATTAAGTGTCACTGATTTAGTTCTGTCCTTTTTTGTATGAACCAAACTGCAAAAATTCAATGTTGCCATTTCTCAATAGATCCATGATGTTTTATATTTTTTTCTGCAGTTTAAAGGAGTGAGCATAAAAAAACTACTACGATTTCAAGTATTTTAGGGAAGAAAAATATGTTTTTTATAAATACTTTGAAATTATAATTTTAAATTATAAAATTTTAAATTAATAAAATTTTTAAATTATACCTCTTTCTTTTAATCAGCGACAACATAATTTATCCTTACTGTATTATTTTAAACATAAATGTTGTTTCTTATTTACAAATGGACTTTTTAGGAATTCTTTCTTTTACCTAAACATTTTCACCTCTGCTGTATATTATTGAAAACTGTCTATAAATATTATTACATCACTATCTTCTATTAATCTATTTATTACTCACTTTTTCCGTTTTTCCTATTTATTATTTATAAAATAAACAGAAGAAAAAGAAGTAAGAATAGTAAATCAAATAATAGCATCATTTAACTGTAAATGAAAGAAAGCTATAACACAATTATGCATTCTGGTAATATGGATTTATTACATGAGTTATACGATTTTTAGAAAAGTTAACAAAATTTCTTTAAAATATTTTATTAAACCTGATGAGAAAATGATCCCTATTTGAAAACATGTATAGCCAAAATGATGCTTTAAACAAAATATCGATGCAAAGTAATAATTTATTTGCCACAATAAACAAATATGTAAGAAAAGAATTTCCATCTGATATATTGAATATGGAAAATACGCTGTAAAATATAAAAACTTAAATGTCAAATATAAATATTTATGTTCCTTAGCCATTAATATTTCCCTTGCTTTAGCCATTAATATCCATGCAACAGTAAAGTAAAAGCATAAATGTTTAATTTATTTTCAAAATTTAAATACAGAATAAATAGTTTTCATGTACAATGAAAGTAACCTTACCGATAAATTATTATTTATAGACAAGGATTCTTTCCCCAAAATGAATTTATATAAATTTATTTTGTTGTATTGAGAAGGAAATTAAAATTCTTTACAAAATAATGTTTAAATCAAAACGCAATGAAACCCAGATATAATACATTATCTATCACAGAATTTTATTTCAGAAAAAAATCAGTTTTAATGCTTTATTTTTTCTTAGTTTTTAATCGACGAAACTTACATTATTTAAATGTTTAGTTTTGTCGGGTTATGATTGCATGTAACATAAATATTTTGAACATTGTGGTAACATGAAATTTTCTTTATATGAAAATTTTTAAGGCATCTTAAACAGACATTCGGTTTTTTGATTTCGAGTTTTTGAAAGGCCTAGCAAGAAGTCGCTACAAATATGCAAGTTTAGTGACATTTTTGTAGGCGACATTCATTGAGGCGATTGTGGGGTCCTTGAGGAGATTGTAATATTTCATTGCGGTGATACTAATTATCAACATTTATTTGTGCTGGAGAATTATGGTTCTGTAAACAAAGCGTACTGGAAGATAATAAAGCAGACACTGCTTTCGAAGTGACGGGATAAGTTTGTTAGAGGAGTAGCGCAAACCAAATCTAACATTGGGAGTATCTGAATTGTATGTGTTCGTTGAATGAAAAAATAAATCTGTTGTAACTGAGTACTACAGACTGCGCAAATGCATAAAATCCTTTCATATTCGAATGCAGCTACCACTTAAGGCCTTATAAAGGAAAAAAAATTAAATTGCTAAAAAGTAGTTAATTTAATTTGGGAAAAGAATATTGACGCGAATCGCCTACAGTTTTCTGAGGAATAACATTATATATATATATATAAACAAGTTGTGCTTAATTTAACTGCCGTAAAAAGCATTGATATCTCAAGTCCCTCAAGTTCAAAGCCATAGATATTTCAAATCTTTCATTTGAAATGTTTTCCCCGTACATCGCCCTAATGCAGTTTATAATTTGACTTCTAATGTACAAAAGAAATTTCAATAATTTAAAAAAACTTTCGATAAAGTACTATCGCTTAAAATTTGAATAATTGGCACCCTATTTAATATTAATCAAATCGTGTTTTTTATTTAAATTATAAATTAATATTACATTCATAAATCATTTCAAAATTAATGATTCCCCATTTTGCAAATTATTTTGATATTAAAAATTATATTAAAATGCAAACGAGTTAATTAAAATAGAGATACTTTAAATTAAAATGTTTTTCATGAAAACCATTCAGTTTCGATTTGTTTGTGTATTCAACAGATCGTTAGAATAATTTTTTTTTCGTGCTTAATCATCAAAAAATGGTTACTTTTATTTTCGTGATTAGCTCTATTTGAATAATTTTCATTAATTGTCAGCTGAGATCGGATAGGCAGATTTATTATTCAAAAGGGAATCTCTGAAAGCAATTGGATATTGATAATAGTTGTAGGCAGAATAACTTCTAAAATCCAATTTCGGCTGTTTTTTACTTGCTACGCATTTTATTAGCCCTTAGCAGTCATTTTATGTGCTTTTCATTGTATTATAATTCAGTACTTTTCACCTTAAAAGAATGCAAATTCGGGACTACTTATAGTTTACGAAAGAGTTACGCCGTTTCACTTTTACTGTGGACGAATCTGCTAAAACTTTGTGTTTAACTTAGATTTTACGTGAGATGAATTAAGTGATAAAATGGATTGTTGATTAATTGATTAATTGAAATAAACAGATGGAGTACATACACTCTAAAGTTGTATTGCAGACACGTAAAATGACCAAGAAGACGATGCCAAGTAAGATGGATTGACGAAAGTAGAAAAATGGCCGGTGTTAATAGGGGGACTAAAACACTAGGCAGGAAACAATAGAAAAATTTGGGGATACCTTCATCCAGCAGTGGATAAAAAACTGTTGACAATGATGACGACGATGATTATAGCTAGCTATATATTATTTTAACGAATACAGTTCTTTAAAATGATATTTTTGATAATTTTATTTGAATGTATGGGGTTTTTCTTATGTTCTGGAACTAAAATTGTAGTTAGTTTTTCATCATCGCGTAACGAACGTACGTGACAGATTTATGTCGGAAAAATTGCTGAATAATGAACGCTGTATCAAATAGTACAGATTTAAGAGATATTTCAAATATTTTTAAAAAAGTTTATACATATATATATATATATATATAATTTTAAAAGTTAGCATGTTATTTTTTTCCTGTAGTACAACTCACTTTTCATAACAAAAACAGAACTAATAAATGATTAAATTTTATTAAAAGTTAAAAAATTAAAAATAATTTAAACAGTATTAGCAGTTTGAGTTTTGAATGGTTTTACAGAATAAATTATTTTTTTAAAAGATAAATCAAAATTATAAAGTAGAATGCATTCAGAAATTTGCAACCTTTGCTATAATATGCGTTATTTAATTTTTTTTTCGATTTTTTTTTTACTTTTTTTGCGTGGGAAAGGGGGGCAAAAATACTGCAAAGGCTTCTTTTTTTCTATAATATATATATATATATATATATATATATATATATAAATTTTATTCATTAATTTACATTTTCTCAAATTACTTCTTCAATGCATGATTTGATATTGGCTTATTAAGGAAAATTGTTTAATAAACCAAAATTGTTTTCGAAAATTACACTCTTCTGTAAAATCTTTCTTTCTTCTACAAATATCTAATTTTTTTTTGTGTAAAAAAGGAGAAAACAGAAAAAAATAGTAGGTTATCATTACTGGAATTTGTCTTTTATGAGATTTTAATGTGTTTTTCAACTGTGAATGAAATGAAAATGTTTATTTTTGTTTAGTCTTACAACATTTATTTGTGTGATTTGTATTTTTTTACTTCAAAGTTAGTAACATTTTGCACCTTTTCCTTCACAAAATAAGAGTGGCTATACATAACCTTCATTACCTTCCCCATGAAAAATACTTTACGAGTCCCGCAGGAAACATGAAATGAGGATAAGTATTCCCAACTACTCATGTCCAATTTCATTGCTTATTCGTTTTGTGTCTATTCAATCGAATGTAACGATAAGAAATACCATAAAAGAAAGGCCAATACATTTTAAATTTCAAAACATTTTATGTTGTAAGTCACCAGATTTTTCAAGCCCAGTTTACGTGTTTTAAGAAATGTTGTAGAATTACATTCATGTTTCACATTTAAAAAAAGGAAATCAATGATGATTATGTAGTTTTTGTAATAACGTATACTATATTACCTAAAAGTATAGAAGTCCTTGTAGATTGTACATTTTTACAAGTCATTGTTTTTTTAGAAGTATAGTTTTCTAAAGAAGATACGTTTTGGAATTACATTGATTTTTGACTTAAGAAAGTAGAAGAATAGATGCTTTAAAAAAATTTGAACCTCTTTATGAGCGAGTTATCTTTAAATGTTTCATGTTTTGTTCTAACTTAAATTCTAATTTTAGATTTTCCTTACTTTTAAAAAGCATAAAAAGGAGTATTGAGCAGGAATGACATGACAAATACATAAAATATGTTTTTCATTCTTTCGTGTCCTTCGTAAAAAATTTTAAATATTTTAAAAAACTATGGATCAATAATTTTAATTTGCTGTAAATTTTTCTTTTAATCTTGTAGTCTAAAAATATTTTCTGTCATTAAAACTGGCTTTTTCAAAGTACTTGCAACATTAGCATTTCCTCTAGAAAAACGTCTGAAATTCAATACATTATTTTTTTAGAAATGAATCTACTACTTGACACATACCAACAGAAAACACAGTTCATTTTTAGATTAAGTGTAAAATCAGAAAGTTTCAAGAAGTTTTAAAATAAAATCAATAACATTTCCACAAAAATCTTTTCAAACTGAAGTGTAAAAATATTTCTTCATGTCTTTGTATAGTATAAAAATAATCAGTGTTTATCTTTTTCCAAGATCGGAAATTTCACTTTAAGGCACCTTTTTTCGTCGCAGTAGTATATGTTTCTACCTGATTTTAAGGTATTTTGTTCTAACTTAAACTCTAATTTTAGATTTTCCTTACTTTTAAAAAGCATAAAAAGGAGTATTGAGCAGGAATGACATGACAAATACATAAAATATATTTTTCATTCTTTCGTGTCCTTCGTAAAAAATTTTAAATATTTTAAAAAACTATGGATCAATAATTTTAATTTGCTGTAAATTTTTCTTTTAATCTTGTAGTCTAAAAATATTTTCTGTCATTAAAACTTGCTTTTTCAAAGTACTTGCAACATTAGCATTTCCTCTAGAAAAACGTCTGAAATTCAATACATTATTTTTTTAGAAATGAATCTACTACTTGACACATACCAACAGAAAACACAGTTCATTTTTAGATTAAATGTAAAATCAGAAAGTTTGAAGAAGTTTTAAAATAAAATCAATAACATTTCCACAAAAATCTTTTCAAACTGAAGTGTAAAAATATTTCTTCATGTCTTTGTATAGTATAAAAATAATCAGTGTTTATCTTTTTCCAAGATCGGAAATTTCACTTTAAGGCACCTTTTTTCGTCGCAGTAGTATATGTTTCTACCTGATTTTAAGGTATTTAGGAGGCGAAGATTATGGTAAAGTCTATTAAGTTTTGTTAAATATGAAAAAGTATATATTTTTTGTTTCCCAATTCAGTTCATTCTAATGATTTTTACAGTTGAAAAGAAATTTTTCAATTATATGAATTCTTATATATATATCTTCTTTGTAGTATATTTCATCGACTTGAATTAAGATTAGAGTAATATATGCTGTAATAAATATTTTTCAAATTTCATGCCAACAACAGCTATAAGATAAAAACATAAAACTACTAAAATCAGATTTCCATGAAAAAGAAAAATTAAATAGCTTAATTAATCCATTAAAACAAGCACGGATCAAATTACTATTTTAGAAGACACGTTGCTTAAACTCACTTTACTTTAAAACGGAGAAAGAAATTTACAAATATCAAAAGTGTTTATTAGGTTGGGTTGAAGAAAAAAATATTTTTTACTTACAGAACGCTTTAGTGCGTAAAAATTGCATATTGTGACAACAAGAAAAGGGGCATACAAAATTTAAAATCGGCTAGCATCTTCCGTTCGCGCATCGTATTTAAAGTAAATGAAAAATTGAAAAAAAATCGCGCTTTTTTGTAATATTTTTCAGTTTATTAAAACTTTATACGTTTAATTTTTTTTGTTCTTTTTTATGGTTTAAATTACCTAATAAAATTAAGCTCTGATCAATAATATAATTTTTTTCCGTCCACGTAACATTTTAGAAAAATCATAAATTTACTAATTTTCACTGTGCAACTCTTTGCTCTTTCTGCTAGAACAAAACGACCAAGAATTCACCACATGGAGGTGGTTGCCAGGTTGAGTTCCACCCACATTCTACACAAACAATCATCCAGTTGTTGGGTGCGGTATTTACGTTATAGTTACAACTATTTAGAAATATTTTTCATACAATGGGATTCTTTTGCTTCCTGTGTTTTCTAATTTTCTTTTTTATGTCTAATACACTTTTAAAGTCTGATTTTTTAGACAAATGAGGCATAACCGGTCTAGACTTCAGTGTTGCTCGGATATAGCCATCTCTAGTTTCGTGTACAGATACTTTATTCGAGGACTCTGTCAGAAGATTTACGCACCTTTCCACAGCCTAGTTGTGGCACGGGGAAACTTTTGTATTTCTCTCATGAGCGTAGTGTCTGAATTGATGAGTGATTTAATATAATCTTCACTTAGATCCCGCACCATTGGGGAAGAATGCACCAAACAAGAATTCCAATTAATAACTTCAATGTAATCGGAAGCCTAAAAGTTTACTTTTGGTTTGAAAATTCTAAATCTTCTTCTTTGGGACGATTTGTCTTCCTTTTAAGGTCCTTCTGTTACCGAGCTCCCGAATATGTTCTCTTTCATGGAGAATTATTGCCAACAGAACATTATGTGGGTGCGCAAAGAACGCACTTCGTTCTATTACTGGATCGACAATGTGAAGTAATTCGTAGAATAAATAGCGTGATGTTTGGATTACTTGAACGACATGTTTTGGGCCGTCAGTAAAATATTTGCTCTTTTTAATGGCAAACCACACAGGCATGTATGATTTTAAGATGAAGACAACTATTTTTTTAAGTATTCTAATGGATCTTATGAACTTATATACATCTTAAGGACTCGGTTTGCCACCACTAATTTTTGGCCACTTGAGATATGTCATTTGAATTGAATAAAGGACCCGATTTGCCAAATCTTCTTCACAATGTTCCAAAGTGATTGCATTTGAAATGTCCAACAAATACTATTGGTCTTTGCTCAACAATCCCCTGTACATTTCAGGAATAGAACAATGGGTTCATAATAGTCCACACGTGTCAGAAAGTTTCACAGCAAGTAAGCTGCTGCCCGATTGGCCCACTAAAGGAATTAGGCCATGAAGTTTGACTGTCAATATGCTGGAAAATTTGACGAACAGTAAGCTTATTAAAATGCAGGAGACGTATGCCCCACTGAAGAGAGCGTCTTACGTGATGTTCCAGTCGGTGGTTGACACCTTTCTTCCATCCACTGTTGTTTGCAGTTACAGTGCCATCACACCCTACTACTTCTAGTTTTTCTAATGATATTAATAATTAAGACAGAGCTATATATCATTTGAGGAGCTCGAGGAAATGGCTGCATGGCTATTATAAGTTGATCAAGTTTCCTGGATCAGAGAATAGTGTCCTTCTTTCACATTCCTTGCTTGGCATTTAATTTTTCGACGAAGAAAGTATCATCATTTCGTCCGTCAAAAAAAAAAAAAAAAAAAAAAAAAAAAAAAAAAAAAAAAAAAAAAGACTCCAGCTTTCGTCAGGAAGTGTGAATTGACTTTTCAAATTCATCCTAACACGAGTCTTGTCTCTTTTTATATTACACTTATCAACCATATAAAAAGAATCTGTGTCGGTTATCATTCCAATGTCTCGCAGAACACTCGACTCTATGATAGCTGTTGCCCGATCAAAAACTACGAACAGATCACTGTTTAACGCTGTTGCGCTAAAATGAATTCTCATCCGTCATATGGGATTCCGCATTGTTTCATATAGTGTTTTGGTTTTATTGAGCAACACTATTTTAAAAAAAGAACTCAATTATATGGAAGTTAGTTGAATGAATATTTTTCTTTCAATAAAATCTTGTCCGCAAAATAATTTCAGAAAACAGTAAATACACTGAAAGCTCACTGAGAATGAAATCATCTATCTTAATATTGACTATTTGAATGAGTACAACAATTCTTCTTCTTAAACGCACGTTCTACGTGATGAAGCTAAAAACAATAAAAGAAAATACGCAGTCCTCAAAGAACATCATTGTGTCAGCACTTGTTTTATGTTAGCTAAGAGTACATGGTACCGATAAGATGATGACAAAAAGCAAAAAAGAAATTTATTTATACCAGTAGAAGAAAACCTTTGAAATGCACTCTACATAGATAAATCTGATTTTGCAATGAAAGTTTTTCATTTATTTTCTACTAAAAAGTAGGTCTTCAACCTTTTTGCCTGAAATTCATCTGCCACCTCAAATTTCGAAGGGCATTCTTATTTCATTTAGTCGAAATGTTTTTATCATTAAATACATTGGTAGTCTTTATTTCTAAAATAGTGTTAGCTTGGTCACCTGCGGGGCACAGATTGAAAAAATCTATGTTAAAAGAAAGTTTACATATTTTGATATCAATATCATGTAATTGTAAAAAAAAATATATATATATATTTTTACATTTGATAGAGTTATAATTAATAAAAATATAATAATTATATTTAATTAAAAAAATCATTATTTTAAAACATTTAATGATTATAATACATATCGTGAGACGAAAAAAATGTAGCATTACATATAACTTTGTATATTTTTTAAAAACATGTCTGTGTTTAAAAATGTAAAAAAAAAAAAAAAAAATACACATAAGAGACAGAAATAAATTTATGTGATATGAAAACATTTTGATGGATCAAAACGGCATAAAATAAAGTATTTATTGTGTTTGGTAATTTCAAAATGTTGTAATAGTACCGGGTGAGTCATAAGTTAATTAAAACTTTAAAAACCACTAAAAAGACAGAAATTGTGATAAAGGAGTGCGGTTTGAAAGAAACGGCGCACAAGGTAGTCGGATTTTTTTTTTCAACAAAGAAAACAATTAGTTGAAAAAATCACATGTAGAGGGCGCTGACGACCTGAAACCCAATGAACAGGACAACGATACGTTCCATTAATTTGCTCTTCCAATAAAAAATGTTCAACATGATTCCCAGAACATTTTACAACACAACTGTTGTCCTGTTCATTGTGTTTCAGGTCGTCAGCGTCCTCTACATCTGAATTTTTAACTAGTTTTTTTTCTGCTAAAAAATCCGACTACTTTGTGAGCCCTTTCTTGCAAACCGCAGTCTTTTATCATAATGTCTTCCCTTTTTTGAGTTTTTAAAGTTTTAACGAACTTTTGACTCACCCGGTATATGCTGCCTCTATTGCTATACCTATTTCTCTAACTTTTAAGATAATTTACTTGGAGTTTTCATTATCAGCACTATATAAGTAAACACTGGTATAATTTTGTGATTCGTCATGTATCTAGAGATGATCTTAAGAATGGTTCTATGCATAACGTGGAACTCGTTTGCAGCCGGGAGACCTTCCTCAGAGACATCATTTCCCTTCAATCATGGATATGGTGTAGTCAGACGCTATGCTAAATGATCAGAAAAGCCATTATATAGGGCTAATTTATTGCTAAAAAATACAGATATAGAGCTATTGTTTCTTCACTTGAATTCAATAGATTTTATTCATTCGTGAAAAGCCAATAGTTACGTTTGAAAACTACGTTCACTTCTGTGGAGACGACGCTAGTGATGTACTACTCATATAATTCATGATAAATTGGCTATAAATAAAAAATTACAATAGGAGCTAAATACTCGTAGTATCTATAATATAAAGGAAAAACGTGTCCGAGCAAAATTCTGAATTGAAATCGACGTTGGGAAATACTTAGACATATTTGTTTTGTTTTCTGAATTTGTAAACGTTGTACACTTTTAATATTTACAATGTCGAAAAAGAAAACATTTGTTCTTTCAAATTTTAATTTTGCTAAAAATGTATATGGATTTTCTGATTTATCTATACTTTTAAAAGAAATTTTCATGAACAAAATTTTTTAATTTATCGGTATCACATGCACCATTAAGGAAGATTAACCTTTTTCGCAGTTATAATAGTATAACTAGTTCAGTATCTTTTTGCGTCTAATATCTCATAACGAAAAAAAAAAATCACCAAAAAATAAATACGTAAAATATAATAGAACACAAATTTAATAGTTAAGTAAATGAACCACGCGGTTATACACTCAAATAATTAGCATAAAGTGGCCGATACAGATAGTGAAAATTAATCTGTAGCAGGCTGATGATGCGAAAGTGACGTTTTTAATAAATTTCATATTCTCTTTGAGCGCAGAATTGACATTTTTCATACTAAAATGTTGTTTGGTGTTGTTAGTTGCACAATGAAAAAAATTCACAAAATTTTAAAAATTCGTCAGTTGATTAAAAATGATTTCCTCCTATATTATGTACATTGAGGAGGATGTTCTGCAATCCGAGAAGACCAGTATGGATCTACTGCTAGGTAAATAAAACGATGTTCTGAGCTCAAAACATTTTACTCAGTATTGCATACAGGTTTTGGTAGATTTTAAAGTATCGCCATTAGTTCAAAAACTATTTTCCCAAAAATCCATTATGTTTTGGAGTGGCAATGTCACGCTGAATGCTACTGAAGCTGTTATGGTATACTGTATACATTTTAGATTATGAAAATTTATTCAATTTATTTTTAAATTAAAGAATTGATCGCGCCAAATTTGTTGTAGATATACTTTAAAGAAAGATATCAAAACTTTAACTCTATTCATGGTGTCCACTTTCAACGATGTCCAATGGCTAATTCCTAAACCGTTAGTCATAGACATATAGTTCGAATTACAAAAACATTTTAAATGAGCTACAGAAATATTTTGAAGCTAATTTGGACCAAGGAAAATATTAATTATAAAACAACGAAATTAAAATTTTTCTACGGTACCCCGGTCCTATAAGTGATGTTTAGAAAATAATTCTTATTAGACTAACAAGTAATGCAGAAAATCTCCCATTCATTTAACACTAAAACTGCCGAGTTATGAAACTTTAAATTTTATGACTTAAACCAATTTGCTACAACTGAACACATATGTGTTGGGGCAAGGATCGAGGGATCATACACGAAGTGCTTATTAGAAGGATTTATTTCGCGTGTGCATGTGCATTTCTACATTACAGCCGAAGGAATTACTTCGAGCAAGTTTTAAGGTAACTTTATTTTTATTAAGTTTTAGATAAGATAATATGATAGTATTTTAAAAAATTTATCATTTTGAAAAGGAATGCTAGTGTTTCTTTTCATCATTTCATTTAACGAAAATTCTGTTACTTATAACTTATATTTTTAACATAATTTGTATATTTTCTTATGTCAGAATGAAAACAGTTTTCAAATTTAAAATGTAATAATATTTTTGCTCTCAACTGTAATTTTTTTTAATATATCTGATGATTACTTAAATTTACGCTAAATTTATTAATGACCCCTATTTATTGGTAATATAACTAGGATTATAAATATTCCGATATTGCTGCAATAGCTGTGGCACTCTTATACAAAAATAAATGAATACAAAATTAATTAGGATAATATATATTAAATTCAGTAATACGAAAATAATATGACCCCATCATAATTAGGACGTAAACGCCATGTCAAACAAGAATTATTATCTATCATGGGATCATATATCATTAAATTAATTGCGCATGATAGGATTTAATAGAATAATCACCATGACAACCTAGATTCATTAACTATCACTGATATCATTGAATTAATTACGTATGATAGGATTTAATAGAATAAAGAAAAGTTTTATAAATATCTTTTTAAGTTTTGATTCAATTTTCATAAAATTCGGAATAAATAGACGAAATTCTGCAATGATTATATATATTGATCTTTAACCCGAAACGTACATCTGTGAGATGTTTGCGTCTACATATCTGCCCTTAATATTTTCTCTCTCCAACATTCCTAACTTATTTTTATGCTATTATATTAAAAGAATGGTCCTGTTAATGCCTTACTATTAATGATTAAATGTTTAAGTTCACTATTAGGTAAATTATTAAGTGTTCTGTTTAAGTGTTAATTTTGTGTACGGGATTTTCACACCATTCGGTTGGATAGTTTTTGAGCTGCTATGAGCGGACAGACATACAAACGGACGGACCAGACGTCGACTATAAGTGCTAAGTATTTATATAATTACGAAGACACCTAATCAGATTCTTTTTAACCATTTGGAAAAATGGTTATTGTTTTCGTCAGGATGGGAAATTAAAAGCATATCTGAAGGTTTCCATTGGTTTAATCCGCAATTTATTCGTTTCCTGATTGGTCTATACAGTAATCTGTATTTCCCTTTAATTTCAACAACGATGGATACTTTCTGTTGCCACTGTGACAAAAAAGTAATAAAAAGTACAAAAAAAATTAATAACTCAGAAACAAATTGAGATACAGCTTTCAAACAAATTGCATTTAAAAGCAGGTTTTTTTCACTATCCGACGGTGTAAAAAGTAATAGTGTCGGATGTTTAGAAGTTTAAGATTGAAATTTCATTTAAAATTGGCCGTCAGATTTCTTGGAAATCTGACCATGAAAAGCCTTTTCCCGAACAGCCAATGAAATGCTTGGATATTTACGTAAGTTTCAGGTGGATAATACTTAAGTTTCGTGAAATCTAACGGGTCGCAGGCGATATTTTTGGCTTGCAGTTTTTACGTGTAATAACACTATTAATGTTTAATTCATGGCGTACGTAATGTATGATCAACTCCGTGCGATTTTTTATGTCTTTAATTTTAGTCTTCAAAAAATCGTTTTCCAAATGGTCGTTGTAATTTGATAAATTGCTTTTTATTTTATTTTATTTATTATTATTATTATTATTATTATTATTATTTTTATTTATTATTTTTTTTTTAATTTTTTTTTTTTTTTTTTTTTTTTTTTTTTTTTTTTTTTACGATTTGAAACGACTCTAAACATTTGCTTTTTTCCTTGCTCGAAGATTTAGAAAAAAATGTAAAGACAACTAAATAATGTTTATTTATTTATTATTATTATTATTATTATTCGCATCGTACTAATTTTCATAACATTCATTTAGGAAAATATTACAGCTTATCTCTTACAATAAAATGCATGTATTTTATTTTGAGCTGTCGGATAGCAAGTGTTCATTCCAGGTTTCTCGCCATAGGTATTACGTATTTAAAAAATATATATAATAGGTCATTTTAAGAAGGAAGTTAAGCTGTGCTTGTAACACTCTTTTTTATTTATCTTTTATTGTTTAAAAAATAATTATGTTACAAGAAAATAAAATAGAACACATTTTCTTTTTGAAAAATATATAAAAACAAAATATTTAAAATATATAATGTGAACATTAAAAAGGTCCACAATCTTACTTAAAAGGTGACTAATGTAATGAAAAAGATATTACAAGTTTAAAATATACATTTTATTTAAAACTTCTTAGTACTTTCAAGCCTTCCAGGCTCATCATCAGAGAATATCTTGATAACTAAATGCTGTTTATTTATAGACTGTGAATTGAAAATGAGAGAGCCGATAATTACTAGAGTTGAAAGTAGAAGTAATTCTTGTAAAGTTGAAAGGAGAAGTCTAGAAATTATTGGCTTTCTCATTTTCAAAACAAAATGACGTATTTGTATAAATAAACAACATTTAGTTATTAAGATATTCTCTGATGATGAACCTGGAAGGCTTGAAATTACTAAGAAGTTTTAAATAAAATGTATATTTTAAGCTTGTAATATCTTTTTCATGCATTAGTCACCTTTTAAGTAAGATTGTGGATCTTTTTAATGTTCTCATTATATATTTTATGTTTAATCAAGGTGAAAAATTGCGTTTCGTCTTATGATATTATACACAATATTTATTTATTCTAGTCTTTTTAAAATTTCTATGTTAAAATCACTATTATTTTTTTAACTTCATTATTAATAAAATTTAGATGAACACATAACGATAGTTTTCAATCTCAAAAACAAATGATAAATTTATATAATAGAGCATCTTTTTTTCTAATAAAAATAAAAGATTTCTGGGATAAACTGAAACGGAAAACTCAGCTCTAAAATTTTCACAGTCAACATAGCTTTAAAAATCTTCGCAAACTAAAAACCGTAAAACTAGATATAAAAATATATTATTGCTGTGGAAAGATTCGTGAAAATAATTTTTTCTTCGTAAAAAAAAAAAAAAAAAAAAAAAAAAAAAAAAAAAAAAAATGCAGAGAAAGAAAAATCTCTCTCACACACCGCAGCGTAAAGAAATATTTTTGCGCTTTAGTTTTCACATTTCAGTAAAGTTTTTATGGAAATGTTATTGATTTATTTTCTTCGAAATTTTTGAATTTCTATTTAACACCAAAAGAAGCGGTGTTTACGATTGGTAAGTTAATGAAATATATTGTTAGCTGAAAATAGTATATTTTTTTGTTTATTTGGCCACAGTTTGCTGCAAAATGTCAATAATAAATAACATTCCAATATTGAAAATGCTCATTAAAAAAGTAAAATTTCTCCTAATAGAAAATGTAAATAGGCAATAAAATTTGCTATGTAAAAATATAACAATAATATTTGATATTAATATCTAATAGCTATTGAGAGTAAAACTTACAGGGTACTTCTGGCCGACATAGAGCCATGAAATTTTGCACAAAAGGACGACTTATACCACATAAGAAAAAAAGAACCCTATAGCAATAATTTATAAATCTTTGTTGATTTATTACGTGGCAAACTCAGGTACTCCACAATCGCGAGTACTGGTGATGTATAAAAAATCATTATACAAATTATTATGTATAAAAATTCTAGATTTATAGAATTCGTTTTTTGTTCTTATACATGCGCTATAAGACCTTAATTCCTAAAAAAATTCAACCGGAAGTTTTGACATCGGTACCAACCTCAAGGTTTTTTTTTAATACCATTAAAATCTTACAAAATTGTTCGCTTTATTAAATTGCAGAGATTGGGCGATTGTATAAAACCAAATTTTACGTAAAATTGTTTCATTTAAAAAATAGGGAGGTAGGCAACTATGCTTTTGAATATAAAATTACTGCTTGATCTAGAAACTTAGTACGAAGCATTTGGCAACATTAAAACATTTGGCACGAAGGAGGGTCTTATAGCGCAAGTTTTGTTAGAACTACATGAATTGGAACCACGACGTTTGGCTTGATTAACATGGAGCTTCAACATAAACACTGCATGCTTACATTGAGGTTTTTTTATTATGTTTTTACTATTATTCTTTTGTTTTTCCCGACACATTTAGAATGTATGAATTTCGGATGTTTGACATAAAGTTATACTTTGTATCAAAAATACAATTAAATAACTTTTTGTTAAAAATAAATGTTCAATTAATATTATCTCTATATTTGGTTGGGTAAAGGAATAAAGCTGTTAACCGTGCGATATAAATGATCTATAAAAAGTTATTGTCTAACATGGATACAAAAGAAAATCTGTATATATTTTTATAATACAAATATACATATATATATATATATATAATTTCAAAGACATTTCACGTCACAGATAAAAGTAGGTTCGTAAGGATAAATGTAGTAACAAGAAAGAGATAAAATACGCAGACATTTTGAATTTTTTACTCATAATTTGCCACTTATTCCTTAGAGAGGAATGTCAGTCTTAAATTTAAAAATAATAAATAAATAAATTAAGAGTCAACGGTGCAATTGGGAATTAGAAATAATTATGTTCTGTTGTTTTAATCATCGTTTAAATCTTCCCCCTTCGTTCTAGGCAAATACAAAAATTTTAAATTGATAATGTTATCTATCTAATACTCAATGAAAATTTGAATGAACCTTTGACAGTCTTTACCCGTATTTCGGTTGTCCCGCGGGACATGTACCGAAAAAAATTTAATGAATTTAACTATCCGAAACAAATTCAACGTTATATATACAGAGTGTCACAAAATTCCCGTAAGAAGTAATTTTGATAGAAAACATAAATTTATAAATAAAAATTATAATTATTTTATTGATTCATATATATTATAGAGTTGTGTGGAATTATATATCGGGTAAATTGGCTACACGGCTTTACTGAGTGTCCCGAATTAGCGCATAATTTGAATTTTGCGCCATTTAGGCTGCAGTTTTTGCGCCTAAAATACAAGATAAGGATGTGGACGACATGTGATTCCAACAAGTCGGTGCCACATGTCATACAACCCGAGAAACAATTTAATTACTGTATTAATTACTGTGTTAGTCATTTCCTGATCGCATAATTTCCCATTTTGGTAATCAGAATTGGCATGCCCGACATGCGATTTAACGGCGTTGGACTTTTTTCTTCTGTTCCTTTAATCTAATGTTTATGCGAAGAAGTCTCTTCTCCACCCACGTCTTCAAATAGAAAATTGGACACGGTATCAACGATATTCAGCTTCATTTACGCATAACGGTCATGAGAAATTTCAATAGAAGTGTATGTATGTGCGAGCAAAGCCATGCAGGCATTTTACCTGATATGTTATTCCATACATAACCCTATACTGTATCCTTTATGAATCAATAAATAATTTACAGTTTTAATTATCAACTTGTGTTTCAATATCACTTCTTGTGAAAATTTGGAGCACCTTTACCATGTACAGTGGGAGTTTGCACATTTTATGAAACTATCTTGGAAATCGAAGTAAAAACAAATATAAGAATTTTACTTTTTGATATGTTCAGTCTGATAGACTTTTTGTTGAAATATCGTAGTATGTCTTGATTTTTAAGATAAAAGAGCTTTTCTTAAAATATTAAAATTGATTTTTGTTCCACTGATCGACCACAATCTTCCGGAGTCCAACATATGTTTTAAAAATTCCGCTTGTTTCAATATACAGAATGCATGACTATCCCATCAGAGAAAAATGGGGGGGGGGTGAATCAATGAGGCGAATTTAAATAGAATAGCCTCAATTCTGTTTTTTTCTGTTTTTTTTTTTTTTTTTTTTTTTTTTTTTTTTTTTCCTTTTCAAATGTATCAGTTGTTTTAGAGATAAAGCATATTGTCTGATCCTGATGGCACTTAACACATTAAAAGATACTTGGGTAAAGTGATGGAATGTCTTCTGTGCATTAAAATCTATTTCTTATAATAATTAGATTTTATGTTAACATTATTTCTAATTTACTTAAGTTTTACGTAACAAAATAATTCACCAATAAACACAAAACTCTGATAAAAATTTCCCTTGCTGCCTCTGAATTAATACATATTGAGACATTTCAGTATTCTTTTTTTTTTGGTAGTAAATAGATATATTTCTACTGCAATCAGATAAATATACCCAAGCCTGATAAATTTTAAATACATATTTCCATTTTTTACTGCCAAATCCTTTTCATACAACAATCTGTGCATAGTTATTTTCCTTTCACTAATTATGAGACTTATTTTACGTGTAGAAATATCCAAACCATACTTTTCATACATTTTTAAACCAAATAAGAGTATTTGTTTTCGTAAAGCGCAAATGCATAGTCTTGAACTCATTATATATTTTCCAGTAACATTTAAAGCCAATTAATATGTTTAATGATACACCTATAAATAAACGCTATTCCGAATCAATGCCATATAGTTTTTTTTTTTTTTTTTTTTTTTTTTTTTTTTTTTTTTTTTTACATTTCATTGAAATGTAAATCAAAGAGAAAGTTAGCAGTGTTACACAAAAAAGTGTGTACACATTCTGTATTTTAAACATGCTATTATTTTACACTAGTTTATATTACCTCATTGTAATTGTATTAATATACATATTATTATATTATAGATTATATATTATTGCATTATTTATATACTATATATTGTAATTTAACATACATTATCATTATATAGCTTTCACTTTATTAAGATTATTTTACACAAACATTACCCGTCATTATGATTTTTTTTTTCTGAATAAATAGATGTAAAATATACATTACTTTCAAATCCAAAATGTACAAAAGATCAAAAATCTAAATTTTCTCAAATTTCAATAAACGTGGAATATTTTGTTATTTTTTTACGGCTAAATGAACATTATATGTATTAAAATTGTAGAAACAACAATTTTTATAATGGCACACTTTTTTTATTGCAGTGATATCCGATATGCAACATGCCAATGCGTCGTCGGTCCATTCAAACATTTTCTTCCTCACAGACTGAGTACCGGATTTTATTGCACAGATGATTCAGATTATGAAATCTATGGTTACTTATGCGTGTTATAAATTTCAGTAGAAAAATTGTCTGATTATCAGTGATAAATACATACGGCAAACAGCAGTCTTTCGTCGGCTATAATGCTAAACACAATTTCATTAAAATTTTGTATCGTTCCTTAATAATAATATACCAGCTTAAGAAATTCTTTGCAAATAATGTCATAATAGATATTTCTACAAAATTTATTAGGAAAATGTTGTAAAAATGAAATGTAGGAAATTGTATGTAATTTTTGTGAATGGAGAGAATATATTTAAAACTACTGTTTAAGTTTTTTTAAAATTATTATTAATTTAAGCGAAGTAAATATAATACATCTGAAATAATTATAATATTATATATTATAAAATATCCTATACATGAACTAAACTTAAATAATATGTAATCATAAATAATTTAATGAATTTTTATTAACTGATATTTTTTTTTTCTTTTAATCGTGGGAAAACGCTTATTCAGATATATAAGTTATATCATATTTTAAAACTGTAACTCTGATAAAAACTTAATACGAATTTCGAGAATTTAAATTTTAAAAAATCAAACAGATTTTGGATATAACAATAAAAATGATGCATTTATAACCATTCTCAGATAGGCAATAAATAACGAAACATGAAATTAGAGTAATAACTTTTAAGGACACCAACTCTTTCCTACTTATCAAAATAGGTTAAAAGCAATCAATCATTTTGCAATCATCAAACTTTTTACATTTCCTAAATTATGCTCATCGAAAAGAACAATTAAAGCTATAAATAAAAGATGTTTATATCATCCCACGCATGAAGCAAGAGTTTGACGTCACTACCAAGAAAAGAACTCAAAATGACTTAAAAATTGTTTTATTAAAAATTTAGTTGTGCTGTTAGATTTTGTACGCAAAACATGTAAAAATATAAGTAAAAGCTTTCATAAGAAGCAGCATAATTGTGTTTGTTAAAAAATAGATATTATATAACCAAGTGAAATACAAAATAGGCTCATTACTTAGTTTACTTCGTGTGTTCACAGTATTTAAATTCAACATTTTTTTTCTCATTTTACACTTTAGTGCTAAATTAAAATTATGAATTTACACAAGGAATAAATATACAACTTTGGATTACAGCTGCCCATACATCAAATCAAGGAATTGCTGAGCGACAACATAAAGGAAAGAAATTTACCTATATTATTATATTTGATTCACTTAGTATGAAAGGCGAGATTTATACTGATTTAATTATCTAAATATTAGCGCGCGTGTCACACTGCGCATAACAGGTGTGGCTTTTTTGCCAACATAATTTTCTTATACAGACTGATAAAGTCTGATATTTGATACATTGTGATTAGCAGAAGAAGAAAAAAGCTACTGGCCGTAAAAGTGCGTACAATAAATTAAAAATTGCTGAAGATATAGTACGTTAGGTTTTTGATATATTGTGTATTTTTGATAGTACATATGAAATGTTAAGAATTGAAAGAAAACTAAATATACACAAGTTTTTATATGAAATAAAATAACATAACAGCAATTCCTCTTCAAAACAAAACTTAAATTACTAGTAAAAATGGCCGCATCACGTGAAATCCAACTGGTAGAAAATCTTAATACTAGCAACTGTAGTACATGGAAATTCAGAACAAAAATGTTATTAATTAAAGAACACTTGTTCGATGTAATTACCGAAAATATGCCCACGCCGATCACTACTGATTGGCAGAAAAAGACTAGAGCAATTATCAATTTATCAATCGATGATTCTCAGATCGTTCATTGTAAAGGGGCTTAATACAGCTAGAGCAACTTGGAACGCGCTTAAAACAGTACACGAAAGGGCAAATTTATCCAGTATTTTTTTTTTTTTTTTTTGTTAAGAAAGCTTTATGGAACCAAGTTCCCAGAAAACGGTAACTTAATCAAACACATAACACACATTCTAGAATTAATTGACAAATTGTCAGCGATAGGGAAAACAATTAGCGACTCCCATCTTTCGGCTTACTTATTGTGTTCGCTACCCCCCTAGTTATAACACATTAATCACCGCCCTTGAATCGCGAAATGTGGACGAGCTTACACCTCAATTTATTAAAAGTAAATTAACAGATGAGTACAACAGAAGGGTTGAAAACGCAGACAAGGGTGAAAATTCGACAAAAGCGTTTAAAACGCTGAAAAGATTTCCAAATGATAATTTAAAAAAAGAAAAACAGTGCACGTACTGTAAATTGAGGAATCACACGTACAACAGAAGTGTTGAAAACGCAGACTAGGGTGAAAATTCCACAAAAGCGTTTAAAACGCAGAAAAGATTTCCAAATGATAATTAAAAAAAAAGAAAAACTGTGCACGTACTGCAAATTGAGAAATCAAACGTACAGAGAATGTTGGCATCTGAAAAATCAAAATAATCAACCAAATGCACAAAAAAACAACAAAAATAGAAAAATAAACATTACTCATCATCGTTGTGTTATCAACAATCGGATAACCAGAAAGGAAACACTGACCGCGAACCAGTAGACAAGACAGATTACAGAACGGAAACCGGATCAAAGCCGCGACGCACCTTTTCTAATAGACAAAGCAGGAAAACAAACTTGGATCATTGATTCTGGTTCATCTTCACATATCGTAAACAATAAAGATGAGTTTACTAAATTAAATGACACAGAAAAAACAACTGTCATAATTGCCAACGGCAAAACTCTAAACTCGCAAGGTACCGGAGAAACTACATTCACGACAAAAACATCCGATGGAGGCATAAATAAAATTACATTGAAAGAAGTGTTATATGTACCTAAGTTAGAAACTAATTTAATTTCAGTCTGTAAAGCCTCAAAGAATGGGTATAAATTATTATTTGAAAAAGATAAATGCACGCCTCCCCAAAATGGGAAAATATATTTGGAGGCATTATGGCATAAAACTAAATAATTGCAATCATGGATCAACACAGAAACGTACATACAGACAAAAAGCAAGCGATGATTCCTATCCCAAAACAGTGTATAAAAACAAAACAGGTAGAGTACCCGATCTAGTGCACACGGACGTATGCATAGCGATAGGAACCCTCACAATAGGTGGTAAAACAATGTTTGTAACTTTCATTCATGACTACTCTAGATTTACTGTAATATACTTATTAAAACATAAAGATGAAGTGCAGGATAAACTAATCGACTACATAGCTATGGTTCGAAACCAGTTCGGGAAATATCCGAAAGCAATAAGATCTGATAACGGGGGAGAGTACATAAATAGAGGGATAGTGGATTACCTAAGAAAAAGAGGCATTCAACATCAATTAACCGTGCCGTATTGTCCGAGCCAAAATGGCATTGCGGAAAAAAAATAGGTCACTATTAGATATCACTAGAAGCCTACTCAGAGATGCGGATCTACCACAAAGATTTTGGGGAGAAGCAATTAACACTTCGAACCATTTACAGAATCGCTTACCAACAAGATCAACAAATAAAACCCCATTTGAGCTATGGTTTAATCGCAAACCGAATTTACACTATTTGCGAACACTCGGGTGCAAAGCTTACGTATACGTAAATAAACAACATCGAGGAAAATTGGACGACAGGTCTCAGGAAGGGATTTTTGTAGGATACGACAACAAATCAAAAGGATATCGCATATACACTAAAGAAAACAAAATTGTAATTGGCAGAGCAGTGAAATTCATAGAAATTAACAAAATTAACTTAAAAAAAAGTAAAGAGATAAAAATATCATATGACGACAAAAATTACATTGAAGCAGAGATAAACAACACAACCGAAGAACCAACCGCGTCCAAACAACCGACCAATGAACCAAGAAGATCTGAAAAATCGAACAGGGGGATACCACCAGACAGATATATCTGTTATGTAAAAAATAATGATATGATAGAACCTACTAGTTGGGAATGATATACTGGAAATAAATAATCCCACAGAAAAAGAAAATTGGCTTAAAGCCACACAAGCGGAAATCAATTCGCTGAGAAAACAACACATGGCAGTTAATGGATCCTCCACCTAACAAAAAGGTTATAGGTTGCAAATGGACATTCAAAAAGAAATTAGACAGTTACGAGACCATTCAAAAGTACAAAGCACGTTTGGTAGCCAAAGGGTACAGTAAAAATATGGCGAAAACTATGATGAAACTTTCGCCCCCGTAGTGTCACAAACAACCGTGAGAACATTTTTGGGAGAAGTCGCACATAAAAAATTAAACGTCAGACACATTGACATTGATACAGCCTTTCTTTATGGTGATCTAGAAGATGAAGTGTACATGAGACATCCGGAGGGCTACATTGAGAAAAATTCAGAAAATAAAGTCTGCAAACTAAAAAAATCAGTCTACGGACTCAAACAGGCTGCCAGAACTTGGAATAAAAGAATCAAACAATCCTTGAAAAAAACTAAATTTCCAACAAAGCACCGTGGACTCGCCTTTATACACGCGAAAAGAAAACAACACTTCCACTTATATAATAGTCTATGTTGATGATATTTTGATAGGCGGTGAAAATGAAACAATTGAAGGAATAATAAGAGCTTTCAAGCAAGAATACCAGTTAAAGGATCTTGGAGAAGTCTCCCACTGTTTAGGCATGGAAATAAGAAAAGCACAAAACGGGTACAAATTGAATCAAAGATTAAAAATAGAAGAACTCCCAAGAAAATTTTATTTAGGAAATGCGAAACCAGTAAGCATGGATGCTGGTTTTTACAAATTGGAAGATGAAGAAAATTTAAGGCCCAATAACACAAAATTCAGACAAACGATCGGATCACTGCTATACATAGCAATCACTACACGCCCAGATATATCTGCCGCCGTCAACATCCTAAGCAGAAGGTGCGAAACTCCACGTTTCAAGGTCTGGAACGCTGAGAAACGAGTTATAAATTACCTGAACATTACAAAAACACGAAATCTCACATTATATACGGATCACGAACCAAAACTTATCGGATTTTTCGACGCTGACTGGTCAGAGGATACAAAAAAGTGAAAATCGACCAGTGGTAACATATTCATGCTGGAAAATAGTCCCATACAGTGGTACACCAAAAGGCAAAATTGTATTGCCTACTCATCGGCGGAAGCTGAAATTGTTTCAGCAGCTAGTGCAGGGCAGGAAATTGCCTGATTAATTAAACTCCTATCCGACGTAGAGCTGAAGCAAAAATTACCTGTGTTGCTGTACGGAGACAATCAGAGCTGCATCAAGATGGTGGAGAACGAAAAATTCTCAAAACGCACGAAGCGTGTATTAGATCTTCGTTACTGTCCGACTCAAGACATGATTGATGATTGTCTGACCAAGCCACTCCCCAAACCTCAATTTTTAAACACCGAGAATCAATGCAACTACTGCATGATGCATCTGAGATGGTTAAGGAAGGGCGATGGATAGAGTAATAACTTTCAAAGACACCAACTCTGTCATACTTATCAAAATAGATTACACGACACTCAATCATTGTGCAATCATCAAACTTTTTACATTTCCTAAATTATGCTCATCGAAAAGAACAATTACAGCTATAAATAAAAGATGTTTATATCATCCCCCGCATGAAGCAAGAGTTTGACGTCACTACCAAGAAAGAACTCAAAATGACTTAAAAATTGTTTTATTAATAATTTAGTTGTGCTGTTAGATTTTGTACGCAAAACATGTAAAAATATAAGTAAAAGCTGCCGTAAGAAACAGCATAATTGTGTTTGTTAAAAAATAGATATTATGTAACCAAGTGATATACAAAATAGGCTCATTACTTAGTTTACTTCATGTGTTCAGTGTATTTAAATTCAACATTTCATTTCTCCTTTTACACTTAGTGCTAAATTAAAATTATGATTTTCTACAAGGAATAAATATACAACTTTGGATTATAGCGGCCCATACATCCAATCAAGGAATTGCTGAGCGACAACATAAAGGTAAGAAATTTATCTATATTATTATATTTGATTGACTTATTATGTAAGGCCGGATTTATATTGATTTAATTATCTAAATATTAGCGCGCGTGTCATACTGCGTATAACAGAAGTCTTTTTTTCAAAAAAAAAAAAAAAAAAAAAAAAAAAAAAAAAAAATGTGCGTTCGGAGTGGAATCTCGAAAACCGACACTAGGTTGACCGGTTGTAATTAGTAGTATTTAAAGATTATATGCAATGAAATGAGTAACATTATATATTTGAGTTACATAACTGCATTTGTATTTTAAATTATTTACTTTGAAAATAGATATTTATTATATACTTATAGTTCAAAATTTGCTATAGACATAATTTGAAATCTATCAAAGTATCAAATTCAACAACTTCTAATTAGCATGGAAATGAACTTGTTCCTGCACGTCTACACAATTTGCATGACAGATCGGTGCCAAAACAAGAGAAGTTGACATTGTAACTTAAACAAGCAATGTTTGTGCTATGCTTACGAGTGGGTTTAGAAATCATACCAAGAATGAATTCGCATTAATGTGATACTCGACATGGTGTTATTGCCAATTATAACATTTAATACAAGGACCTTTATTCAAAGCTCTGTATATTGATTATTTGATATTAAAGCGTATTTGTAATTTATTTATTTCTAAATAGATTAAACTTTCTTCATACATAACATTTCTATTAAAATATCAACGTGTTATTTTTGATATATGTCTGTAATTACTCCTGCATGTAATGATATTTGTAAATGATTGCTTTTATAGTTTCTTGACTCAGATATGTTTATATTGTTATTTCATTTTGTTGTACCATTTTTTTTTTACTTCAAGAAATTAAAAATAGTAATAATATTGTAATAATAATAAATTATCCAAAGTAGGTAAGCACCTGTGAGCAAATATTGTCTTTTTTCTTTAGATGCACTAAAAAGTAACAAGCGTTGCAATTTCTCCAAAATTTTGAATTACCAATGCAGCTCTATTTTCAGCTATTCAAATATGATTTTTATGATCATTATGATTATTATATATATATCATGATTATTATTAATATTTTGATTACTATGATTATTGATATTACATGATTTAGATGATGTGCCAATTTGAGTATATTTGCGCATCGTAAAAGAAACAGAACACACTTCAAAAGTTACTAAAACAAACTTTTTTTGTATGTTTTTTTATAGGTCAATGTCTGAAAATTGGACAATTTAAGTCCACTGCCAATAATATTTCACTAATTATACTAAAACCAAAAACTGAAAAATGTAATATATTGTAACATTTGTTAAAACAATTACCAATGATAAATGGGCATATAATGATGTATAAATAATTAATTTTCAGCTTTAAACAAACGAACAGCTTTTCAGTCCCTGTCCCTAAATGTTGTAAACTTTTCCATAAATATTATTAACTTTTGCTATTATATATTTATTCCTATCTATATACAGTATGAGGAAATTTAATTCTCCTTTATTAGTATAGATTGCATAGCAAACAATTATAGCAAATACATTTGTTACACACATTTAGGATAGCAGATACTAGGTGGCGCAATTAGAATTATTTCCATTGCAACAGCAACTAAAGTTCAACTAGCCACTGTGTTTGAAGATCAGTTGTTATTCTCTTTCTTTCATATTTAGACATGTTTAATTTTTTTGTTTTGAACAGGGAAGGGCATTTTTTATAGCATCATTCATATCCCCATATTTAACTTTTTATTTACAATAAAAAGCTTATTGCTACTATATTTATGTAACATACAAATGTCACATGGCATATTTAATAATTTACATATGTGCAAAATGATTCAACAAAATGGCTGTGCAGCTATTAAGACAAAAACATCACCTCAGTCCCAATTATTCGACACTGATTAATATGTTAACAGATACTTTCTTTCATAAAATATAAATCCTTGATATCAAAACATTACAACATTTAAATGACAAAGCATGTATCGTAGTCTATAACAGTATGTGGTCGTTGGTACATTGATTTTTAAAAATAAAAAAAAATTGAATGAAATTGCCGGTTTTCAGATATTGACCCTTATATTTTTATTCAATAAGATTTTTAAAAAGATTTTTTTTCTCACATATTTTAATATCTTTTTCCAATTTCTGACAAACCAATTTTCAATATTAGTGATTTTACATATTAGGATTGTTCAAAATTTCCCTAAAGTTAACAGATATATGTAATTAAAAAAATATATAAATTTTACAGTTATTAAATAAAAGTTACAGAATACACTGTCGTATGTATGCATATATTTTAATGCATCGTTGAAATATCTATATATGGCATAAATATATATTTGGAAAATTATTACAGAAACATACATAAAGCACACAGTAAATAAATAGTAGTAATAGTGCATTTGGATGATGATGATATCCTATCACAACGCATATTTTTTTTTAAATAAATTAATAATAGTGCATACCAGGAGACATAAAAAAATACACTGAAAAAAATTACTGTAATTTTTAAACATTTGTAAAATTTTACATGGAAATTGCTAAAATTTCACATATATATATATATATATATATATATATATGTAAAATTTTACATGGAAATTGCTAAAATTTCATATATATATATATATGTGTGTGTATGTATGTGTATAATGTATATATATATCTATTTATATAAAATCCAAGTCTCTGTATGTCCCTCACAATTCCGGTAGGACCGCCTCATTGTAATGAATAATTGTTGAAAAATACTAATGTAGGGTTACCACAGTTGTGCCAAATGTTGACCAACTTGGCGGATTATCGCCAAATTTGATGAAATACCGCTAAAATTCGCGACAAAAATAAGTTGTCATATATGAAGCCTGCTTGGCGATAGCTAACTAGTTTGGCGAAATTCCCATTTAAAACAATTAATACCATATCTCCAACATCTCCATATCTCCAAGTTTGCTTCTAAGGTTTTTTTGTTTTTTTTTTTTTTTTTTTTTTTTTTCAAAATGTATGGGTGAGAATTTAAAGTGTAATATACGAAAATATAAGACTTTACATCGTCATCCCTATGCTACAAATAAAATATGACGCGCTGTACTATCTGAGCTCCTAACTGTCCGATTTTGGGCTTTACATAGCCGCATACAGAAATGAAATTGTCGGTAGTTTTCCAGTATATGGGCCTTGGCAAAATAGCGAAATCTGCCTTGGCGAAGAAGGAAATTTGGCAACATATATTCTGGCAACCTATTCACTGTTTTATTTCATATACACACGGATTTTTTTTATATTTATACAACGTATTTAACATAAAGAAGCCATTTGTCTAATTTTATTCAGAAACAGAAGTTATTTGTGTATAAAAAAACAACAATAATATATACATTTAATTAAAATATAAACAAATTTATATAAACAAACACAAAATTTCATCAAGTTTGTTTTCATAGCTGTTTTTAACATTTGGCAACAAATCTTACTTTCTGATGCCCGTATTCCATCAAGTTTTTTAAAAAACCGTCAAGGCCCCTATAGTGGAAAAGTACCAAATTCTCTCCTATTTTGCACTATCTGCACCATTGTTTGTAATATATGCAAGGCTGTGAGAGCGAAAAGTTTAAATATTAAATTTTAAATCTATTTATATAAAATCCAAGTCTCTGTGTGTCCCTCACAATTCCGATTGTTCTGCCTCATTGATCGTGGCAATGTTAGGCTTCGTTCAACTTACAAAAATCGGTACAACTTAGTTAACCCGTCTACCAAAAATGTATCGCCAAACTATAAGTTTAAATGCCAATACTGGTTGATCGTAAATGTAACATTCACTTGACTTTAAGCAAGTTACACGTATTTACGTCATCAGGTGATTTTTATTTCGACGTTTTATTTGTATTTTTATTAATGTTATACTAATTTATTTATTCTTTCGTTATTTAAAACAAAAATTATGTCAATTTGTATAACTTGGCGAGTGGTTTGGCGATTTATATAATTTGGCGAAATTGGTCGACGGGATAACTAAGTAGTACCCAAAAACCCAATGTATAATTTCTTTTATCTTAAATCACGTCTATAAAATATTCAAAATAGGAAAAGTTTAATGCTTTGCGCTATCGTTAAAACCATTTCAAAAACCGCGTTTAATTTTGCGGTACTACTTAATTATCCCGTTCACCAAAAAACTATCGCCAAATTATAAGATGGATGCCAATAATGGATGATCGTAAATATCACATTCATTTGACATTAAACACGGTGCATGTGTTTCTTACGTGATCAAGTGATTTTTGCTGCAACTTTTTATTTGTATTTTTATTAATGTTTTTCTAATTTATTTGTTCTTTCGTTATTTAAAATAAAAATTTTGTCGATTATTATAATTTGGGGAATAGTTTGGCAAAAACTCACGCATTGAATATCTATCCCAGCGCCACGAAATAGCCTGCATGCGAAAAAGTGAACCGATGTTAGCATTCATCCAACAGTGAATTACCTCAATTGTTTTTATAGTTTTATTTACTTTTTTTTATCTTTTAACGTTGCATTAAATGTGCATTAAATAAAAATAGGTATAGATGTCGCAGACGCACCGGGGTTTTTCTTTATTACCAAAAGGGCGATTTTTCGCCTGGCGTGATAACCTGCAAATTTTTGCTTTGAATGAAAACTTGGTGTTTTATAAAAAAATTAATCGTGCGTGTTAAATTAAAATAATGTGTATGATAATGGCAACTCAAAGCGGCAACTGTTTTTTTAGGTTTGTTTTGTTTTTTGAGTGAAAAAAAATAATGAAGTAGAAATGTAATATAGATTATTTTGTTCAACAATTTATTGTATTTTTCATTTGAAATGAATGAAACTGCATGCGAACGTAAACGGCGTTCAGACAGCGAACGTAAAGTCAATGGCTAGCTCGGCAGTCGCAAGAAACATTAAATTCTATCCGAGAAGAAAGTAGATTACGGCATTCAAATCAAAGAGTTAATGACAGCCATATTGATCGAACTGTGAGATTATCTCATAACTCTGTGCGTACTTCTATACAGCGTTCAAATGAAAATGAAGAACAAAGGTTAATCAGACGTAGCCATGATGCTGAACGTCATTCTCGGCGATTTTTGACTCAACGACAAAACTACTACGAAAATCAGCAACAATTAATTTCTTAAGCCTCTGTCTCAAGTTGTTGAGCCTCAGACGTGTGGACAATTAAACATGCTCTGCCAATTTTTCAAAGCGCGTCATTTTCAAGCTGAGAAACCCAGAGATAGAAAATTTAACAGTTGTTGCTATACAGGAAAGTTAGGCTTCCACGACGTCATCGGTTTCCACCATATCTCCAAGACTTGATGAGCAATTTAAATGCACTTAATTATCGTAATTTCAAAGAAAATATTCGCGCAAAAAAATAGCGCCATTTCATTTGCTTCTATGGGTGCTAAAATTGCTAGAAATGCTCCGGGACACGGCCCTTATTTTTTTAAAGTTCAAAGTCAAATTTATAACCGAACTTCCCACTTGCATCCTCCTAATGACCAACAAAGAAAATTTGCTCAACTGTATGTTTTCGAAACAACACAAGCTGTCGAAGAGCGTCTTAACATTTTCGAAAATGACAACTGTTTACCAAATGTTTTGCGTGAACTTGATTTACTTAGCCGGCAAAATCCTTATGCTCAAGTTTTCAAAAAATTGAGTGTGGTGGAGACTGAGCAGCAACAACATACACAAAGATACAATTTACAAATGCCAAGAGTTAATATGGTATGGCGTCGAGATCGTCATTCAGACAACAGACGATACAATTTGCCGACGTCAAACGAAGTAGCTATGATTTTTCTAAATGATGATGGTGAACCACCTTTCAACGCGATATCAGAATTTATCCAAGATGATATGTCCATTGTTACAAAGTTTCGAAAACCAGATGTGTTTTGTACATTCACGTGCAATCCACAATGGCCAAAAATAGTCAAAAATCTACTGCCTGGACAAACGTCATCAGAGAGACCTGATTTAGTAGCGAGAGTGTTTAAAATCAAATGAATGGTATAATTAATGGGAAACTATTTGCTAAAGCTGTGGCCTTTGTATATACTACTGAATTAAAAAAAAGAGGTCTTCCACATGCTCATATTCTTTTAATTCTAGCAGAGCCCTATAAATTTCGTAATGCTGCTCAAGCTGACCATTGTATTTCTTTGCGTTACCAGATGCTGAAACTTATCCACGATTATCAGAAATTGTACTTCGTACTATGGTCCACGGGCCATGCGGAACTTTGAATCGGAATTCTCCATGCATGGAGGGTAATAAATGCACAAAAGACTTTCCAAAAGAGTTTCAAGACTACTAACACAACAGAAGACAACTAAAGTCAATCTGAATGGTTATCCACTCTATCAAAGACGACAAGGACCAACTGCTATAGTTCGCTGCAAACCGATAGATAATCACTACATTGTACCATATAATGCATATTTACTGCTTAAATATGACGCTCACGTCAACATTGAAACCTGCACGTCAATCAAATCTATTAAATACATTTACAAGTACATATACAAAGGTTATGATGCAGCAAACGTAGTAGTTCATGCTGGAAATAATGAAAGTAACGAGTTTGTGTATGATGAACTGTCATCACATGATAATTCTTGATATGTGAGTGCACCAGAGGCAATGTGGCGGTTACTGGAAAATGAAATGCATCAAATGCAGCTAATTTGTAGGGAAAATATAAAAATCCAATGAGCGAAGATTACTCAAGAACTTATAATGAATCAGCTGCTCAGAATCGAGCTTTGCAAGATATTAATTGCATGTTGGAATCTCATGGATTAAACTGTGCATCATTTAATCTTCCTACACCCGATATACTGCAGGTAATTCAAAATCAAGAATTCGACAATTTTAATGAAGCTGAGGTAACTATTGAACAAATAGCAACTTTAAATTTCTTACAACGAGAAGCTTTCAACCAAATAAAATCAGCACTTGAAAGTGATTATGTTACGAGACGTTGCTTTTACTTAGATGGTCCTGGAGGATCTGGTACAACATATTTGTACAACGTACTCATGCATTTTGTTAGAGGTAAATGCCAAGTAGTACTTCCACATGCAATTACAGGAATTGCATCAATTTCATTAAAGGGTGGTAAAACTGTTCATTCTGGCTTCAAATTACCAGTACCGATTTTAGAAACTTTCACATCTGCCATTCGAACGTCTTCAAGTGAAGCTCAAATATTACGTTAAACAAAATTAATTAAAATTGATGAAGTGACAATGATGTCGTGCAATGCTCTTCGTTGTATAGATGTCTTACTGCAGGAAATAATGTTGAATGACATGCCTTTTGGAGGCAAGGTTATGTTCTTAGGTGGAGACTTTCGCCATACATTGCCAGTTGTTATAAGAGGAAACAGAACAGAAATTATTGAAACATGCTTGAAATAAAGCCCACTTTGACAAGAATTTCTACAACTTAGATTATCTGAAAATATGAGATCTGAAGGGAAAAATTCCTTTAATGAGTGGCAGCTTAAAATTGGTGAAGGAAAAACACACGATATATCAAATTTAACTGCAGGTACAATAGAAATTCCATCATCCATGGTTTGCAAAGATTCATTTATTGCAAGTGTATATGGATATCATAGAAACTATGCCGATTTTGAACAACTTGAACAAAAAGTAATTTTGACAACAAAAAACAAACATGTATTATCATTAAATAAAAAAATTTTGAATTTGCTTCCTGAAGATGTGAGAACTTACTATAGTGCAGATTCAGTCGTGTCTGACAACCAAGAAAATGTTAATAATTATTCACCTGAGTTTTTGCATGAACAAACTCCATCTGGGATGCCTCCTCATAAGCTTACTCTGAAAAAAGGATGTATCAACGTGCTTCTCAGAAACATGAATCCAAGAAAAGGATTGTGCAATGGAACCAGATTAATTTTGCACTCTCTCCACAACCACTTTATTGATGCTTTCATTTTAACCGGAACAAATCAAAATGATAGAGTTCACATACCAAGAATTGATTTGACACCAAGTGAAAATTCTCTACCTTTTATTCTTAAACGCCGCCAATTTCCAGTTATATTGACATTTGCAATGACGGTAAATAAGTCACAAGAACAAGCATTTTCTACAGTTGGACTGCATTTGAAAGAACTGGTTTTTTCTCATGGACAACTATATGTAAGTATTTCGCGTTATAAAGAGGAAGAGCAGTTAAAAATTTATGTAGGAGATACTGAAGAGCAAGGTCAGCTTTTAAATAATCAGAGAGTTTTTACAAAAAACATCGTATATCCTGAAGTTTTGTGAACAAATTTTAATTTCACTTTTTCTGTATCCATTATTACATAGTTTTTCATAAATTCGTTTCGTTTTTAAATTGTGTTACTTCATATATTACTGAGGAACAAGAGAGGAAAACTTATATTCTTGCACATGTCTTTTATCTCTTTAAGACCTGACCTACATAACTGTGTAGGTGATCCTAAGGCAAAAGTAAAAACAATTTCCTCTGTTTCTGGCACTAAAGCACAGCCTGCACCACACAATTGTGTGGATCCTCCCTTGACGTCACCTGAAATAAAAAAAAAATTAAAATATCTTTTTACAATTAAATATGATCTTATTAATTAGGGTTAATAGCCAAGACTTTAATTTCTACCGAAACTCTTCAGGTCTTAAAGGTATATAATATCTTTCTATCTCATTTTCCGTCATTTTTGACGGGCTATCTTTCTAGTATATATATATCAAATAAACATTACCGACCAACAACAAAAACTGTGAAATAATGAATAAAATGACATTAACAAATTCAGTGCCCCCCCCCCCCCAAACACACTTAACATAGATTCCAAAATCATAGTAAAAAAAAGCTGAAATTGAATAACAGAAATGAAAATATTTATATACTAGATGTTGTGTAAAATGTATAGTCCCTTGTACTATCTTATGAGCATTAAATCGGAAGAAAAAAAGAAAAATATGGATACCGATAAAAATAAATGAAGTGCTTATATATTGAATTACTGTATAAAGGGTACAGAATTCACATATATAAGCAAGGCAATATATATATATATATATATTGTATATATATATTACTTTTTATAAAATAGAAAGAAACAATATATAAATATGTGTGTAGTAAATATACTTATATTGATTAATCAATATGAAGTAACAATTTATCAACTAAAATAAGCAACCAGAGAAAAAAAAATATCTGACGTAAAATGCCGATGGTAAAAGCATTTTATAAAATATATAATCATGTAAATTTCAAGTATAAATATTTATGTTTTACCAAAGTCATTAGTTTTCATGCAACAGTGAAATGTGAATTCTAAAAGCTTAAAAAGTTATTTGCCGAATTTATCTATAGAATGAATATTTTTCGTACATAATAAAACTTTTTACCGATGAATAATTATTCATATGATAAAATAAATTTTTCCGCTTGAATTTTATTCAAATTTTTCTCTTTGCATTTAATTCAAAATTAAAATTTTTTAATAAAATATTTTTTAAGCGAAAGCAGCGAGTACAGAAATTTAAATATCCAAATGTCGACAAAAGAAATTTGTTGCAGGAAATGAAATTCTGTTTTGAAGTTTGTTTTTTTAATTTAGAGTTCAATCGATACAACTTTAATTAATTACGAGTTTGAAATTTTATTTGTGGTTACAGAAAATAAGAACGCTGTGTTAACATAAAACGCTTTAAAGATAAAAAAAAAAATGCATAACTTAAAATTGGTTACTCTTTTTAAAAATAAACAGCATTAAAAATATGTAATTCAATGGAATTCACTGTTACTGAATGTATTCTTGCATACCAAAATATTACTAACTATGTAAAATTTAAATTTAATAATTTATTATCATTTTTGAAGTTTCAATAATGTATATTAATGAAAGAGAGATGCTTGTTTGTGTGTGTATGTCCAAGAGGCCGTCTTTTGGCGATGACTAGCGAAATCTACCACACATAAAGATCTGGAAATTTGAACGAGGATTAAAGATGGAAAAACGCACAAGGGGCTCATATTTTTTTCACTTTTACATAATTAGGGAAGATATTAATTAAAATCCATCATGAATATCTTAAAATGGCGAGCTTCCTTTCTTCCGAGGATTACACCACGACAAAAGCGAACCAATAGTTTTTTCATCCTTTCTGCATTTTCAATTTTTCTGCTCTAAAAAATCATTTTGCCTTTTCGGTTCTAACGGCATCATTTAATTATAAAAATTCACATCTGTACTATTTAAAAAAAAACACATTTAATCCACTTCGGTACGCATAAATTTTAACGTTTTTCTTTTTTCTGTAATTTGAAAATATTGCATGTGCTTAAAGGAAGAAAATACAGAAAAAAACCCTCTTATTTCGAATATCTTTTTTAATATTCACTATTTAAAAAACAAAGTTCGTTTTCGTATTTTAAGATTGTATATCACGTTTTCTGTATTTTCTACAATTTAAAACTGCTTTGCTTCCCTGACGAAATTATACAAAACAAAATAAACCACACATTCCTGCTCTGATGGTAAATTTGGTTCCGAAAAATATTATTAATTACTATTTCAAAAAACGAAAAAAATATTGGAGATCGATTCGTGTTCGTTTTAATATTCGCAAAAAATAAATCCATACTTTTACTTGGTGGTGGTAACTTCAGTTCTGAAAAATATTATTATTTACTATTTCAAAAAAAAAAAAAAAACGAAAAAAAAATTGGAATTGATTTAGTTCGTTTTCACACTTTCCTTTTTTTTCCTCTTTTAAAATGTTATCTCCGTTTTATATCTTAAAATACAAAGAAAAAAATACATATTTCAGGTAATTTTCATGTTCTAACATATATTTTGTTTAAAAAAATATTTATATTTACTATTTAAAAAATTACTTACTTTCAGTTATTTCATTTTCTCGCAAGGTATGTTTTTTTTAACCTCTGAGTGCCTTTGAAAATATCTATTCCGTTTTAAAAGAATTGAACTTTTGATATCATTTCAAATTTTTAAAATGTGAGGGGACGGTTGTTGTTTTAAATTATTCAGTTTTTTACAGAAACTTTTGATCAGAATTGAAACTTTTACGTATCTAACGTATTAAAAATTAAATCGGCAATCACATAAACAGAACACTCGTGAGCGTTCGTAGGATGCCTATTGACGCTGGTATTGGAAATGGAACCCGATTGTATGTGCTTCTGAATAGACTTTCGTTTATAAATATAAAAGCATACAAATTCTAGGTTTCAAAATCAGACCGGAACGTGTGAAGCACGTCCTGTGTATTCCGCCGTAAGCAGTGAAGCTCCTAACTCTAAGTTCGTTTAAATCGATTTCAACTAAAAAATACAAAATCTTACAAATTCGAGGATGTACGCTGCCGAAAGAAGTGAATCACCGACCCTACAATATTTATTCATTTGAAAAGATTTTAGTTTTAAAATATGATAGCATTCAATACTGAGTTTAGGTAGACTTAAATTTGTGATCTCGAGCCGGACTTGACTGGCTGGTCAGCTACTAAATTTAATTTTTAATTGTACTTTTAATAATATTTTTCACGATAATTTTTAAGCTCATAAGATAATTAACATTATCACATGCCAACAAAAGTCTATGCTATAACAATGTGGTACTGAGTGCCTGGCACATGTGAAGGCCATATAGTACGGAAGGATGCAATGGATGTGGCAAGTTTTTTGAGGGAAACTTATCATAGAAAGGACTATCTAAGTTACCTTTAAAATGACTAGAATGAACTGTGCCGCATTTTTTTTCTGTTATTAAAGATTGCAGAACGAGTTAAGGAGACACGAACTTCATCAGTCGGCTACGCACTCAGCCTGATTATGAATTTATTATTAAATCTTTTTCTGACAAGAAGTTAATGTCTCAGGTCAAGTATTTTTCATTACGCATCCCTTGTGTTTGTACCCGATATTTCCGATAGAAGGTGCTTATGAATCTTTTAGCCACGTATTAAGATCTTATTACTTATCTCTTTGGTGTAAAATAATAAGCTAATTTGTGGAAGCTATCGATTCCCGCATAAACATTTCCATGTTCATTAAATATGTTTTACAGACAATCATGTTAAATTACCAACATGAACATTATGATAAAAATAATTTATTTATTTAATCTCCCCTCCGTATTTTGTTACACATGCATGTACAAAATCAGTCACGTAGCTGAAAATGTTTACTTGAGAATTTATAGCATCCGAAAAACCGATAATCGGGTTAAAGAAATCTGGTTAATACACTATTAAAACTACTCTGACACGTTTAAGAAATGCTGTGTCAGAAACAGAGACTTTGTTTTATGAAGGATTCTTTGAATATCGAAAATACATTGGTTTCTGAGGTTTCTAAAGATAAAGAACACTTTTCGAAATCTTAGGCAATTTAGTGTTATTGCATGTTTTCGTACGTGGTTATAATATATTTTCGTAGATTAAGAAAAAAAATTTAAACCATATGTGAGAAAATTATAAGATGTATTTAAATAAATGAAACAATTTTAATTAATTATGCATTTCAAAATGATTTCATTAGGTAGATTAAACCATTTGAGGTCTTAGGTCTCCTCTCAGCAACCACAGCTTTTATACAGTTCCAGTGGTGTGTCTGCTCTCAGTCACCACATCAAAGACCTATACTGATCTTATATTACGGGGGTAAGTCAGTAAGTAGGTAAAAAACTGATACGAGAGGTCGGAAATTAGTAGTAAATTGTTTCCTATTATACCAATAGGTGGCGCCATAATCCAACTATAAGCCGCTAATTTCGAATTTATGAGACAGCAGTTGCACAAGATGAGCAGGGTCGTTCAAAAGTTGTTGACGAAAAGCGAAGTGGTTGTCCAGTTGAGATCGCGACAGAAGAATCAGTGCGGAAGGTTGAGGAAATGGTTAGAGCTTACATGCAAACAACAATAGACAGCCTAGCAACCATTTCCTCAACCTTCCGCAATGATTCTTCGGTCGCAATCTGAACTGGACGACCACTTTGCTCTTCGTCAACAATTTCGAACGACTCTGCTCATCATGTACAACAGCTGTCTGATAAATTCGAAATTATCAGCTTATAGTTTTATTATGTTATCACCGATTGGCATATTTGGAAACAATTTACTACTAATTTCCGACCTCTCATATCAGTTTGTGACCTACTTACTGACTTACCCTCGTATACTAAGTATACAATTTTAGGAGATACGTAGAATTCGATTTAATATTTTACAAATTGTGTTTAAGTGTAATTAGGCGTTTCTGCTATTAAAAAAAATAATAATTAGAATAATATTCTAAAATGGGAAAAGAAAGTTACTGGATGACGTGTACCGTGAAATTAAAAGTAGTCCGAAAAAGCGAAGATGTAAGGTGCAAAAGATAAAGATTGTTCTGTATGTTCAAAAACAAATACTAAAGCTGCTTGTTGGAGACTGCTTTGAAAGATTCCCCATGACGGAGAACTATGAAATATAATTTTGGTATAAAATTAAAACATATTATTTGGTTACATTCATCTAAAGTTTAACAAATAAATAATAAATATTTTTTTCCTTCATAATCTTACATAATATATATTATTGTTCGTTCACAGAAAATTAATTCCGACAAGCATGACACTTATGCATAAACTTAAGATGACCGCAAAGGGTAATGACTATAGAAAAACCATTTCCGTTTATTTTATATAATTATCAACAAAATGTGAAAATTAACAATCCTCAAGAACTATGTAGAATTTATATACGAAATAAAATGTTCTTCAATTTGTAGTATATTTTTATACTACAACTATTTTATTTTGAACAAGATATTAACAGTTCTGTTGTCTCTATGCAAAGATTTTACTACTTCAATAAAGAACGTCTATCTGTACATTGATATTTAGTAAAAATAATATCTGTGTTATTCAGTTAATGATACCAGTAATATGGCTTTCGAGATTATATTCAATTAGTACCCATTCATGTAGTACTTGTGTTTGTATAAATACCTTTTGGCAATGTAAGTTTCAGCTGCATTACATTATGTCATTAGACAGCATACACGCGATATAAATGGTATTCGCTGAGCGAATAATCTACCGTTATATCTCAATTCAAATTACATGGATGAACAAGAAATTAGTGATAAATTAGGCACTTAGTCATGTATGTATACGTACACTATAATTGTATAAAGGACTGGATTTCCAATAAATTTCATTTAATGGTATAATGAAACATAGTTTGAAATCACGTGCATTTAAAACAATTCGATACTAATAAATGATTATCTTCTATTAAATTCAATAACTTAAGAAGAATATAAACAATATTTTACGTCGTCTTACAAAAAGCAGAAAAAGGGTAAACTTATACACTGAATACAGTCAATATTCAGTCTGAGATATTGTAAATTGTACCCCGATTTATAAGTTTAACAAATTCTTACAAAAAAAGAATATTTAGAAAGAGAAATTAATTAGTTAAAAATACATTTGCTAACTGAAGTGCATTATTGAAGTTGTGATGTAATTTTATATGCATACGCTACTTTTGAATGTATTTGATGGATACTTTTGAATGTATTTGATTACAACGTTGCACCAATTTTTGGTGCTGCAGAAGCTGCCACGATAAGATGGTGAAACATTATTCCAACATTTGGTTCTAAGGATGAACCATAAGTTGGTGGAACCTTGAACCATAAATTAATGTAACGTTTAACCGCAAATTGGCGAAATGTTGAAACATAAATTTGTGAAATGATGATGAAGCAATTATTTTTGCCCCCGCCTCTCCTCTTTCATAGGTAAAATATATATATATTTTTTTTAAGATATTCTGTTTTAATATAATTTAATGTGAAATATTTTTCGGTCTCTCCAATTATTATTATTATTTTTTTGAAAAATAATTTTCAAGATCAGAAACCTAGGTTTATTTAACAAATTTTAAAATAGCTTAATTTTACGATAATACCATTGATATTTTATGTATCTTACACTATAATTTATATACTAAAATGCATAAGAAATGATACGATTATGTTACGGGGCTCTATACATATAAAAACCTATCAAATTGAGGTAATTGAAATGCATTATAATTTGGTAAATAAACCTATTAAATTGATTTTGTATGACGGATGCAAGCAATCTTTAAACAAAAATCAAAAAGAGAAAGAGTAAATATAAATCATAAATTGCATTGAAACAAAGAACATTCTTTAAAAAAATGTCAAACGGAGGTGGGGGCAAAAAGCATTGATCATCTACTCACATCTTTTTTCAAATAAGTTCTAAGCATGATTTAAGTGTTAAGAATGTGTATTTTTTATATGTATGTGGATTGGTAATTGTTTTATTAAATATGAACATCAACATGGAGTATATATATATTTTTTTAATTCTACGGAATATGTATATAATTTTCCTTTAAACATATTCCTTAATAATTTTTATTAATACTTATGGAACGACATGATAAGCTACATTTAATTTTAATATTTTATTCCCATACACATTGTATTTTATAAATACAAGGTAAATACATTTTATATATTTTATAAGAAAAGATTGATCTAGAAAAAAGAAAGAAAAAGAAGGAAATTTAAAAAGAAAAAAAATGATTGCATATGTACTGTTCTTCATTGTTTGAAAAACATTTTGAATGCAAAAAGTAGTTATTAATCTCTTTCATAAATATTCAATCCTATATTATATAAATAAAATGTAAATATAAACTTAAAATATACTAAAGCAGTTTTATACATAAACTTTACATCAATATATAAACAACATTTTATTTAAATGCTTAAATACCATGTTTCCTTCTCACTTCTTAAACTAAAAACTGAAATATGTATAAGGAAATATTCCCAGTGTAAATCTATTTCTCAATCTGAAATCTTTTTTTATTATCTTAATCATTGAATATCATGTTTCACTCCAAAATATTAATCATTATAAATACTAATTCATTGACTGTTTTTCTTTATAATCGGGAAACGGTAAAGGACACAAATATTCCAGTATAACAGAACGACATGAACTCAAATCATTGCAAATTAATGTTCATAAAATCATTGCAAATTAATGTTTACATCTACTACTATGAATGCAGCCATGAGTCAACATATCTCGGTATCAGCATTTTAAAATTAAAACAGTACTTCAAGTTTTGTTTTTGCTTTTCGAGCTGCCTCAAATCAAAATGCTTCACATCTCACTATTGATTAGGATGAATGAAACGTTTATGCAAATTTTCTTTATTTAGAAAGACAAAACGAATGAATTCGTCATTAATTTTTACTAAGAACGCTTTGTTATTTAATTGTTAAAACAATTATATTTTAAACCGTTACATAAAGAACGAATATATCACACAATCTCTTGTGAAATTTGGGAAACTAAATCAATCTTATTCTATAAAACATGAAAACTATTTAACACTTAAACCTTATATAAGTACAGGAATGAAACATTAAAATTAAATAAGACTTACCTTCGCATTCCATAATAAGTATTCCTTTTAATATCCCTTTCGTTTAAACTAGAAATGGCGGACGAAATGCAATTGTTTCACTTATCTCATAATGGCGTCATAGATAAAGACGAACTGTTCTGATTGGCTGATAAGTAGTTCGAAAACTTGTTTCAACTTATTACCAAAATGTGGTTCAATTCAGCGTAACTTCCAAGGTTACACCATGAAACGGAATTTTTGAAAATTAAGAAGTACCATATTTTGGTAATCCTCATTATTTTACTCCAAATATTGGTGTAACGTTAAGCGGAAAATTTTTAATAGTGTATATATCGTCTTGGATAAATACTGAAATGGCTCCTGCCTAATCAACACTCTCTTATTAAAACCTTAATGTTGAAAAAATCCAAATTGCCACGTGGCATTTTAACTCAAAAAAGCCTAAATTTTGAGTTTACCAAGTGTTGAAAAAAATGAGTATTAACATTTTGCAAGGATTTCTCATTACTAAAATAATTTTAGATCATTACTTTAAGATAACTGTTAAGAGATTTCTCCACTCCGAGTGTTGAATTATCAACGAATTATCTATCTTACTTTATTTTAAACAAAAACATATTAAAGTTATTATTATTTTTTATTTACACGGCTTAATCATACATTCATTGACTGCTTTCATATTTTCTAAAAAGAAGGTGGTATTTTTTTCAAATTGAAAAAATGCAGATGTGTATTTAGTATATATTTGTATTTTTTCCATAAAAAAGAAAAAAAAAAGAATTTTCAGGATGAACTGAAAAGAGAAACACATAGCTATACTTTTTTTACAATCAGTATAACTTCAAAGACTTTTAATATCTTCGCCGATTAAAGACGAAAAACCAGATATAATAATGCATTATTGCAGCGGAAATTATGCGTAAAAGTGAATTTTTCCTATTCCGAAATAAAATCTGATATTTTTTTAAATGTTATTTATGAACGTGACGAAAAATTTTTGCGAAATATATCAGCTTCAGCAAATTAGTAAAGGAACTTCAAGAAAATTATATTGATTTAATGATTTTTTTAAACATTTTGAATTCGTGTATGACCTTGAAAATTCCAGTATTTGTAGCTGGTATGTTTACAGAAATGTAGTTTGATTTAAAAAAATGATTTTCATCGATTTGTTTAAATTTTACTGGAGCTCAAATGCCAATAAAAAAAAAATCACATTTGGAAAATAGATTGCAGTAAAAAGTCACTATAAGCAATAAAATTCAAAATCAAAGTACGTCTAACGAAAAAAATCAATATATATATATATATATACGAGCTGTTTAATAAAGAATGGTCATAATTGTTTTATTGCCATACTTTATTTCACACAAATTTACTTTTGGGTTTCAATGTTAGCTTAATGTGTAATGGTGATTTTTTGTCCATTCATTTCAAGTAGTACGTCAGTGGCAGCCATGAATTTCAAATTCTTACTGTATCGCCTACTGGAACGACGAAGGCAACACGCAATTGCCAAGTATGTTCTTGCCTGCATAATGTGAATTTGTTCTTTCTCCAGAAGAATGTTTCAGTCAAAGAATATGGTATGGGAGACTTATGGTGAGTCTGTTATTCCCTGTAGCATTGTTAGATGGTAATATGAGTTGTTTAAGAAATAGAAACACAATCTATTGTCACAGAAGATCGTTAGATATGATAACTGTTAAAAATATTCACTTACAATAGCATGCCACCCAAACGTTCATAATAGAAAAGTGAACATGAGACGTGTTTGTGCACCTTGAATTCCTAGACTCCTCATACCTGAACAACAAGACGTGTGCGTGGAAGTTGTTCGAAATAGGAGGTGATATTACATGAGCATGATATGAAACCCTTAATGTAATAGTACACCTCGACTGACGATTTCTTCACTTGAAAGCAAAATTTCTATTAGGAAAGAGCATTCTTTCTTAGTGCGTTTTGCCTCCATAATTCCCGTAGGCGATACTGAAATTATCTAAACTTCCATGGCTGGCACTGACACCCTACTGTAAATAAATAAACAATAAAATTACTACGTATTCATTACACATTAAGACAACAACGAAACATAAAAGTAAATTTTTGTGCAATAAAGTATTCTCATAAAAAATTATGATTATTCTTTATTGAACAGCCCTCGTATAATACTATTTATCTATCAAAAAATATAAATATACATACATATAGATAGATAGATAGATATACATAGATAGATATATAGATAGATAGACATACATAGATAGATAGATAGATAGATATACATACACAGATATCACCTATTTTTAATATTATTATAAATATATATATCAATCGCAGTATGAGAAACATGCAACAGGAAATGCCTATAACAGAATAAATTTCGAGAAAAAAGTCTTTGTTTTATGTACTATTTTTATTTCTCTCAAAACTTTCATTCTAAACTTTATATTATAATTTTTTTTTAAGGAAAAAGTTCAATCTATTTTTTTTTAATTAAGTTGGTTTTGATTAGGCTACAAAAAATAAAAATCTCCAAATAGTATTTATGTTTTCTGAACTCTTTGGATACATATCAATGAATTAAATTTCAAAAGAAATAAAAGATAAATTTATAATGCGAGGGTTTCAGTAAATAGGCACCAATGAATTAAAATTTTATAGATAGGTTTATGATGTGAGGTATGTCAAATCGTATGTATTTAAGGTATGAATTTTCATGCTTTAAAAATATACACATTTATAAAAAAATTTCTTGTTCTTAAAAAAAACCCTCTTCAAAATACACCCTAAAATCAGCAGAAGTTTCCGATTTATGGGCCATCATTTCTTATATATTGTTCCTTAAGCTTTACAAGTGATTTTATAGATGGAAAACAGACAGGCAATGAAATCAGACATGAGTCGTTGAGAGTTCTTATCCCCATTTCATATGCCCTATGAGACTTATAAACTTTTTTTTGAGAAAGAACTTAGTATTATATGTATCCATCATTATTTTAGAGGGAATAAACGTAAAATGTCCTTTACTTTGAATTCCAAAAAATACAAATTATGTGAATAATTAATTGACCCATATTTTGCAAATTAAATTTATTTTTAATCCTTTCACAGTTGAATGAGCGTTGTAGATATTCAAAAACTAGATTGGAATTTAATATTCCTACAATTTTGAAATACGCATATATGTATTAAATTGATTAATATAAATTTTTAATTTTAGTTATATGAAATCATAGTAGCTTAAGAGCTTGATTATATGTTCTGTAAAAAATCCAACGTTATTTTACAGCATTTCTTGTTAGATAGAACAGGGCTAATAAGATAAGATCACTCGGAAAAAGAAGGAAGCAGAATTTTCAAAAAGTGCAATAAAAGAATATTAAAATTGCACTTTATTAGCCATCACTTCTGTTACGTTTTGCGTTAAGAACACAAGCTGTCGGAGATATACACAATAATCATGCATCGATGTGAAAAATGAATCATTGGCCGGAATTAACTGTATTTCATGTATATCGTCAGACTCAAAATGTTTTTCGTGCGAAATAACATAAAAATCATATGCAGGGTTATTATTTAACTCATTTATGCCTGAATTTTTGTTTTCTCAAATTTATTGGTAAAATTACTATAAAATATTACAAAATGAGCTGGAAAAATACTAAAAAAAATTACGCTAAATTATTTTTTTTTTATTTATTTGATAAAATGTAAAAATACTAAGTATGGGAATATCCATATGTGGAAAAATGCATAATTATACGTTTTGTATAATTTTATATAAATTAAACTTTTAAATTGTATATTATACACTATAATTAGCATTTTTATGAACTATTAAAACATATTTATTTCTTTACAGATACTAATACCATTATAATTAGAATTAATAATATATTAAGAACAATCATATTTGAGGCTAAAAAGTTATTTTTTTTTTCAAAATCATTTTGAAAAGGACATTGCATCAATAACTATCTCCAAAATGGCTAATAAAAATATGTACCCATTTGCGCCTCGCGCCCTATTTTTTTTTACGTTACAAACATGCATAAAAAATAGGCTTGAAAATATAATTTCCCAATAAAATAAATACGAATTTCAAAGATATCTAAAACCTAAGATAATGACTTATTTATTTGGATCCTTGATACTAAAAATACAAAAAAAATAAAAAAAATAAAATAAATAAATAAAATTCGAAGCGTCCCAAAAATGGGACTCTAGGAGTAAATGTGTTAATTCCATTTTTCCTAAAATGATGATGAGCCGAATTAGCTACAGTCATGAACTTCTCAACTAGGCAGAATAAAACGAGTACCTTCTACGGGAGGAGAGATTTGAAGCGCCGCACAGTGGGACGTTTTGACAATCTAGGTGGACAAAATTATTTCGTTGAAGTAAATTATTTCGTTGAAGTTTAATTAGTTTTTGTTGTTTTTTTATAATGCATCACTAATAAAATACTCAAACAGTGATAAATATTTGGTTATCTAACAAAAATGTCTTACAATAAAAATACAGTGTGCCCACTAAAGTGCGTTCCTACCCACTTAACTGCCGAACGACTGCATGTATATTCATAAACGTGGTGTCTAGGTATAGTAAAGAGGCTATGCCCTGTTGATACCGCTTACAGTGCCACCTTGTGCACAATGGCGGCATTAGCGTTTCTATCGTGAAAACGGTTCGAAATATATGATAAAAGTGAATGACAAATTTGTAGAGCATCATCGATTTAGTTCGAAAAGACACCTTGTGAACATGAATGTTAAATGAATCTTGTTCTGAGAATGAATCTCATTTCTGAGATAGGTATACTAACTCAGCTGTTTTGCACCAGGTAACGCTGGAAGCCATGTCATCTGGTAGAGCATAGCCACTTTATTATACCTAGACACCACTTTTATGAGTATAGCTGCAACCGTTCGGGAATTAAGAGCGTTGGAAGGACATTAGTGGGCACCCTGTATAATGCATTACAAATAATGCGTTAAACATACTTATTTTACAATTAAGTAAAAAACAATTTAATGCACACATGTAAGTTAAAATTTATTTATTTTTGTATTTTGTCTACTCCGAATTTCTCGAGAAATTTTTGTAGTCATCCTAAAAAATAAAATTTTTGAAATAAAATCATATATTAAAAAAAAAAAAAAGTAATGTTTTGTTGTACTCTGTAAAACATATAAATGCTACCAAAATTATTTTCGGTTGAAAAAATGCTGTTGTGCGAATAAATAACGTATATAAATTTTATTCAATTTGAAATAAAATTTCTGTATATAGACGGAAATATATTCGAATATTTTTTGTGTCTCTGTAAAAGAAATACAAGTGCTACGCACTTGTATTTCTATTAAAAAATGCTATTGTGTATTTCAATAACTTATAGTAATTTTGTAGAAATTTAATAAAAATTTCTGCTTTTTAGCAACAATCATTCCGCGATATTTTGTGTGGCCCTGTAAAAGATGCTTAATTTCTAAGCTCGTCAAATTATAATTGAATATAATTGTCATCGGTAAAACCCATGTAGACAAAGTTTTAGCTCAATCAGATAATTGAAAGCGTTTTTAAATTGTCTTACAAGATTTGAACTAATCTTTTATGTGGCCCTGTAAAAAAAGCATAACTGCTACGTTCCATAAATTATAATAATATTGCATTGTCATCAGAATTACATATCCTGGGTAAAGTTTCAGCTCAATCAGATTATTGAAATTGGTTTAAAATTAACTTGCAAGTTTTAATCTAAATTTTTGTGAATCCCTGTAGAAACAATATTCTAAACAAACTTCTATGTCCTTTAAATCATAATAATATTGTATTGTCATTCAAATTACGTATGTATTCATTGTTTCGGCGCAATTAGATAATTAAAAGTGATTTAGATTCAAAGTTATATACGCAGGACTATTTTGTGAGGGCATAATTGTACAATGCAACTTACTTTCAGAAGTACAAAAATTAAAAATGATCTAAATAATTATTTTTTGGAATTTTTTTGTAATTCAAGTTTGAATATTTTTCCGCTCAAAAAAGTACAATAAGTAAAAAGAAAAGAAAAAAGAAAAAAGAAAAAAAAAGAAAAATAATCTTTTTCTTTCTTTTACAGTTAAAATAGCATGAGATGCATTAAAATCGTGTAAATTTCAATTTTTAAGAATAACTGAAAAATGACTAACTAATCAATTTGTTATATAAAACAAATCTCACATTTTTAACACTGAAAAATCTATTCTTGTACTAAATATTCGAATCCTAAAAATTTTATATTTTAAGAATTATAGCCAAGTATACGCTATAAAAATATATTCGAAATTTAATTAAATTATGATTAAATGAAATCGAAGAATAAATTCATATTATAAGCATGTGAACTGTTTATTCCTTAAATGTATAAAATATTGTTTTGGTTATTTATAAAATAATTTTGTTCAAAGTTTTATTTATTTATTTGTTTACTTATTTTTGTATTATAAAATGCGACTCTGAAACTAAACGAAAGATTTTTTATAATAATATACATATAAATATAAATGCAGATCTTTGGCATGATCTGGATAATTTATTTTTTTTTTCTAATTAGCACTCCAGATTTATTTCAGCAATTAAAAAATAGAGATGCTAAAATTACATTTTGATTTTTCCTTATAATTATGAATATTTCATATTCTTTTAAACCAAATTTACTTTAATTAATAAACGTTGTCTGCAGTAAGTAGAAATTTCCTATTTATAAAAACAAATTAAAGCAAATTTGAAAAGTTACTATTATTAAAATCGTAATATTTTGCATTTAAAGGTAAACATTGCATTTTGTACTCTTTTGTGAAAGCTATAATTCTTTTATTTTTTACATTCTGAAATATCAATCGAAATAGTAAAAGTACTGTTTTTGTTATCTTGAAAAGATTAATTATTTTGGAAGAAAAATTTACTTATGAAATATATTCCAATATTTCGGAATTTTTTAAAAAATTTTTAATTAAAGGAGATTCTTTGTGTGATATTATCATATATTTTTTACATCGTGTACATCAATAATTTCTAATTTAAAAATATATTAATTTTCATGCAATGCAAATATTAACATCTTGTGTTTTTTTTAGAAAGATAATAAAAGTTTTATGTCACAAAAAATTGTAATTTTGTCACTTTGTTTTATACAAAATAGTCCAGTACCGAACGGTTTCGAAATTTTATAAATTTAATATTTTTAGGAATATGCACTACAACATGTCACATTTGTACAAAATTCATTTAATTTAATAGTAAAAATCTTCCAAATTTTTTGTTGGAATGTCAATCAGCTAATTAGCATAAACATGTCCATGCCAAATAATGAAGGTACTGTTTAAATTATTTATTTTATTTATGCTTGTTCCATATGTACATTTTAATCCTTAATCTAAACATTGTTTAAATTCTGTGAAATATCCAATTCAACAAGACCTCATTAAATTGGGTATAAGTCTGTTGATATGCTGCTTCTAAAGTTGCATGGCAGAGCATGGTCAATATAGGAGATGTGACCATTTTAAATTAAACAAATAACGTACCTATTATGATTTACGATTATGAATAGAAATGATATCATGAATACATTTGCATTAATGCGGTAATTAGAAAAAAAAATGTTATTGCCATTGATACATTTATTGCAGTGACTTTTATTCAAATGTTTAGATTCCACTTGTTAAAAAAAAAAAAAAAATCATTCATTCGAATTACATTTCATTTTTACATTTTATTACTAACGTTTATGACTTTTATGACTTTTATATGCCGGGTGTACGTTAATGAAAGTATTCTTTAAATTTCACCTTCATTAATAAAAGTTGTTCTTAGCGTCAATTTGGACATTTAAAATTCATATTTCCATTTATCCACTTGTACACTGTAATAAAAATAAAAGCACAGCAAAATTTCATGTCAATTAGACTGCTGCATTTGTACAGAAACATTTTGAAATATGTATTAAACGAACAATCTGTACTCAGAATTTTCACTGCAATTTTATATAGAAAAGCATGTTTCAAAATGCATTTTCTGTTATTCTCGCCAAATATGCTGGAAACCACATTTCCAAAAAATTTTACAATGAGTTTCATTCTTTTTATTACAGTGTAGTCTGCAGAACGATACAGCGGTCCAAAAATTCTTTCTCTATTTATATTATATTTCTTTAGCGTTTACATGCTTATGCAATTACATCCATGACTTTAGGTAATAATAATAATTAGTTATCTATAGAAAGTTAGTGCCAGTTATTTACATCTGTCCTTGTTTTTTGCATTAACCGAAGTGCAAAAATTCAATGCTGCCTTTTCTCAATATATCCATAATGTTTTATAAATGTTTCGGCTCTTTAAACGAGTAAATATAAAAATAATCTACTAGGACTCCTATTTTTTGGGAAGAAAAATATGTTTTATATAAATACTTAAGGATATTTTTTAATTATGTCTTTGACTTTTTCCTTTAATCAGTGACAAGATAATTTATCTTTAATTTATTATTTTAAGGGGACAAGGGACCTTTAAAACCTTAAAAATATTTTTTTTTATTTTTTGTAAATTTCACTTTAAATATTATTCAAGGGTACATTATATGCATTATGGTAAGCATTTATCATAAAAAAAAAAAAAAATTATTTTTGAGAAAAAAGTGGAATTTTACGCGTCATCTTAGAAATCTTCAAAATGCGGCTTGCGCGTTCCATATCAATGAAAATCCCTAGTATTTTTTATAAAAGTCTGGTTATATATATAAATAAAACTGTGCATCGAATTTTATATATTTGAATATAAAAGTAGAAAAAAAATCCAATTTTTTTGAAAATTTTTCGAAAAAATGTCAACATTTTTCATTTTTTTTTTATATTTTTATATTGAAATAATATAAAATTCGATGCACAGTTTTATTTATATATATAAACCAAAGTTTTATAAAAAATTTTGGGAATTTCCATTGATATGGAACGCGCAAGCCGCATTCGAAGATTTCTAAGACGACGCGTAAAAATCCATTTTTTTCTCAAAAATAATTTATTTTTTATTTGTTTGTGATAAATAGATGCCATAATGCATATAATGAACCCTTGAGTAATATTCAAAGTAAATTTTACAAAAAAAAAAAAGACATTGAAAAATTTTAAAAAATTTTAAATTTTAAAAAATTTCGAAAATTTTAAAAACTGTTTTTTAAACCTTTATATTCAAATATATAAAATTAGATGCACAGTTTTGTTTACATATATAAACCAAAGTTTTATAAAAAATATTGGGGATTTTCATTGACATGGAACAAGAAGGGGGCATTTCGAAGATTTCTAAGACAACGCGTAAAATTCCATTTTTTTCTCAAAAAATTTTTTTTCATTTTTTTTTTTTTTTTTTTTTTTTTTTTTTTTTTTTTTTTTGTGATAAATGCTTGCCATAATGCTTATAATGTACCCTTGAATAATATCTAAAGCGAAATTTACAAAAAAAAAAAAAAAAAAAAAAAAAAAAAAAAAAAAAAAATTAAGGTTTTAAAGGTCCTTGTCCCCTTAAATCTATAAATATTGTTTCTTAATTGCAGATGAGGACCTCAGAAGCCAAGGGGTGTAAGTGACAAAATTGAAAAAAATCCCTGCCGGCCCGGCCTACAGGCAGAGGTAGATTTCGAAATTAAGTATACTAATTTCACCAACAAAAACTAAATCATTATTAGATATAAATCCACTTTAACAGTTTTATCTGTCTGCTTTTGACGAGTTTTTATTTCCTTTTTATAAAATAGCTGGTTTTATCAGAATCATGTTAAGGGGATATTAAAAAATATATATTTTTTTCCATGCTCAACAACTTGAAAATTTCTGGCACATTTTCAGATTAATTTTTAATATAAAAAAATATGAAACATGCTGACGTGATTTTTGAAAATATTTATAAGCGACCTGTGTTTTTATTTTTCTTTCAATTAATTAAAACTTGATAAATAAACAATTATTTTCTCAAGTAGGGCAATATTATTCGTTTCTAACACAATCGCTTCGGGAAATTCTGTTCAAAAGGCCCACTTTGACATCATTTTTTGAAATATATTCTGCCTCTATCAAAATATCGATCATTACTGTACATTATATAGTTTCTGAATAAGAGAATCTAGCAATTGGATGCGTTTGAGAGCAAAAATGAATTTAAAAATGAGTAAGAAAATAAGCAGTTTGGATTTGAAAGCACCCTTAATGCAATGATTTTTCCAACACAATTCGATTCAGGAAATTCGGTTCAAAATTCCCACTTTGACATCATTTTTTGAAATATATTCTGCCTCTATCAAAATATCGATCATTACTGTACATTATATAGTTTCTGAATAAGAGAATCTAGCAATTGGATGCGTTTGAGAGCAAAAAGGAATTTAAAAATGAGTAAGAAAATAAGCAGTTTGGATTTAAATGCACCCTTAATAAGATAATTTTTTTCTTTAACCGCTATGTATTTTTAATTTGTTTTTCCTGTAAGAATTGGCCCTATCAAAAACTTGTCTATATAAATGTTGAAGACAATATTAAGAAGATATATGATAAATTCATGGAGATTTTATATCTTGTGAATTGACGGAGTTATGAAACTTTTTCTTCTTCAACCCCCTTTTTTGTTCTCGTTATTTTTATTTATTTTTTTTTTCTGTACAAATTGGTCCTATCAAAAACTTGTGAATATAAAAGTTGTAGATAATATTAAGGAGATGTATAATAAAATTAATTGGATTTGATATCTTGAGAATTGACGAAATAAGGAATTTTTTTCTCCCAAAAACCCTATTTTTTGCGCCCCTTGAGCCTATTTTTAATTTTATCAAATATCTGTGATGCAAGAATTTTTGGCGCTATTTTTAGAAGTAATAAAAACTTTAAACTGATTCGATATGTACAAAAATTAAGAAGCTATGGGGTTTTTTCGGTTTTCACAAAACCCCTCCCTATTTCCGTCCCCTTTGTCTGCTTTTGCCCATTAACGAACTTGACCGAGATTTTATGTCACTTGATTTTATGTATCAGTTTGGAAGAGATTTGTGCAGAATTGCGGAAGTTATCGTGTCCAGAAGAAAGGGATAACACAATTGCTTTGGGAAATTCCATTCAAAATGCCCACTTTGGCATCATTTTTTGAAATGTATTCTGCCTTTATCAAAAAATAGATCATTGCGGTACATTATATAGTTTCTGAATAAGCGAATCTACCAATTAAATGACTTTGAGAGCAAAAATGAATTTAAAAATGAGTCAGAAAATAAGCAGTTTGGATTTGAGTGCATCCTTAATGCAATGATTTTTCCAACACAATCTGCTTCGTGAAATTCGGTTCAAAATGCCCACTTTGAGATCATTTTTTGAAATATATTCTGACTCTATAAACAAATCGATCATTACTGTACATTATGTAGTTTTTGAATAAGAGAATCTAGCAATTGGATGCGTTTGAGAGCAAAAATGAATTTAAAAATGAGTAAGAAAATAAGCAGTTTGGATTTGAATGCGTCCTTAATAAGATGATTTTTTTCTTCAACCGCTATGTATTTTTATTTATTTTTTTTTTTTGTCGTAAGAATTGGTCCTATTCAAAACTTGTCTATATAGATATTGTAGACAATATTAAGAAGATATATGATAAATTCATGGGGATTTTATATCTTTTGAATTGACGGAGTTATGGATTTTTTACTTCTTCAAACCCCCTTTTTGTTTTCGTTTTTAATTTTTTTTTTTTTGCGGTACGAATTGGTCCTATCAAAAACCTGTGAATATAAAAGTTGTAGATAATATTAAGGAGATTTATCATAAAATTAATTGGAATTGATATCTTGAGAATTGACGAAGTTATGATTTTTTTTCTCCCAAAAACTCTATTTTTTGCGCCCCTTGAGCCCATTTTTAACTTTATCAAAAATCTGTGATACATAAAAATTTTGCCCTTCAACTTTGAACTCAATTTACTCCAAATCTAAATTTTGTCACTTATATTCCTTGGCTTCTGAGGTTCTCAAATGGACTTTTTATATGAATTTCAAGGATTACATAAGTTATAAGAATTTACAAAAGTTAAAAAAATTTCATTTATATATTTTATTGTACCTGATCCAAAATAACAAGTTGGAAATTGCTCGTCAAATGTGGCAAATGAGGTGCGTTCGTACTATAACTAGTTTTATAATTATTTTTTGCACCCCGTATTGTACTGAATGTATATTTTTTGCGCTTCATAAGTGCATAGTCTGTAACATCATTAAAATGCACTTACAATAATTTTTTCACCATTCCCCGTAATGTAACGGAAAACTTTTGACTGTCCCTGTAATTAAACTATACATTCGATTTTAATAAAATTTGAAATGGCTCGACAAAATTTTGCAGCAATTATACATTTAAAATTTCAGACCATTCGGAAGGCTGTAAAATCATTAAAATGCATTTGCTATAATTTTTTCCCATTGGCCGTAATGTAACGGAAAACTTTTGGGTGTCCCTGTAATTAAACCATGCATCCGATTTTCATAAAATTGGAAATGGCTCGACAAAATTTTGCAGCAATTATATATTAAAAATTTCAGATCATTCGGAAGTCTGTAACATCATTAAAATTCACTTGCAATAATTTTTCCCATTGGCCGTAATGTAAAGAAAAACTTTTGACTGTCCCTGTAATTAAACTATACATCCGATTTTCATAAAATTGGAAATGGCTCGACAAAATTTTGCAGCAATTATATATTAAAAATTCCAGATCATTCGGTCGGGTAGTTTTTGCTCTGTTATATGCGGACGGACAGACAGACGGACGGACAGACGGACAGATAGACGGACTGAACGACGACTATAGGTGCTACGTATTTATATAATTACGAACGCACCTAAAAATTGTGTGAAAACATATATAGACAAAATGGATCTTTAATCAAAATACCGATACAAAATAATAAATTATTTGTCACAATAAACAAGTATATACAAAAAAAAAACATTCCACCTGTGATACTGAATGCGGACAATATTCTTTAAATCACAAAAACGCAAATGTCAAATGTAAATATTTATATTCTATCATAGACCGCATCCATTAATATCCATCAAACAGTGAAATATGAAGCTTAAAAGCATAAAATGTTTAATTTATTTTCTCCAGAAAACACTGCATACGGAATTACACTAGATTAAATTTAATACAATTATTCTAATTGATAAATAAATCATATTTAAAATAAATCATATGTATAATACGTATGATTTATTTTTAACAATTAGAATAATTATTCTAATTTATAAATAAATCATATGTATAATACATATGATTTATTTTCCAGTTAGAATAATTGTGTTAAAATTAATGTAGTGTAATTTCGTGTCGAGTGTTTTCTAGAGTTCCATTATCTGCGATTTATTATCTTGAGCTGATTCAGATAAAAGACCAGATGCTATAATTAATAAGGTTAGCTGGGTTAATTAGTTCCACCAGATTCGTCCGGGATAGCTCAGATGGTAGAGCATTGGCGACATCAGCCAAGAGGTCCCTGATTCGGATTCTCGTCCAGACAGTTTTCGCCCAGTTGGAAATTTACATCTAATGTATTGGTTAATAAACCAAAATTGTTTTGGAAAATTACACTCTTTTGTAAAATCCTATTTTTTCCAGCAAATGTCGAATTTTTTCGCTTTTAAAAAATAAAACCGACAGAAAACAGGAGGTTATCATTACTGGATTTTTTTTTTTTTTTTTTTTTTTTTTTTTTTTTTTTAAGAGATTTTAATATTTCTGTTGTTTTTAAACTGTGAATGAAATGAAAAGTTTTTTCATTTTTTTTTTTTTTTTTGTCTTATAACATTAATTTGGGTAATAGGTATTTTTTCTATGAAAGTTAGTTACATTTTGCAGCTTTTCTCTCTCAAAATAATAAAGGGTATACATAACCTTGATGTCCTACCCCATGAAACTCTTTACGAGTCCCGCGGGAAACACGATATGGGGATACGAACTATCAACTACTCATGTCCGATTTTCTTGCCTATTCGTTTTGTGTCTATTCAATCGTATGTAGCACATAAGAAATCCCATAAAAGAAAGGCCCATACATTTTAAATTTCAGCGCATTTTATGTTGTCAGCCAGCTGATTTTATAATCCCAGTTAAGGAAAAAAGAAATCAATGATGCGTATGTAGGTTTTTTATTACTGAAGTAGATTTTATTATGTAAAAGCATAGATGTCTTCGTAGATTGTACATTTTTAAAAGTTATTATTTTTTAGAAGCATAGTTTTTTCATATATTCATTGTCCAATTACGTTTATTTTTGAAGTACAAAATTAAAAGAATACATGCTTTAAAACCCTCCGACTGTCTTGGAAAAGGGCAAAATTGTAATGTTGTTTTCTCTGCATTTTCTTTTAAATGCTAAAAAAAAATATCCTTTGAACATTTTATAAAAAAACTTAATAACGAATATGAAGGCAGTCCTTGGAAGTATTAATCATTGTTCAATGTATTAAAAATACATTAAATCAATAGAATTATATTACTTTAAATATTGATTGTATTGCAGTGAAACCTGGAGCTTAGTGAACGTATTAACACGGGCTTGTCAGTGAGGGGGTTAAAACATTTGAATCTCTTCATGCGCAAATTATCTTTAAATATTTCATGTTTTGTACTAGCTTAAATTTTAATTTTAGATTTTTCATATATTTTTTAAACACATATTAAGACAGAGAGTGGTGCGGGAATCGTAGGACAAAGACATAAAATATATCAGCCAATCATTCGTGTTCTTCGTAAAATCTTTTGAATATTTAAAAAACAATTGATGAATATTTTTAATTTTCTGCACTTTTTTTTTATCTTATAGCTTAAAAATATTTTCTGTCATGAAAATTTGCATTTTCAATATGCTTTTATCATAGGAATTTTCCATTAGAAAAATGTTGGAAAATCAAGAAAAAATATTTTTTTTTTTAAAATTAAAATACTATTTCACATTTTACCAACAACAGCCACCGCTAATTTTTAGATTAAGTGGTAAATTGAGAAAGTGTGAAGAAACTCAAAATATAATCAATATCATTTCCACGGAAATCTTTTAAATGTGAAGCGTAGAAATATTTCCCCGTGTCTTTGTATGGCATTAAAAAAATGCAGCGTTTATCTTTTTCAAGGATAAAAAATTTCAATTTTAGGTACTCTTTTCCTCGCAATAATATATTTTTATATCTGATTTAAAGGCATTTAGGCGTAGAAAATATTTAAATGGGTACGAAATTCTGTTGAATGTTAAAAAACTATAAATTTTTGTTTAACAATTTAGTTCATCCTAAATATTTCAAAGTTGCAAAAACACTTTCCAAAGATTTTGTATGAATCTTACATATAATTTTTCTAGTATATGTTTTAGACATTTAAAGTAATATAATGCCATAAATATTTTTCAATCAATATGGCAACAAAAGCTGCAAGATAAGCAATAATACTACTAAAATCAGATTTCCACGAAAACGGAAATATAAATAATAGAATTGGTCTAATAAAGCAAGCACGGGTCAAATTCTTATTGTAAAAGACACGACTGCCACTTTTATTTAAAACAGACAAATAATTTCAGAAATATCCAAAGTGCTTGATCAAATGTCCTAATATTTTTAGTATTTTTTTTTTCAGATTTCTTTTTATTATAAAAATGTTGAAAACTACATTATTATAATAAAAAATTTATTTCGTTATCCTGGTCATAAAATTAAAAAATATATATTTTATGTTGATAATAACAAAATTATTTTCTTTATTTACAATAAAGAGTTTTCAATATTTTTATTAAAAAAAAATAAAAATACTAAAAATATATTAATGAAAATATGAATAAAAAAATAATAATTCTAACAAATATTTATTAGTTGTGAAAATTATATTACAAAAAATATAAATAAACACTATCATTCTTTTTTAAAAAGCATGCAATTACAGAGAATTATACAAAAATTCTATTTTTTACAGGAATGTTATTAAAAAAATTCATTTTTGATGAAATTGAATGAATTAAAAATATTTTTTTTGGTAACATCATGTCGGCAAAATAATTTCAGAAAACAAGATAAACAAACTGAGAAAACACTCTGAGAATAAAATCATCTATCTAAATATTGACTATTAGAATAATTTCAGCAATTCTTCTTCCTGAATGCATGTTCTACGTGACGAATCTAAAAACAATAAAAGGATTCCGCAGACCTTAAAGCACATCATCATGCCTGCACTTGTTTTATGTTTCCCAAGAGAATTCCATGGTACTGATAAAGTGACGACGCGATAAGAAAAATAAATTTATCTATACCAGTACAAGAAGATCTTTAAAAAGCACATTAAAAATATAACTTTGATTTCGAAATGAAAATATTTTCCGAATGTTTATTTATTTTCAGCTATATGCCTCACAGTCATTTGCCCCCATAAATTTCGAAGGGTGATCTTATTTTATTTAGTTTAAACGTTTCTGTCATTAAAAAAAGGGTTATTATTCTTTTCTAAAATAATGGTCGGCGGGCCATATGTTGAAAAACTCTATGCTAAAAAAGCTTCACATATTTTGGTATCAAAATCCTGTAATTATTTAAAAATATATTTTGAAATTCGATAAAGATAATTAATAAAAATATAATAGTTCCATTGAATTAAAAACACTTATTATTTTAGCTTATTATGTATCCGGGAGTGATAAAAATGTAAAATTTCATATACTTTGTATATATATATATATATATATATATATATATATATATATATACACTGTAAAAAAATCCGAGGAGTTTTCCTGTAGGAATCGGAAAAATAGTTGCCCTTATCGTACCGGAAATTTTTCCAACCCAGCTCGGAATAAAATCCGTAAAAAAAAGGAAACATTCATTAAAACGGTATTTTTTGGATTTTATTCCGATTTTACGGATTTTATTCTGGTTTTACGGATTTTATTCCGAGGTGGGTACGAAAAGTTTCCGGTACGATAAGGGAAACTATTTTTCCGATTCTTACAGGAAAGCTAGTCGGATTTTTTTTACAGTATATATATATATATATATATATATATATATATATAATATATATTATATATATATATATGAAATATATATCATCATCATCAACCGTTTTCAATGTACTGCTGGATATAGGTCTCCTCCAAATTTTTTCAATGTTATATATACATATATATATATATATATATATATATAACATTGTTTAAAAAAATATAAACATGAAAATGTGTTTTTAATATAAGAGAGCGAAATAGGATTATCTGATCTGAAACAATTTTGATGTATCAAAATTTCCTATAAAAAGTTATTTATCATGAGTGGTTATATGAAAACGTTGTAATAAATCCTGATGTTTTTAGTAACTCCAATTCTGGCGCTATTGATATTTGAAGTTTTTTAAATTTAAAGTTTTTTTAATTGAAGTTTTTAGCATTAGAACAAGATTTGGAAACACTGTGCTAATTTGATGATTAGTTATGAGTCTAGAGCAGTTGTTCCAAAAGTGGGGCATATGCCCCATTGGGAGGAAAATTCACTTTTTGGGTAAGCAATTCCAAATTTGTAACTCAATTAATCCCTTTTATTTCTTTTTAATTTTTTGGAAAAGTAATATTGAGATTAAAAATATTAATTTAAAAATTTAAAAATAATATTAAAAATATGCTTTTATGAAATTTTTAAAAAGTTCCCAATCAAAAATGCGAAATAAGTTTCAAAGTTAAATAATTATATGTACAATCTTTTAAAACATATTTTGACATTTTTATTTTTCCAAGTGGATTTTTAAAAAATTGTATATATATATATATATATATATTTAATTAATATATTTTACAATTTTCTTCATTTTTAGAATTATTAATAGAATGAGCCTTATATTTCTATTCTCTGTGCTATTTGTTACATGAATGAACTTTTAATCACAACAATGCTTGAGGTTACAGTGCGTGTCAATAGTTTAAGCGCAATATCAATTTTAAAATAAAATTGTAATTATTTCAAACCATGGAGTTTAAGAATAGAACCAAACTAACCGTGACAAAAGTTTAAGCACAAAATATTTTTTACTCAAGTTTTACAAACTGATGTAAGCTGTTGCGTACTCAAATGATTTCTGGATTTATAAAAAGCAGTCAGTTGTTATTTTAGAGTTGGTACAAAATGACTAAGTCGAAAGAATTTTCAGAGGAGGAGGTGATAAATATCTGGAGGATGAGAACAAAACATAGGTCCGGTTCTGAAACTACAAGTGCATTACAAAGATCGAAACGAGGTATTCATCAAGTTTTGGCTCTTGGTAATGATTTCAAACAAAAATTCCGTCCAGCAAGGCCACAAGTGACTACTTTACTTTGCGCGAATATCTACGCATCAGAAACTTTGGCTTCAACTGGTACCTTCAGAAATAAAACGTGCAGTTGGAGGACAAATATTTAAAAAAACTGTGCCAAGAGGAGTATTTGGAAACAAAAACCGCAAAATGACTCGGTTACCATGTCTGAAACGACACCATAAAGAAGCTATATTGCAGTGGGCCAAAGAGCATGTATCATTTGGTGATAATTGACTGAATTTCATATTAAATCATGAAAAAAATGGAACCTCGATAGCCCTGGTGGGTTTTAGTACTTTTGGCATAATTTTAGCAATGAACCTAGGAGTATATTTAGCCTACAACATGTTGGAGGTTTTGTAACTCACCTTGAACGTAGCTCACGTCGAAAAACGTATCTTTTTTTAAATAGCCGGCAACTATCCCTTATTAAAAATATGTGGACTATTCTCACTCATGCAGTTTATGCAAATGGAAAGCAGTATTCTGAAGTTAAAGATTGAAAGATCCATTGAGAATGTATGATTTAAAATTGATCCAGAAGCAACACATAACCTCATTTTATCGATGGAAGACCGTATATTTAAAGTAATTCAGCAGAATGGAGCAAAAACGAAGTATTATTATTTTTTTGTTCTTGTACTACTAAAGACTAAAGAAATAATGTGCATAAACTTTTGACACATTCGTTTCTGTTCTTTTGATAAATTATATTATTTGAGATAAATTATAAAGGATAAATCTGTTAAATATCTTTTTTAAACTACAATTTGAAGGTCATGTGAAAATGAAAATAACTTTCAGTCAATAATAAATTTTATTTTGGCAATTTATGTTGCGTTTAAACTTTTGAAGTCCACTGCATATCTAAATCTGACTGTCCTGGTTCTATGTAACGTAAAATATATTTGAAATATCTAAACTTGGTACCACCAATTTTATAAAATTTATAAATCTTAAATATCGTTAAAAAAGATAAAGGGTAAATGGTAAATATCTATTTTTCGCGTACAGGCCTCATACAAAATAAATAAGTAGATCACATACATTTTAAATTTAAAATAGATAATACATGGCGATCAATTAACGATATTAAAAACAAGACAGAGAAATTTGGCTTAATGAGGAATAATTGCTACTTGAAATTGATAAAGACTATATGTAAGTGTCCAAAGTTTTACAATCAATTTTTAAGAAGCTACAATAATGAATTAATAAATGTGTCAATTTTATAAATTTTAATTAAGAGAGCTTTTTCATGTATTTTGTCAAGATAAAAATGAAATATATATATAAATACACCATATAACACTTTTTTTTTACCTTGAGGCAAGTTGGAGAGAAAGATAAAACTCTTTCTGGCACAAAGACGAAGGAGTTTAGCCTCATTATTTTTATAAAATTACGTTAAAAACATCAAACAAGTGGAATGTTTTATGAAAAATATCAGTTAGAAATATAAATTTAATAGTTTTTTTAAGGCTCCGTTAGGCCTTGTGCATGTGAATGTAATTTTGCTTTTTAAATAAAAAGATATTTATGTTACAGACATCGTGACTGTACAGGTAATTCAGCGGGGCTTGGACAATAAAAGGTTAGGAATAACTGGTATAGAGAATGTCTTACAAGCCAACAAATCCGTTTAGAAACTAACTATGTTCACTTCTTTGAAGGTGAAGTCAGTCATGAAGTCATATAATTTGTGATATATTGAATGTAAATAGAAATTAGAATTGATGCTGTAGATTATCTATGTTACAAAGAAAGATCTGTCCAAGAGTAATGCTGTCTTCATAATGACAGTGGTAACTATATTTGAACAGCAATTATTTTTTCTGAAATTTATTAACTTCGAAACATCGTACAATATCGAATTTTACATCACAGAAAAAGAAAACATTGGGACTTTCAAAATTTTGTGAAAAATGTATATAGATTTACTTTTTCTTTATGCTTTGTATCTAATTTTCTGAATGAGATTTTCAAATTTATCTCTGATACGTGCAACCCGATTGTGCGAGATTAACCCTATTTGCAGTTCAAATAGTATAAATAGTTCGACATTTGTCTGTGTATAATATTGCATAACGCAATTAAAAGTTCACCGAAAAATAAATATATACAATAAAATAAGTTAAACACAAATTTAACAGTTATGTAATTGAACCACGCGGTTAAACACTCAAATAATCAGTATAAAATATCTCCCACAAATAGTGAAATCTCTGACAATTTATTCGCCAATCAACTTGCAGCAGGCTGCTAATACGAAAGTTAAGTTTTTAATAAATTTCAAATTTTTATTGATCACAAAATTGACATTTTTCATCTTAAAATGCAGTTCGGAGTTCTTAGTGGACAATGCTACTTTGTGCGTTCTAAGAGGTATCCCACCTTAACCCTGCAGCTGCAAATTGTGGCTATATCCGGAAGAACTACTACCTAGGAATATCAGTAGCAGACCCCCAGCCTGCCTTCTTCCAACCAAAAATAGTGTCTAGCAATTTTAATCCTTACTGTACATATTTTAGTTGGATGAATTATGTCAGAAACCAATATCTTCACGGATGGCTCCAAGACTGACCATGGGACGGGCTACGAATTCTGTGTTATGAGGCATGAAAAAATAATACATAGAAGACAGGTGAAATTAGGTCCAAAAAATTCCATCTTTCAGGCAGAAATCCTGGCGATCGAGGAAGTCATCCAATGGCCAGAGAACTCGAATCACAAGAGCATCACAATACATTCCGATAGCTAAGCTATTCAAGTGTACAGGTACTGGAAAATATATTTAACTCTAACTACCTAATTCAAACTATAATGCAAGCTCTGGAGCATTCCTTCAAGACTTTCTATTTCCAGTGGGTTTGTGGACACTCTGAAGTAACTGTGAATGAGATTGCTGACAAACTTGCTATCGAGACAGGGCTTTCCTCCACATCACCAGTTATAGACGTTAGGTTTTTTTTCCATATCCAGCTTCATAAAAAAAAAAAAAAAAAAAAAAAAAAAAAAAAAAAAAAAAACTAAATATACTTTAATACTGACAAGAATAATGGGATTATGCGAAACGGGACGCTATACATAGTCATCTGCCAAAAGAATCTAATAAGCTATTACTATACCACAGAAATATCTATGTATTCGCGACAAATCACAGGCCATTCCCGACATATCTAAACAATTTTAGTAAGGTTTTCTCTCCGAATTGCACCTCTGGACAAATAGAAATTTCTCTGCATTATATCCTAAACTGTACCTTAACGTCACATTTTCACCTAAGAAAGGAACAGTCAACATCATTATCATCATGGATTTCCTTAGTCTTGAAGAAACCAAACATACTTCGGAAAATAATAGATGATGTTAGACTAATTCAGTATAATCAATATATATATTTAAAACGTATTTCTGCCAATTGACTAAATGTTCTGATAGTTTCGTTAATATGTAAATTTTTCATTACAACTTCCACAGACTATGAACTTATTCTCCTATGAAGAAAATAACTGTAAATAATCTGTACAATATACTTTGTAAACTTTTGCCTGGATATAAAGTGGGAGATGTCTAATGTGCGTCGCTGAGGGGGGCTAGTAGAGTTTTAGACCTTGGGTAGGCCTACTCACCTAGTTGAACCGTGTTAGTGTGCAATTAATATATAAAATATATAGACTAAATGTAAAAAATCGATCAATTTTGATTAAAAATGGTTTCCATCTATATTTTGTACATCAAGCAGGATGTTCTGCAATAAGGCAATGTCTGGTTGGATATACTGCTATGTAAATAAATCAATGTTTTGACCTGAAAACATTTTTCTTAGTATTACAAACAGGTTTTCGTAGCATTTAGAGTGTCGCCATTAGTTTGAAAAATATTTTATCAAAATTTCAAAATGTTTTAAATGACATGGCTCACTGAATCCTACAAAAACAGTTAAAACTTTTTAGATTATAAAAACGTTGTTTAATTTACTTTTAAAGTGCTGACCGTGATAAATTAGCTAAAAATGTACTTCAAAGTAAACATATTAACACTATATCTCTATAGATTCTGTATAAATGTATAATTTTGTGATTATATATTTTTCTTTAAGGATTCGGTATAAAAATCATTCCGAATTTCTTAATTTTTTTAACTTACTATTATTAATATTACTTTACCAGCAGATAAAGTAATATTATTAATAGTTAGCTGAAAAACATGGTAGCTATAGATCAAACAAGTCTAAAGTTTATACAAAGTTATTACACTCAACGATGTCCTACGACGTTATTACGTTTATGTCTAACAGAATTCAGGCGATCATCAATGCAAAAAAGTGGTAATACGAAGTCCTAATCATATAAAACACCATGTTAAAATAACACTCCAAACTTTTCTGATTTTTGTTCCCGATTCGAAGGGCTCTAAAAATTTCCTCTTTTTCATGCCCAAGTTTCAGAAAAAAAAAGACACAAACAACTATAGAATGTTTTTTTTTTTATTATTTTGCATTGTGTCTGCGTATCTTAGATACTAATGTTCATACCATTAATTTAGAAAAAAGGTAGCAGCTTATCTTTTAGGATAAAATGTTTCTATTTTATTTTTATCTGTCGAACTGTGAGTGCTCATTCCCTATTTCTCACCAGTGGTATTAGGAATTTCTTAAAAATTTGATTAGCAGACATTTTAAGAGGGAAGTTAAACTGCGTTGCTAACACATTCTCTTTCATTAATATATATATATATATATATATATATATATATATTAGTTTTTCAAAAATAAACAAAACCGAACACATTTTTTTATTAAAAAAATATATAAACGCAATATTTATATCTTCCAATTTTTTTATTTATATGTTAATACCAATGTTATTTTTCTTCATTGCATTTCTAATGCAATTATAATTGAACACGTAACGATAGTTTTCGATTTGTAAAACCAATGATAAATTATTATAATAGAGAATCCTTAAAAATAAATAAATAAATAAGCGATTTTGGGATAAACGGAAACAGAAAACGTAGCCATACAATTTCTTCAGTCAACATAACTTCACAGATTTTAAAAATCTTCGTAGTCTAAATACCGTAAAACTAGATATAAAAATATATTATTGCGGTGGAAAGGATTCGTGAAAGTAAATGTTTCTTCGTAAGGAAAAAAAAAAAAAAAAAAAAAAAAAAAAGAGTAAAGAAAAATCTCTCTCGCACACCGCAAACGTGAAGGAATATTTTTGCACTTTAGTTTTAACATTTCACTGAAAATATTTTATGGAAATGTTATTGATTTCTTGAGTTTTTCAAAATTTTTGAATTTCTATTTAGCCCTAAGAGAAGCGGTGTTTACTGTTGATAAATTTAAAAAATATGTTGTTTGGTTAAAAAAAAAGGTGTTTTTGTTTATTTGGCCACATTTTTCTGTAAAATGTCAATAATAATATAAAGTCCTAATATTTAAATTGCTCATTAAAAAAGTAAAATTGCTCCTATCAGAAATAAGCAGTAAAATTTACAATGCAAAAACTAAAAAATAATAATTTTTATTATTATCCAATAGCTTTGAGATTAAAATCTACAAGGTTAATTCGGCTGACCTATAACTTTGAAATTTTTTCACGAAGGAAGGTCTTATAGCACATGTGAAGGAAAAAATTTTAATATCAATAATTTATAAATCAATGTCGATTTATTACGTGACAATATCATGTATTCCCACAAAAGCGAGTACTGATGAATTTATGATATTCGTATATTTTTTCTTTTACATGTGCTATAAGAACCCACTTCATGGAAAATGCCAATATTCTACGTCAAACAGAAATAAGTTTTGAATATAAAACTTTTGTTTATCTATAACCTTTAAATTTGGACTAAAGGAAGGTCTTATAGCACATGTTTTGTTAGAACTACAAGAATTGGAGACACATAGTTCGTTTGGATTAACATCAAGCGTCAAGATAAAGATTGATTGATTGCAAAGAGATTTATTTTTACCCGATTGCCAAAAAGGGTTATGTGTTTAACGCGTCTCTGGGTATGTGGGTTTCTTTATACCCTCGAAACATCCCAATGGCTCGATGGATTTTAATGAATGAAGTCTCTATCGATTCGTCTTAACCGTCCGATGGTTATAGGCTAGGTTTTATTATTATAAATTCAAAATGGCGGTAGAGACGAAAAAGATTACGCACCATATTGAGTGTCCTATCATTGGATAGTTCTTTCAAAATTAAGACGATGTTTCAGTGCCTATTTTACAGTCAGAGTATCCGTTTAAATATTACACAACATGGAAGTTGTGTAGGTAGGATACCTAGCTTAACTGCAACTCTAACCTTCATAGACATCTATAGACCTCATATAAACAGTGTTCATAGATAGGAACTAACAATTAAACACAATTTAAAAGTCATCAATACAAGTAAATAAAAAAAAAAGTATGTAAGTAATATAAAAAATAGTCTCACATTGAGGAAAAATAATTAATTAGTTCACTTTTTACGCAGTCGGGTTTTTTGATTTTTTAAATTTAATTTTTATTTTAAGTATGTTTTTACTATTTTTCTTTTGTTTTCTAGACATATTTATATTGTAAGAATCGTAATATTTGAAATGAACTGATACTATGCAGCAAAAATACAATTAAATATATATATATTTTTTAAATAAATGTTCAATTAGTATTTTCTCTACTTTCGGTTTTTTCAAGTAATAAAGCTTTCAACCGTGCGATATAAATGAGCTATACAAAGATTTTGAGTTATTGTCTAATATCAATTCAAAATAAATTATGTACATATTTTTATAAAAGAAAATAAAAGTAGTTCTATGGCATTTCATATTAGAGATAAACTAGTTTCGTAAAAATAAATGGATTACAACAAAGAGGTAAAATACGCAGTAATTTTTTTTTGTCATAATTTGTTATAATTTATTCCTTAGAGGGAATCGTCAGTTTTAAACCTTAAATAAATGTTTTATGTATTTTTTGATTGAGAGTGAACGGGCTAATTCGGGACTGTAGATAATACTGCTATAGTGTTTTATTAATTTTGTATAAAATTTCCCCCCTTGTTCTGGGCAAATATATATACAAAAATATATATATATATAAATATATACAAAAATATAGTATACATAATGAATGTACAGAATGACTGAAATGTAATGAATGAAATGTTAGTTTTCCCTATGAACCAAGTGGGTAGCGTTTTAAAAAATTAGAATATTCGTAACCAAATACAACCACTCCCGTTGGTTCTCTACAATCATGAATCGAATTTTTCAAAACTGTAATTTGTTACTAGCGAACTCTGTAAAAATTAAACATTTTGAAAACTTTTCAATATTTTTCAATATTGAATTTTTTATAATAAATAAATTTCAGAAAAATATATTGTGCGAGTAGTTACCAACGTCGATAGGAATTCAGCATAGCGCTTGGACACGTTAGCTTTATAATACATATAAAATATAGCGTCAATTCTCATTTTTATTTATAGTAATTTTATCTTTAATTATATGACTTCATCACCCACGTCCCCTCCAAACAAGTAAACATAATTTGTTCCTAAACGTATATGTTGGCTTCTCTCGAACGGATAAAATATATTGGAATCAACTGAAGCCACAATAACTCTATATCTGTGTTTAATAACAGTAGCATAACTCAATACAAATGTTTTGAGACCATTTTGCATACATACGTATAACATATTTATAAATAAAATCTCTTTTTTTCTCAATTAAATGCAATATTTTGTATTTGTTGCTTAAAAAAAAAAAAAGTGTAAAAATAAATGCAATCAACAGGGGTCTGTGTTAAACAACACTTATTCAATTTTAAATTGATCTTGTATTTGAATATTTTTTACCCCTTTTTTTTCGATTTGGAATTATATACATTTATTAAAATATTTAGAAATTAAAAAACTAATATTTGTACGTTTAAAGTTGATCACACACTTTAAGTTTTAGAAGCGATTTTATAGACACAGAACGAACAGTAAATGCAAATGATTTTTTGACGGTCCGTATCCGTATTTCATTTGTCCCGTGGGACTCGTTCTGAAACATAACTAATTTTAAACGTACCCGAAACAAATTTAGTTTTATATATGAAGGGCGTACAAAAATTCACGCAAGAAAAATCATTTATAGGAATCACAAGTTTGTAATTAAAAACTGTACATTTTCTTTTGATTCAAAATAGAGTTATGTATGGAAAATCATATCAGGTAAATCGCGTTGACGGCTTTGCTGAGTGTTCCAAAATTCACTCAAGAATTGAAATTTACGCCATTTGTGCTTACATTTTTTACGCCAAATTGTATGATATGGATGGGGTTGACATATGTGATTTTAAGAAGATGGCGCCATACAGCAGCCATGCCATACAGCCCGAGAAACGATTCAATTACAGCTTGAGTTATTACCTGGTCGTGTAATTTCCCATTTTGGTGATCAGAACTGGCCGCCCAGATCATGCGATGTAACGCCTTTCGACTTTTTTCTTCTTTTCTTTTAATCTAATGTCTAATAATCCAAGAAGTCTACGACCACCCACACCTTAAGGAGGAAATTGTACGCTGTATCAACAAAATGCAGCCACATTTATGCAAAATGGTCATACAAATGTGTGTGTATGTGCTTGCAATGCCGTGGGGGTTATTTGCTCGATATGCTATTCTATACATAACCCTATACTGTATGCTTTATGAATCAATAAAAAAAATAATTAAAAAATATATATATAAACATGTATTTTCTATCAAAATCACTTCTTGCGAAATCTTTTGACATATTTCCATACTCCTTGTACGCAGGACGTTTACACAATTTTGTAACGGTCTCGGAAAATGATAAATAAACAAATATAAGAATTTTATTTTCTAATAAGTTCAGTCTGATAGCCCTTTTGTTAATCTATCATATTATGTCTTGATTTCTAATCTGTATATGCTTCCTCATGTTTTAGCACTATAACTCTGCTAAAAACTTAATACGAAATGTAAAGAGTTCAGATTTAAAAAAAACAAACATATTTTAGAAATAATAATAAAACTTACGTTTGTGGAGCAAACTATTATTTAAAAGGTATATTAATATTTAGAACTTAATTTAAATTATTCATTTACGAGATTCGTTTTATGAATTCTGAATGCCATCCTATTTAATGATAATTTTAATTTACAGAAAATTTATTGTATATACATTTATCGCAAATATCCCTCACGAACACTGACAATAGGATATAATTAGTACTATTTAAAAAAGAACAATGCAATGAATAACATTTTATGTTCGAATTAAATACCATCATTTCTTTTTTTAAATTATTTATTTTATACATATATGTTTATGATATAGTGGTAGTTGAATATTTGCTACAAACATCATTTGAAATTTATCAAAATTTCAAATTCAACAAGTCCTAATTAGCATGGAAATGAATTTGTTCATGCACGGCTGCAAAATTGGCATGACAGAACGTCAAAATAAGAGAAACTGACATTGTAACTTAAACAAACAACGTTTGTACTATGCTTACGAGTATGTTTAGAAATCATATCAAGAATACATTCGCATTAATCTGATACTTGACGCGGTGTTATTGCCAATTATAGCATACAATACAAGAAACTTTATTCGAAGGTCTGGACATTTTTTATTTGAATTTAAAGTGTGCTTGTAATTTATTTATTTTTGAAATGTGTAACCTTTCTCATACCTAACAATTCTATTAAAACATTTAAGTTTTATTTTTAACATTTGTCAGTAATTACTCGTATATGTAATAATACATGTAAATGATTGTTTTTAGGGTTTCTTTTTTTTTTTTTTTTTACACAGGTACATATGCGTTATATAACGCATATGTATAATCAATAATAATAATAATAAGTCATATATAATATGTAAGTACCTATGAATAAATCTTGCCTTTCTTTTTACATGCACTAAAAAAATCACAAGTGTTGCAATTTATCCAAACCTTTGAATTGCCAATGCAGCTTTACACTGTAAAGAAAAATCTATAAAGTTACTAAAGTTTTTCTAGGAAACTGGGATTCCTAGAACTTTTTATGTAACGGCAAAAAGAAAAATTCCTCTAACAGACGCTGTTACAGGAATTTTTGTTGTTGCCGTTACATAAAAATTTCTAGGAATCCCAGTTTCCTAGAAAACTTTTAGTAAATTTTCAGATTTTTTTTATGTGTATATAAAGCATTTCAAATATGAGCTTTATGAGCTTTATCATTCTTCTTAGTATTATGAATATCGTAATTATTATTATTATGATTATTATTCCTATATGATTTACATTATGTGTAAATTTTAATATATTTGATCATCGGAAAAGTAAAAGAACAAATGTCAAAAGTTACTAAAATATACTTTTTTACATCGTGTGTTTTATATTGTTATTCAATAAAATAAAAAAATAAAAAAATCTCACATACTTTAATGCCATTTTTCCTAATACAGCTAAAACAATTTCCAATATTACTGATTTTACTTGTTCAAAATTGCCCTAAAATACATCAATGTAATTATAATACAAAATCAATTTTCCAGTTGTCACTTTCGTATTTATTCATACATTTTCTAATGTATTGTTGTTATATTTATTGATGACACAAATATATATTTGGAAGATTATGGTAGAAACATACCATAAAGCACACAATAAATATCAGTAATTTTATATTTGGACGGTGATGATATCCTATCACAATGCATAAATTTTTAAAGAATAAATTAACAACAGTTTATAATAATACATAAACAAATACACAAAAATAAAGTTGTTGCTGTTAATTTCAACCTTTTGTAAAATTTTATATGGAAATTAATAAAATTTCATTATTATTATTGTTAGTTTTTCTTTACTTTTGATAAGATCAGCAATATTAACTTACAGCTTTAAGATTAACAATATCTAAATATGTGCGTAGGAAAACACGCTTATATTGATTAATCGATATGAAGTAACTATTTATCAACCAAAATAAACAACCATAAAAAAAAAAAAAAAAAAAAAAAAAAAAAAAAAAAAAAAAATGCCGACGTAAAATGTCGATGGTAAAAAAGTATTCTAAAATGTGGAATTATTCAAATTTTAAGTATAAATATTTATGTTCTGGCAAAGTCATTAGTTTTCAAACAACAGTGAAATGTGAATTATAAAAGCTTAAGAAGTTATTCGCTAAATTTAACTATAGAATGAATATTTTTCGTACATAATAAAAGCTTTTTACCGATGAATAATTATTCATATGATAAAATAAAATTTTCCGCTTGAATTTAATTCAAATTCTTCTCTTTACGTTTAATTCAAAATTTAAATTATATAATAAAATATTTTTTTAACGAAAGCAGAAAATATTAAAAATTAAAATATACGAATGTGGCCAAAATAAATTTGTTTCAAAAAATGAATTTCAGTTTTGAAGTTTATTTTTTAGTTTAGAGTTCAATCGAGCCAAATTTAATTAATTATTTGAACTTGTTATTTGTGGTTACAGAAAACAAAAACACTGTTTTATCTAAAAGGCTTTAAGCATAAAAAAATTGCATAACTTAAAATTGACTACTCTTTTTTCTAAAGAAACAGCAAGTAAAAGGTATCATTTTAATGGGACTCTTTGCTAGTAAATGTAATCTTGTATGCCAGAATATTTTTAACAATTTCGAATTTCAATATTTTATAATATTTTTTTAAGTATCAATAATTTATATTAATGAAAGGGAGATATTTGTCTGTGTGCGTGTCTGTCCACCAGAACGTCTGTTGGCAATAACTGGGGACATCAACCGTCCATAAAGGTATGAAAATTTGGATGGTGATTAGCGATAGAATAAAAAAACACGTATGCTTAGATTTTTATTAATATTTATATAATTAGATCATATATTATTTAAAAACCATGATGAAGGTATGAAAATGGGAAGCTTCCTTTCTGCCAAGGAATTCACTCTGACAAAAGCGAAGAATTCGGATTCATCTTTATTTCTGGATTTAAAAATTTTCTGCTATTAGAAAAAGACCTCTTACCTTCTTGGGTCTAACGGTATCATTCGTTTCTAAAAATATACATCGTTACTAATGTGAAAAAAAACTTTTCATTCGACCTCAATTCTCATAACTTTTAAGGCTTTTCGTTTTATTATTTACTATTAATAAAAACTAATTTCTAGAAATCATTTCAAGTCTTTCCAAGATTTTTTTAACCTCTTTGATAAGCCTTTGAAGATATCATTTCCCTTTTAAGAAATTTGAACTTGAGATATCATTTCAGATTTTTGAAATGTGAGGGGAAGGTGAGTGTTTTATGTTATTCAGGTTTTTACAGAAACTTTTGGTCAGAATTGAAACTTTTATGTATCTAATGTAATAAAAACTAAATCGGCAATCATTAAAACGGAAAACTGGGGAGCTTTTCTAGCATGCCCAATTGACGCTGCTAATGACAATGGGGACCCAATTGTATGTTCTATTTTGTTTATAAATATAAAATCATACAACTTCGAGGATAGTTTGCAAATTCAGACCGGACAATCTCAAGCCCGCACTGTGTACAATGCTGTAAGCAGTGGAGCTCCTACCTCTAAGTTCATTTAATCAATTTAAATAAAAAAATTTAAAAAAAATACAAATTCGAGATGTGAGCTAACAAAGGCAGTGAATTCCCTCCGCTATCCAACTTTAGGTTTGTTCGGAAAATTTTTCCTTAAAAAAAAAAACAATATCATTCAATCCTGAAATAGGTATACTTAAGATTATGACCTCGAATCGGACTTGCCTGGCTGGTCAGCTACTAAATATAATTTAATTGTACTTCCAATTATATTTTTCACGATATTTTTTTTAACCTCAAATTATATTTAACAATATCACATGCTAGCGTAAGGCTATTCTATACCAACTGTGTTACTGAGTGCGTTGTACACCCGAAGGCCATATAGCAATTGCAACGGAAATGGCAAGTTTTTTGAGGGAAGCTATTCATCGATATCACTGTTAAGATACCTTTAAAATGATTAGAATTAGTGCCACAAACGTTTTCTGTTATTAAAAATTCCAGGACGAGTGAAGGAGATGAACTTCATCAGTCGGCTGCTCCATTCGGCCCGATTGTGAGTTTATTATTAAACATTTCCTGACAAGAAGTTAATGTCTCATGTCAGGAAATTCAATACGCATCCCTTGTGTTCGTACCCGATATTTCTAATAGAATGTGCTTCTGAATCTTTTAACCACGTATAAAGTCCTTATTATTTATCTGTTTGGTATAAAATAATAAGCTAATTTCTGGAAGCTATCAATAACCATATAAACATTTTCTTGTTCAACAAACATGTTTTGCAGGCAAACGTGATAAATTACTAAAATGAACATTATCATTAAAATAATTATGTTTTTCCTCTTGCCTCCTTATTTTTTTTTGCACGTGCATGTACAAATTGAATCACGCAGCTGAAAATGTTTACTTGAGAATTGATAGCATCCGAGAAACTGATAGTCTGGTTTAAGAAAACTGGTTAATACACTTTTAAAATTTCTCATATACGTTTCCAGAAGTCAGTGTCAGCAACAGATACATTTATTTTTTTATAAATGCTTCTTTAAATCTCGAAAATGTATTGGTTTCAGAGGTTTCAAAAGATAAAGAACACTTTTCAAAATCGCAGATAACTTGTTAGGGGTTATTGCATGTTTTCGTACGTGAATAAAATATATGTTTTAGATTACAAAACCTTTTTTTTTTTTTTTTTTTTTTTTTTTTTTTTACAATGTATGAGAAAATTATCAGCTGCATCTAAATAATTTAGCAAATTTTAATACAATAGCCGCCTTTGGCGACCAGTTTGGTCTCCCTTAAAATTTATGCTTGGGAAATCATTGTATCATATTACTTTTATTCATAATTTAATTTACTTCGAGTCTCTTAAATATAATTAATATAATCCTTTAAGCTAATATTAGTTTTTGTTGCATTAAAATATCTCAATTTGTTGATTTTCTGTAAGCAAGTAAAACCTCTGGGTTTACGATGGATGTCTCTGAGGATTTAGCGAAATATTAGAGATATCGCCAATTTCGCGTCACTTTTGGCGATAAAACGCCATGTTGGCGGCATTTGGTGACAGAATAGGGTCACCCTTTATGGTAACCCTACCTTATAGGTATGCATTAAATGCTGTTCAATAACCAATGAGATGCGTTCCATTCGGCGTTGCCATTAAACAATTAACAAATAATCGCGAATTCTGTATCACGTACCATAGCGTAATATATATATAGATTATGCATTTCAATATTATGTCATAATATATATTTAGCTCTTTGCGGTTGAATGTCTACTCTCAGCCACCTAAGCTCTTTTACTATTATAGTCGTATGTCTGCTCCCAATCACCACAGCAGAGATATAAACTGACTTAAATTTTATTAAGCCGACAAGCTTTGGAGATACGTAGAATTCGACACAATGTTTTACAAATTGTGTTTAATTCGGCATTTTCGGCTCATGATTTTTTTCTTTTAAATCATACTCTAAATTAGCAAAAAGAATGTTACTGAAATAAGTGTACCTTGAAATTGAAACTAAAAACAGATGTAAGATGTCAAGTGTAAAGATTTTTCTGTATGTTCAAAAAGAAAAAATTAAGTACTGCATATCGGAGACTACTTTAATAGATACCACACAATGAAAAACTATAAAATATATATTTCACGTACAATTATAACATATTATTTTATTACATATAAAGTTTAAAAAATAATTGATGAATTTTGTTTTTCCTTCATAATCTGCATTTTATATATTCGTTCAACGAATATTAATTTCGACGAGTATGACACCTATGTGTAAACTTACTACGACCGCAAAGGGTTAAAACCATACAAAAATAATTTTCGTTCTTTTTATATTATAACAGAATAAAACATGAAAATACACATTTCTCAAATACTATTTAGTATCCATAACGAAAATAACATATTCTTCATTATTTATGATATTTTTATAATATTATTATTATGCTCTGAACAAGATATTAAGAGTTATGTTGTCTCTATGCAAACATTTTACTACTATAATAAAGAACTTCTATCTGCACATTTATATTTAGTAATAATCATATCTGTGTTATTCAGTTAATGATACTAGTAATATGGCTTTCGAGATTATATTCAATTAGTATCCATTCATGTAGTACTTGTGTTTGTATGAATACCTTTTGGCAATGTAAGTTTCAGCTGCATTACATTATGTCATTAGACAGCATACACGCAACATAAATGGTATCCACTGTGAGAATAATCTATCGCAACGTCTCAATGCAAATTATATGGATGAACAAGAAATTAATAATTAATTAGATACTTATAGAAGGATGTATATATACAACGTAATTGTATAAAGGAATGGATTTCCAATAAATTTCATTTTATGGTATAGTGAAATGTAGTTTAAAATCTTTCTGCATATATTTTTTAAATAAACGGTTTAAAAAAAAATTCCATAATAATAAATGATTTTGTTCCTATAAATTAAATAACTTACGAGACATGTAAACAATACTTTACGTCTTCTTACACAAAGAAGAAAATAGGTAAAGTTTTACATTGTAAAATAAGTGAGTGTTGATTCTTGATATTATAAATTATACTCAGATTTACATGTAAAAAGCAATTCTTAAAAAAATAATAATTGACAAAGTGAAATCAATTAATTAAAAATGCATTTGCTAATTCATGTGCATTGTTGAAGTTGTGATGTTGTTTTATATACATAGCCAAATTTTGAATTCATATGATGTAAAAGATATATTTTATTTTTGTCACATATATTTGCTTTATCATTGAAAGAAATATGTATACAGTGTGATACATAAATATCGAAGCAATATGCTATCTCCTTAAATACTGTCCCTAGGCACATACTTCCAATTGCAAAGTTTCATGAAAAAAAGGTGCAAAATTTGATGAGGTATGTTTCTTCTCCATGGGGGTCTATTTGAGAAAATACATTTTTATACGGCCACCGTAAGGTAAAATTTCCAATTAGGAAAATTTTCTTTATCCATTCCTGAATTAAACATAAAAAATTCCATCTTCATATCTTTAAAACTCACAAACTTAGGGTAAGGTGCCCTATTATCGTCCCTCAGTCACTTTTAGAACCTTGGAAGTTGTAATTTTCAGTGGAAATGTACCAAATTTAAATTTTACATAAACTAAATACCCACGCACATAGAAACATAGACAAATATCGTACAAAAAAAATTTTAACAATGTGAAATTTATTTTATCAAAAGTATCCAAAAAATGCAAAAAAGATCCCAATTTTGTCCTCCCAAAAAATCTAATACGTCGAGGTTTAACTTATAATTAAATCAAAATTTATTTCTAAATGAGTAAGTAATTTAATTTACATTAAAGTAAGGCACAAATAAATGTACTAATTATCAGTGGATGAATAGCATAAAGAAACATTAGAATAGTTGCCAACCTCCCAATTTTTTTTCAGAATTTTCATGCAGAAATACTTGTTTTATACAATCACAGTTTTAACGCAAACCAAAAAATGGTATCCAGAAAATCTGGAGATTGGTAACTTTGCATTAGCCATTCAAACATGAGGGAAAAATTGAAAAAAAATGTCATGAAAAAGCATTCCTAATTTCGTCCTCGGGTCAAAAATAAGAGCTGCAAGGGGGGGGGGCGAGATAGGGATCACGCTACCTCCCAAGATTACGGATCTTCAGTTCCCGTAAGATGAACTGGGCGTCCTAAAACTCGTTGTATGCTACTGTCAGCATCTTACCAACGTAAAATACATGCAATGAGTAAGAAATAAATACTTACAGTACAGTAAATAACGTTCTACAAATGACGTAATAAGAACTCAGGTCTTCTAAAAATAGGAAATTCGCCGTCTTTAATTTATGTATGCGTCTTGGCGAACGAAACTTTCAAAACTGACACCTTTTACCTTCCCTCCCCTGAGCATTGCGTCCTAAGCGGCACCACTTTCACAGAAGCGGGGAAGTTAAGGGGGACGAGATTAGGAGAGGGTACGAAATATGGACACTTTACTCTATGCCCGTTTAAATAATTCGTCAAGTTTTAAGGGATTAGACACAAATTGAAAAGCGTGTAATCCAAGAAACAATTTAACTTTAAGAGTTCCAGGAAATATGCAAAAAATATATTTATTGAGTTATAGTTTTGATTTTTTTTTTCTTTTTGTGATGGTTAACCATATAACATATATATTGCAATCATATATATTGCAAATAAGGTCACATCCTGAAATTTCTCATAAAGCTTTATAAAAATTTAAAATGATTATTATTTTAAGTGGGGTAATTTAAAATCTTTATAACTCGACACATTATTTGTCGAATTTGAATTTTTTTCATTTAATTAAAGAGTGGTGGTCTACATGGGCTGTAATTTTCAGCTCCGGTGCCAGCCCGGCCCGAACAAAAACAATCTTGGCACAGCCCGGTGTAAAAATTAAAAGTTCGGCCCAAGCCCGGCACGGCTGGTTTGTACTTTCACAGTTCACGAACCGGCCCGGGCCGAACAGTACCAAAATCAGTGAAAACAGCACCGGCCCGGCCCGTGAAAAAAAAAATCAATTAAATCAACCAGTCAATTAAATTAATTAAATCAGTATGGGCCTCGGGCCGGGGCCATGCAGACCTCTAAAAGAGGAAAACATAATTTTAATTTTGTTTCATTATTTATTTAAATGTTAATTTTAAAAATATTAATATATAAAGATAAAAAATGATGCAACTTATAAAAAAATCATATTTTCAAACGTAAATATATTTTTCAAATTTGCTGAAAGAAAATTAATTTAAAATAATCAAAAGAGAAATGTTCAAAGTTTGTACCTTTTTTCTTTAACAATTCTAGACTTATAATGATTTAAAGACGAGAAATGTTGAAAAAAACCTTCATGCAAATTTTTAAACAATGATTGTCTCCTAAAAAAATATTTAAATATTAAGAAAAAGAAACAACGTATAAAGGCACAAATAAAATATGTTTAAAAGCATACAGCTGTTTTAAAACCTTTCAGGTTTCCTCATCAGTGCTTAAAATAAAAATTGAATTAAAACTAAAACATTGTGTAAAAAAAGGGGGTGGGGGTGGACAGAGAGTCAGAAAAGGCGTACCTTTCAGCTCTACTGCCAACGGTGAAATGCGTTGTGTGATGTTTAAATATCTTTTAAAAAATTGCAGGTGAGTAAAGTAACTCCTTCCTGAATCTTAAATTTCTGATTAAATTTAACTTTTGCGCTTCCAACTTTCTTTCTGTATTTAAATGTCCGTAAGTTGATTTAAAGCAAGGCTTTTTCTAACATGTCTATTAAGAGTTTTTTCATAATTTTAGTCCTCGCAACTTCAGATTTTAAATCGTCCCGCAAGGTTGTTAAAAAAGTCTGTATTCTGGGGCCCAACCAGGCCCAGACCTTATTTTTTTCTAAAAGCTCGGCTGGAGCGGGCCCAAGGTATCATTTCCATACCGAACCGGAACTGGATTCCTTCTTCCTAGGTCGGCACGTGGAAACAATTTCACTCTCGAACCAACTCGTATTAAAATCATTGCCTCTGATTGACCGGATCCGTGCAAAAATCAGTAAAATTTGGCTCGAACTTTTCGTATTCAAATATTTTTACAAAAAATGCATATCTTATTTAATTGCCATTATTTTACAATCGAAGTTAAAAATTCATTTTTTTTTTTTTTTTGAGGATCGCAAATCTCTTGGCAAAAAATTAAAATACTTAAAATAAAACCAGTGAAAAAGAACCTGCCTATGACGGAATCATGTAATAGACTACATTTATACCTGCTTAGAAGGGAACTTGCCAAGAACGCCTTTTGTTTTTTCTTTTCTATGTGATTCCGTCTTAGAAGATTTTACTGTATAGCGTTTTTCAAAGTCTCCAATACATGGAATATGGATTGACGATATTAATGATAAATGAAACATTTACATACAAATAGAGATTCATTTAAAAAAAAAAATAAATATCACAGCCTAAGGTGCTGCTTTACAAATGAACATTATAAAAATGTAAAAGAAAAGCTATAGTAAGTATTTTTGGTCGGAACCCCTCATATGAAACAATTTTTAACCACATCGACCTCTAATGCAGACCTCCAGCATATTTTGAAAGCAAGTTTAAAGTAAAATTTGTACGCTGCTATTTTATGTCCAAAGGAGAGGCGCTGTCTTAAATCGAAGTTTAATAACGTACAATTTGTGGATGATCCCTCTCTTGTATTCAAAATAAGTCAATAACTCGTGGCTCAGACGCATTGGTAAAGGGTGTAAGTCACAAAGTTTGATTTTCAATATCTCGCGAATTTTGGAGATATCGAGATGGATTTTTTTGTGTTTATTTCAGGAATGAATAAAGAAAAAATTTATAATTGGAAAATTTACTCAACAGGCCCGTATAAAAATTTAATTTTTTATTATCTCAAATAGACCCCCCATGGGGTAGAAATATATCTCATCAAATTTTGCACCTTTTTATAAAACTTTGCAATTGGAAGTATGTTCCTGCGGGCAATATTTAAGGATATAGCCTATTGTTTCGATATTTATGAATCACACTGTATACAAATAGGTCTTTTTTTAACAGACTTCAAAAAGAAGGAGGTTATCAATTCCACCTGTATGTATATTTTGGCCATGTTTACGCATAACTTTCTTAAATATGAACCGATTTTGATAATTTTTTTTGTTTGAAAGTGTAAGTCCCCCATTTGGTCCCATTCGAATTTCATCAAAATCTGATGATTAGAATTTTTTTTTAAATAAAAGTAAAATAAATAATTTTTTTTTAAATAAATTCAAATCCTTTTCGAAGGAGTCACTCAATGGAGGATATTCCAATCACGTTTTGATCACATGGTCAAGGTAAAAACTTCTAGCTTAAAGAAGGGAAGGCTCCGTAGACGTAATGGAAAACCCTCGCCAGCCAGTGAAACAGTTCATGCGGAAAGCAGTAGTAGCCTCCCTTCATATCAGTTAGAAGTTCTTTGGGTAAGTTACCGGTATAACGTGACTTTTTTCAGCCTCGGACCCAGATTTGGAATATCCTCCATTATAAGCGCTCATCTTTGATACTGTTACTCTTACAGAGATACGAGACCTTTCAAATTGTGAAAACTTAGCTGGATAAGGGCCGAAATCCAGATAGATTATTCGCTGGAAGTGAAATGAGATTGACCAATCAGAAGCCTGCAGTTTTGCGAACTTTTCGCTGTTTGCAAAAATGCAGGCTTCTGATTGGTCGATCTGGTTTCGCTAACAGCAAAACCTCTATCTGTATCCCGGCCATTCTGTCATCCACCAAACTGGAAGGCCCACATAGACAGAAACCGATATCGAAAGTCGGTGTCGAAAAGTTGAAAATCAACCTTTAAAGTTTCTCATGTATCAGAGCACAAGTACAACGCCTAGAATAAATAGTGTGGAAATCATCTCTCCAAACAGCACTAAAAATTTGTATTCCTTAAATGTGCAATGATTCTGTAATCAAATGAGCCGATCGCAGAGACATCTGCGTTATATTTTCAAATTTCAATGTAAACATTTTACTATAACAGCGTATAGACCAAGTTGTTTTGGAGTTTAGAAAAGATCCTCAGATGTCGCTCCGATCGACATTTTGGATTTCAGCATCGTTTTACATTTAAGGATACAATATTTTAGTACTTTCTAAGTATTACTGCGACAGAGTCTAGAATATATAGTGTGGAAATCGGATATCCCAGGTTGCGTCCAGAGGAGCCACCGGTTAGTGACCGGTGAGATTGGTTAGTCACCAAGGCGTACAGTACACTGTTAAAAATATCGTGAAAAATTACCTCTGTTTATAAAGGCTATCTATTTTCTGACCAATAAGAACGCTACATAAGCGCCTATGGATCATTCTCATTGGTCAGAAAATAGATAGCCTTTAAAAACAGAGGTAATTTTTCACGATATTTTTAACAGTGTACTGCTAACCGGGTCGAAACCAATGTCGTTCAGCGCAAGTAACCAAAGTGACCGGTGAGAGACCGAACTAACCGAAGAAAATTCTTGGTTAGTTGGGTCACGTGATCGGTTACATGAAAGTTTACTTACATTTGCATCGGCATTCGGCAAATGGCAGCAATCAAAGCTCCGGAAAGAAATGTTGATGTATTTTTTTATTTGATCAAGGATAAAAAAAAAAGTTAATCAATCAGATTTTCACGATGTTAAATAAAGATCTTCAGTAAATTTAGTATAATTTGCAAGTCGTACGTAGATGCATAAATTAGATTAAGCTTTGTAATTTCACCTGAGGTTAATTTTACGAAGCATGTTACCAATTAAAATCGTGTCATGAAAAATAAGTATTATATCATATTTACAGACCCAGTATGTTGTACAAATATTTTTCTGGTCTCTAGCATTTCTGTTTTTACTCATTTTATTGTGCGTGGTTCAGGAAAACATGGGATAACGAAAGCTGTTTATAACGAAATCTCGTCTTAAACATACAAATTTCATAATCCCTACTGAAGAAATATTACTGCTCAGTCGGAAACCTCTACAAAACTGCATTTTATTTTGGTCTCTAGTAATTTTGCTGTTACATATTTTTTATGTAAAATTATTATGTTTATTTAATTGCTATTAAACGTACTAAGAGGTAATATTAAATGACTAAAGATTGTTTAATAGGTTTCTGTCTTAACAGTTATAATTTTATTGTGTTTCTTCCATAGGGACTATGATTTCTACATTTAAATGGGGATTCCATTTCAAAAGGATTTAGTGTATCTTTAACTTGCATAATTCTAAAAAAAAAAAAAAAAAAAAAAAATTGCAATAGCACGTTAAAATGAACTTGTTTTAATTTTCTTGTAAAACTAACAGAGCAACTGCATTAGTTTTACAAGAAAAGCGAAAGGCAGAAACTGTAGATGTATGGGTTTTGCACATTCTCCAAGATAAACCGTGTTGAAATTTGTGAATTGTTATCTATAAATATCCTGTTATACATAAAATATCATTTTATCCTAACTGATTCGTATGCATAAGGATGTGAAGATTAATTAAATATAAGGTGTGCGGAGTCAAAAAAGACTAGAAAATAAGTTTTTAGACAGTCTTATCGTTTTCAACGTCTTTTATAACTGCTTTGTATTTTTGTAATTTGGACGAGGATATTTTTTATTAAAGTCTATATACCGTTATACACACTGGCCGATTGCACATATTTGATTATATTATGTATGTGAAAGCACTTCTTCATTTATTAATCATGATTTTCACGTTAAAATGCAGCATTAAAATATATAATTTTATTTGTCCAACTGTTTTTAAATAAAGGTGCAGAAATTAAAAATCACCTAATTAAAAATAATTAAATAAATGTATTAATCGCTTCAAATTTAAAGTAAATTCTCAAACAAAGTGTCAGAGAAACGTTGTTTCTTGTTTTGGTCGTATACATATATCGAACTCCAAACAGTCACTTAAAGCCTATTTATGTTAATTAATAGTGCAAATTAAAGACTCTTTTTAATTTTTAAAAGTTAATTAATGCTCTTATTTTTAAAATTTTATCTTTATGCCACCTAAAATATTTTACTTAAATAATTTCATTCTTATTTTCAGGTATGTTGAATACAAGTGAAACAAACACATCGATGCTGAGCCAAGACAAGTATCTAAATTTGACGTATTTTCGTTTTCAATTGTTTTTTTATACTACATAATAAGTACTAAGTTTAATTTAGAAAATAATATAAAACATACAAAAGTTTAACGAGTAAAAATAATTTATTTTCTTACTAACTTTAATATTTATTTTTATTTATTTATTTATTTATTTATTTATTTATTTATTTATTTTTTTGTGGTTCAGAGTACATTATCAATGAATAAATTGGGGATAGTTTTGTCAATATGTAGGAAAAAATATGCAAAATCGAAATTTTTATACATTTTCTATTGAAATTATTGTTGTTGTATTAATGCTTAAATTATCTTCTTTTTGTACATAAAAATTTTAACTATTAAATCTACAGGGTGTCCCAAAAAGAAAGACCAATTTTTAAAAAGGAATAATTAACAAACAAATAGAGTTATTAAAAAAATTCTTGCAGGAAACGGATGTGTGAAGTCTGGAATTTTTATTTGAACACTTTCTTATCATAGTTCAAAATCTGACCGACAGATGGCGCTACAGCACATATTAGTGGTTTAATGAATAAACGGAGAAGACCAGACAGAAGTAGACGTGGTCAGTGAAAGTTCAGTGGTATCCATTTCATGGGAAACAGCAGTTGCTGTTACGTAAATTCTTCAAAATGGATCGAGGATGTATTGCAAACATTGTTATTTCATTTTCGACTATTGCTGTTGAATGCAGTTGCGCAGCGCCATTAGTCGGTAAGAATTTGAACTAACATAATAAAGTACGCTAAACAAAGTTCTAGATTTCACACATCCATAGATTTCACACATCCGCAAGAATTTTTTTTTTTAATTCTATTCATTTGTTAATTATACATTTTTAAAAATAGGTTCTCCTTTTTGGGACTCCCTGTATATGGTACCGATACACAAAGATACCGATGCACAAAAGTGCTTTCTGAAAACCGTATAAATCTACCATGAAATACGGATATCAATAGTGTATCTTGAGGTGAGATGCCGTGTTGTACAAGATACCGTGTCACGTTTTTTGCATATACGCAGGCGCTCTATGAAAACGTCGCTCAGATGTAAGAAGGAGTGTACCCTACTGATACTTTAATTTCCATTCTCTAACTTAAAAAAAAATATTAAGTAGTACTTTTTTATTGCTATTTCGTCTTTTTGTAAGTGTGCATGGAAATGCACTTCTTGTAAGTGTGTAATATCTTTTACGTGACTGCTTTATTTGCCTTCATATTGCTGGAAAGAACAAACGAACGTCTGAAAAACATCTTCAAAAAAGCTGAACTCTAAAGCCCTTTATCACAGTGACTTTACTTATTTAAACTTGTTATAATGTTTAAAGATATGCATACTATTTCTAAAAATATTGAAGTTGATTTTATTTGTCCGATTATGTTTTATACTCTTTCACAAAAATTATTGATTACATTGAAATTGCAGAAGCCATCTTAGCTCTAGATGGTTGACCATCCTACCCTGGCCTCTGGGTAAGATTCCGAAATGCAAGCGTTTACAAAAACAAAATTTTCGATGCTTTCTATAATACCTGTAAAATGAAACATATTTTTAAATCATACATAAGAGTAAAAACTTTAACAAGAACTCAATGAATATTAAATAATAACAACAAGCGATTTTTAAAACAATTAAGTCAAAAACTATGGCATCTTCACCCAATCTACCCTATTATTTATAAAATCCAAATGTCCTTTTATTCAGTTCGACATAATCACTTTTAATCTGCACGTGGCACAACGGACACACATTCTTCATTCACACACATTAACACATTCAGACTGCTATAACATCACTGTTTTCGAAGATTTTAATTAATTGCAAAATTAAATCTCTACAGAAAATTTCGCCATTAAGTTATACATTTCAATAGCGATTATTGATACTTACCTAAAATCTGACCTACAAAAAATAAGATTTTATATTCTGAAGATAGCTTACAATTATAAAATGCAATACAAACACAGGAATTAGAAATGTAAATGTATTTCCTTATATCCTATAATTAATGAAGAGTACTACATAAATAACTTATAGTTCTATATCCATTTATTTGTAAAATACAGAGGATCTTCTAATACTGAGTACATTATCGCAGGCCTTTCAGAAAGCAGGGGTGGACCTCAGCTCTTGGCACACAATGAAGGGCGCCATTATTCACATGCTTGAAAACATGCCACAATATTATCGCACGGTATTACTATACACGCACGTCTTAACATAAATGCACTTACAAATTGAACCACATTTCATTTATTAAGAGTTGTTTGAATAATATAAATTAAATTATAGACAGAGCCACGCAAATAACTGTATATATAGCCTCCTAGGTACTATAATGTCTGGAAGTTTGATTTCAGTAGTTTTAACCATTTTTCAGCCTGAATTAAATTTTCCCTTATTATATGGCGCATATAAAAAATGTTGGTAATATACAGAACTATACAAAAAAAAAAAAAAGTATGTTTCGTCCTTTCTGAAATTGAATTTTCTACATATTATGCATTTTATTACTAAACTAAGTTTTAGCATGCTATGCAAAATGTATACAAAATTGTAGACTGAATACAGGGTTACACAAAACAACTTTTTACTTTTCCGGTTATGGACGGTAATTGCTTAAATCTAGTTCCAAATATGTCATGCATTTTCTAACACGTTTACTTTGATAATTCTTATTACGTCATAAAATTGCAAAGTTGCATTAAAGAATTCTGGAAGCGCTGGAGAGCGGGAGAGTTTCAGAATCTATGCTTGACGCAAATTTTTCTTTCTTGTTACAATACCAAATAGCGGAAACATTTGAATTTTTCGGAATATTGCATTAATCTGACAAACATTTTCCTTTGAATTTACACTTATGAGATAAACCTTACTTATTTTTTAAAAAGTAAAGTACAAAAGTGATCAAGCGTTTTAACGTTCTTTATCATTGTATGTCTTATTCCTACTTTCAATGAAAGAAACTTTTACAACTAGAGAATTATGGATGAGTGGGGGTTTGAGTGAAAAATAATTGAAGCATTCCCTTTTGAATCCGGGAAGGAAATACGAGACATCGATTTTTATAGGGAAACTAAGAGTGATTCATAACGTAATACTCGTAATTCGGGAGAAATTCTCGAAGAAAATATCAGTATAGAAGTTTCTTAACTTTATCATGGAACTGTACTGAATTCCAATAATTCAATATTTGCAATATTTATAAACCCGAAAACAATTATATAACAATTGATAACAATGTATTGGATTCATAAAATATATATTTTGTCAATATGCATAGCTTTGGTATAAATCGTTTGTTTCTTTTAACTGCATTGCGACATCATTTGTATTGTAAAAATCTAATTTAAAACAAAACCGTTTCAATTATTTATTTTAAAATATACAATTTAATTAAAAATACACGCTTTTAACTCTTTTAATATGAAAAAAGAAAAATAAGAAATAATACTATAAACCTAGACATTTTATTTCATACCAATGTCTTGAAAGAACTTTGGAAAACTTACAAAAGTGAAACACAATCATCTTTACAATATAAAACTACGGAAACATCTTGAATTTTTCTAAATATTGCATTAATCTGACAAGACTTTTTATTTAAATTTACACTTATGGGATAAATCTTCTTTATTTTTTTAAAATGTGAATTACAAAAGTAATCAGGCGTTTGAGCATTCTCTTTCATATCATTCCCACTTTCAGTAAAAGAAACTTTTACAACTATAGAATTATGGATGAGTGGGGATTTGAGTGAAGAATAATTGCAGCATTCCCTTTTGAACCAGGAAAGGAAATACGAGAAATCGATTTTTATACGGAAACTAAGAGTGATTCATAACGTAATACTCTGGGAAAAATTCTCAAATAAAACATAAATATGGAAGCTTTCTTAATTTTATAATGGATCTGTACTGAATTCCAATAATTTAATATTTATAATATTTACAAGTCCGAAAACAATTATATAACAATTGATAAAAATGTATTAGAGTCATAAAATATATGTTTTGCCAATAAGCATAAATTTGGTATAAATCGTTTGTTTATTGTAAATTTACTTTATTTAGATTTTTATGCAAATAAAAGAAGCATACACACAATCACACCTGTTTATACACATACATTACCACATTCGAACTACTGAAACATACTCAAACATTACTGTTTTCGAAGAAATTAAATCATACATTTATTAAGAGGAATATTAAAATACATATGCAAGAAAATTCTCCATTATGTCATGCATTTCCTTAATTAACAAATCTTCATACTTACCTAATATCTGACATACAAAAAAATAAGATGATATATTCTACAGATAGTAAACTTCTGCGTTCCTGTGCCACATAAACTTACAATAAGATGTAATACAATTTTTCAATACACAGGTTTATAATCCGTATTAATAAAAGGTCTTTTTTCGTTTTATAAATATATTCTGTAGCATTACGCATGATTTTAAGACATTATAGTACACTGATTTTGTCTACGTGAAATATGACATTTGTAATAGACAAATATATAAGTATATTATTTTACACTTCAGAAATTAGTAAAAAGTGTTATATTGTTATGTTAGGTAATCTCATTTTATCAAACTCTATACTATACAAAATCTCGTATTTATAAAATAATTATTTACGAAAGATTTGCTGTTATATATCATTTTAATTGCATTACGATTCATACTAATAAGAAAAATCCAACTATATGAAGTATTTTTCAAAGAGTTTTACTTGAATGTCATCTCTTTGACTTATAAAATCAATAAGTGGTGTAATAAAATATTAAGGGGTTTGTGATTAATTTTTTAAGTTTCATTCACATTTTCAATAGGAGAGACATTTACATCTATAAAATTACGGAGTGGGGAATTTGGGAGAAAAGTAATTGCGACATTGCTTTTAGTATCAGGAGAAGGAAATACGTGAAATCGATATTTCTAAGAGAATAAAAAGTGAGTCATTACATTAACATTAAGAATTTGTGTGGGAAGTTTAGTGAGATGCAAGTATGCAAAGCTTATTTAACTTTATTCTGGAAAACAAATAAATGCGATAATTTAATATTTATAATATTTTCACAAACGAAAACAAATATATAAAAATTGCTGTAATTTTCTTTTAGCTACATCAGAAATATATCAGTCATTTTGCATTCAAAAATTTATTTTAGTATGTATCAGCTTTTCTTATAACATCTTATCCTGTTAACATTTTGGTCTTTACTGGGAGGTGCATTATACTGACTATATTTTCCGCGTTATTACTTTTGGAAATTAATTTTGAGTTTTCATTTATTTAAATGCAACCTGCTCAGATTATACGTAGTTTAGGCCCACTTTTCCATTCCGTGTCTCATTCCGATTTAATACAACAGAGATATATGTTTCATTATGGATGAGCGAAAAGTTTAGTGAACCTATTTACGGCATTGCTCTTTGTATCAGTCGATGGAAAGACGTGAAACCTATATTTCTAAAAGAACAAGAGGCGAGAACTAAAATTAATCCTTTTGGAGGCATTTTGAATAAAATAGAAGTATGTCTGTTTATTTAGATTTATGAAGTAACTCATATAAATTAATAATTCAACATTTATAATAGAGATAAAATCAATTTGTCGAACTGTATTATACATAATGTCTTGCAATTATTTCTCTAAAACAATAGAAAATGGTTTTGAAATGGTTTTTGAAATGGTTAACCTTTCGTTTCATATTAAATTGTAAAAAAAAAAAAAAAAAAAAAAAAAAAAAAAAAAAAAAAAAAAAAAAAAAAAAAAATCATTCCTGAACGCGTAGCATACTGACAGTATTTCCGAAGTTTTTATATTTTCTAATTAACCATTTAGTTACTTTTTTATTTAAAAGTAAAATACAGGGATTATCGTGGATTTGGGCACCCTTTTTCATTGTACGACTTATTCCCACTTGCAATAACAGAGAGATTTAAAACTATAGAATTATGGATGAGCTGGAATTTCAGAAAAGAGTATTTGCGGCATTGTCCTTTGTATCAGTGGAAGGAAGTATGTGAAATAGATAGTTTCGCGAGAACAAAGGGCGAGACATAAAATTAATACTTTTGGCGCCATTTTCAGTAAAATACAACTATTTTAGTTTACTTACAGTTTTTGATTAATAATTCAAAAATTATAACACAGACAAACTTAATTTATCAAAGGATGTTTCATATAATACCTGGCACTTCTTGCATAAAAAAGTTAATTTCTGTAAGTGATACCGTTTCTTATCAAAACAAATTACGAAAAGCATCTTTATTTCTAATTACATGATACCCGCGGTCGCAAAACTTTCGATAATATGTACCTGTTAATTCATAGTTTTTAAATAATTAATTCCTTTTTATTTATACAGAAATTGTAATGTCATCATTTTATTTAATCCTAACAAAAATCTAAGTAATGGAATAAACAGTAATAAATTATTAAATTATTTTAATCATTACAAAATATTAGAATTGTATTAATGCAACCCACGTATTTTGTGTGATATTTGTTATTGCTTGTCAGAAATAATAAAAATAATATTTATTGTCTTTTTACTAAGAAATGAATATTATTTATTTTTTGAAAACCAAAAATGAAGTCTTTATTTGGAAATAAAATTACAAATTACCTATTTTGAAAAACTCAAAAAAATAACAGTTATTAATACAGTTATATAGACATTTTATAACTAAAAATTTTAAAAGGTAAACATCTAAGATCGTAAGAATATAAGAGCATTTTAAAATAATATTTTTGCTGTATTACAGAAAACAAAATAATTTTCATTTATCTTTAAACTATCTTTTCTTTATATGAATTTTTGATAATGTAATGTCCTTCCTGATTGGATCATACACACATAAATAATTGGATCATTTGTCTTAGAAATTCACAGTCTTATAAAAATATTTGAGATAAAACTTTAAAGAAATATTTCCAGAAAAAATCTATTACTTTATCTTACAAAGTATTTTTTTTTCAGTTATTTTGTAATTTTAATTTAAGGATTAAACTACAGTACTCATATTAAAATATTATTCATAAATGAAGAAACAACGTTTCTAAACATTTGGAATATAAAAATCTTTATATTAGAAGACATTATTAGGAACTTATTTACTACTTATTTTGGGACACACAATTTAATTTGCTGGACAATTAACAAGGTGCATGCAGTGTTTTACGATTTAATATGTTAAAGCCGAAGGGAGAAGTTTTATTTTCTAGCTTTCAATATCTATGCCTTCTAGTCTATACTTTGCAAACTATGTTAATTCTTTTTTTTTTCTGGATTTTTACAACTCATTGAGTAATATAAAGTTCAAGACCTGTTGCTAATTCCTATTTTTGTTTATTTTTGTCAAACTCAAAACATATGGACTGATATTTAATTTTCGAGTACATCAAGTAGTTTTCAGATGAAACATATTTAGTTTATGAGGAATTATATCAGATTGTTTGACTTTTATTTCCGAGTTCTCTTGATCGGAAAGAAACAGAAATTTACAATATAGTGAAGTGATCGAAGCTACAGCACATTAGTAGCTATAAACTAAATAAATAAAAACATCTATGCTGAATTCTACTCCAAAGCGGATATCACTTAAATAAATGCCAGTTAGTCTAACAGAAATAAAAGCTATTACTTGTCATTTTTATGGTTAGCAATCTGTTTTTAAATTTGTGGTTTATCCATTTTTAGTAGATTGTTTCTTAATATTCATTTGCTGTTAGCATCAAGTTATTATAAGACAGAATTCGAATATTAACTTAGATATATTAGTAACAAACAAGAGCGAAAAATCAATTGTCAAACGATTATGTTACACTTTCCATCAAATTCAGAATAGTGTACCAGAACTTTACAGTTTAATAAGGTGAAAGTAGATGTCTAAGCAAACAATTTGAAAAATGCATAACATATTTTAAAAAATGCGTTTTTAGTCGAAAACACATTTTTCAATTTTTTTGGCAGGCTTGTGTAGGTCCTATGGATCTGCTATATATGCTATTATACTAAAATTTAATTAAGTTAGGAAACATGTAGCACATTTAAAAATTCCCCTTCAACAATTTCCGCCAGTAAGCGGAAATAAACTCGATGTATTTTGTGCAGTTCTGTATAATATCTGTAGAATTTACACACAACAAATAACGTCCAAAATATTGATTACATTTACAAAAACATTCCACAACTGAAAAAATTTATTGTTTACTGAACTTATTGTTCAGATTCGGTACCGTAACGGAATTGTTTTATGTGGCCTTGTTAATGAAAAATAAATGTTATCCCCACCCTATCTATGATAAGCATTTTGCAGTGCACTTTAGTGATCTATATCGATTTCAGTATGTGTGAAATTATACAACACCATTAAGATGCACCGGAAACTATTTTTCCCCATTGACCATAATGTAACTGCATTTTTTTAGTGTCCTTGTAAAGGGACACACACATAAATGCTGCACTCTAGGGTGGAGTGAAAAATCGAAAATCGGAAAATCAAAATGCAATACCGCACAAAAGTAGTGCATGGTCCTCAGCAATAAATCTGTGCTGTTTTTTCGAAACCCAACTTTATCTTCCGATGCCTGAGGGCCCCCAATTTTCGGCAAACTCGTCAAAAATGCCTAGAGGTTATAAATCGAAATTAAGATAATTTTGGAAAACAAAAATGTCATACCGCGGAAAGGTTGTGTATGGTACGTAGTAATACGCCTGCACAATTTTTTTCGAAATCGAGTTTTATCTTCCGGTGCCCCCGGTCCCGCCAAGTTTTGCGAAATTCGTCAAAAATGCCTTGTACAACTTACAAATCAAATAAATATATAGTTGGAAAATAAAAATATTATACCACGGAAAAGATGAGTATGATACGTAGTAATATGCCTGCTCAGTTTTTTCGAAATCACGTAATGTCTTTCAGGGCCCCAGTCATTCGAAATTTCGAAATAATTTCCGTAAATTCCCTTTTATCTGCTGTCCATGTACAATAGAATGCATCACACAAGAAGCAAGAGTTCAATGCAAATATTTTATCTGTGAAAAGTACACAAACACTTAATGTTCAAGAATAAAAACAAACATTTAAATCTGTTAAAAGTGTTAAAACAAATTTAAAGTACTATTAAAACATTTCGTGCTAGACGTATGCAGCAGGGATCATACAGTTATAGTGAGCTGATTGGAAAAATGTTGGACATCGTTTCTTTACAGACTATTGACATTAATTATAACCTCGAAAGAGTTATTGACGATCTCAGTACTGATCAAAAATACCCAAAGGAAAGGATCCTATCTATTAAGAAAGAAAGTTGTTCGGAAGGCCGTGGAAATACATTTCCTGGTAGACTTTCACATAGCAGATGGGTTATCACCGTCAGCAGTATTTTGAGACTCTCTATGTGGGATTCTGGATACAACGTTAAATTAAAAGATATTGACGGAGCTTGTAGTGGAGGTGTACACACGTGTATGGTTTGCAATTAAGTGCAATCCATCTTTGGAAAATTGTTTATTTTTCTAGAGATATGCCCCAGGCAGTTAAAATTGTAATTGATCCAGTAATCCAGCACAATGCCATTTTTGTCCATCCGGAATACATGCTGATTGGCATGGTAACGGATGATCCAAAACACATCCGCGAGCTAGGATTTCCTTGAATCCATATAGCGTGAAGTGCGAACACTAGTGGAGAAGTCACGCAGTTCCAAGTTCCTGCGATCAATTCTAGCGCAGCAGATTATATTGATCTGATTCAGTGGGATAAGTTACAGAACCACCTATTTTGACTAATCTTTCATACGATGATTTAAAGACGTACATTGATTAAAGTGATCGTGAAGATTTCATTTCGTTTGCTAAGTTTTCATGCCACACTCCAAGTGTAGAAAGGTGTGTCAGAGTGGTCACTGGAGCTGCCACGACAGTTTGTAGTGCAAGCCAACATGCATGGATTCATAAGATCGATTATGCCATATTTTGAGACGAAGTCAGATATTAAAGTTACAAAACTACAACAGCAACAACAACAAACACGAAGCCTAAACATTTCAAATATTTAGATTTTTGTTTTGAAGAGCACGTACTGATTTAATTGAACTTTAAAATTTTTGAACACTTTGAACAGATTTAAATGATTGTTTTGCATTCTTGAACTTTAATTGTTTGTGTACTGTTTGTTCACAGATAAAATGTTTGTCCTGCATTATTGCTCCTTGTGTGATGCATTCTATTATACATGTACAATAGATAAAAGGGAATTTACTGCAGTTTTTGTGAAAATTTTGAATGACCGGGTCCCTGGAAAATATTATGGGGTTTCGAAAAAACTGTGCGGGTACATTATTACGTACCATACGCAACTTTTCCAAGATATGACATTTTTACTTTCCAAATTTATGGTTATTCCAATTTATAAGTTATACAAGGCTTATTGGCGAATTTCGCAAAAATTTGTGGACCTGGGACACTGTAAGGTGAAATTTGATTTCGAAAAAACTGTGCAGGCATATTACCACTTACCATACATAACTTTTGCGTGACATGTCATTTTTATTTTCCAGCTTTATCTTTATTTTTATTTATAACTTCTACAATGCGTTTTTGACGGGTTTGGCAAAAATTGAGGGGACCTGGGGGCACCGGAAGATAAAATTTGATTTCGAAAAACAGAGCAGTTTTATTACTGATGATCATATACAACTTTTGTGCGGTATTACATTTTGATTTTCCGATTTTCGTTTTTTTCACTCCAGCCTACTACACACTTCATTTCCAATAATGTTCATGTCAAGGTAAACCTCTTTAAAATATATCAATTTCATGTCTAATCCGGTATATTTACTCGAGTTAGAGCAGGGAGAGACGATAGGCAGATAGAAAAACGGAATTCATAAGCACTTTCCAATTATGTTGGAAAGTGTTAAAAACAAACACTATCTACACATAAGTAATTATAAAGTAGTTTTATTAAATTTGATTCGTCGTGTTACTTGATATCTAAACATTGTGATCTCTACCGGGAAGGCAAGAAAATAAATGCATGGGGTTCAACGAAAATGTCAACTATTACCCATGTTAAAGATTTTTTTTTTTTTTTTTTTTTTTTTTTTTTTACCTGGCTATTAAATACAATGGATATAACATGTATTTAATTTCCAGTCCAAATTCTTAATATGGATAACTGATAAACTAGTTCAAACGGTTAAAAATATCAATTTTACAATATCTTGATAATGACCTATTATTGTAGATATTAAATATATTAATGCTCCTAAACTGTTGTATATTTCAAAAGCAATACTTAATACAAATACAAATCGGTGCTTTTGAAGATCATACTAAAATTCCAAGGTAACTCTCCGTATACTAAACTGCATACTGTAAAAGTGTTTAAAAATCTATATACTAAAATAAAATACAAATTGTAATTTTCTTGACGTTTCTTGTTTTTTTCTTTGATAAATTTAACCCTTATGTCAATGACCAAAATTTGACCTTGTGTCCAATGACCGGAGAACCCGTGTACCTCGAGCGGTTTTAACATACGCGAGCCATAAAACACCCCTATTTCATACAGTGTAACTGCTTGCCTTTAGAGAAGAGGAATTTGACGTATTTTCATTAATATTAATTACAGTAGAACCCTGCTAATCTGAACTAATTGGGACCGGTGCCTGTTCGGATCACAAAAAATTCGGATTATCCGGAATTTCGATGAAAATAGAAAAGAAAAAGATCGTGCTAAAAAAAATGTAAGTATAAGTACTCAGTAGTACAATAAACATCTTCCATTCCGGTATTTTAAGGTCCGGCATGCTGGGTAATCAGGCGCGACTTTCGGAAAAATGTTATTCCTTGTTTAATCACTCCTGGTGTTTATAATGATACAATGGAACTTCAGGATGAGGAATTACGTAACAACCCATTACAAACGGTTCAAAATCGCGAGTCTGCAAATAGCTCAGTCACCACGTCGACGACGGGTATGAAAAAAAAATTTCTGTAACTAATTTGCGACATCAAACTGTTGAAAGGAAAAATAAATTTTTACCATCCGAATTAAAATCTTTTCGCATTTTAGAAAACAATTTTATAGTACTGACAAACAAACTGATATTCGAGATTTTTTTAAGATGGGTTTCCACCAGTAGGCCTACAGTGCAAGTATTCATTTTATATTTGTGTACATGTGTTGTACTTTTACGTTTTTCCTGACATTTATCCGTTAAATAAAATCGGTTCAGATTAACTGGAATTTCGGATTAGCAGGATTCCACTGTACTTAAGGTGTCAACAATTCAAACAAAGATCACACATTAGAAATGTGGAAAACTTATATCCGTTTTATCTTGCAAGTATGAGTGTAAACCGATTCTTGAATATTCTAGATTTATTAGTTTTGACAACCAGAACACATGAGTGGAATGTCTTCAAAATGTTAAAGCTGCAGCAATTTGTGATTTATGGATTATACTAATTCCTAACGTATTGAAAAAATACATACCGACCGAAGAGTAAACGGTTGATGAGTAGTATTTCCGCTTCGGGGAAGAAAAAGATTCCCCCATTATATTCCGTCTAAACCGGCTAAATATGGGATTAAAATATGGTGGGTATGTGATGAAAATAATTAATAACCTCTTAACGGCCAAATATGCACCCAAAAATAGGTACAGACCATGAAATAAACAAAGATGAAAGAGTTGTAAAAGACTTCGCCGCTCTATTCAAGGATTCTGGACAAAACATCAGCATAGACAACTTTTTTTCTTCCTTTTCTTTGGCCAAGCATTTGTTTTGATGGAATCTCACAATGGTTCCCACTTAGAAAAGAAACAAACCATATATTCCTCAAGAAATAAGGCCAGATAAATCGCGCACGTTTTGTCCACATAATTTGGATTGCATTATGACATAAGTATTTGTTTGTATGTTCCAAAAAAGAAACAAAGCTGTCATTTTAATGTCTACTATGCATTATGATAAAACCATCAGACGGCCGAATGATAAACTCGAAATGATTCAGTTTTATATGTAAAGGAAATATGGAGTGGCTATAATGGAAAAATTAGTGGGGCAATATACAACACATAGGCGTACAACCACTTGGCCACTTGCATCATTTTTCTATATTGCGGGTATAAGAAGCACTTGCTACTTACATTATACATACTGCAAGTAATGATATGACTATAAATAAAATAGACAATCGTTGCCTGTTATTGCTGGAATTAGGTGAGATATTGAGGCTTCCAGCAATTCAAGAACAATCGCGAATTGCACGGGATATGAGATATTTTTCGGCCAAATCCGGAATTGAAAGTAAACTGTAAAAAATCTTTAACCACATTTGAAGCTCCCATAAGTTCAGAACCCAGTCCAGAATGATTAAGGCGATATGAAACAAGAAAGATAAAAGCAGTTTGTGTCAGGTGTGCTTGTTGGAACCTCAAAAACGGAGCAAAAGAACCAGAAAATCATGTAAACAATGTGGAAAGCCAGTATGTGATGTACATTCCTGCACCTTTTGTTATTGTACAGCTTGTCCACAAAATTTCACGTAAATTAAATATTTTTTACCTTAAAAAATATGTGTACACTTTATTTCAAATTAAAATCAAGTTTTATTTATCTAAATCTAAATAATCTATTAATTTCTGTATTTTCCTACAGAAAATTGGCATGGGTACTCGGGTACCCTGGTCATTGATGACAGGTATAAATGTTTAAACCCCCGAAAAAGTATTAAAAAAATTCCAAATTTGAAAGTGATTATACTACACTGTAAAAAAAAAATCTGTAGTTCTACAGATGCAAAGTTACATGCTTAGTAAACTTTCATCTGAAATTGTACAAAAAAAGCTGTAAATCTACAAAACTAGCTTTTGTAAAGCTACAGAAATCTGCAACTTTACAAATGAATCTGCTAAAATTACAGTAATCTTACTAAAATTTTATTTATAACCCTGGTTATAGTTACATGAAAAATTCTAGGCATCCCAGTTAAATAAAAAATTCTTAGTAACCTTACAGATTTTTTGATTTTTAGCGCAAAACTGTGTCTGTTACATGAATTTTTGTTGTTGCCGTTACATAAAATGTCCTTGGAATCCCAGTTTCCGAGAAAAACTTTAGTAACTTTACAGATTTTTTTTTTTTTTTTTTTTTTTTTTTTTTTTTTTTTTTTTATACAGTGTAATGGACAATGAATACTACAAATAATGGGGGTCTAAATTCATTTTAGTTTCTTTTGATATTAACACCATGAAAACGGGATGAAAAGAGAAAAAAGGTACCCGGGTACCCGGTGATTGACATAAGGGTTAAATTAAAATAAATCATATATTGTTATCAAAATCAGGCAATATAAACGTAATTTTGAAACATAACGAAATATGCTTTTCGTCTTTTACATAAGATACACATTTATCATTTCATGGAGAATACTAAACATTTGTAATTTCAGATGGATCTCCTTCTATCGTAATTTTTAATTGTAAATGGAAATTTTCAAATGTACCCCTGAAATATATCTACATTTTAATCTTTCCTTTTAAGATTGCTGTCTCCTCATACTGAAAAAAAATGTAAACGGATTTATGCCAAATATCTTAATGAGATCTAACATTAAAATGAAGCATAATTTTCCCAATAGCAGTTCAAAAACTTAAATCATCTTTAAAAATAAAAAACGAAGCGCATTTTACGCAATTTTTACATATCTTATCTTTTTAAATTCCTACGATAAAATGTATTCCTGAACTGGTTTTTATCCAATGTATTCACAAAAACATCGCTTACAAATTTCATTTTTCGATTAATATATCAAAGAATGTACTCCTTTTTACTCTTATCTTTGAGAACGAAAAATGTTGATTAAGCAAAACCTTTACTACATCTTTAAAAAATAAGATATATAAATAAATACTTCTCAGAAAATATAATGTAATTTTTTTCGCGTTTCATTTTGACAGATAATTTTTATGAGAAATAGCGATGCTTTTCTTTTAAACTGTAAAATTGGTAAATGTTTTGGTAAATGCGTGCTTTTAAATTTATAGTAAAAAAGACTTTTTATTGGAACGATATTATTGGAGATTTAAAATGTATTAATGCTCCCAAACATATATATATTTCTAAAGCAACACTAAAAAAAATCAGTTTCTTCCCCAATTTATAAAAAAAACCCTCCAAAATCCTTTATACGAAAAGTATAAAAAAATATTAAATTTTTGAGAATTTTTTTTTCTTTTTTAAAATTTAAAGTAAAATAAATCGTATAGAATAATGTTATCAACAATTTTTATATATCTTAGCATTTTTAATTTTTTCAATAAAATGTGTTCCCAACCTGTTTTTTATGCAATGTATTCACAAGGATATATTTTACAAAACTTCATTTTTCAATTAATATATCAAGGAATGAACTCATTTTACTGACATTTGAGAACGTAAAAGGCTGATTAAGCAAAACCTTTACTACGTCTTTTAAAATAACATAAGGTAATTCGGGGGAAGACGCTACATACACTGTAAAAAAAAATCTGTAGTTCTACAGATGTAAAGTTACATGCTTACTAAACTTTCACCTGTAACTGTACGAAAAAAGCTGCAAATCTACAAAATTAGTTTTTGTAAAGCTACAAAAATCTGTAACTTTACAAATGAATCTGCTAAAATTTCAGTAATCTTACTAAACTTTTATTTGTAACCCTGGCTGCAGTTACATGAAAAGTTCTCGGAATTCCAGTTTCCAAAAAAATTCTTAGTAACCTTACAGATTTTTTGATTTTCGGCGCAAAAGTGTGTCTGTTACATGAAATTTTATTGTTGCCGTTACATGAAAAGTTCTAGGAATCCAAGTTTCCTAGAAAAACTGTAGTAACTTCACAGATTTTTTTTTACAGTGTATAAGGATGTTTTACTTAGTAGATTCAAGATTGAAGCGATAAGATAAATAAAAATATACCAGGATGCTCTTTAATAGTTAATTGATTATGTACACTCATTAATTCCTTTCCCAATATTTAAATGATTGAGAAATTTCATATTAAATAAATATACAGTGAATATGCCACCTGTTATGAGGGAAGATGCCACACCACAGTAAATAAAAAGACTAATATTGGAACATTACCTGTGAGTTAACAATATCAATGGTCAAACAAACAAATCTGTAAACTGAAATCATTTTTGTCAAATTTATTTTGCCAAAACTAATAGTGGAACAAGATTGCTGCACAAAATTTAGTTTAGTGCAAATGATCACCATTGCAATTTTCGTGCAACAATTTCTTGCATTTGATGCACTGAATCGAACCACACTTGACACCTTTTTTTAGTGTTAAAATGTCCTTTACATACAGCACAAAAGCATCATAATTATCATCATCAAAACAACACCACTGGTATCCAGTGGAAATTCTTCACTTGAGGAAGACGCGCTTGCGTGTCTCTTTTACTTCTGTTTTTTCGGAGGTTTCTTTTTATTTATTTTACCTTTTCTCCACCTGTTCTTTTATATTTTCCCGCATAGTGTTTCTACTCTCTGGTGTTGTGAAGACCTCTACTGCATATTTCTTACGCCCAGCGTTTAGGTTTTCTGATCTGAGTAATAGGACTGATTGCTTCTAAACAAGACCTCCTTTTTTCTCTGCTGGTGGAGGCAACTGCTGGTGACAATCCACTGCCACTATATGTGCTGTTGGAAGCAATTGCTGGTTTAGGTCGGTCCACATATCTGTTTGCCGAATCAACATATTGTGTAGGCCTATTGTCACATGCGCCGCTTGTGAAAGCAACAGCTCTATTATTAATGGAACCCTCAGATATATAAAACGCATGTTCTGGGATTGCGTGTGGGTTATAGGGATAAATCCCATTAGCTGAAAATCCAGAAGTGTCATTTTCTACCGTGGCTGCCTTGCTCCAAGCTGTATTCAGAAGAGATCAAAAGTGAAGCCTTGAGAGTTTACGAAGTGGTTTGTTATGGATCCAGGCGTTCAGGGCTTATCGCCAATATGTTTTTAATGGTTTCAAAAGTGAGTGATAAAGTGTCTGTACCTACTGGGTAATGTGATTTTGAAGACAGAAAAGAATTAACTTACTTTTGTCTTCATTTTAGCTTATATTTGATCAATGTTGCGTCTTCCCCCAAGTATAGGGTGTCCGTATTGCTGCTTATTTTCGTATTGCTTATTTCCGTATTGCTGCAAGATTATGACCGCTTCTGCTTAACTTCTGTGTGTGACAGAATGTTGTACTCGCTTATATTTCTAATATCGCATTTAAAATAAAACATTCGTTTATAAACTTTAAATGTGAGCAACAGAATATTATAAGGGCTATACCCACCCGGTTAAATGTTCCCAAGATCAAAAAAAAAAAAAAAAAAAAAAAAAAAAAACGGCGATTAAAGGCGACAAATTAAGGTAAATTCATAAACCACGTGCACACTGGGACAAGACTCGTCTCACATGCCGGTCATTATTTGAATCTCTGGACACATAAAATTACTAGGAACAAACTTGCGTCTTCCTCCAACATGTGTCTTCCCCCGAATTACATTATATGAATAAATCCTTATTCTGAAAATAAGATGTAATTTTTTTCACGTTTCATTTTGACAGATAATTATTATAAGAATTATCTATGCCTTTTTTTAAAACTGTGAAATTGATAAGTATTTTATTTAATGTATATTTTTATATTTATTGTAAAAAGACATTTTATTTTAGCGCTATTATTGCAGATTTAGAATATATTAATGCTCCGAAACTTTTATATATTTCTAAAGCAATACTTATTAAAAAAATAAAAAATAGTTTTTTCCCAGTATATACATAAATCTCAAAAAATTTGATACGAAAAAAAAAATTACAAATATTAATTTTCTTGAGAGTTTTATTTTTCCTTTTATAACTTTAAAGTAAAATAAATCATACATAATCAAAAAATCATACTTATCAAAATCACACAGTCAATAAAAACGCAATATTGAGAAAAAACGAAATATGCTTGTTTGACTGCGAATAATAAACATTTGTTATTTCACATACATCTCCTTCTCTAGAAATTTACTAAATGTAAACTACTTCTGAAATATTTCTACTTTTTTTAAAAATTTCTTTCAATAATGATGTCTCTTTTTAGAGAAAAAATGCAACGAATTCATACCCAATATCTTAATGAGATCTAACATTAAAATGAAGAATATTTTTCAAATAGCAATTCAAAAACTTAACTTGTCTTTTGAAATGAAAAACGAAGCGCTTTAAACGCAATTTTTATATCTCTTATCTTTTTAAATTCCTTCCATAAAATGTATTCCCAAATTGACTTTTATCCAATGTATTCATAAGATTATCGTTTACAAATTTCATTTTTCGATTAATATATCAAAGAATGTACTCCTTTTTACTCTAATCTTTAAGAACGCAAAATGTTGATTAAGCAAATCCTTTACTACGTTTTTAAAAATAAGATATATAAATAAATCCTTATTCAGAAAATAAGATGTAAGTTTTTTCACGTTTCATTTTGACAGATAATTTTTATAAGAAATAGCGATGCTTTTTTTAAAACTGTGAAATTGGTAAATGTTTCGGTTAATGTATACTTTAAATTTATATTAAAAAAATACTTTTATTCAAGCGATATTATTGGAGATTTAAAATATATTAATGCTTCCAAACTTGTATATATTTCTAAAGCGGTATTAATAAAAATCTGTTTTTCCCCCAGTTTATACAAAAACCTTTATACGAAAATATTACAAATATAAATTAATTATCTTCAGAATTATTTTTTATTTTATAAATTTAAAGTAAAATAAAGCATATATAATAAAGTTATCAAATCGCACAGTTAATAAAAATGCAATTTTGAGACAAAATGAAATATGCTTGATTATTTATGATTTCAGATGGATCTCCTTCCCACTTAATTTACTAAATGTAAACTACTGCTGAAATATTTCTACTATCTTATCGTTTAATATTGTTGCTCCTTTTCACAAAAGTAAATACAAACGGATTCATACCAAATATCTTAATGAGATCTAACATTAAAATGAAGAATATTTTTTCAAATAGCGATTCAAAAACTTAAAATAGGGTAATTCCGGGATTTATGCCGCACATTTTTTTGAATTTGTGTATAAAGTCCCATGGTGGACATAAAATAAAAAAAATCATGCTGTGCTATTTAATGTTAAATATACAACGCGTGTACTGCGACAAAAATATTCAAAACAAATAATTAATTTTTTTAACAATTTTTTTTCTAAAAATTACACTGCGGCGCGTCACCCGTACATTCAGACTGAGACGCCGCACTTGCGCGGTAGTTATGCCGCGCTTGAAATACGAACACAATGAAATTATAAATAGAAATATTAAAAAAAATTTCATATCTGGACTACAATTAACTATGTAATAACAAAATGAAAGTAAATGAATACAATGAAACGTATTAGTAGATTCAAATAAATCATTGTTGCCTACTTTCACTATTAAAATTATCGACTTATTTTTTTACATTAAATTTTAATTGCTATTTCAGCAACAACGTAACAACAATGTATTAGAAAGGGGAAGAAAAAAAGTAAAATTGTGTTTACATAATTTATTTGTTAACCCTTTCGGGACCGGTGGCTTTTACACAAATTTTATTCGGTTAGTACCACTTTTTAAAAAAGAATTACCTTTACTTAAATAATCATGAAAATGCTCTAATTAAGCAAAGCCAATATTACTTTTCTTTTTTACTGGTGCCAGAAACAAATTTTGTAAGTTCTTTATAAAGGTGCTTAGATGCACCTATGGTCCCGAATGGGTTAAGAGACCTGTTTTTTCGATTACAATCTACAGAAAAAGTGTCGAAAAAGTACAGTCTCTATGTAACTATATTTAAACACACCAATTACACTTCCTCTTTTTTAGAGTAGTTTTCTAAACATTCCTTGCAAAGAACGTCTGCGTTACGCGTAATCCAATTTTTCATTATTATCATCTTGACTTGCAACTTTCTTGCCTTTCTTAATTTTTATTTTCCCCTTTTTCTTCCTTGGTTTTAGTAAATGGTTAATATGGTTAGTCTATGCAAAAAGAAAAAGAAAAGTTCCTAACACTAAATCATCCCGTTCAAAAGAAACTGCGCCATGTATACCGGAATAGCAGTGCAGCATGTATCCCATTTGTATGGTGCAGACGTCGGCCATCACAGTTACCTGTCATCGCTAAGGGGAATGGCGTAACCATACACACAGTACTCTATACAAGCGCTACACTTAGTTTTGGCTTTGAAATCATGCATGCATTTAGTAATTAGTGTATGAAAAGTATTTAAAACTAACGATTTAAAATTTTGGACAGTGAAATCATGCACTTACGTCAAATTAAGGATTGTACTTTTACAAGTAAACATCAAAATGGGACTCACGCTATATACTAGTTAAAATAATCGCATTGCGCACCTATACCGTGCGTTTGACAACCATCTATCGATAATTACAAGAAATACAAGGGGCATCTATCCCGTATGCGGCTACTCTCCTGGAGTTACCCTATCTTTAAAAATGAATAGCGAAGCACATTTTACGCAATTTTTATATCTCTTAACTATTTTAATTTCTTCGATAAAATGTATCCCAAAACTGGTTTTTATCTAATGTATTCACAAGAATATCCTTTACAAAATTTCATTTTTCGATTAATATTCAAGGAATGAATTCCTTTTACTCTTATCTCTGAGAACGCAAAATGCTGATTAAACAAAACCGTTACGACGTTTTTAAAAATAAGATATATAAATAAATCCTTATCAGAAAAAAGAATGCAATTTTTTTCGCGTTTCACTTTGACAGATAATTTTTTATAAAAAATAGCGATGCGTTTTTTAAAACCGCGAAATTGGTGAATATTTACTCTTCAATTTATAGGAAAAAATACTTTTTATTGAAGCGATATTATTGGAGATTTAAAATATATCAATTTTCCCAAACATGCATATATTTCTAAAGCAATACTAATAAAAATCTTTTTTTTTTCACCAGTTTATACGAAAACTCAAAAAACCTTGAAAAATATTACAAATATTAATTTTCTTCAGAATTCTTTTTCTATATAAATTTATAGTTAAATAAATCATATACAATATAGTTAGCACAGTCGCACAAATAATAAAAACACAATTTTGAGACAAAACGAAACATGCTTGTTTCATTGTGAATACTAAACATTTGTGATTTCAGATAGATCTCCTTCCCTTGTAATTTACTAAATTTAAACTATTTCTGAAATATTTATACTTTCTTATCATTTAATATTGATGCCTCTATTTGCAGAAAAATAATTCAAACGTATTCATACCAAATATCTTAATGAGATCTAACATTAAAACGAAGAATATTTTTCAAATAGCGATTCAAAAACTTAAATTATCTTTAAAAAGAAAAAGCTAAACGCATTTTACGCAATTTTTATATTTCTCACCTTTTTTTTTTTTTTTTCTTTGATAAAATGTATTCCCAAACTGTGTTTTGTCCAATGTATTCACAAGGATATATTTTACAAAATTTCATTTTTCAATTAATATATCAGGGAATGAACTCCTCTTACTCTTATCTTTGAGAATGTAAAATGGTGATTAAGCAAAACCTTCACTACGTCTTTTAAAATAAGATATAAAAAAACCTTATTCAGAAAGTACGATGTGAGTTTTTTCGCGTTTCATTTTGGCAGATAATTTTTATAAGAACTAGCTATGATTTTTATTTAATCTGTAGAATTGTTAAATGTTTTCTTAAACGTATACTCTTATATTTATGGCAAAAGGACTTTTTATTGGAGCGCTATTATTGCAGATTTATAATGTATTAATGCTCCTAAACTTTCATAAATTCTAAAGAAATAATAAAAAATAAAAATCAGTTTTTTCCCCAGTGTATACAAAAAACTCCAAAAACCTTCATCAAAAAAAAAAAAAATTACAAATATTAATTTTCTTGAGATTTTTTTTCTTTTTTAGCTTTAAAATAAAATAAATCATATAGCAAATATTGTAACCAAAATCACACAGTTAATAAAAATGCAAGTTTGAGAAAAAAACGAAATATGCGAGTTTGATTGCGAAAAATAAACATTTGTGATTTCAGGTGGATTTCCGTTTCTCGTAATTCACTAAATGTAAACTAATTAAATATCACAATTTTTTTCCCTTTTAATAATGCTGTCTCTTTTTACAGGAAAAAAAAATGCAAACGGATTCATAACAAGTATCTTAATGAGATCTAATATTTAAATGAAGAATATTTTTCAAATAGCAATTCAAAAACTTAAATTATCTTTTGAAATGTAAAACGAAGCGTATTTTACGCAATTTTTATATGTTTCATCTTTTTAAATTTCTTCGATAAAATATATTCCCAAACTGGTTTTTATCCAGTGTATTCATATGGATACATTTTACAAATTTTCATTTTTCGACTAATATATCAAGCAATGAACTCATTTTACTGTTGTACTTCAGGACTAAAATGTTGATTAAGCAAAACCTTACATCTTTAAAAATAAAATATGTAAATAAATCCCTATTCAGAAAATAAAATGTAATTTTTTCCCGTTTCATTTTGACAGATAATTTTTATAAGAAATAGCGATGCTTTTTTTAAACCGAAATATTCATAAATGTTTTATTAAATGAATTTCTATATTTATGGCAAAAGAGAGTTCTTAAAGGATTTAAATTAGATTATTAACAACTAGATTTTTAAAGTTTTGTGAAATATAAAATTACAACTAAAGTTTATTTGCAATAATATCGATTACTGAAATTATAAATTTCATTGTGGATAATTTTACGCTCTTCTTTTAAAATGTTAAATCTAATATTTTTTAAGTACCTTTGGAATGTATTATTTACCATTTCTGTACCAGATTATTCAAAATTTTAATTACCTTATATACTCGCATAGGGGAGAGCAGACATATTTGAAGAGCTGCAAATATCGCTGTCGGCATATATGCTATCGATCAAATATCAATTTGCTTACGCCAGTCAGAAAGATCTGAAAGGCTTAGAAGTTTTGTCCAAAATCTGACCCGCATATAAGACGATTCTCAGTTTTTCAAATACAATTTTAGTTTGAAATTTTTCGGCTTATACGCGAGTTTATACGGTATCTTTAAAAAAGAATTATAATGCGCATTTACGCAATATACATTATCCTAATGACTGAAACTAATAACCTAGGAGATTGCATATACCAGATTTTGCAGGCCCCACCAGTGGCCGAGAGGTTCTGCTCTCGAAGCTGGTAGATGGGAGGTGCTGGGTTCGATCCCAATCGCGCCCGTCGTCGGCCTAATCGTTCGGTGTTTTCGTGGTTTTCTTCGAACCTTGAATTTCCAAGCGTTAATACGGGTTAGGTTCCCTTAGAAAGGTCCCCCACGAAGGGCACTACCCCTTCCCCCTTAGGGCCTATATCCCTCGTGTTGATAATTGGCCGTCATAAACATAACCAACCAACCATATTTTGCACAAAGAGTAATTTTCGTTCATTCCGAGTCCCCCCCCCCCCTTCAATTTGTCATGCTATATTATTAAGTTTATTTCATATGAAATGAACAATATTCTTTTCTCCTTGAATATTTTGTTTTACTTAATTATTTATTGATAAAAAGTTATTGACTAGCATGATATTTTTAAAAATTTTCAGCAGAACATAATCAGGAGAATTCTGTACATCCTGAACACAGCAGGCGGGTAACTTTTTAGCCACCGATATGCTATTTCTTTCAGGCTACAATTAAAGTGTCGACCCTAAAATGCAACATTATGTTACATAAGTCAGCCGTAAAACGAAACAGATGTATTATTGTACGGTTAAATACTGATAATACCGACTGTAATTTTTAAAACTTATAAGCATCGCACATTTTCAATTTTTACACTTTCCTGTTTACACTTAGCCCCACCAGTGGCCGAGAGGTTCTGCTCTCGAAGCTGGTAGACGGGAGGTGCTGGGTTCGATCCCAATCGCGCCCGTCGGCCTAATCGTTCGGAGTTTTCGTGGTTTTCTTCGAGCCGTGGATCTTCCATGCGTTAATACGGATTAGGTTCCCTTAGAAAGACCCCCACGGAGGGCACTCCCCCCGGGCCTATATCCCTCGTGCAGATAATTGGCCGTCAAAAATCAACCCAACCCAACCCTGTTTACACTTACAGTAGTCCTTTTCTGTAGAAAGTAAAAAGAAAATAGTAGATTACGATGTATTTTTTGTCATTATCTCATAACGATTAAAACAAAATTTTAATTAAAATACATGCTATTCTAAATATATATATAAATGAGTGATTTCTCATAAATCATGGAGTTATTATATACTATATTTAATTTTCAATATCCATATTAATGTTACAAATAAATGAAGGGATATGAATTATTAAATAGTACACTGCAAATAGAAGCGTCTTAAATTTAGACACATATGTGACTGAAAAAGAATTTTAGACACTTAAGTGTCTTAATCTGAAAATTAAGACACTATAGATGTCTTAATTTAAGATACATAAGCGTCTTACTATGACCATGGTGTAAACGAACTGAGAATAATGTCTAAAATATCCGCAAACGTCTTATTTTAAGACACTTCATTGCTTTAAACGTGTCTTAATTTAAGACGTTTTGATTCTTCCGACGCAATAACCACCAGGGGGCACTAGCACTCCCAGTTGCGCATGCGTTTTAGATGTCTTCGTTCGAAGTGGTATACGGTGTAATTCAAACAAAGTTTGTTTTTATGTACGCGTGTATTTTAATTCGTTTTCTGCGAAATGTGAAGTACTGTGATTTTAATTCGTATTAACTTTGTTTATTTATTTATTGAATACATACATCTGACGTGTGTGCTCGACATCAAATGTCTCTTAGAAGCTGTCGTCGATACAAGGGCGGGATAGACACAGAACAGAAGTAGACGACGGTTGAAGATTACACCCGGAAATTCTACAAAGCGTGTGCAATGGGCTTAGTGTTAAATCGTATCAATTTATATCAATAATATTGTGTTATTCATCTTCGTCCTGTCGAAGCTGGCAAAAAAAAAAAGAAACTATTGTCTGGCGGGTCCTGTTTTTAGGATGAAACATCTCATTCTTTAAATATGGCTAGTCGGATGTATTATGGGATTACCCTTTAAACTGATGAAAGTCTTTCTCCCTCACTGTGGTTGTGGTAGTTTTTAAAATTTCAAATCGAGGAATATTTCTTACCTCTTGCAGCAACTCAAGTAAGTTTCTTTATAGTAGTAAAATTAGTGTATTTTATGATTTTATTTATTGTACTAAACAAAATCCTGCATGAAATTTAATTAGTTTTGAATCTGTTCGCAAAAAACCCCACTAATTCTAGAAGTATATATTTTTAAACTTATGACGTTCTTTTTTATTACGAATTATATATTCAATGTCAGTTCTTAGTTTCAATGGATAATTTTTATCTCGCAGTAAATGACGGCCACAAGGAAGTAAAGAAAAAAAAAAACTTTGAAAGATGACCTAATGCTTTCTTACTTCCTGGCATAAAACCGCAGATTAAAAAAAGATAAATAAAGTAAATGAGACTGGTCTATTATATGAAGCTGCCTGTAAAAATATACATATGTATTTGATTTGCAATCAACTCTAATACTGATTTTTTTATTATTTTTAATAAAAAAGTAATTTGAAATTTATAATGGGAAAAAGTAAAAACCTCTAACTAGATTTCGTATTTAAAATTGTGGTAACTTTATTTATATGCACTTATACGAAAAATACAAAAATGACAGATGTTACTGTATATATTTAAGACGAAAGAAGTTTGGAAATCATAAGTTATTTTTTCCTCATGTTTTTAATATAGAATATGTACTTATTTGTTTTTATTGATAGTTGAATAGCTTTTGTGAGTACCCTCTGATCTACATAAAAACTTGCCCATGTGGAAATATAAATTTTTTAAAAACATAATTTTTAAATAAGTATTTTCATTTTTTTTTTTTTTTTGGGGGGGGGGAGGGGGGGATTTTGCATGAATTTTTATAAAGCTGATATCTTAAATCTTGCACTGATTATAATGAAAGTTTTGAACTTTTAGAGTAGGACAAGTTTAAAAACGCAAATATATTAAACAAAATACCAAAGTCATTTTTTCCCCAATGTTATTAAAGTAGAATATTTATTTATTTATTTTCATTATTCATAGTTAAATGGCTGTTGTGATTATCAAGTGATGTATATGTAAAATTGCCTATGTGGCAATATATTTTTTTATATTTTCATTTTTTTGGGGGCGGGGGGGGTGGGATTTTTGCAATTTTCGTACATCTGATATTTTAAATCTTTTTCCACATTCAACCGAGTATAATAAATATTTTGAACTTTTAGAGTAGGACAAGATTATAAAATATATATATATATTTATCTATGTACCTTAAAAGCCCTTAATAGCGAACACTTCGGGACCGCGGAATTTGTCCGATAATTGGAGATGTCTACTTTTTTGAGGTAAAAATATACAAATATGTATGTCTGCTGATTAAAAAAGTATTCGTTAAATAGAGGTGTTCGCTATTCGAGAATGTCCATTAACCTCCACAACGGATACTCCCGAATACCGGACATCTCAATTTAGACAACTATAATGCAGGGTTGCGTTTTTTGCAAAAGTACTTCTTGATTAAAGGAAGGGCAAACTGGGAAGTGCCCCGTCCCCCTACGACTGTAGTGCCCCCAAATTTGATGTGCAATATTTGTAAAGCTTATATTTTAAATCTGTTTCGAAATTGTACTGATTATAATCAATATTTTGAACTTTTAAAGTAAAATAAGGTTAAAAACAAAATAAATTTTAAAAAATCTAATATTTAGATAAATATTTTTTGTTTTTTAATCTTGTTCTACTCCTGAAGTTCAAGATATTGATTATAATCAGTACAATGTCGTAAAAGATTTAAATTATCAACGTAACGAAAATTGTATACCAAAACTGAGAGCACCAAAAAAATCAGGCTGTATTGGGGGGGGGGGGGGGCAGGACCACAGCCAAATATTTTTCCAGGATTCAACGTGGTCAAACATGGCTACGTATGATGCTTACAAAAAAATGGATGCGATTCAGACGTTTGAAGTGTCTGAAATTCAGACGCAAAAAGTGTCTGAAAAAATTCAGACATTTTAAAATGTCTGAAAATTGAACACTCCATTTCAGACACTTAAGTGTCTGAATTTCAGACATTTTAATTTAGAGTGTAGAGATTTTTTGTAGAGTTTATGGCATCGCTTTTTGCGGGATCGTACATTTTCAATTTTTTCACTTTCCTGTAGGGAAAAAAAATGCTGCTAACTGCAATTAATTTGAAAACTGCATCTCAATTTATTTTTGAGCTATTAATTTGTTTGAAAATTTTAATGTCATTTCTTTAGTGGTGGCAATTGAGTTACTCCATATCTGTAGAAAGTAAAACGAAAATAGTAGATTACTATGTATTTTTTGTCATTTTGTCATAACGATTAAAACAGAATTTTAATTAAAATACATGCTATTCTAAAAATATATATAAATAAGTGATTTCTTATAAATCATGGAGCTATTATATACTATATTTAATTTTCAATATCCATATTAATGTTACAAATAAATGAAGGGATATGAATTATTAGATAACAGATTTTTTGTAGAGTTTACGACATCGCTTTTTTCGAGATTTGTGTATTATTACGCGACAGGGACATCATATACATGCTTTTCTAGAGATGTTGCTTAAGACTGGATCGTAAATATGGAATTATTCAGCTGTTGCAAATGACGACATTTTACATAAAATAACAGCGTGTATTTTAATTCTTAAAACTGAAAAGGTTTTTGAAGAGCATCATTTTCACTCCAGTTGTTTTAAATTTCTTCACGGGTGGAAATGCATCACTTTTGAAAATAACGCAATAGAAATCACATACTAATAAACCCAATGTTTTACAAAAAAGAATCAGTGTCTTTATAGTTTAATTGTAGGTATCCATATTAATGTTACAATCAAATGAAGGCATATGAGTCATTGTATAGCTGATTTTTTGGCCACGTATACAACATTGTCTTTTGTTGGGTCTGCGTATTATTCCACGATAGTGACGTCATATGAATATTTTTATAGAGACGCTGTTTAAGACTGGATCGTAAATGTAGAATTGTTCAGTGGATGCAAATGACGTCATTTTATATAAAATAACAGCGTGCATTTTAAGTCTTAAGACTGAAAAAGCATTTTTAGAAGAGCATAATTTTCACCACAGTGGCTTTGAATTTCTTTTTGGGTGGAAATGCTTCACTTTTCAAAATAACGCAATAGAAATTACACACTGATAAAACGCAACGTTTTACAAAAAAATTGAGTGTATTTATAGAAGAGCAGAGAGCTTTAGGAAAAATTTATATTTGTTTGAGGGATAGGCTAACCACCATAAGACAAATTTTTTATTGTAACTAATTATGTAGGTTTATAAATCAATGAAATAGTTCCTTCTTAAATAATTTCATTCGTCGAAATTTGGCGGCTTCGACCTCGTAATAATATTTTTTCTTCATTGGAGGGGGGGGGGGGGCGAATACTAAATTCTGAAAATGAATAACTGGTTCATGCCTGCCTTTTACCTTCTGTCAGGTAGACGCGATATCTCTTCTGTGGTCTCATATTTTTCTAAATTGGCGGAATTTGTAAACGCTGATGATGATTTCGATGATATGATGAAGGTCTACTTCTCTCTGATATTGAATAATATTTAAAATGACTTTGTAGCCTGCTCTGTATTCCACAAGCAATCTTCTACAGCACAATATATATATTTTTTTTCAACTACGTTGTCATCTTGAGAGTCTGTGTGCAAAATAAACACATTCAAAATCATTCTAGGCGCAATGTGTATGCCGTTTGTTTCAACGATTTGTAAGCTTTCTGTGATGGGCTTTAGTGTTGTAAAATTTGATCACTTTTATCAACTGATGCTATCAAATTATTATATATCTCGATATGTTTGGGCTTGCCATAAAACTGCGACTCAACTCGAACGAAATATATTTTCTTTTCAGAATCCAATTTCATAATGTAAAGTAAGAAAATAAGCATCATTTTTACTTGAAAAACGGAGTAGTGACATGTTCTCATTTCGAACAAATATTGATGATCCTGTATGTAAATAATCACTGCTAATATTCTGATGTGTTTATTATTCTTTTCTCACCTTTTAAAAATGAAATTCAGTTTTTAACCTCTTCGCTCCCAAAGCTAAAATAATACTACAAATACTCATTCATTTGTTTTAAACAAACAAAATAACATCATAGATGGCAGAAAAAAGAACTTTTTGGAAATTGATACTTTAGGGGACTAGTAATTTAGGTTTACAAATAGGGATCTAAAATTACAAATTCCGTTAAAATATCAATTTAATTATCTCTAACCCAAATTCGCACAAGCACAAATTTAAGACCTTTAATCAAGTGAATGATATACAAATCCTCAAAAGATTTTATTGTAAAGGATTTCAGGACACATTTTAAAATTCAATATAAAATCAAGTAATTGTCGTACAAGGATGGGGTTTGGACTAAAATGAGTCTCAGGCTGAAAAGTTTTTGTTTAAGCGTCTGAAAACAATTAGTTGCAAATTTCGATCATAGATGACTCCACTTGGTCACATGTTTGCTTTCAAACATGCGGATTTTTTTTATTTACAGCTTAATTTTGACGCTTTGACACGAAAATGACGAGTCTTATACCTCGGAGTCATCATATCTTTGTCACAGCGTCAACAATAATCTGAAAATTAGAAAAAAAAAACATGTATTGGAAAGCAAACATATGAACAAGTGACACAATCTATGATCGAAATTTGGAACAAATTATTTTTATTCGCTTGAAGAAAACTTTTTTATCATGAGAAGAATTTTAGACCAAACCACAATCCTGTATGACAATTACTTTTTTTTTTTTTTTTTTTTTTTTACATTGAATTTTAAAATGTGTCTAGGGATTTTCGATCTGTTTCTTTCTAAAATAACAAAACTGTGCTTTGAAAACTACTTAAATAAAGCTAATCTCTCGTTATTTTATGTCGCAAAACTTACGAAAACTCACTGCACTGTCTCTGAACCAATGAAATGTCATTACGAATTATATTTTTACCAATCCACATTAAACAAGCTCTTTTGTATACATTCACGACTTTGCACCGTCACAATTATTATTGAAACTCTAAGTTTAGTTACTAATATAGGAAATAATTTGTTGTTTAAAGTATTTTGATAAATCTACACGTTGATTATAATTCACAAGGAAATTTCTATAAGCCTTGAAAACGTGCATCGTTGACTGAAAATAAATTCATTGCCATTAAAAAATAATAAGTAAATAAAAAAATCAATAAATACAGTTTCTTATGAAAATAATAGTTCCTAACCTTTTAATATATATATTTTTAAATATACGTATGTTAAGAGTACAACAGTAATTTAACATTGTATATCAAATTAGGAGAATTTATAAATTTTTACTAGTAATAACGACAAGATCAAGGAAATGTTTAAGATTTCATAATTGCTGATAATCAAATTTAATTTAGTATAATAATTTAAAAAAATTTGAAAACTTTAATCAAAAGTAATCTTTAAAAACTTTCATCTAAACTAATAACATTGTAAAAGAAAAATCTTTAAAATTTATGATTTTAAAATAAGTTCAGTTGAAAAAAAAATAGTGCAAACCGTTATACGGAATGTGACACTTATATAAGTATATTCATGCGAGTGCATTGAAGATCTGTGTAATACTTAATAAATATCATATATATATACATAGTAAATATCTAATCAACAAAAGACTTTCCCCGTGAGAAAAAAAAATCACATAAAGTTTATTCAAAAAGAAAATATGATACAATGTATCGCATAAAGTCAAAAGCAATTAGAATAATTTCATATTTCTCTTCCACATCTGAGAATTTATTGAGAAAGGCGAAGAGCCGATTATCAGATCAATGATAACTTTCGCCAAATCCTAATTTAATTATAACATCCTTAATTTTATCTTTCACACTTTCTCTGTAGCGTACTTACATTGTAATCCTCAAAGATTATTGAATATAAGGCACAGAATACTTTTACGTTCTCGCGGAAGCCACAATAAAATTCTAACTTTCGCATAATAAGTTAATTTAGTTTTCACATCATATTCTAGAGTTAATTTGAATTTAAGGAAAACAGTGCTTTCTCATTAGCTTAATGCTTTCACTGTAATGAAAGTTTTGCATATTCAAACCCTTTTAAAAGCTTAAATTTTTGTCTTGCAGAGCATGTGAAAATTAGCTTTAGTAGAATTTGATTTTCGTGCGTGTGATGTATAACATCATAAAAGTCTTTTGAAATGGGAAATTTTCTTTTAATAACTTAATTTAATTTACCTTATATAAAGATATATGGTTAAAATAACTAATTTAAGGTGTCTTGTGCCTTTTAAACGCGACAAAATTTAACAAAAAAATTCAAAGTTTGAATTAGATTATCATCAAAACCTTTTTACGTATAAACATGAAATTTTGGATATTGATTAAACAGATTGCGCTTATTAATATGCTCTTATTAGAAATTTGTTAGCCTTTTACAGAATTTATGTATTGTCGAAATCAAAATAGCTCTTTTTTTTTTTTTTTTACTCCATAAGTCATTGCGCGCATGACTTCTTGAGAAAGTATGTATGGATTGTCATGGAATTTGGTAATCGCTTCCATTACTTTAGACTTGTTAACCGAACTGTGAGAAAATTTTTCTTTAGGTTACATATGTTCCGTATAAGTAACGGCACATATATTGAGTATTTGTAAAATAAACTAGGTTAGTTTACCTTCAGTTCTATGTTTGATTTGTTGTAAATAGTCTAAAATAAACTGTTATATTATACCATTGAATCTTGGGCTTTACTTATGGACTCTCCGTACCGTGCCCTCTTTATAAAATATTCCTAAAACATTAGTTTTAAAGGTATGTTCTTAAATGCAAAAAATGCTTAACTTTTTCTGCTGCATTGTATTAGAAGTAATTTATATCAAATTAGTCATTACTGTAACAGTCACGAAAATAGGAATTTTAAGCAGTCCCTGAGTCCTAACATAGATTTTCAAAAACGGTGTGCATGCTGTAAAAAAAAAAAAATAAATAAAATAAAATAAATAAATAAGAAAACGTTTTCGCCGAAAAATACCTATCGATTTAAACAAAATTCTTCAAATTGTGAAGAAATATCTGATCTTGATTTGGAGAGAAACAACATGTATTTTTGACTGATTAAATATGAATTGATAACACAGATTCCTTTGCAAAAATGTACTGTAGTGTGCTTAGTTGCAAATTATTACTTGTTAATGAATTTTTCAAACATCTTTCTTTGTACCTTTTATATATATATATATATTTAATTCCTTTTTGAACATTTCTAGAATTCTGTAAATCATGATAAATACACCAAAATAATTTGACTAGAAAAACCAGTCCCTTTGCGAATCCTTTGCAGAAGTTGACAGAAACACATCAAATAAAGACGTAGAAAAAGAAAAATCTCTCGAAATGTTTAAATAAAACCTAATGAGTAACATGTCTACAAAGAAAGTGAATCATCAACTGATGAAATAGTCATCAACAAGGTTCATGGTCATGAAAAAGTAAGTGAAAACAGAAATGAAATAGTGTGAAACTGGGATCAACCAACGTTGTATGCAGAGGAAGATTTTTATTATTTTAAAGATTTTGCACATTTCACACAATAAGAGGTTACAGCATTCTTAAAGCGTCATGAAATATAAAAAAAAATCATATGTCATGGGATAAAACAATAGTCAGACAGTGAAATATACAATTTCAAAATTGCTTTAAAAATCGTTACTATCCATTCAATGAACATTGGAGAAAATATAGAAAAAGAAAAGTAATATTATCGTACCCAATACATATTACAGCTTAATGTAGAACAGATTAAAGAAAATACAAGAATCGTTATAATACTAGAAAAAGTTGAAAAAGAGTCGAATTAACTAAACAAAAACATAAATGTCAATATCATAATTTTCAAGTTCTAGGTAGCAATAAAAAAATAAAAATGGTTGTATATAAAATTAAACTAATAGAAGATCAAAGTCCAGTTATCTCGAAATATAATCATAAAAATTTTAATATGTTTAGTAAGAATATTGAAAAAAATTACAGGCACAAAACAGGTGTTGTCAAAACAAATTTTTAAGAATACAACAGCAACTATTAAAAAAGAACGTGACAAATTTCTTAAAAATCTAACTAAAATAAGTGGCACATTTAATAATGAACAAATTAAAAAGACACAATTTTACTAAGCTGTGTAGACAAAAAAGTAATCATACAATTAAATGAAACTATGAATAGTATAACTCTTCAAAAATCATATGGACGTAAACACTTTCGAACAATATGAAATACAGGTTCAGCTAGGTAGGAACGCCTGCAAAACAACAAGAGCTAACGAAATTATCATTAATTTGCGCAGAGAAGACGATAAAGAATTTATTTAAGACGTAATTAACTCGAACAGCCATTTTCGTAAAACAGCTACTATTTTAAATTACATTAACAGAAAAAAATAAACTATTAATATTGAGTGTCCGTAGAACTTGCCTAAATAAAAAACTAGGAGTTGGAAACAACAAGTTTAAAATTTGTAGATAAATTATTTCGAAATTAGACAGATTTCAAGAATGAATCTTAGAAGTAAATGCATCACAATCTCGCCCATTACTAAAGAATAAATTTATTCATATTGGTTTTTTGACACAAAAATATTTTCATTTTCTGAAAGTAAAAAGATGTACTGAAATTTCGAACTACAACCATGTTAAACATAATTGGAAGGAGGAATTTTTTTTTTGCCACATTGGCTCAAAAGACCATACAACAAATGACTGCAAATATGAAATAATTAAATCTATAAAAATTATGAGAGATGTTAGATAATTAGACAAAGACGTTTAATACAATTCTTCAAAATATCAAGTATTGAAACATAAAATTCTTCAGAACTGTCGTGAAACATACCTTATACAAAGTGAAAGAAACTCGAAAAATCCCCTAAAAAGACCGAAAATGAAACTTTGATTTAAAATAATAAAGAAGCATATTACTAACACTTCAAAACTGACCCATAACCACCAATCAATTACTTAAGCCCTTATACAGCTAAATATTTCAGTACTGCTGAATAACAAAAACGTTTTAATCCTAAAGTTTACACAAAAATATATGACAAGCAAAAAAATATCGGATAAACATACAACACTATATTCAGTTCAAACGCATAAGTAGAATTTTAATTTTCTGGGAAGCATTATTATCCTCTATACCGATAAAGACACTTTTACGAAGCACAATAATTGAAATTAATATTGTACAGATAAATTTAAATAAATCCCAAGTAGCCATAACATCCCTGTTGAAGCTTACAGATGAAAAAATATCGATATAATTCATTTGCGGGAACCCAATATTAAATAATAGACAGTGAAGTAAAAAAGAACACTGGCAAATTTATTATTCACCATAAAAGAACATATGGCATGATTTTAATTTAAAAGAAAAAAAATTGTGGAAATTTTCTCTAGCATTAGACAATACTGCTTGTACATATACATGTTATTTTATCTACTCAATTAAAAAAAGGAACACTATATTTTGTTTCAACTTCCGATTTCAAATATGATATAACATAATGGACAAAAAAAATACTACAACTGCGACAACGTAAACATTGCAGCTAAATTTAACGATAAATTAACAGAATTACAGTATAATAAAATAGATCTATGACCATAGTGCACTACATTGAACGTATGCAATCAGAAAACTAAATTTAATCAGCTCACCCACCAAATTAAAAAAAATCGTAGAGAACACAATAATGACGATGATGATGATGAAGTAAAAACTGCATCGAAAACAAGAATCTATTAAAGAACAATTATAGGTAATTCAGTAAATATTGTCTATCAGAAAAAGGAAAAAAATATATCGGAAATCAACAACGGAAAAACAATCCAAATTAAGTATAAAATTTAAAAATTAAAATATTGAAAAAAAAATATACCAATTTCACAAAAAAACTCATTATGAATAAATTATGGACTTTGTATAAAAGAAAGATTATCTTTTAAATTCTAAATATATTTATATATAGGATTATAAATATTATATATTTTCCTACAGCTAAAAAAATCGAAATATAATGAGATAGTTTTTCTTTTATTATATAAACGATAAAAAGAAATAGATGATAAATAGAGTTCTTAAATTGTCAGTAAAAATTCATGAAATTTTATGAATAATATTATTAAATTTTCTTTTACTTTCTGAAAACAATTTAAAATATTTCCCTTAATGTATTTAATTGAATTTTGTTTCCGTAATGTATTTTAATATTTTATTATTTATTCAAGTTATAAAACCTTTTATTAAATAAAAATAATTAAATTAATAAATAGCAGTTTCTAAATAAATGAAGTTATTTAATTAAACAATCGTTTATATTTTAATATTTTATTTCTGAATGTTTAACATGCAGTAAAGAATATTTCGGAATGTGCCAGTTTTGAATTAAAACATTTTTAGGTCTTTTATGTATAACTAATTTTTGTTTTTCTTAAGCATATTTAAACCTTTCATATTTAATTTATGTAAGTATTTTCGAAAGTTTTAATAAAATTATAAGAAATTATAATAATGACTTAGAATATACGGAAATATCTTTGTAATTTCTAAACGTATTAAATGTTATGGCGGGAAATAAAAATAGTTATAAAAGGGAAAAAAAGAAAATATTAAAGGACATAGTTTAATTGTAATCACAAAAATTAAATAGAAATATATTATTTTGATAAATTATTCTATTTTATTAATTTTATTAGAACAAGTATATTAAATTAGTCGTATAGATATGTTAAAACTTTTTTTGTCTTGTTTAAAATGAAGCAAAACATTCCCGAGTATTTTCATAAAATTATTAATTTAAGTATGAATTTGTCGAATACTTAGCTGTTTTTTATTAGTTGCATTTTCTAAAATTATTCGGCATTTAACTGCACTGTCTGAAAGAAAATTTTATTTAGAGTTATTTGAGATTAATTATATTTAAAATGAATGAAAGATTTATGAAACGAATGAGCAATTGTCAGAAACTCTCATTATTTAGAAATAAATATTATAATGAGAATCAGAATATACTTTGATTGAAATGTGAGTTTTAATTTATTTAATGTAATTGATACATTCTTTAAAAGCGCACATCCCGTTGTATTTCACGGGTACACTATAGGCAGTGCAGCAACGGCTCCGCTTAAACTACAGCTGAAATTTTATTAAGGCCGCTGGAAAAATAGTAATGGTGTAGTTTCAGATGGAATACGGACTAAAGAAATCGAATTTTATTTGTTGCATAATAGTTGTCGTCTTAGCTTTATTTATTTATTACTTGTTTTCTTAATGCAGAATTATGCAAACCAGAATCCAACTGAAAACCGTAAAATTTGTTACTTCTGAAGGCAGAAGCAGCTGCTGAAACAATTTTTTACCAGAAGAAACAACTAAAGAGGATGCATAATTAATCTATTTAATGGGTGCTAATTAAATTTAAAGGCAGATAACAATGCTAACCGCTTTATTTCAGTAATGCTCATTAATATAATAACACATTTTGGAACTCTTGGGGAGTATTGGAATAAGTTCTGCTATCTGCATCTGGAATTCATCTTCCGAAAACTACATTATACACTCTATTAAGTTCAGGTCTAGTGACATTAGAAACTATTCAATACGCAGAAATGTTTCAAGAATCATGTATCACTAAACTATCCGGTCGATATGCATATGACAATTATCATCCATAAAATCGCATATTTCTACATCCAATTGCAGCATCAAAAGAATATGCTAATGATTTCGTTGAAATGCTAAACAAGAGTTACTCATCTGCTGGGAATAAATCAAAATACGTGCAAACATTATTATTAGTTAGTTTAGTAAACTGCAATATCTGTAATTTCTTTTTCTCAAAATATGTCGCCCAATATCGAGTGTTAGTATCCCTATTAAATTCGAGATTATCTCTTCAGATTAAACAGAGACACTTTAATTGATAGTACTTAACTCCACTGCTCTTCGATCAAAGTCGTATATAGATTGGCCCATTTGATTGTTCTCTGATATAACATTGTAACAAACTAGAAAAAAACTAGTCGCATTAAAAACAGTTCATTCTTATAAAATCTAACTGTTGTAGCTTACAAATACACCGGCCTTCGCATTACAGTAGAAGAATTTTTTGGCATCATAAACATTAACACAAAAAAGTATCAGCTCCAAAGAAGGTTTATAAAATGAAATGGTCTATGATATGATTCTAATGATATTTCCTGTTTCCGAAATACTTACATGTTTCAGACATTTTAATTCTGGATGCGGGACAAAAATTTTGTGGGTAAAATTTTGTATTTTTGTACTGTTTTGCGGTTATATAAAATGATAGATGTGGGTATTATGAAGATGATTCTTTATTTATTTCTTATAAAAACCTTACATTCTTATGAAAATAAACTTATTACGTATCTATCTATACATACACTGCTGGCCACACAAAATGCAATACCCTGAAGGAAGCATGATGTAACTCATGTGAAATTTACATCATGCGTTTGTGGCGATGAAATATGTAAATCATTAGCATTACAGCGCAGACGCACATCACGGGCGACAGTAGCGCCACCCGCAAGCGCTATATAAGGGGAGAACAGATTGGCGATTTGAAGTACGGAAATTGTTTTTTCGTGCAGTTTTTTGCGTAAGCTGTGTACCTATGCCTCGTGGAAGACATCGATCGTCTTTTGACCAAGTTTCTGAATTCGACCGAGGAAGAATAGTAGCCTATAGGATTATCCTTCAGGCAAATCGGTCAACGTGTTGGACGAAACCAAGCAACTGTGATGCGGATCTGTAATCGTTAGATGCAGGAGTGAAAGACCTACCGATGGGGCCAATCGCCCCCACCTCGTTGCACCACTGCCCGTGATGACAGGCGGATTGTGCACATGTCAGTGATGGATCGCGCAGCCACATCACGAACCATAGCACAACAGATTCAGTCTGCTACGGTTCATTCGGTGTCCGCTCGTACCATTCGACGCCGTTTGCAGCAGAGTGGTATGTCCGCAAGGCGTCCATTGCTTCGTTTACCCCTGACTGGAAACCACAGGCGTTTGCGCCGCGAAGGGTGCGAGGAACGGCGGACATGGAAACCGGAATGAAACGATATTGTGTTTACTGACGAATCCCGCTTCTGCTTGCAACATCACAATGGTCGGATTCGAGTTTGGAGGCGCCGTGGTGAGAAGCTGCTGAACTGTTGCGTTATGCATAACCACACTGGTCCTACACCTGGTATCATGGTTTGGGGTGGTAGTGGATTTCACTGCAGCACCCCTCTAGTAAGGATTGCCGGTAGACTGAACAGCCAGCGCTACATCTCTGATGTGTTGGAGCCCGTGGTCCTCCCATACATTCAGCGCTTGCCATCAGCCATATTCCAACAGGATAATGCTCAATCACACGTGGCACGCAATGTGCAAGAGTTCTTCTTTACCCATCAGATTGAATTGCTTCCTTGGCCTGCTTGTTCTCCCGATCTATCGCCAATCGAAAACGTCTGGTCCATGCTTGCACAGTGACTGGCCCGGGATACACCAACCACTGCTACACCAGATCAACTTTGGGAATATGTGGAAGCCGCATGGACTGCTGTACCCCAAGGAGACATCCAAAGCCTCTTTGATTCTATGTCGAGGCATGTGGCCGCGGTTATAGCCAACAATGGCGGTTACTCTAACTATTGATTTTGTCATCATCCACGCGTCACAAGAGGCTGTAATTTTAATCGTTTGATCTTTATACAACATGTTATCTGCAAAAAAATTTCGCTGTGATATCTCTGGTCCTTCTTGGTGTTGCATTTTGTGTGGCCAGCAGTGTATATAAGTTACTGTGAAAGACCGAAATTTGGAGAATGTCGACTTCCACCGGTGAATGTCAACATTCTCATAGTCCCTTGGTGTAAGTCCGAAATATTTGCTAAATATCCTTATTTCTGACATACACAGGCAAATGTCGACATTCACCATGCCTAATGGTGAATTTTGAACATGTCGTAAATTTGCATTTACTTCTCCGTATTTCAGGCGCGATCATTAATTTTTAAAACATAAATACCTTTTAATCGTCTGTAATCCAAAGGTGTGCTGCACTTAGTTTCTGCAGAAATCACATCAGAAAGTATTTTAGAGTACTGCTCCTGAAAAAAAAATAAAAACAATTGTTTTCGAGTTTACTCTGAATTAATGTATTTAATTTTATATAAGAAAAAAGATCACGGCTCACCGCAGTATCCATTCAATATAAATTAGGATATTGAATAAAAAAAATAAAATTTAAGAAATCGCTGCGCGCACGATCAAACCTTGCATAAAACTGACATAGCTGACTGACTAGCAGTAGAATAAAGAATTTGGCGACAGACTATAGACTCTCTGTTGAACACCCTTCTCTTTTCGACCTCCTCGAGAGCATATTTGTGCATGCCGGCATTCAGCGGGTCCGAATGTGCATGAATATAATCAAATATTCGGTCTTTCACCGACGTATTTGATATGTGTTGACATTCACCAGTGAAAGTCGACATTCTCCAATTTCGGTCTATCAAGTTAACATATATACACTGTGAAAGGAAAAAAAAAATCTCTCAAATTGACAGAAAAAAAACTTGTCAAATTTGGCGCCAGTGAAAAACCGTTTAATTTAGAGAAAATATCTGTAATTGTTCATTAAAACAGCTTTTTTGTAGAAAATGAAGATTTTTTCTGTAAAAATTACGAAATCCACTCTTTTTTTTTTTTACAAAAAACTGTTTTTCTTTAAAACATAGTATCTTTCTGTAAAAAATACATTTTTTTCTGTAAATGTACAGATTTTTTTACAGTGTATAAATATTAATGTTTTAATAATAATTTAATTTCAGATTATTTAATAGATTTCATTCGACAGAAAAAAAAGAATAGCCATTTTTTTTTATAATTTTCTATAAACTGTTTCCAATACATATATATATATATATATATATATATACAAAGAATATCCTTTGTTTCTTCTCGCCTACGTAGATTAATGAATAAAATATGGTAGGAAGACTTCACTCATATTCAGAATAAACACTTCTATAAGAGTTATTATTAAAACCTTGCTGATTGAATTAAGATAAACGGCTTCTTTAAAGTCGGAAAACATTTAGGATGATATCCGATAACAGCATATAACTTTCAGAATGTAGTATAAGTGGCTGTAGTATAAGTCATCCATACGAAGATTCAACATTAATCTAGCTAGTCTTCATTGTTCTTCTAGATATTTCTACGTAGGCATTTTCACGAAATATGCCATATTAACTGTTTCGGCCTTGGCGGTTACATATGTGTTCCTTACTTTTATAATGCTTTAAACTATAAATAACGCATTGAAGGTACACTGTAAAAAAAAAATTCCCTTACTTTACGCCAAAAAGTTGCCACTCCAAGTGGTGTAATGAAATTCCATTTGAAAATTGGTGTAATGGCCAGCTACCAAATGGTGTAAACAAACACCACTTTTAGTGGCAACTTAGTTGCCACAATTTTTGGTGTAAAGTCACGCTACTGCTTATTTGGTTTGCACTTTAACAGTAAAATAAAAAACAATTTAAAGATTACATTTTAAATCTAATGCAACCATAATTTACAATAAATAGTTTCACGCAAAGAGGCTGCTAAACATTGTTTTAACTCCGATAATTTATTATCTCAATTAAACATTTATTTTAAACATTTTAGTTTTGGTAAATAACGAAATTTCCTCACAAATCATTCATTCGTTACATCTGGACTTACATCGCGTCTACTTGACTCATTTCTTTTTTTAAACTCAGTGTCGGCCTGACTGGTTTTCGAATAAATAGTCTAAGCAAATTAAAATAAACATACCATAAACACAACTAAACATTACAAATTGTACAAAAATCAGATACAACGAGCTAAAACCACCAACCTCTCAAGCGCTAAAGAACAATTTTTATCACTTTTAAAATGCAAATTAAAAATACCTAACGGCATAATTGATTAATACACACTACACCGCTAGAAAGCTTGAAGTTTAAGCTTTTAAAAGATACTACTAGTTAAGCAAAATGATAAGGTTTAAATAGTTAAAAAAGGCTCAAAACAAAGTAAACAAAACGCGTAACGCTATGGGAAAATTGTCTGAGAAAAAACATTTTTTACCAAATTTCATGAATTTTATAAACATATCTAAATTCAACCCAGGAATACACGGTGGATTGCAGAGCGAAGCCCTACTTTATAGAACATAAAACAAGTATTAGTTTTTCAAAATAATTAATGAAAAGTTGAAAACAAGCTATGTTAAAATATGTCAACAACAGTAAAAATCCCATGTATTTCTACGATAGTGGGCTAACTGCAAAATCGAAAAATGCCAACTTTTGAAACGCTCCGCAAATACACAAAAAGTGTTCAAAACTGTTAAAACTAGATAGAATCTTGAAGGTTAAGCTTTAATCGAGCTTAATAGTACATTAGTTTTTCAGAAAAAGTTAGTTTTTGTAGTTAAAAAAGCTTAAGAATATCGCTGTTTACGTAATGTATTTCCTATGGGAAAACGAAAGTCGTAATCCTAAAAACGATACTTTTTAAAATGGCTCGCAAATAGTTAAAACTTATTGAAAACTTATCATTCTTGGTTAAAAAAAAATCTACGATCTTTAATTTAGTTGAATCGAACATTATTTTAACGTTAACAAGTGGAAATCATTGTATACTGAGCAGGGTCGTACTGGCCCACCGGGCAACGAGGCAAATGCCCGGTGCGCCCATCGTCTTTTTTTTTTTTTTTTTTTTTTTTTTTTTTTTTTTTTTTTAAGCACGCTTAAAGTTGTGTATTCTGAAAGGCATAAAATTTTCAAAAATTTTCATTTGGAAAATTAAAAAGTAATGCTTTTTATTTTTTAAAGTATAGCATAAGCAAACTATGTGTGATCAAAGACAATTAGATAACCCAATTTCGAGATAAGAGAAGTTATCGACAATCAGATATGCCATTATTACACATGGTATCCTGGACCAGACTTTGTTTCAAAGCTTGTACTAAAGATAAATTCTAAGAAAAATAATATTAAGTATTAACTTATTTAGATATACGCCTAAATAAGTTCTGCTCTAAGAATGCTTCTAATAAGTCTGCGTCTAATATGTTTGCATATTTTCTGCGTCTAAGTATTTAGCGACCCTGGTGTTGTCAGGTATTTTTGTATTTCTGTCCTTTGTGCAAGTATAAGCGACGAAACACTGTATAAGAAACATATTCTCATTTTAAATGGATTCATTGGCAGAGAATTTGATAGTCATGGCGCCCTGGTCCAGATTTTATTCAGTACCCTGAAGAATAGTAACTTCCACATAAATTAATATTAGTATTAATAACGTATTTAGCATATTTTCTGTCAAATATTAAGCGCTCGGGGTTGCTGCCCGGTAGTTTGATATTTCTGCTTTTTGTAAAAGTACAAAAGACAAGAATAAAAAGGGAATGACAATTTAAGACAGCATATTTTTATTTTTATTTCATTTGGTCCCATTGTCAGAGGCGGCTTTGGTAATCATGACGCCCTTGTTCTGATTTTTTAAAGCGTTTCTGTAAAAATAACTTTCAAAAAACTAATATCGTGTTTTTGTAATCATGGCGCCCTTGGTCAGATATTTTTCAGTGCCTCTTTAAAAATGCCTTTCAAAAAGTTATTATCGTGTTTTTCTAATCATGCGCCCTTGGTCAGATATTTTTCAGCGCCTCTGTAAAAATGCCTTTCAAAAAGTTATTATCGTGTTTTTCTAATCATGCGCCCTTGGTCAGATATTTTTCAGCGCCTCTGTAAAAATGCCTTTCAAAAAGCTATTATCGTGTTTTTCTAATCATGCGCCCTTGATCAGATTTTTTTCAGCCCCTCTGTAAACCTGCTTTTCAGAAATCTATATCGTGTTTTTGTAATCATGGCGTCCTTGGTCAGATTTTTTCAGCGCTTCTGTTAAAATAAGGTAAAAAAATAACTAATATCGTGTTTTTGTAATCATGGCGCCCTTGGTCAGATATTTTTCAACGCCTCTGTAAAGATGCGTTTCAAAAAGCTATTATCGTGTTTTTGTAATCATGACGCCCTTGGTCAGATTTTTTTTCGGCAACTCTGTAAAAATAAATTTCAAAAAACTAAATCGTGTTTTTGAAATTATAGTGCCCTTGGTCAGATTTCTTCAGCGCCTCTGTAAAAATAACTTTCAAAAAACTAACATCGTGTTTTTCTAATCATGGCGCCCTTGGTCAGATATTTTTCAGCGCCTCTGTAAAAATGCCTTTCAAAAAGCTATTATCGTGTTTTTGTAATCATGGCGCCCTTGGTCAGATATTTTTCAGCGCCTCTGTAAAAATGCCTTTCAAAAAGCTATTATCGTGTTTTTCTAATCATGCGACCTTGGTCAGATTTTTTTCAGTGCCTCTGTAAAACTGCTTTTCAGAAAACTATATCGTGTTTTTGTAATCAAGGCTTCCTTGGTCAGATTTTTTCAGCGCCTCTGTAAAAATGCCTTTCAAAAAGCTATTATCGTGTTTTTCTAATCATGCGCCCTTGGTCAGATATTTTTCAGCGCCTCCTTAAAGATGCGTTTCAAAAAGCTATTATCGTGTTTTTGTAATCATGGCGCCCTTGGTCAGATTTTTTTTCAGCACTTCTGTAAAAATAAATTTCAAAAAACTAAATCGTGTTTTTGAAATTATGGTGGTGCCCTTGGTCAGATTTCTTCAGCGCCTCTGTAAAAATAACTTTCAAAAAACTAACATCGTGTTTTTGTAATCATGACGCCCTTGGTCATTTTTTTTTTTCAGCACCTGTGCAAAAATCAATTTCTAAAAACTAATATCTTGTTTTAGTAGTCATGGCGCCCTTCGTCAAATTTTTTTTCAACGCCTCTGTATAAATAACTTTCAAAAAATTATTATCGTGCTTTTGTCATCACGCCATTCTTGGTCAGATTTTTTAAGCGCCTCTGTAAAAATAACTTCTAAAAAACTAATATCGTTTTTTTGTAATCATGGTGCCCTTGGTCACTTGGTCAGACTTTTCAAGTGCCTCTGTAAAAATAACTTTCAAAAAACTATTATCGTGTTTTTGTAATACCAACCTCCCCCCCTCCCCCCACAGACACGCACACACATACTTACATACACGTTCACTCTTCACAAACAGACACATAAATTGATACTCCTGTTCTACTAAAGTGGAGCATTCCATAGTTTCCTAATGATAATATAAGTGTTAGACCGTCAAGACTAATTCTTCACAAGATTTTGCAATGGAAACTTATGTAAATTTTGCTTTCGAAAGAAGAAAACGTTAATTTTTCATATATATTTAAAAATTCGATTATACTTTTAGCATCCGAAAATGCCAATATCTAAAAACGTTTTTTTAAAACCGGATCTGCTTAACCGCTTTAAACTTCAAACACTACCTCGATTTATAAATTGAAAAATACACATGTAATGAAAATAAATAGACAAACCACTAAAACTGTAAAAGATGTTTTACAAAAGAATGGGTGAATATAAGTAAAGAGAAATGCAGTTTGTGTTCAGTTTTCAATGCTGTTAGTCAATAACGTGGGATGGGATCTTGTTCCTAAGAAGACAAATTACCATTTCTGCGGGGTTTCGAGTTAACTAGATAATGGGTTCTATAGACACCCAATGGTTTCTGTAGTAATACCAGATGTGACACTTTTTATTGATTATACTGTATTCTGAGATTTCTGGTGCTCAATATCTTTCTGCTGGAGGTATTTTCCCATGAAATACTAATTAACGCACGACACAAGATTCTTCTTCTTCTTTTAATTTTTTTTCCACATTAAGCAATTAATGGGGTTGGTCACCCAGCTTCCGATTTCACCTCACTAATGTAAAGTCTATGGACATTGGATGCATTCGTATATTTAAAATATCTCCTCGGAAAATTAATATTTTTAACTTCTATTTTTTGTGTACACTTCCTAAAAGTTTCTTTTTTTTTCTTAGTTCTCAAGATATTTCTAAGGTATAGACTTAATTTTATATGAAGTGTTAAAATTTTGCGAGTGTGTCAAGTGTTAAAATTTTAAGAAGAATTCACAGAAAAAAAGATGTTAAAAATGTGAATTTTCCGAGAAGATATTTTAAATATACGAATGCATCAAAAGTTTATAGACTTAGCATTACGGAGGAGAATTTGGAAGTTGAGTGACGAGCCCCCTCAAGTATTTCTATTTTCTTTGACTTTGTTTTTTATTTTGTAATACAATGCTTAAATATAATTTTGATACATATTACTTTTGAAAAATGTAAATATATTTGAAATTATTGCCTCTTTTCTGGTGCGTTTTTTGTGCGTGTGAGTTGCGGCGAACATTGTAGTTTAAATTTAGCTTATCTGAAATTAAAATATACAGTAATTTTTAATTAAATATGACTTATTTTAGTGACTAGACGGGACAAAGAGTGGAAATTACGAAAAGCTTTTTTTTATTATTTTATTTTTTATTATTATTTTTTTTTTAATGCTGATTATTTGAAGAGGGTATTCAACTTTTACCGTAGAAAAATACTGATTTATGATGATAAAAAAAAAGTCCTTAAGGCACTGCATAATTATATAAGAAAAAAAGCTGACAAAAGTAAAACAATTCATTATTATTAAAGTAATCGTGTCGTAGTCGTCAATTTAAAAATGCAATTTTGAGAAAATTTTTATTAGTTTAAATTTTATGTTATAATTATAATACAATGCTTATTGTATTTTTTTTTTTTTTTTTTTTTACTTACATAGAATCGTCTATTCCAGATTTTGGCCACATAAAGAAGTTTTCCGTGGATAAAGCCGCTAAAATAAAACTCGATTTTCTGAAATTTATAAGTTATGATTACGTGGTAAATCCTTAAAGCGGTTCTCAAAGAAATATTTTTTAACGTTAAATAATGTGAAAAATTCTGCTCATTTACAAACATAAAAATAGTGTTCGACAGAAACCGAATTTCGTTTACCTTCCTAGTTTCGACCGAAAACGAAAGCGAAACTGTTTTAAAAATAAATTCAAAGTAATTAACATAAACATACATATATGCATGTTATCTGAATAATGTTTTGAGTAGAAACAGCAGTACATAATTATTAATTAAAAAATAATTTGATTGAAACAAAAATAATTCAATATAAGGTGCTATAAACATAAAAAATTATTAAAAAATAATTTAATTTAAAAATAACGATTAGTAATACCTTCTAAATTTATCCCCTTGTATGTGAATACATACTATGTGCGGCTCAACAGATGGGAGTGCCGTTTGGGGGAGGCTAGGGAAGGGCAGTTATAGTAATATCGAATATTCGCCAGTACTTTCGCCGAAACTAAGATTTTGGGCTGAAAACAAAAATGAAACCGAATATTCGGCCAAACTGTACATAAAAGAAAAGACTTGTAATAGAGGTCTGCACGGGCCGACATTTCCAGGCCCGGGCCCGGCCTGACTCAGAGAAAAAAAAAATTCGGCCCGGCCCGTACAAAAAAAAATATTGGCCCGGCCCGGTAAAAAAGTTAAAAGTTCGGCCCGAGCCCGGCCCGGCCCGTAGCAAAAAATTATTGGCCTGGCCCAGCCCGGTATAAAAGTTAAAATCTCGGCCCGAGCCCGCCACGGCCCGAGTAAATTTCTACAAAACATTGATTTTTACGTCGATTTGGTTAAAAATTTGTCTCGTACGAGGAGTTCAAGCCAAAAATATTTATCTTAACTTTTCTTTTCATGTTTATAATCTTCATTTTTATAGAAGTGCCGCAGGGTGCGATATTTATTTTTTTAATGAATCTCTATTTCTTGTATGTAAATGTTTCAGTTATCATTAATATTGTTAATCCATATCCCATGTATTGAAGCGTTAAATATCTGAAAAATGCTATACAGTAAAATCTAAGACTGAATTGCATAGAAAAGGGAAAAAAAAATGCGTTAAACACAAGTTCCCTTCTTAGCAAGTGTAAATGTATTACATAGTATTTTCTTACGTAGTAGTATATTATTTTTGCATGGATCAACACGTTTTTCAGTTTAAAACCAGATTCCGTCATAGACAGGTTCTTTTTCACACGTTTTACTATATTTTAATTTAACTGTATTTTAATAAGCGTAGAAATCTACTACTCTTTAAAAAGAATGAATTTGAATGTTTAATTGTAGGATAATGGCGATTTAAAAATGTATGCATTTTTTGACAAAAAATTTGTGCCAAGCCTAATTTTACTGACATTTGAACGGACCAGGCCACGCCGAGACAATGATTTTCATACGGGCTGGGTGAAAACTAGGAATGAAAATTTTGGGCCATGAAGATTAGGAATGAAACCAGTACCCGGGTGTGTGCAGACAAAATAAGTTAGGGCCGGCCCGACTCGAAACTTCAGGGAAAAAGTTAGGCCCGGCCCTTAAAGAGTAGGCTAGGCCCGGCCCGATTGCCGTGAATGAAAATAGATGCGCGGCCCGATCTCGGCCCGCGGCCGGGCCGGGTGTTTATTAGTTTGGATTTTTGTGAAATCTTCAAAATTTGTCTAATGTATTTCTTTATTTTCTCTTTATAACTGTTGCGAAAAAATAAAAAATCCCTGCCGGCCTGGCCTACAGGCGGAGGTAGATTTCGAAGTCAGGTATACTAATTTCACAAACAAAAACTAAATCATGATTAGAGATAAACCCACTTTAACAATTTTGTCTGGCCGCTTTTGACAAGTTTTTATTTCATTTTTATATAATGGCTAGTTTTAGCAGAATCATGTTAGGGTGGTATTCAAAAAAATACTTTTCCATGCTCAACAACTCGAAATTTTCTGGCATAACTCCAGATTCATTTTTAATAAAAAAAAATATGAAACTTGCTGACGCGATTTTTGAAGAGATTTATAAGCGACCTGTATTTTTATTTTTCGTTCAATTAATTAAAACTTGATATATAAAAAATTATTTTCTTAGAAGGACAATATTTTTCGTTTCTAACACAATCGCTTCGGGAAATTCCGTTCAAAATGCCCACTTTGTCATCATTTTTTGAAATATATTCCGCCTCTATCAAAAAATCGATCATTACGATAGATTATATAGTTTCTGAATAAGCGAATCTACCAATTAAATTCGTTTGAGAGCAAAAATTAATTAAAAAATGAGTCAGAAAATAAGCAGTTTGGATTTGAGTGCATCCTTAATACAATGATTTTTCCAACACAATCCGCTTCGGGAAATTCGGTTCAAAATGCCCACTTTAACAGCATTTTTTAAAATATATTCTGCCTCTATCAAAAAATCAACCATCACGGTACATTATATAATAGTTTCTGAGTAAGAAAACGTACCAATTGGAAGCCTTTGAGAGCAAAAATGAATTGTAAAATGAGTCAGAAAATAAGCAGTTTGGATTTGAGTACACCCTTACTAAGATGATTTTTTCTTCAACCGCTATTTGCAAGACATTATTAGAATGACACTTTCATTTTCAGAACTGGTTTTGAAGTGAAAGTAACTTTGTTAAAAATATCTGTGACCAAAATCGAAAAAGTGAAAAAGGTGCGCTGTAGAGATGGACCTCGGCTATCCAATGCAAAAAAAATTATTTAAAAATGTCGAAATGCAAACGAGATATTAGAAAAATCCCTCCCCATAGGATTAGCATTAGCTCGTGAGTGTCTTCGCCGGCAGGGACAGGACCCTCAAGTCATCAGTTCGGGTTTCAGTTGTTGATATAGAAGTTTTCTAGTGAATTTGGCGCCAGTTTGTCTTTGATTTTCAATGTTTCTCTTATTTTAGCCCTCCTAATCTGTACCATATCTCTTAATATTAGAATGCTATTGTTAAAACAAAATTGCACTGCAAATTATGTGTTTTCAAGATTTTAAGTGTCGCGCCTCAGGGAAGAGGATTTTTCAAAATTATTTTACCCCACTCATGTAACGTATTAAAATAAGGGTAATCTCATAACCTTTCTAAATCTGCCTTTCTTTTGTCAATCCACCGTTAATTTTAGACCTCTGGGCTTAAAATGTTCTAAAGGAATATACTTAGCGGCGGTTTTTTTTTTCGTACTCTGGTACGGTATCTTCCACTCATAGGAAAATTATAAGACTAACATAAAATTGTGTCTAAAATCGAATAAAGAATATGGACATATGTTTCTTAATTTTAACTCCCTTCTTCGCCTCAAGAGGGCGCTTTAAAGTTTTGTTTCTTCAAACCTTTAGTATACTGTTTGTGCAAAAATTATAAAATTCCCAAAATAAAGTCTTTTCACTCTTCCCTATCTTTTCGTATCAATTTTATTTTTTCTACCACCAGGGGACGCCGCCCAGTGAAACATTTTACTTTTAGCCTCAGGCTATTGGTATTTTTCATCTGTTTTTCATAATATTTTGTCTCATTATTTTTCTTCATTGTAGATACTATTCTCCAAGTTCTTGACACATTCTGACAACTCGGGCACTCATTCTGGACCAGCTGTGGCCCATCGGGCCCCTCTCCATTTGTCTGGCTCTAATCACACGCTTCACTTGTTCTTTTACCATTTTTCTTTTTCTTCAAATTTTTTCTTATTCAATGGTTTTTTTTTTTTTTTTTTTTTTACCATTCTCAATTTCCCTAGTCCTCTCTTACATGAAGTTAACTTTCATCCTTGATCTGCCCTACTGTCAATTTGGGGCCCTAATGCCGCTTCGGGGGAGGGGGGGGGTTCTACCTTTTCCAGACCCATCATCTAATACCACGTTGGTAAGGATTGGAAGATTAAAATTATCCAAAATACCAAAAATGAAGTCCATTGAAGTTTTATTTTAGTTATAGAATTCCCTATTAGCAGATATATTTGTCTGTTTACCTTTCTATTTTTCGATAACGCTCCTTTGTCTTCGATAAACGGAGAAATTCAACATCATTAGACACACTTTAGACATTTAGGGAACTTTAACTTGTATCAAACCTTCTGCCTTTATCGAAAAGAAGAAAATGCTAATCGATTCTAGCTAATGCGCCTAAAATAAAAAATGAGCTAGTAAATGTGTCAAAAACTAGCTACTTCGGATTTCGATACAGACTTGAAGAGTCATGTTGGAATCGCTAGGCACTGGAAAACAATTTCCGTATGAGACACGCTCGCTCTTAGCAGTTATATATGTCTGGTTATCCTTCCGTTTTTCGATAAAGCTGTCTTGTTTTTGATAAACGGAGAAATTCCACAGCATTTGATACACTTTAGACATTTAGGGAACTTTAACTTGTATCAAACCTTTTGCCTTTATCGAAAAGAAGAAAATGCTAATCGATTCTAGCTAATGCGCCTAAAATAAAAAATGAGCTAGTTAATGTGTCAGAAACTAGCTACTTTGGATTTCGATACAGACTTGAAGAATCATGTTGGAATCGCTAGGCACTGGAAAACAATTTCCGTGTTAGGCAGGTTCCCTCTCAGCAGTTATGTAATGTTTGGTTATCCTTCCGTTTTTCGATAAAGCTGTCTTGTTTTTGATAAACGGAGAAATTCCACAGCATTTGATACACTTTAGACGTTTGGGGAACTTTAATTTGTATCAAACCTTTTGCCTTTATCGAAAAGAGGGAAATGCTAATCGATTCTAGCTAATGCGTCTAAAATAAAAAAAGAGTTTTTAAATGAGTCATAAAATAGCTACTTTGGATTTCGATACAGACTTACAGAGTCATGTTGGAATCGCTAGGTACTGAAAAAGTTTCCGTGTTAGACAGGTTCCCTCTTGGCAAGTATCTTTACTATCCTTACGTTTTTCGAAAGAAACTTTTGTTTTCGATCAATGGGGAAATTCCACATTACTTGACATTTAGGGGAACTTTAAACTGTATCAAACCTTTTGGAGTTATCTAAAAAGTATAGAAAGGTTATTTGATTCATCAAATGCGCCATAGTTATGCGATTTGGACATTGCAGTTTCATAAAGAAGAAAGGGGAATTTATTCCAATGCAAAGAAAATCATTTTAAAATACTGAAATTTAAATGAGATATCTTTATAAATTTCTTCCATGAGATTAGCATTAGCGAGCAGGTCTTTTCGCTTGACTGAAGTAACCCCTTAAGCCTAAATCGGGAGCAAATAATTGTGATAGCAGAATTATCGATCAAGCCCTATCACTACTATGAAATTTTCGGCCAGAATAATAGCTAAGTTTTCCAACAATTGTTTTTAACTTCTCTCGTTATATATATATATATATATATATATATATATATATATATATATATATATATATATATTTAAACTGTTTAAATAGCGGGATTCAAACCAAATGCTTCTCTATGATAATTTTTTAATGTTGAAAAAATAAAGAAATAAAACAATTTTTAAAAATAATTCACGTAAAATAGACGTCATTCTTGCCCTAAACCAAAATTAATTTTCTGAAATTTTTTACACCATAAATAGTATTTGTATCCTAGAGATTGTATTATATAAAATGTTATTCAATTGTATAAAATAATGTTTTGCACTTTTGAGTTTTGACCCAACGAAATTGTTTTTGTTTGTTTTATTTTAATATTTTATTTTCCATTTGGAGGTAATTGTATGGAGATTGTTATTCGGATATTAGGGGTAAAGTTTGAATTAACTCATTAGATAAGGTGAGCAGATTTCGAAAATAGAGATAGCTTTTTTAGAAAAGTGTGGTGGAAAAAAAAATGCCTCTAAGTTGGCAACACTGGTCTAACACCAGAAGTGCAATGTTTTGCGGGAAACTATTTTTGTGTAAATTACATTTCTATAGTATAAAATACTAATTTGGTTGTCATAATTATTTTAGGAATAAAGTTTTCGCTATAACAAAATAGTCGTATATATTTTTAAAGTATTTTTTTATACATAATTTGTATAGTATGTATGTGTGTGTGTGTGTGTTCCATTAAAAATTGGTCGCTCCAAGAGGTGGTCTCTTAAGGGAGGTCATGTTTAAATCTAGATTTTAATTGTTGAAAAAAGGTAACAATGTTACTAAAATTTATTTTTCACATTAGGAAAAAAATATGCAATTAACTTATGTTTTGATACTTAAACTTTTATAAGTTAATTACTGCAGAGTGTAAAAAATGAATACGTTGACGTTTGCTTTGATTTTACGGTTTTATCTTTTATAACTTTTATTTCGAAATCCTTTCGAAGTTCAGTAAATAAATGCATTTTTTTTTTTTTTTTTTTTTTTTTTTGGATGCCAACAAATAATGACGATTTCATTCATTTATCTATTTCCTTGAGAGTTTCCTGACAGAATTTGGCAGGAAAGTGTATTGACCGTCATCCTTAATTTGTCACCAGAGTTAAATTCATTGTCTAAAAAGGCACACAGGAGTTTAAACACTTAAAAGTTACCGGAATAAAAAAAAAAAATCTAAACTTAGTTTAGAAGTTTGACGACTAATGCGCTCTCCGGAATTATTTTTCTAATAAAACCTTCTTCAGGCGACCAGGAAAAAACGGAATTTGTTTCGTTTTCTTCAAAGAAATGGGTCGCTCATGGAGGGAGTTCAACTGGGATGGTCTCTGGCAGGGAGGTAAAATTAGTATTGAGCCTATGGGAATAAATTTTGTTCTATGCAAAAATGATCGTTCGGGGAGGTGGTCGCACAGGGAGGTTTCACTGTAAGTGTATATAAGGTGTGTCCCACCGAAATAAAGCCACCGTGATTGTGTGCTGTAATTGGACACGAAAAAAACCAATAAGAACGAAACTAATATATTAAATCCTTGAAAGAAAATAGCATCAGTATTCTCCCACGCTTCAATGATGACGACCTTCAATTTTGTCACAGACTGAAACTGTCTGTTATTGGCATATACAGCCCTACTGAGGATACCTCATACATTTTCTTGGGGATTGAGATCAGGAAAAATGTACAGGTGATTCCATGACATGTACCCGATTATCCAAAAACCATTTCCAGGAGGATTTTTGAACGTGAATGGAGGTCTTGTCCGCCTGGAAGATCCAACTTAGTCTACAAAGTGTCTTTGCAAATGACAGTAAATGGTTTTCTAGCATTTCTTGGTAATCGGTAGGCTTCATGCGGCCTGAGAGAAAAGCCAGGTTATGTTTATCTCCATAACCGATGCCTCCCCACACCGTTAATGAGCCTCCACTTTGCTGTCTTTTGGAAAAAATTTCTCTTCTTTCCTCATGTCATACCAATAGAAAGCAAGGTCGTCTGGCCCATCCAAATTAATGTTTTTCTCATCTGAGATTATAACACGATGCCACTGGTCCTTCCAGGTTCGATGATATTTGGCCTAATCGACTTTCCATTGCATGTGGATAACTTTCAACATGGGCAGCTGTTTCCTTTTCTTGTGTTGCAAGATGCCTATACGTTTTTCAATTCGTTTCAAGGTTGATTCTGTCACAGGGATGTTATCTTCGTTTGTCAACTGTTTTAGGGAAATACCACCTCGTGAAGACGACGCAAAACTTCTCTTTTCTGCCTGGAAGGCATTTTTCTGCATGTACACCACTTTTTTTTTATACCCGTACGTATTTCCCTGATTTACAAAATTGTTTGTTACGGTTTTAGATCGTTTGATTTGCTTAGATATTAGTCTATGTGAAAGACCTTTTTCCTTAAAAGTTGTTATTTGTCCTTTTTCGAACTTTGATAGGTGGATTTTCATTCCCATTCCAATACTGAAGGAGAAATAGAAAATTCAGCCTTCTAAAGTCTGCAGAAATTCCGACTGGCTCAGAATAAGTATTTGACAACTTCCTGACATCATAAAAATGCTGACCTGCAGCAGCTCGAATGTCGGTAGTTACCAATACATACTAATATTGACTGTGGCTTTATTTCGGCGGGACACTTTTTCCCCTCTTTTTTTACACATTCATCTTTTTCTCCTGCCCAGGTGGGGCAGGGAATGAGTTACTATGTGTTATGTATTTGTATATGGACTTTCTTAATATATTTGTCTTGTTCTTATTTGTTTGTTTCGTGTCCAGTTACGGCACAGAATTAGGGTGGCTTTATTTCGTTGGGACACACCTTATATATATATATGCATTTTGGGCCTTTTTGTAAGGCAATCGGCGCCCTTTTTATCCATTTTGCCACCGCCCTAACAGTTATGCCAGTACGACCCTGATACTGAGCGTCTCAAAAGTGACAAAAATGCCAAAATTTGAAAATGGCACCAATACACTGTAAAACTAGGTTGACTCCATATACTCCTAAAATTATAAATGTAGCAGCCAGAGATACATAGCAGGTATAAAAATGTTGGAAAATGATTGTAGTATTAACATTAAACAGGGATGTTTCAAAAATATGAAGTTTAACATAAGTTTTAAGTTCTTACCCTATTCCGAAGAAATTTGCCAAAGAAGACGAGAATTTTTTCAGCTATGAAGGAACCTTTCAGCTCGGGTACTGCAACATAATCTGGTTAACTGCTCTTTATTTAGTGATCATTACTGAGAAACATTTTCTAACAAAATCCGAGCCCTGGAACACAGCTATATAAACAGATTTCAAAATGGCGGACTGAATCATGTATCGCTTTAAAAGTTTACACCCGAACTGGTGTTCGGTGTCCACAATTTCTTTAAAAGATTAAAATTAAATCATTTTGAGTGTATCATGTCACTTTATTCGGTGTATACACCAAACTTAGAGTATATTTAATCCTCAATTGGCATTTCATAAACTCAAATTAAGCGTAGCTATAGTCCCTTTTTTTTACAGTGTAGGTAAAAATTACTTATGTACATTCTATATTTTGACTTTTTAGTGGACAAGTAGCGCAACTAGCTCCAAAATAGTAAAAAAAAAAATGACAAAAGTGTTAATTTTTTTGGATATTAAGAAAAATGTCAAGGTCGAAAAGGCTTAAATTTAAATTAGGGAGTACTTTTCCGAATGAATAATTTGTGATAAACAAAACAAAATACTAGTATGTTTTTATGTCTGTTAAATCGTGTTGTAATACGACATTTTACAAACGTCTTGAAATATTCTTCCTTTGACTATCGTCATATACAAAGAACACGAAATAACTACATTCGTAAGGTTTCAGAAACTAATATATTCGTTAAATTTCAGTAAAACCTGATTTCTGTGATTTGATTACTTGCTGTTAATTTTATTAGCGTAAAAGGGATCTTTTCCCCAAACTGAAATCAAATTCAGAGCAGAAAGTGTTAAAACTGTTTATGCCTATAATGAAGAGGACTATACATCTCGACAAGCTATGTGTTGAGAACTTCTAAAAGGTTAAGCGAAAATTTAATGACGCTTTTGTGAACCATTTTATGCTTTAATACACACACAGAGACAAGCACAAACAATGGTTACTCTTAAGTCTGTTAAATGTATTCTATATGATCACTTAAGAAAGAAACTGAATTTAAAACTTAGAGATCTATAGAAACATTATAAAAACACTATATATTGTGCAGCTAAGAATATTATCAGAAATTCGAAAATTTTTATACACATGTAATTTTATCCGTCTATTGAATGACAGGCAAATGTTTATAAGCTTATATCTCGCAAATGTTTGTTTTTTTTGTGCACATGAGTTTTAATTTAAATATTTCGCTTAATTTTTAAATTTATATGCTGCGATCTGAACAAGATTTTTTTAGGTTTAAATAGTTTGCTTTAGATATACATTTTCCATTTAATAAATCGTTGATTTCAGATTTGAAAGCAGCAATGCAAAGTTTCTATAATGGCTTAAATATACGTTTTAATTAGAACTATCAATTTTTATAGGGCTAATTTTACATTTATTTCTTTTCTTTTGAGAATGAAGTTGTTAGCTCATGTACAACAGAAAGATTTAGATAAAGATTAATCTTTTCAATTTAAGATGTCCCAAAAGGATATATTAAAGAGTAAGTATGGAAGGGAGTGTAGATGTTTCCTTTTACCGAAGAGTGTGTCAAATGTCTTTCAGATAAAACATTTAAATTCGTCGATACTGCAATAAATTTGTGTTTGAGAATTACAACAATAATTTATACAATAAATTATATATTTTACTACTGCTACAAAATAATCTTTTATCATCAAGTCATCAACACATCGTCACTTAAAGTATTAATTAATTTTTTTTTTCAAAAAGCTAAACTTTTTTATGCAATAACAAAAAACTTTTCTTTGAAATATGTGTGGTGAGACATTATGTAGTTTTATAAAGTATTTCTGAAGAAATTATATATATATATATATTATGATAATATGAACTATAAATATATATATATATATATATTTAAAGTTTTATAACCTGCGAAAAATGTAATGATTTTCAAATCCGTTGAATCAACAATTTATCATTCAAAATTTTTACCATTTTTAATGTATTCAAAATAAATTTATTTTTGAAAATTTAAAATATTGAATTTTCTAAAGCGAATTAGTAATGACCATCTATATAGACGTAAAAAAAAAAAAACTAAAAGTATAAAAAGTACCTAATAGTTGTTTAAAGAGTTAAAAAAATTACCGCATGAAATATCAGGAATGAGGGAGAATCAAATTACAAAAATGGCTTGTTTAAAGAGAAAGATTTATAATTTATGGTCCTGTTGTTTTCCTCTATAACTTCCTACGTTTCCTTATAAAATTGATGATATCAGCTATAGTAAGAAAATTGTTTTTACATTTAAACGGTAGATCAGTGCAACAAACGTTTAACTAGAAAAGAGAAAAATCAAGCTTAAGTAAATATTTGTCCAATATTTTCTTTACCTATATTAATAGAAAAAACTGTTAAATGTATTAGCAGTAATATGGGGAAAAATAAGTTAAAAATCTTTAAAAAATCTTTTAGAAAGTAATTTCCCCTTAATGATTTATTTATTTAATAATGGCATATCAGTATTATATTATATATCATTGGATAAGAACCCTTCTCTACTTATAAATATATCTGAATACTGTATAGTAGTGCATAGTGTGTGCAACAAACTATCTCTGAAAAATATGGAAATGTCCACTCAACAATAAATTATGCATTCTATGAATTTTATTTTATGTAAAATAGCTCGGATGGTGGTCTTGCTAGTAAAACTGAACCAAACTCTGAAATTTTCAATACAAATACCTAATTTTGACAAATTCAATGTTTTTGTTTCTCCGATAATTTTACCTGTAATAACTATACGGCAAATCATTCGTTCAAATAATTTAATTTAAGAATTGTGGTTTCAAATTTTAGAAATCACAATGTCAAATTCTTTTTTAATCTTTGCAGTGCAGGAAGTTTTTAAAACATTACACAAAAACTTAGTAGCAGAACGATCTGGGATTTTGGAAATGAATATTTGAAGATTCTCGAAATCGATTCCTGTTTTTTAAATCGCCATAGGTCACATTTAATAATTTCTTCGAATACTAATTTCTAATATATATTATGAAATTGCTTATGCAAAACAATATAAATTATATCCTTTTTAACACTTCGCAGCAAAGTAAAAAGTGTTTATGACTTCGGTTTGTCTGTCCGTCTGTCAGCGCTCTAACTCTCGTAAATAAGCTCGGAATGCCCTGAAATTTTTTGATGTTATTTACGTATATCCTAGCACGAATTCTATTCCAAATGAAGTTTGTAGCATGTTTAGTTTATTTACAGAGACAGTCAAAAGCTTCCATTACATTATGGCCAATGGGAAAAACTCGTTTGAAATGAATTATAATGACGTTACACCCTTTCAAATAAAATAAAATTGATATGCATTTACGAAGTGCACTAAAATATGCATTGTGTAGAATATGCGGTGCAAATATTATATATTATTCATTATCAGGGCCAAACAATTTTTTCCGTTACATAATGGTATAGGGGGAAATAGTTTGCGTTTTATTTTTATTAAAATACTAGGAAGCTCGGGCCCCTACGAGTTACGCTCGCCAACCCCCGTTCAGACGGAGCAGTCTCTAAAAGCACGCTAATTTGATTGGCTTTAAAAAGATTTTGAAAGATTGAATTATAATTTAAAAAAACAGTGGCGATCTCCCTATAAATGAGTTTCTATTCATTTTTCTTCGATTGAAGAATTTTAAGGAAAAATCAGCTGCTGTTAAAAGATACAATGGCTGTTTTCGTATTTGATTAAATAAAATCAGGCAAACATTTCAAAATAAGCTAATATAATAAGCAAATCTGCATCAAAATGCAAATATATTTTACAAATACTAATGCTTTCTTTTGACGGAAACGACACAGAAGGTTAACCAATCTTAACTAAACCATTTAAGCAATTTCTTTATTTTCTACTTCACAGATTTTTCTCTTTCAAATCATATTTTTTGTTGATGACACTCTATTTTCAGCTTGTAATCTTTTTTATTTTTATTACATTACTAAATAATCACTCGAAAGCAATCTAAACGCGTTCTATAAAATTAATATTAATCTTATTAATATAATCTCAAAATATCAAATTAATGTTTTGCGCAATTTTTAAATTTAAACTATTTTGCAATATTACATTTTGTTCATTTTACTTAATAAGTGTAATGTGACGTAATTTCTCCTATTTAAGACTTCTAAAGCATGTATATGAATTTATTATTTTACAATATCCTTATAAAATTCACGTGTAAATATAGCTTTATGAAGTAATGTTCAATAAGTTCTTGCTTTTCACACGTAATTATTTAATTCTAATTTGAAAGTTTTTTTTTTCTGTTAATAATAGTCACGTGTAAATAAATTTTTAATTTGAAGCAAACATTATTATTTGCGCTGTTTATACAGTTGGCAACAGTTTAAATTAATACCATTTCCTAAAATAAGTAAAAAATATATCTCGAAATGCTGAAAATTTGAATTTAAAATAGGAATAAAACTTCAAAAAATGAGTCAAATTAAAAAAGTGAATGCAGTCTGCACACCGGGAAATTCTAAAGTATAAAATGATCTAAAAATGAATTAATTCCCATGTATAGTTTTTGCTACTATAAAACTTTTTTAATGGAACGATTTTGTCCAAATTTAGCCTTAAATATCTCTTAAAATAATTATTCGATTTGAAAACTGTCTACATCAGCGTGTTTATCAAACATATCTCTATAAAATTGCCAATTTTCATATTTTTGTATGCAGTATTTTTCTTAATATTAACGGAGAAAGACCTCCGTTCACAAAAATTTCAAAACCAGCGGCGGTGTTGACAGCGTAAGTTACTTTTTTTTTAGAATAGAGAGAAACTATTTCATATGTAATGAAATTGTTACACGTCGGTGAGGCTTACTAAAGATATTTCATGAATAATACGAACTGCGTAGCATTTACAGGAACTCGCAAAATATTTCAGATTGTATGTTCCATCCCAAGTACTGTATAATAGTGATGATGACAGGAAATGCATTTGTAATTATCATATACACTTTTAAGTTTCACTATATTTATGGATACTATATGGTGTGTATCAATACCATAGTTGGTATGCAGGGCTACACAGAAGAATTCGTAAAGTTTACTGAGTATGAACGTAAATTGCTTAAAAGTGGTTTTTAAATGTGGTATGCATTTTTACGTTGAACAGCGTTTCATTTACTAAGAATTTTTTGTAGAATAGAGATAAAATGTTATACAAGACCACACAAAGAATTGGATACACAGCCGCCTATGGATGATAATTTCTGGAAATGTGATTTCATTAGTTTTAAGAGTGTTTAAGTTTAAATTAAATTTTAGCTAAATAGTGGTATGTAATAAAGATACTAGGTAAACTATAGTGCTGATCAAAAGTATTTAAGTATGTTTCCATCTATAAGTATAAATTTCTTAAAGAGAAATTTCAACTTGTTATGCGTTTCCTCGTTAAAATAAATTTCCCCATTATATAGTATACTAGCTGTTGCTCGTGATTTCGTTTACTTAACATTTAAAGAAAAATAAATTCACCAATTAAGCAAAACATTTCGATAATTAAAAGCATATGTAATTAACCTGTTACCATATTTTATAGTAGAAACACTTCTAATGATTCCAATTTGCTTATTTTTGGATCATATAAATTTCTTTCGTGAGCATGAAATTTCGTTCTCGTTTTCTAAGATTAAATGAATAAAATTACATCTCTGTTATTCTATTTTATTTTTTATATTTACTCTATTTTATATTTATTTCGTTCATGGATATTGATATACGTATTCGTGACGAAGAATATATTTTTATGAGTTACATTAGTAAATAGTGATTATTAACAGATCACGTCAGACGTGTCTTTGAATTGATTAGAATAATCGAAAAATCAACATACAACATTATGTTTCTATTCCAAAAAATCACATCTTGGAAAAAAAAAAGTTAAATTGTAATATTAAAAAAATGAGACGTGGTGAAGCATCAAAAGTAAAAAATCTATATGTATAAAAGCCGTTCTCTGTATGTATGTCCCGTATACAAATCTTCAATTTTTGACCGATTTGCACAAAACTTGCTGTACATACGCTTTAGAACGTGGAGAAGATTGCTTCCTACTTTAAAACATCATCGGACCACTATTTACCCCTTTTTTTACCACCTTCCATAATTTAACATTATAGAAATATCTCCTTTTTTAAATTTTATAATTCAATCGTTTCTTTCTTGCTGCCACAAATTTAAAAAGCGGCACAATAATTTAAAACAAGTAGGTAAGTGTGATCACAGATCGCGCAGAGGGTTTCGTTTAATATTACATTCAAAACACTTTATTTTTTTGCAAAATCTGTTAGTTCTACATTTCGAAACCAAGGGCACACTTTACTTTAAACGAACCTCTATTTGAACGAAACTCTGTTTTACAACCTATCCGTAGGTATATTAGTCGAGGGAGTCGGGCCCATAGCACCTGAGATAGGTAGGCGCCCCTGGTGGTATAAAGTGGAACTAAAATATGTAAATTTCTGGCGCATAATATGAAAGAGCGGTCTAAGGGTGTCGGCAAAAGTTAGAAAAGTATACATAGGCATTTCTATTTTATGAAAAAATATCAGGAAACAATTCACTAAATATGGCGTCACTTTCTACAAATATGTTGTCGCTTTCAATAAATATAATGTCAAACTAACTTAAAAAACAGATTCTACGTTTGCTTTCCTATTTTGTTGGCATGCTATATCATTAATTATACCATTTAGCCAAGTGTTTTAATCCCTTAAATGCAATAATAACATTCTGTGATTTATATTAAATGCGATTACATAAAACCTGTTTTTCTACGATTTATATGAAATAGAAAATGAAACATAGCAAATTTTTTCTAAAAGTTTTTTCTTTTCTTTTTTTTTTTTTTTTTTTTTTTTTTTTTTTTTTTAAGAAAGTCTCAAGACTGGTACTAGGACTGAAAGCTTCTTGAATTCGATGTGATTATCAGGTTATTCGCTGTAGATTTAGTTTTTATGAATGCATGTCTCCGTTTAAAAATAATCAGGCGATCCATCTGGAATAACCGTCGTAAAAGAGGATCAGAGAATGGAAAAAATATATCGGTTTTTTACTTAAAATATTAAAAAAATTTTTTTACACTTAATATATTTTTTAAATCCCCAATAGCTACATCAAAAGCATTTTTGGTACTATCGTATAACCAAGCGGTCAATCGCATTTTTTTTTTTTAACTATTTAAAGCAAATTTCATTAATGAATTTGCACGAATTTTGCACCAAAAAAACTCCCAAATGATGAATTATTTACATTATTTTAAGGGCAGTCGGGTTTATTTTTTGTAATTGAGTTGCACAAATATTTACAAAATATTCTTGCTTAAAAATTACTATAAAATACATAAAAAATTAGTAAATTGATAATCAATTTTCAAACAAAAAGTACATTCATTACTATTATCAATTAGTATTGAATGTACATTTGTTTTTCATTTGACATTGAAAAAATCGAATGCATGATGTTTAGAAGTTAAATAAATTGCAGTAAAAGGAAAATTTATGGGTTAGGTCATTGTCACCAAAAATATGATGCCAGCGTTACTCATGGACATGTCGTTGCCTTATAATATTGTATTCAGTGCAAATGGGTTCACCTTTCGTAATTTTGACTTGCAAATTTAATAAGATCTATGCTTGGAAATTAATTAAAAATCCATTGAATTCAGAAAACTGTATCTCAGTTTTATGAATTTTTAAGGATCAGTATTAAAATCAGAAGCAGTTAAAATCTGAAAATTGGGATATAATTTTCAATTAAATTTCCTTTGAAAGATTTTTTTTTCTTTTCAGTGTACAAAACAAAATTGTGCATGTTTCAAAGTTAAGAAGAGTTACAATAAAGACACAATTTATGGGTTAGGTCGTTGATACATTTAGTATGATACCAGCGTTATACACTAACATTATTTTACTTTATAATGTTTATATATGCTTTACCATCGAGAATTTTGCTAAATACTACGCCAATTGGTTATTTTTTTTTCTTCGTATTATCAGGAAAATCATATATTTTTCTGTTACATCAGCTGTGAAAACAAGCATTCTGATTTTTAAAGCAGAGTATTTTTACTATGGTTACGATACTATAACGTCATGTTTTCTGATTGTTTTTATAATGATTTGTGGATGGGAATGCAAAAATATCAGTTACAGTTGCCGTATTACTTCATTTTAATTTATTATACTCGGAAGGCCCCCTCATAATTGACACAGGCGACACCTGATAATTCTGCTAGTAAATAATAAAAACACGAGAAATATCTTTAACTTTCAAATATTTATTACATTTTTATTTCATGGTACCACATTTTTAACAGTTGCAGATCTACCAATAATATCAAAATTATTATCACGCTCCGAAGACTCTCGAAGCGTAAATGCTTATTATTTAAGCAATAGGGCTGCTTATTGCTTTCAATCGGGGAAGACATTTTTATGAAAAAGCAGTCCAGATTATCCGAATATATTTAAAATGTAAGTTAAAGTTACATTTTGAAATAATGCGGCTTTTGATGCAAAACATTATTTCTGAAATGTATATTGTTATTTTAAGATTTCATTTTTAATTTCGAAGCTTGTGAAATGAAAATTACACCACTTTGACGAAATTAAAACAATCATATATTAATATTTTCTAATTAAAATAATGCTTTATGTGAAAAAACAAATATTGCTTCCTTTTTACCCGATAAAATATTTTACTAAAAATGCCTTTTTATTAACTGCCATGTGTTAGAAATAATTAAAATAGTTATGATTTTTTAAATTCAATTCGTAGGGGGCAATAACTATCCACTTATTAAATGTACGGAAGCTTAATTTACATCCTTGGTTCTAAGACCAATGTCAGAGGGGCATCTTTATTCACAATGCTAGCATTGTGAATGGATAATACTTATGCAAAAAGCAGCAAAAAAGACGCCCGTCTGGCATTGATCTTAATGTCAAATGTTGAGAGACGATTTTTTCTTCTGTGGAAGAAATTCATTCATAAAGCTTCAATGTGTGAAAATATGTTTTTAGGTTTAGGAAAATTAATTTTAAATATATTTTTGTACAATTTAAACAATTTGAAATTAAATTCGTTTTAATTTTAAAGATAAAATAGCGACAAAAATATATTAATCCGTTTTATTTCCCCCTTTTTAGGGTTCCGTACTTCAAAAGTAAAAACGGAACCATTATAAGGTCACACCTGTGTCTGTTTGTCTGTCTGTCACAGCCATTTTACTCGTAAACTATGCAACGTGGAAAGTTCAAACTGGGGGAAAAAATAAATGTTATTGACCAACATATTTACAGATTAATAAATATTCATAAATATATTTAAGAAAAATGTAGAGAGGCTAATTAAGTTACTTGAAAAAAAAAATATTTTCTTTGTATATCGTGTGGGGTACCGTGTGAAAGCTTTCGTAACGCTGAACTGAAAAATATATCTCATTTAATTTTAGGTATTATATTTTCAAAGTTATGGTGGAAAATGTAGTGCAAAAATATGTTTCCCCCCCCCATCTAAATCCGAATCTATAGAAACTAAAATTATGTAAAAAATAGAGGTAGTAGACATTAATTTAAACCTTGCAGGAAAATTATAGCGATTACCCTAGGTCACTTAGTTTTTGAGAAAATTGCATTTTTCCGTTACACTCTAATTTCAATTTACGGGCTTCAGCAAAAGTGTTGAGCAGAGCTGGACGTACCTATCGTATCAGAAGTATAAAAGCATTGTTGATCATGAATTTTGGAAAAAATCGTCGGTAATTAGCCGAGATATTAACCCTTAAATACACGGACAGTTTGGACATGCATAATGACAGGAGCAGCGTACTCTATGCTCCATCGGCTTATAAAGCCTAGATAACAAATTTCAAGGATATATATATGTCATTCAATGGCCAGTAGCAGTATAAAACAATAAACGTCAAATTGTTAAAAACAGACTAATTTAATGAGAATAATTCACATAAATACTATGAGGTTCGCGACTAGTTTCCATTGAGTGGCTCTTTCAGTACACGTACTATGACTTTAAAGGTTAACTAAAAAACTATATGGAATAACAAATACACAGAATAGCTATATTTGCTATTATTTAGGTTCCATATAGTATCTTTGAACTTTCATGGTATATCCATTTATACTATTCTAATATACAGGGTGCAAAGGAAAGTCCCTTTAACCTGAAAATACTTATGAACGGAGACAGCTACAGATATCCAAGAGAGGTAACGGTATAGTAAAGCGATTTAATGAAAACAACAGCAGCCCCCCTAGGGGCAAAATTTGAAGATAGCCACTGCAAATCGAAGACGAAAAGAGATAGAGCATAATTTCCTTTTAGAAAGTTTTAAAGCATCAATTAATAAGTAGAATACGGCATTTGGTTTACATGGATAAGATAAATCTTCGTCTGTTTACCCAAAAATGTGCGAAATCGATGCACTCCATTTTGTGTAAACGTTTGAATGGAATAGTCAGAAGTATGAAGAAATAAGCACAATTTATGCTGTAAAAACGTACTTATCTCAATACATTTTGATAACATCACACATAAAAAAAAGACAAACTGTCACACAGTGATAAAAAGTTATTATTCGGTATGTTCGAAAAGTTCACGATACGTTTGTATTCGTGAGATTAATTCTGCATGCACATTTCTCAGCATGGAACGTCTATTGCAAGCATCTTCAATACGACGACATAGATTTAACCCTTTCAAGGGCGGTGGCTAGACGGTCTAGCCACCTAATTTAAATCCAAAACTGACAAATGGCACCAAGAATATTTGAATAAAATTTTGCTTTTGTAATGAAAGTGCAAATTAGCGGGTTTTTGTTTTCTAAGAAATTCGTTTGAATATTCTGGTGTCAGTCAATTATTTCATCAGTTTACGAACAGAATTCTTGTGGCCCTGAAAGTGTTATTCTAAAATTCTAAATGCATTGGAAATTAAATCTTTACAGACATTTCAGCATAGTACAACGTCACAATCTGCAATTGTGCACTGCTACATTTCCGGAATGTGAATAGGCAATGTAGGATCGTCGCTCATCGATTTTGGAAATTTTTGGGCATGTAGACGACGATTTTTCTTATCCGTGTGAACCAAATGTCGTTTCGTACCAATTAATTGGTGCTCTAAATCTTTCTAATTGGAAAATTTGCTATACCTGTTTTCGTTTTCGATTTGCAATGGTTATTTTTCAAATTTCGCCACTGGGGGTGCTGCCGTCGTTTGCTTTAGGTCGGGCGTTGTCGCTTTATGTGTAGTTACTCCACTTGTATAGGTATGGCTCTCTCCATTCGCAAGTATTTTCAGGTGAAGGGACTTTCCTTTGCACCCTGTATACTATACAGCTATACCCAACCCTATTTTGTATAATTTTTACAAGGTCTCAGTACTCTTTTAGCAAAGGTATTTTTTTTAATAATACGCTTACTAATTCATATATTATTGCACGAGTGTGCGAGTAATACTCGCACTCGTCCGTTTATTTCTACAAAAAAAATGCCTTCTACTAATAATCATAACGTGAATTTTGAATGCAAACTCTCATTTCTATGTAACTTATATTCAAACTTATTAATCAGTATTAGTAAAAAATATTTCTCATTCATTTTAAATATGACGTCATTTTTTATTTATTTTCATTAGTTACTGATATTCATGCTCCTTGTATTTTTAAAGAATACTTGATAATACATGTTTATATCAGGTATGATGTCATATTTTTCCAAGTGACATATTTTATTAACAATATAATTCTTTTTCATTCTTCCAAATGTCTGTTAATATTGCAGCGTGGAGTACGTAATGCGCATGTTTGTCATGTTTAACAAAACATTTTTATATGTATAATTCCTATGTTCTGAAGTAATTTTATTGTAGCATCATGATCATCAAGTAACTGCCAAATAGGAAAATCCATGTCAGTGTCAGAAATAAATGTAAGTTATAATTTAATAATAAGTATTTCCTATTCGAAAAAGAACAAATTAAGATGTTTTGCGATGCTACGATTAAATAATACTAATAAAAATGCATTCACGTTCAGTAAATTGCAAATCTTAATGTTTGGCACGGTTTGCAATAAAAATGCTTTGCACGGTTAGGGTTGAAATGAATGGTGCAATAGCATACATTTTAACATTGTGTTGGTATAGCGAAAAAGTATCTTTCTTTTTTTTTAATTTTAGTTTTTGAGGCATTTATATTTTTTTTTTTCTAACTCATAAAACCGCTTTAATTATTTAAACAAAAGAATTGATTAAGAAAATTTCTCAATTTAAATTTTTCCATTACTATAGCGCCGGATGTATTTTTCGAAATTACCATTCGGAAATTTGAGGTTTTGGTGCCAAATAAATCGCCAAATTAGAAAAATATTAAATATATCACTAACTATTGTAATTAAAAGAATTTGGTTAGTACCATTCATCATATAAAAATACACTAAAATATGTTATCAGTTAATAAATAACTATATAACCTATTTTTAAAGAATTTTTTTTAAGTTCGTTCTCCCCCCCCCACCCACACACACACCCCTTAGGTGTGGAATCTTAGCGGCACTCTGCGTCATAAGAAGTATTTTTCTCCAGGTTTCAAGATTTTAGGTTCAGTAGTTTTGGCTGCACGTTGATTAATACAAAATCCAGACTTTCTTTAATATATATAGATGTATCAACCTACAAATCAAATACAGGGCTGTTCAAAAAAATTCAAATACATATTTGGCTATACAAGGTAACTGCTGAAATCAGATTTTAAAATGGTTTATCTGTTTTCAAAAATGTTTTCTTAGTTATCTTTTTTACCATATTTCCCTAAATAACGAAGTTTTGTTAAAGATTTCAGGAAGTGTTCGAAAGTGTTTCATAATCGAAGCTTAATGCATGATTTCTCTTTCTTTTTTGATAAAAATTTGTTTTGTGATGCTTTATTGCTGTGACTCCAGAATCCAGAATCATTCCCAATATGTTGTTTTTGAAAATGCAGTGCTGTATTGCAAAGGGTTATGAAACGATTGTAAACAAATTTAACTTAAGCTTGAAAATAATATTCCTAATATATTTGACCGATTGATTTAACTTTTGGTAAATGAAAGTTAAATCGCCCGAAAAAGTGAAAAATTCTGTCAAAATTAGATTTGATATTAAAAATTTCGGATCTTCGTAAACTTTAATATGAAAACGACCACTTAAATTTTTATTTTTTTTAATACAAAGAAATAAAACTTTATTTCAAATATAATGGCTATTTGTGCTTATCCTGAACCCATCTGGTGATCACAAGGAAGTTATTAGATCGGTAGAATTAAAAAACCTAGAAGAATATCGTAATTTAGCAAACATCCAAAATGTTTAATATTTTTTCATATGATATAAGATTTAGATTAAAAATATCCTTTTGCACTTCTTGATTAGAGTATAACAGGTGAATTTTTGTAATCTAATAAAGTTTATCTAAAGAAATACAAATACTTACAAATCTAAAAAATATATATATATATATAAGAATAATATTTTGAAATAAATACTTTCATTTGCAAAATATGATTTTCAAATTTAAAATATCAGCTAAATCTACAATTTATCTTTTAATCATTTATCATTCCAAATGTTTATGTCTTTAAATTTATTCAAAAATTATATTTGCTATTCAAAAAAATATTAAAAAATATAATTAAACCTATAAAAGAATCTAGAAAGTTAAAATCTATAATGCTTATTTAAAAAAAAATTATCTTTGCAATATTATGACAGAAAAAAAATATTTTTTGTGCAAGACCTATAACTTTTGTAGGTCTCTCTTTTTTATATAAATTATTGCTTGCAAGAAACATCGTGAATATAGTAAATTGGTACAGGAAGTCATTTATTTTTCTTTTAAACGATCCATCAGTCCAAAGAACTTTAACTACCAAATAAAGAAAAAGCTTCTTGAACAAATATAAGTTTTAATTAAATATTTATTCAAATTTTACAATGAATGGAGATAAATAAAAAGCATTGCATACTTGATTTTCAACAAGTGAAATGCTTGTTTTTAATAAATATTGCAATATTTAAAGAAATGTTTTTGGAAACGTTATAAAATATCATTGAGTTAAAATATACATTATGATCAGCCATTGACTTTAAAAACATATTACATTAAGGGAAATTTTGTAAAATTGTAGTAGCAATAATAATATATATAAATACATTTTTCATATTTAATCCACAAATATGGATTTCTGATATTTTGAAAATACTTTTTTAGAAAAACTAGTAAAATATATTTTGAAGTATGTATGTAATTGAATGTATTATTATGTAACTGAAAACTCGAATCAGAAAACTCTTGAAACAAAATATTAAAAAAATTTAAGAAAATGAGAAAAAATAAATAAAAATCTAAACAAAATTGTTTCGATTCATGTATCTCTCTGATTATGCAATTTATAATTCAAAGTTTTATCATTTTAAAAGCATCGAAAAGATATAATTTTCTTTTCCCTGCAAATAAAACCATAAAAATTTAAGAATAAATAGTGAAAAAAATAATGAATACATCTTTTTATAATTCAGCTAATCTGTAAAATAATTAACAATACCAAAAATCTTAATAGTCACTTTGAGATCAGAAAAAAATCCCTATTAAATATTATGAGAAAAAAATAAAAACTGCTCACTTAAAGTGTAAGAATTTTTATTTTTAGTCCTTTTACTTTTTCTACATTATTAAATATTTTCTTAAAAATTAATGACACCATGTATCAATAATGTAAAAAAAAAAATGTTTTGCTGTTTTAAGATCGCTTAGTTTAAGGATATTATAAGAAGAAAACAAAAATACACATATTCTAGAAAATGTATAGACTTTCTAGAAAATTTATCCAATTTTTCTTATGAAAGAACACAAATATAAAATTTTATGTATTTTATTATACAAAATAAATTATTACCCTAAAATTAATATTTCAGTATTTATAAATATATAAGTGTAATACGTACTAAATGAAACATTGTGTTAAAACATAATATCTTTTTAATTTTAATTAATTTTTCGCAGAGACATTACGCTCGAAATTATTGAATATAGAATACGTGATGTATCACATTGCTAACGAAGCGTAGAACCAACAATGTGGAAAATGTCCAAGTCGGAGATCAAACCCGGAACCCTTGGAATAGCGCTCCAAGTTCTCTACCATTTAAATTACGAGGACTATACGCAGCTTAACATTTCTCACTCACAAATGTTGGTAAGGCTGCAATTGCAGCACAAGATGGAATAGTCATCATGAGCATACAATCCATGAGACAGAAATAAATCCAGCATCGGTGAACACAAATATAATTTTAATTAATTTTTCAATTAATTTTCAGCAGTGAAATTCGAGATTATTGAATATATAATACGTGATATATCACACTGCTGACGAAGCGTAGAACCAGCAATATGAAAAATGTCCAAGCCAGAGGGAGAAATGTTAAGTTTTGCTTCGTCCTCGTGGCGTGGTATAGGACTTGGAGCGCTGTTCCAAGAGATTCGGGTTCAATTCCCGGCTTGGATATTTTTCACATTGTTGGTTCTACGCTTCGTCAGCAATGTGATGCGCCACATAATATATATTTAATAATTTCGAGCGTAAATTCGAAAAAAATCAATCCCATGAAAATGGATTAATTTAACATCAAACTGTACAAATTAAAGACATCGAAGAACTGGAAGGAATTAAGCTTGTTGGGCCCAATTTTATTTAAAATCTTCTTTAATGACATCCCACGCTCTCTGTACACACATGTCGCTCTATATGCGGATGAAACTTGCATTTATGCTTCAACCCACCTCCCGTACACTCTAGGAAGGTACCTGCAAACATACATCGACGATTTAGTGAAGTGGTGTATGTTATGGCGCGTCCTTATTAATGAAAACAAAGCCTGTGCAGTATATTTCTCACGCAAACTAACATTCCCTTACAGAATAATAATCAATTCCACAGCAATCCCTTGGTCTGACCAAGCTAAATATTTTGGGGTCATCCTTGATATCCGTTTAACTTGGGGCAAGCACATTCTTTCTGTTAGAGGGAAAGTAGCTGGAGATTTCAATTCAATTACACTTCTTCTCAATAGCAAAACCCTCTCGGTTCATAATAAACTCATTCTTTATAACTCATGCATCCTTCCAATTATTACTTATGCTAGTCCGGTCTGGGGCTTCACCTACAGGACTTCCATGAACAACTTAAGTCGTTTGCATAAGAGACACTTGCGCATAGTTCACAACGCTTCACTTTGCTTACGTAATTAAACTGTCCGAAGGGATCTCAAAACCATCACCCTGCGTAAGCACATCAGCGATTTGGTTAAAAAATTCTATAGTAAAATCTTCGATCTTCCAAACAAAATAATAGTGGAGCTTCCTGATTATGACGCCTTCGAGCCCCACCATCGTAAACGCCCTAGGTTCTCCATAATTATGGACACCCAGTAATCTCTGGGTACACCACACTAAGATTGCTTTTTTCTATCTTCTTTAATGTCTTTTTATATTCATTTATATATTTAAAGAAAAAGAAAGAAAAAAAAGCTATATTCTCACTATATTGGTATATAGGAGATAAAAGAATGTATGGCCCTGAAAAGTCCCTTTTTTGGTTAATGTGACTTTTTGCTATCTCTTTTCAGCTTTTCCTGCCCAAGCTTGTCGAGTGTAACTATGAACATTGCTAATTCTTTCTCTCTTTTTAATTGTTTTTTAGTAGTTTTATAACTACAATGAGACTATTTTAAATATTCTTTTAAAATATTTTTAATTCATTTATCTTAAGTCTTAACTTAAAATTATACTTATTTCTTTAAAATCTTAGCTATTTAATTCCTTTCTTAATTTCTTATTTTAATTTTCAAGTAGTTGTAAACTACAATTAAATTTTTCCAATGGCTCACAAAAATAAAGAACAATTTCTAGTCTGGGTGTTATCAGCTAGGAAACCCCTCAACGCTTCTCACCTGTTCCACAACTGGAAAGATTGTGCTCGGAACTCTGAAGCTATTGGACGACTGTTGGGGATTGATCATTCCATATTCAGAAATTCCTATTAGCACCACTTACACGTATTATTCAGTAGATAATATTTGCAATAAACATTACTAGAGTAGCATGTTTACAGTCATTGTTATTGGTATGGCACTGACTCGAAATGTATGAAGTTTCCCAAGTAGTAAAGAACAGATTTTTCCGTTGCAGAAAGCATCTTTATTAAGTCAGTCGAATAGGATATAGAGTCAGAGATTTGCCACAACTCCTTAAAATATTAATTTTTTACTACTTAAGCTGTAGTAGTTAGCTATTATGAACTACATTTTAAAACGATGTTATTAAGGCTATCTCTATTACTCAGAAAGAATCACTTCTTGGTGACAGTCGTGAGTTTTTAAACAATTGCTAACACACATTGCTAAAACTGCGCGTTACAATTTTATTCCAAATTCATCCGGTAGTGGAAACATGCTGTAATCCACCCCAATAATAAATTTCAAATTCTTTGATTTAAAAGCATTTAAAATGAATTCAGATTGTGTATAAACGGACATGCTGGTAGACATATTAATTGCGTAGAACTTGAGTTTGGCTGTTTTCTGTCACAGTTCAGTTGATTGTTTAGTATCAATAATGAATTACTAATTTGACTAATTTGTAATCATTTACAATTTTAAAATTTAAAATTTTGTTTTCATTGGAAATTAGTTTAAATTTAAAATAATCACCGCACATGTCTTCATATAGTAAAATATAAAAAACAAATATTTAAATAGTGTTTCCTTATTGCCCACTTGGCTCGCAACAAACCAAAACAAAAGCCTTTTGAGTTTTTATTCATTATTTTATCTTGAGTACGTATTTCATGCAATGAAACATGAAAAAAATCAAGTTTATTTAAATGTGGTTTATCTATTTTTCGTTAGGGGGTATTATCCAAGTTAAAATATTGAAATTAATGTTTTCTACCTAATTTTAACTTGATATAAGATTGAAATATGATAAAATATAAAAAATCATTTTAAAACTTTAGTTATTCAATTTAACTTTACTAGCGTAAAAAATACATCTGTGGATATTTTTATCAAAACATAAATTTTTCCGTAGCTGAAGCGTATTCTGATAGTTTATTAAATAACGTAAAACATAAATTAAATTAAAGACACATAAAAAAGTTTAATGTGTCTGAAATGTTTGATTGGTCCCGATATATAACAATAAATATTAATCCAGTATTTTCATTGGAGAACATGCGCAGCAAAGGAAGAAACAGTGGGCCATCAGCTGGAAAAAAGATGGCAGCCAGCAGTGCTATCAGCGGTAAATTGCAAGGGTGCCATTACTTAAACATGTCGAAAAGAGGCCAAGCCGAATGCAGCTGGCCCATCAGTGGTGGCCAACAGCAGGCCAGCATTGGTATGTCATCACATTACTTCAATCCGGCACTTTTCCTGCAATGCTAGCACCTATCTCACTGCTATTCCTTTGCTGGCCCAGCACTTTCCCTTACAAAAATTTCTTATAGAATTCTATAAAAAAAAAACAAAGTATTATATAATTATGGCTCTTTTTTCTATAAGCTAGTTTCACCAAGGCTATAGAAATATCTGTAGAAGTGTCTATAATAGAAATATTTGAACTGCATGTTGTCACCCTCCCAAGTACTGACCGCGATCGATGCTGCTTGGTTTTCGTGATCGGACATGAACAATTGCTTTTCGCGTACGCTACGATTGCTCGTAGTTTCCAAGCTCTCATTACACTATTTCAAGTTTGTTTCTTTTGTGATTTAGGTTCCCAATCATTAAACTGGTATAGAAATTATTCTATTGTATATAAATCCTATGTATTTTATACGCTTTTTTTATTATTGATTCTGAACTGCGTAAATTATGAAAACCGAAATCCTTTGTAACCTAGTAAAACAAGATTTAAGAAGAAGAAAAAAGTGCGTTGAAATAAAGAATTTATTTATTTATTCATTTACTTATTTATTTTGTTGGTGGCAGTGGTGCTATATTTTTTACAGTTTCAAAAAAATTAGCTTCGCAGCTTAAATTGTGTTAAGATATTCATTTCAGATTTGTGTTCAAATACTCAATGTCTTCGATATTCACAGCGCCACCTAGCGTAAGGGTTCCCAGCAATAACACTGCAAAAGTCCATGCTCTTCCATGTAGTGGTGGGCCAGCGCATGAGATAAAATGGATGACCACCAGAAATTTATCTGATGATTTCCAACAGCAAAGTTGACTTAAGCTGTCCAGCAGTGGTCATGCAGTGGTAGACCATCAGCCAGCACTTCTTCATGATTGCCAGCACCTATCTTGCTGCTGGCCAGCAATTTCCTCTTTGCTGGGTGGCGTAATGAGCATTAGTAGCAAACAGAAATCCGTAAGTTTTCTAATAACATAATGGTCAAATGACAAAAAGCATTTTTATGAAATTAATCCCATACGCGGTGGTGTATTAGAAGAGTTCATTTGTGGAGCACCGTAAGATAACTGCTAGGGATACAAACACCATTTTCCAGAAATCTAATTCTTTACTTCAATATAATAACATTCCAAAATTAACCGGCCCCACCAGTGGCTGAGAGTTTCTGCTCTCGAAACTGGTAGACGGGAAGTGCTGGGTTCGATCCCAATCGCGCTTGTCGGCCTAATCGTTCGGAGTTTTCGTGGTATTCTTCGAACCATGGATTTCCATGCGTTAATACGGGTTAGGTTCCCTTAGAAAGACCCCCACGAAGGGCACTCCCCCTCGGGCCTATATCCCTAGTGTAGATAATCGGCCGTCACAAAATCAACCAACCAAAATTAACCAGTGACCGTTATTAGCGGTCTCACTGACCGCTGCATTTTTCAATTTTCACAAATTTTCAGTTTAACTATAGATACTGGTTAAATTTTGTTTTATTTGGAGTCATTTTACTTTCACTAGAGACTTTTAAATAGCTGAATTTTATATATAATAGTCCTGTACATGAAGTTTAGTACAGAAATAATATTTTGAGAGTTAATGTAGCACTTTATTCATTTTTAGATTAAGCGGTCTGACAGACCGCTCACGGCAGTTATGCGACAATATTTGTCACTCCGGTTACGGCTTAAATTACGGTTAGCACCATGCAATTACCAATTAATACGCAATCATTAACATTTTAAAAAATACACCAAGCCGGATGAGTTATAATTTGAAGTCTGAGGAGTAGTAATTGCCATATCACTGAATAAATTACTTGGAGTTTCGACTTTGTCTTTCAATGCCTTTATATTGCTTACAAAAAATATATATCCGACACATCAAATTATTTCCATTATTTTTTATGTTAAGAACAAAAACCAACATTTAGAGTATTGTGCATCACCCCGTATTCATTACTGGAATACAGACTTGATAAAGTTATTGAACATTCAAATATTGTTTGTTTTCGGATATATTGTTACAACAGTTATTTTACTTATATAATAGCTGGATATACATAGCCCTGTATATATGTATTTAAACTAAAAATGCTACAACAATTAGACGTAAAAGATAATAAATGTATTTTGCACTATATTTAATTACAAGTTTGTGAGTTTGTTTTAACTTAATAATAGTGATGTACGAGCAGTAATATGGATTAGTGACAGATATATTTTAATGTTTTGCTTAGAAAAACTTTGACAACAGATTAATATTTAAATTTTACAGTTTTCATTCGTATTTTTTCTCACTTTTTATACTTAACCCATTAACTAGGCATTTAAGGAAATATTTTAACAGTGTAAAGTACACTAAGTAATGTATCGTATTTCATAAAAGCATATTTTCGTAAAACCTTTCTTTACATACAAAACCATTTCAACCGAAAAAAACAAACTATCTGGAATACAAATCAATAAATTGCAAAAAACTTTCTGTAGCCATTATCTGATTTCGATCATTTAAAAAAATCCAAACAGCAAAACACCATTTTTCTGTTAGTTGTTAAAACATAGTTTTATCAAACTTTCATGTTTCAAAGGCAGAAAGATATAAAATAATATTGATTCCTAGAAAATGTGAAATGATTTCTTTACATCTAATGCATGGATTTTTTGATGCACTGCTGGGAAACATAAAAGAAGTGTTTATGCCATTAATGACAGCAAGAGTATTGGAAAAAAAACTGACAAATTTTTCACTATAAAATGTTGTTCTTAAAAAAGCGAGACATTTTTAGGTATAGATAAATGTAAAGTCAATTTTTAAGTTACTGTTAAATTGGATAAGTAGATGGAGTAATTTAGAAATACATTCCATATATATATACAAAATACACGTTTATATTCTTATGAAACCTTTACTATTCCTAAAGACTGTTTTATTTAGTAATATACATAAAGTTACAACATCTGCTATCAAATTAAATTAGTAAAAAAAAAATTGCTATAAATTGAAAGTAGTAAAATCTTTTAGCTATAAAATGTTATAGCAATAATAAGTTTGAAGATTGAATTAACAAGATGGTTTAAAATTTAAATTATTAAACAACTAGTAGTTAAACAGAATAAATTATACAAAATGCACTTTAATAACGAGATATTATAGAAACAAGAAAGAAAAATCATACGTTAAGCATAGTGCATGAAACACTTTCCAACAATTACTGAATGCTTTAAAAAACTTCGTTACTTATTAAGGGGAAAAGGGTAAATAAGATAAGTAAACATTTTAGAAAACGCATAAAACATTTGAAAAACTGATTTCAAACCGTCCATATCCAAATATGTATTCAAATTCTTTTGAAGAGACCAGTGTTGGATATGTTGGTTGATATCTGTACTATATAATGAGAAAATTTAGTTTAGCAAGAAAACGCATAGCAAATTGAAATTTCTCTGTCAGCAATTTATAATAACACATAGGAATATACTTGAATACTTTTGTATAACCCTGTAGTTTACCTAGAACCTTTATTATACGCCACTATTTAGCTAAAATTTAATTCAAACTAAAACACTTTTAAAATTTACTGAAATCACATTTCCAGAAGTTATCATTTATAGACGGCCATGTATTCAATACTTTCGTGACCCTGTATATCATTTTATCTATATTCTGAAACCATTTCTTGGTAAACTAAATGCAGATCAGCTTGCAACTGTATAATGTATTTAAAAACCACCTTTAAGTAATTTGCGCTCATACCCTGTAACCCTTACGGATTATTTTGTGTAGCCCTGTATATGAATTATAGTATTTATACACACCATATAGTATGCATAAATATTGTGTAACATAAAAGACTATATCATAATTAAAATTGCATTTCCAGCAATCATCGCTAATGTGCAGTAATTCGGATACAATATAGTATCTGAAATCTTTTGTGTGTCCCTGTAAACGCTATGCACCTCGTATTATACATGAAGTAACTTATACTATAGCTCCGAGACGTATTTAAATTTTAATATATATGAAATAGTTCAACATAATTCAAATACGCCGCAAACAATTGCAGCACTATACCATTATGTAACGGAATTCTTTTGTGCGGTCAGGTAAATTAATAATAACTATTCTTTGTACCGTATATTCTACAGAATGCATATTTTAGTGGACTTCATTAATGCATATTAATTTTATTGTGTTTGAAAGTGTGTAACACTATTAAAAATCATTTGAAACGATTATTTCCCATTGGCCGTAATGTAATGGAAAACGTTTGAATGTCTCTGTAAATAAACTAAACATGCAACAAACTTCATTTGAAACAGGGATCGTGCTATGGTAGAGATCACTAACATCCAAAAATTTCAGAACGATCAGAGTATATTTACGAGAGTTAGAGTTCGGACAGATGGACAGACAAACCGAAGTCATAAACACTTTTCAACTTTGTTGGAAAGTGTTAAAAAGAGACAAAATTGAGATCATCACTAATTATTCACATAGAAATTTTACTATTAGTTGATACAATGCACTTAAATATTTATATGAACAATAATGCGAAGTGAAAATATGAAATATAAATATTTTAATTTTCTATTCGGTATCCTGCTTACAAACCTATCAGATAGTCGAGATTTGTTTGATAATACCTTGTATGGCAATTTACAAGAACGATAAATATATATTTTTCTTGAAAACTAGTTTAATGGATATTTAAGAAGAAATCAAGTCTATAAATAATTCATACTGCTAAGGTCCTAAAGTATGGAAACAAATTTAAAAATTTCTAAAAATATTTTTTTGTTTTAGAAACCAAGGTAGGAATTTACTTATACAGTCTAAGCTACAAAGTATCTCACTCTATGCTTAATTTAGATTTTTATTAATATATTTAACTATAATGAAGATATGTCACCGAAATTTTCAGCAGATAAATCTTGATTTTTTGAAAGAGAAATAACGCTGAAAATTAAATGTTTCTGTTATGTGTTAACTATATTCAGAAGCATGTAGCGTCAAGCTCATTGTTATTTTGGCTTTGAAGATGTCATTTCAATATAACTCATGGTGTCATCACATTAAGCCGAAATATTAAAAAAAAAACTGTTATATAGTATATGTATAATTTCATTACATTGCTTTTATACATAATAAAGATCAGTGCTAGGTTAAATTTAAAAAAGAGTATGCGATCCTGTTTTTTTCATACAGAGAAAGCTTCCTGTATGCATTCTTTAATGCTTTAAATTTGACCCATAAGATGGTATCACTCTTTATATTCGCGTTTTCAAAATTTTTTAAAGCAATGTATTTAATTAAATGTAGAATCAATATTTTGAATTTTGATTAAAAAAGAATTTATGTATTCTACACAAAAAAGTCTAAGAAAGTATAACAACGCCAAATAATTCATATAAATTGATCTATATTGTTATCTGTATGAATTGATCTATATGATTATTTAAAAATAATAAGGCAGCCATACTTAACCTCTTTTTATTCTCGTGGGCCGCAAACACATGTTTGCGACTCTAGGCGGGCCTCAGCGAACTTATAAAAAGCTTACAAAAAAGATCAATTAAAATAGCAAGATACCATAAGTATATTATAACAAAATTAATATTACCAATAGGTCTGAACGTTTGTCACGGAAGAAATGTTACCATAAAATTTTAACACCACTATTTACAAACAATAAACTTTATGATAAATATCTATTGCAAATTTTGTAGAAATATGCCGCGTAGCTTTTATTTGGAAATAGTGGTGTACTAGATTTTCGGTGCCAGTATCTTTCCGCGACAAACATTCAATCATAAAAAGCACTATTACTGTATAATAAGTATAAAAAGTAATAATATAACAATGGAGAATTTCAAGTTCTAAATTTAAAAAAGGTCAGGAGACTTTCTAGAACAAATCGATCTTTTGCTCAATGCAAAATAATTTTTTTCTTTAAATGCAGAAACATACAGTGCAAATTTCATTAGTTTGTAATAATGTTTGATTAGTGTTCATGATTAAAAAACGTATACACCAATGTAGCACATCTTGAACTACATTTAAAAAGAGCTTTTGACTACGAAACGGCATTTCAGAAGTTTTAACATGATTTAGATTAATAATGAATAACATCACAGCTTTTGTCTTTCCGTGAAAAGAAAAAAATATTTAATGTCTTAAATACTTTTTATGCTCATCTCATTTAAAATATGGATAAATGATTTCGCGTCTCGGGCCTACAAAGCCTGCGGACCGCAGGTTGAGCATGGCCGTTATAAGGGCAAGAGTAAAATAGCACATTGTATCATCATTGCAAATTTGATATACTTGCACTTTTTGCGAAAATTCTAAGTGCATCAAACTTATAATGTAATCGCAAAATACATAAGAGTTAAGTAATTTGAAGATCTTCAATATGTAAAATTGAAATTGCTTGCTAGAATTTATTTTTAATCAAATATTTTACGTTATGTGTGCTTAGAATCATAATGTATTGTATTACAGAGCAGATATGACAAGACATTTTTTAACAAGATTTAAGCCTGCCTCGAAGCAAAGAAATAGACATGCAGTGATTTTCAATGTCACGTTACCGAAATAGGCTGAGAAACAATTCGAAAACTGGTGACAATCAGCCTATGTTGATCACGTGATAGCGAGATAGGTGGAAGTGTCGATTTCTATCTGTTTCTTTTGCCGTACAGTGTTTACTATTAAGGTGATTTCATTGATGCATCGTAGCAAGTGTTCACACAATTAAAGAAAACAGTTTACGAGCGGGGTGTAATATAAAAGAGATATTTATAATAGTAATTTTTTAAAAAAATGTGCTTGTTGCCGCGGAAATTATTATAAATTGTTGATAAGATGAATACCATCTTTAAATATGAATAAAAGACAATAAGATTAAACTTTTAATAGGGAATATTTCCGTCGAAAACACCGATAAATTATTTTTGCGTACAAATGATTACAAGCATGATTATTATATGCGGTTTAATTTATATATGAATAAGTTGATATTACGATTACATTCTTTGAATTTTTTGTGTGTTCTTATGGTAATCATGTTTATTGAAAAGGTATTTCTTTTCTATCTGTGACATAATGGTCAGAGTTAACAGGTAAAAAACAACGGGACTGAAAGTTTGATAGCCCTGATTTATAATAGTGGGGGAAGGCACTTTGTGCATTCAAAGAATTTTATCTGTGTTTTACAATACTCTCATAACTACTATGCCAATCAATAAAATGGGGGAATTTTTTTCAGGGTTCCTAAATAAAGTAATAAATAGGAGGCACATTACTACAGCTATATATATTGTTAGTAGTTTACATAGATAGAATAATTCGCTTGTTGCGAGAGATCATGTTTACGTCACTTGTTATGCAGTCCCCTTTAAAATGCTTTTAACGAAGGGTTTTTTTTTTTTTTTTTTTTTTTTTTTTTTTTTTTTTAAGCTCTTCAGAGTCTTGAACGTAGAACTTACTTTCGGGTATATAGTATTTTTCTACGTTTGTAATTCAAAAATGTTGACACACATATTGTGTATACACCTTACGTCAATACTGATTTTAAAATAAACCATTTATTATTATTTTGGCCGCGAAAGCCAAAGATTAAATCAATGTTAATGCGAGGCGTACTCAGTGAGTGAAACCACTGACTACCCAGAAGATGATGGTAGCTTCGAGGTATTGAGACTCGCGCAGAAGCCTTAATGTTGCTGATCTTATTATTGCTCAATGGATTATTTTTTAAGAATTATTTTAACTTTCGGAATCTGTATTGAAGCAGGGTATTATTACCAAAGGTGCATTTTGTGAAAATTCTCAGCTGGATATATTTCACTTTTGAGAATCTCTGAAGATTTTATATTGTTAAGATTATAATGTTGAACAAAATTAACATTGTGATTCAAATAAATCATTGATGTTTGAAGAGATTAAAATACGTAAAAATACGAAAAGAATTTTAACTAAATAATTCTGTTAAGTAATTGGTTTAACGAGTTCTTAAAAAATAGATCTAATGTTTTAAACTAATAATAATGTGTAATTGAGTATGTTTGTATAATGTTAAACAAACTTATAGTTATTTAATTCAAAATTTGTCAGCTTTCTTTTAGATTGCATCATGTGTTGGTTTCATAAGGATTAATCCTAATACTTAAATTTAATTTTAATGTTAATTATTGCAGGGAATTTATTTAATTATATTTTCTCATACGTTAAATACGAAATGTAATGTTCCTTTAACTTAAATTAATTTATGTTAACTTTAATGTTTGTTAACTTTATAAAGTCTGTATAGGTTATGTATGATAACAAATCTTATGCAGTGTAATTATAAATATAACAATATGCCTGGAAATTCCTAACATTTAGTAACCACACTTAAAAAAATTTCTAGATCTAATCAGCAGCTTTTTGCGCTCTAAAAATTTGTTTTGTGTGTTTTTTTTAAATCTTCATATACTCATTTATTCTTTTCCTACCATTGAGAATTAAAACAAAATATCTAGTATATATATGAAAAATAAAATAAGAACTAGGAATTCTACTTATACTATACTTCCGAGTATCTTTTAGTCCATCCCAATGATGTGACCAATCTCAGTATGTTTGAAATATTGAAACATCAATACAATTTACCCAAAACTAAGCCCTGTTAAACCGTAATGTGACGAAATTCTTTTGTGTTTCCCTGTAAACGAACTATTAATTCAGCACACTCCATTCTCAACATAGAAAATTTCCAAGCCTCAAAAACGTATACCTAATTGATCGCAATCTAAGTATATTTAGGAGATGCACAGACAGGCAGATGGCAGACAGGCAAACTAAATTTTTAAAACTTTTCCATTATAGTTTAAATCATATCAACCAGATTATTTGAAAAGTAAATCTTTAAAATGTGAAATAAATAAATATTGCTAATGAATCTTGGTGAATCAAATTTATATATTAAATGCCCATAAAACGGCTCTGGCAAACCGGGGAAACTGATTTAAATCCGAAGGTGAAAGTATTTTTAAAGGATAACAATGACTTTCAGACAATTTTAGTACGGTTTTTGTCTACTAGAGCATTAAAAGAAAATAAGAAGGATCAAACGTCCTATCGAATTATTAAGTGAAAGAATTGTTGCGCAATGTGTTCATACACGTTATGTTTAATTTTTTTATTGAAGAAAAAGAACTTTTCAATACGCTGAATAATATGTGTAGATGTTACTAAAGATCTAATGTACCAGGTGTCCTAAAAAGGTTTGGTTGGTTGTGTTTATGACGGCCAATTATCAACACGAGGGATATAAGCCCTAATGGGGGGGAGTGCCCTCCGTGGGGGTCTTTCTAAGGGAACCTAAGACAAGGAAATCCAAGGTTGGAAGAAAACCACGAAAACTCCGAACGGTTAGGCCGACTTGGCGTGATTGGGTTTGAACCCAGCACCTCCCGTTTACCAGCTTCGAGAGCAGATCCTCTCAGCCGCTGGTGGGGCGTGTCCTAAAAAGGACCGACTGACTTTAAAATTCAGGTACTTTTCCGTCATACGAACACCATGCCAAATGTATACTATATATATATATATATATACATATATATATATATATATATATATATAGATACACATATATAAACACATATATACATAATTATATATATCTATACATTCATATGTGTATATATAGTAAAACCTATCAGAAGCGACCATGTTCCGTTTGAATAAAAACTGGTCTTTCCGAGAGGGGGTCTCTTAATGGAGGTCATGTTTAAATCTAGATTTTAATTGTTGAAAAAAGGTAACAATTAATGTTACTAAAATCTATTTTTCACATTAAGAAAAAATATGAAAATTTAAGTATCAAAACAAAAGTTAACCACATACGTTAATCAGTACAGAGTTTAAAAAATGGATGCATGAACGTTTGCTTTGAATTTATGGTTTTATCTTCTATAACTTTTATTTCCAAGTCCTTTAGAAGTTCTGTAAATGAATGCATTTTTTTTTTTTTTTTTTTTTTTTTTTTTTTTTTTTTTTTTTTTTGGACGGGAACAAATTTTGACGATTTCATTAATTTATCTATTTCTTTGAGAGTTTTCTGACAGAATAGAGCAGGGGAGTTTATTGACCGTTATCCTTACTTTGACATCAGAGTTAAATTCATTGCCTAAAAAGGCACAAAGGGATTTAAACACTTAAAAGTTACAGGAATAAATCAAAGTTCTAAACTTAGTTTAGAAGTTTGATGAATAATGCGCTCTTCGGAATTAATATTCTAATAAAACCTTCTTCAAACGACCAGGAAAAAGCGGAATTTATTTCATTTTCTTCAAAGAAATGGGTCGCTCATGGAGGGAGTTCTACTAGGATGGTCTCTGAATAGAGGTAAAATTAGTATTGAGCGTATGGGAATAAATTTCGCTCCATGAAAAAATGGTCGTTCAGGGAGATTTCAGTATATATGTATACATATATATATATATATATATATATATATATAGCACATCATGCCTTGGCAATAATGGTGCTCGTATGGTGCTCGTATTGGGGCTCGTATGGCCACAATGGTGCTCGAAAAGTACCAAAATTCAATAACTTGCAAACAGTGACAGGTATTTAAAAAATTCTTGTAGGAGCGTTATGTAAGGTGGCAGGAGATTTTTTTACTGTTATTCTCGAATTTATTTCGAATTAAAAACAATAGATGGAGCTGTGAGAAATATGCGCTACGTCTAGGTCTGATTTTTGACCCATTCAGTATATATTAATCTCCTTTTTTGGCATGGGAGAAGAAAAATTCCAAAAAATCCAGCTTGAATTTAGCGTCTATCGCTTACACGCCATATATTGTTTTTAATTTGAACTAAATTCGAGAATCACGGTAATAAAAAATTCTCCTGAGATCATACATAATTCTCCTGCAAGAATTTCTTAAATATCTGTGACCGTTTGCGAGTTATTGAATTTTAAAATCAGTCAGTCCTTTTTAGAACACCCGGTACTTAGGCTTCTGCATAAAACAAAGTCATTGGGGAAATTTTGGAAAAAAAGAATTTCAAAGAAATCTATTAAAAAAGTCTTTATACCTGATTCCTTATTCCTCTGATACTTTTAGTTTAATAGTAATCTTCGCATTTTATCATATTCATATGTATGAAAGTAACTACAGATTTTATTGGAAATAAAATAAATCAGGATTTTTATTTACGGATTTTAAACATAATAGAAATGAAATTCTTTTTCCATTTTAAAATTCTTTTTTATCATATTTCTCTGATATAATTTTATTGAACGACACCGTCATCATCTTCATATTTTCTTGTGAAGAAGCCTTGTAATACTGAAATAAACAACAACAAAAAAAATGCTGAAACGCAATTTTGAACCTAATAATATTTCGAAAAAAATCTAAGAAGATAAACCTATTATACATGTCGAAATTATGTCTAATATGTAATGGAAAAGAACGAAACGCTGGAAAAATAAATATTTCACGATGTTTATTTCCGCTCAAATTCATAAACATATCTCTGAATGCATTTCGTATATCAAAAACGCAATTGCTTCGCCTCGCTCTTAATATATTGCCTTTTCAGAAAGTCATGTTTACAAAGAGAAAATAAGAATTGTAAAACTTATATCACGATAAAGGCGAATCTATGATTTTCATTCAAATATTATTTTTAAATTTGAATTCTAAGAGATTTCACAGGGTATACCTTCGAGAAATACATAAATAATTTCTTCCAAGAAGCTTCAGTGAAAGTAAGATGATTTTTTTTTTATTTTAGGTTACATTTCAAAGTAATAAATGTACAGAGTTAGGAAATGTAATAATTTTGAATGCGTCTCATTTTTGTCCTAAATGCATATCGAAATATTCCTAATATATAATTTTATATACAAGATTTTTACGAAATATACATCTTTTGACGTAAAGGACATGTATTAACTAATAAATGAATTTCATATTTTGCTATAGAAACGAACTTTTAATTAATCATTATTTTCAAATTTATTTTTTAGTTAAGAGAAATCAATCAGAAGTTTCTCTATTAGACACAGTAAATAATAAGGATTTCATACGTATGCTTATAACCATTAGAAAGAATTGAAATTTATATGTGATAATATTTGGCAAAACAAAAAAGCGCATTTTTAAAACACAACTGCTTAATGCATAAAAACACTGGAAAGATATGCAATGATGAGCAATATCTTTGTAAGTACTCTCTTATTATTTTGTCCCTCAAATTTTCGCTCGCCGAACGACTGCAATCCTAGTGTCGTATTGCTCATATCAACGACTGCGCCTTCAGAACAACTTAAAATTAATTTTAAATAACATTAATGTCTTCAATGTCATTAATGTCTTCAAGTAGAATAATGTTGTTCATTAGTTCTGAACAGACACTCTGTAATATATTTGATATTTTCAGTAGTATTACAGTATTTTCAGGAAATTAAAACCTGACCTAAAACCAAGCTCTACAATGATTCGCAGGTGGTTTTTAATATAAGCATTTCAGTCATTCAGGGTAACTTTGAACCATGGGGTGTAACTTTGCACCACCTCTAATTTTTCAATATTTTTGAGTCCAAAACGTCTAAATAAACTCCAGAACTGTGCTCTGTTGACAAGGTTCTAAATTGGGATTTCTACTCTTTATTTTAAAAAATAAATTAGCAACATTATGCGCAATTAATTGTATCATCTAACTATTTTTGTGAAGTACTGTTTTCAAGTTAATTTTGAATGCTGTTTTGAAGTTGTTGTAATCCAATTAATTTTTTATAGTAAGTAACAATATACTCATTTATATGACATATTATTACCTAAATGTTGTAAATGTGTTAATATTTTGTGGTTATTTATTTATTAATTAATAGTTAATAAAATGTAAAATAAGAAGGCACTAACATTTTACCACATTTTCAGGGTAACTTTGAGTCGGCTCAAAGTTACTACTGATGTTTATATATATGTTATTATAAATTGATATTGATGTTTATTATAAGTTATACTGATGTTTATAATTTACTGATTATAGTTGCTACTATCAAAATTTTCCAATATTTGCACGTATATTTTATATAAATGCCGAAAGTGTGCATTAGATATAACATGTAAATATTTTCACAAATCTGTGTAAAATACATAAAATTCATTTAAAGGCGTTTTTCGGGGCGGAGCTACTCAAATTTGACATTTCATGCATTCGACATTTTTTATTCTTGTTTGAATAATATATTATTGAGTTAGAACATTGAAAATTGTTTTTCACTGCATTTTTATGTTTTATATGAACAATAAATAGTTTTTTTTTTCTTTTTTAAATATTCATGATTCTCTTCTTCCACTTTTCTTGTGCATAATATTTGTTGTTATATCAGAAATTATACAAATCTTGTGAAGTTAGTCAATGTAAATTCGGAGTCTTTACAGATCTGAAAACATTTTTTCGTGTTTACAGTTGTCCTAACTATAATAATTTTTTTATAATGAATTATTTTAGATAATATTTATCATATGATGCAAAGTTACCCTAAATGACTGGATAACTTTGAACCAGGTTAAAAATTCATTTTTTATTACTTTTATCATTATTATTCCTTAATTTTTGATAGTCAAACAATAATTTAGGATCATTTCTTCTCTTTTATGCCCCTAGTTGCAACAATATTCTTAAATAAGAGTGTGGCATATGAAAATAGAGAAAATGCCGATCAAAGTTACCCTGAATGACTGTACTTTATACACAAGCCTATTTCAAAAGTACTACAGTCGCATTTACTTAAAAAAAGCCAATATTTATTATAGAATCTTGATTTTATAAATGTACCCAAGCATCATAAGATATTTAAAAATAAAAATTTTAAAGCAAGAATTTTGAATGTAATTAAATTTCTTTTGTATAAGATACAGTAAAAATTTTTGGAACATATTTTTTTCTCTTGTTTCCTTTACATCTATATTTATTTTGTCAATGAACTAGGGGCCCAACTCGGGCTGCCTGGGTTACAGAAAATAGGCAGAAACAATGGTTTTAAAACTGTAACAGATTTTTCATATTTAATACGTTTTTTATTGCTCATCAAGGGCACCAAACACCATTTTTCTATCAAAATACCAATAATGCATTCAAATTATTCTTAGAAACCACACGACATAGAAGGCAGAACATTCCAGAAAAAGTCACATATTTACAGAATTTGTAGCTTTTTTTTTTTTTTTTTTTTTTTTAAGGGAACTATTCGAAAAATAAAAAGAAAGAATAAGAACACTTATGTTTCCGTTATTAGCTGAAGAGAAAATTGGGTTTTCCAATTTCGCGAAAGTTTACATCATGAAAATTGAACCCTTTTTGAAATTCGATTTTTAAAAATGTGAAATTTATTCGTAATGCGCTAAATAACTGGAGAAGATTACAATTTTCATCTTACATAATTGCTACTTACTAGTAGTTCTGCTTTTTAATTGCATAAGTATTGCAAACAGTATTCTTCTATCAAAGTTTCATCTATTAATTAATTAACTTATTAAATTTATTTTTGCTCAATATCATGTGCCATCTTGCGTTTCGCTGTTGGATATTACATATTAGGACTGATAATTACTGCAAAATACAAATTTCCATTATCAGACTTAATTTTGCAATTACACAATCAAAGATTGCATTAAATTTTAAAATGTAACTTTCGGGTCCATTCGACCCGTCTGGCAGGCGCTGGTTTAAATAAGTAGTTCGATTACATGTCTGTTAAATTTATGTTTTATATATATTATATCTTTTATTTATTGATTTATTGAAGAAGTTTTAAATTTATTCTGGAATATTAGCTTGAAACAAATGCTGAACATTTTAAATTGTTTTATGTGCGAGCAGCTTTATCTTTCTTAATTGGGTTGCAGCCGATTGTGTTATATTAAAAATATTTCATGCTTAAATTATTTTAAAGACCACAAACAATCAGTAAAGTGAGATAAAGTTTTGAAACAAATTATATTTGAATGTACATTTATTTTTGCTATTCGGAGATGTAAAATTGAAAATATTCCACTGTACACGCATTACATTTTTGTTTTGTTTTATTTTATTTTATTAGTACTTTTATTTTAGCTGGATGCAAATCTCGCCTATATCATTTTTCAGATTGCCAATACCAACTTTTGTTTTCGCTTGCGTAAATTTGGAAACAATTGAAACAATTGAACAATTTTGAAATATATATATATATATATATATATATATATTGGTTTTTGTAGTTAATATTATTTTTATCTTTTTAGTTTTTTAAATGAAATTACCGAAATAAAAAAATCCAGTACAGTTTTTTTACGAAATATGTCTCTATTCAACTCAAATAAATGTTCAGTACATTTATACATTTTACTACCTAGTATATATTCAAAGAAATATTTGTTACTCTACAGTGAATGTCCGATATGCTACCTTCGAAGCCATCAACCTGTTATAATTAAAAAGTCTAATTTTCTGATACATGCTGTTTCTGAAAGAAAAAGTCTGCCCTATGTCAGAGATATTCAAAAAGGCTTATTTCGCTCAGGATTGAAAATATTGATTTGCGATTTCAGCACGTTGTGGATAATTAAAACTGTCTTATTGAAAATTTATTGCGGTATATTAAACATTTATGCGAAGGCGTGTAGGACATACGTATGCATAAGCTATAGCTTATGAAACATTTATTTGAAATACTACAGCGGAAAGATTCAATTTATTATCAAACACAATGTGTTGGAATTATTTATAGATATTCAATTTACTTTTTAAATATTTTCTTCTTTAATCAAAAAGGAAAAAACTTTTTTTATCTTATTTACAAAAAATCTAAATATTCATATGTAACCCTAAAATCCGTTACATTCGGCCAAAACACAACCACGTGCTTTTACGCGATTGTTAATTCAAATCTGCATTTCTTTGCTTTTGATCTTACCGTTACAAATTTTTATTCATAAATCGCGTGTTAAACGTATGTATGATAAAAATTTCGATTAAAATTGAGAATATGGGCAGTTATAAGATGGAATACCTGTTCCCGGTTCCACGTACTTGTCTTGTTTGGGCCAAATGAGGGAATTTAAATTTGAGCGATAAACGCTTTCACATTGCAAACCGTTTTTACGGCATTCTGCATCTCCATCTATCTGTTTCCTCGATGAATAATCACAACATCCTCAAACTTAAAAGTTTTCGACTTGAGTTAAAGTAAAAAAAATAATAATAATAAGCTTATAAATTATATTTTTTAGCGGGCAACCTTTATCCAAGAAATAAATATATAGTATTAAAAATAGTCCTATCATTTAAAAGTTCCAATTTGATAGAATTTTTAAGCAGACGATCAGCATTTCACAATTTATTAATACGAAGGTTACTATGACCTTTTTGGTGAAAAGTGTTGCCTATATGTGGCAAAAAAAGTAAATAAAAATGTTGGTCGCATATATAAATTTGAACTATTCCACAGAGGCTAATTTGTGGAAACAATTGCTGCAGAATAAATTTTGAAAGAAGAAAAAATTGAGTTTATTTGAGAGCATTATCGTGCTGTGACTTTCTATCATATTAATGTGTGGCTAAATCAAAAAGAATGCCTTGAACATCGACAATTAGCATACGGAAATGAAACTCAATCTCTTATTATTATACTCAGATGATTTACAAAAGTTATAAGAAGTCAAAATTCTGTTTTGGATAACGAATATACCAGAATACCATTGTCAGTTGTAGTTTCAGAAAATGTTTCGGCCGTACAAAAAATGGTAATCTATAATAACGCTGTACCTACCAAATGATACAGTTTGAACTTGGCATTGGATCCGCAGCTATACAAAAAATTATCCATGAGGACCTGCATACGAAAAATTTAGTTTCTTGTTGTATCTGCCATAATTTTTCAGCACACCAAAAAGCGGATATTCGTAATCAGTAAAGAAATCCTTAAATTACTTAAGGAAGGTGGCAACCGTATTATTTCTAAAATCATAACTGGTGATGATACGTACATGCTTTTTTTTAGATTTTCCAACACTACAAGAAAGTAAAGAATGGTCTTTGAAGTTGATCCCAAACCAGTAATGATAAGTTGAAAATACAACGAGCAATGAAAAAGTAATGTATGCCTTGTTCATCAAAAGTAAAAGTCTGATCAAAGCCAAGCTAGAGGGCGGCAGACAGTTCAGCTAATTGGAAAACCACTAGCAATGGAACCACTTTTGGTGCTCTTCGCACCAAATTTCTAGACCTGGTGTATTTTGTTGCCCTGTACATAAAAGTTTGAAAACCGATAAAAATTCTCTGTTAAAATCATATTTCATATATTTTTTTAACTTTAAATATTTTATTAATGGATTTTTATTTGTTTATTTTACGCCAAAAGTAAGTTGAAGCGCCAAATATAGTGCTATGACTTTTTCGCTCTCCCCATACCGGGAGTATGGTACGTATTAGAATTAAATCAGATTGCAATTTCTTTGATAACTGATAGCATAAGAAACAAAAACTATATTTTTGTTTTCAATGCACGCGAAAAACAGTATTTTTTTCTGTTAAAAGCTTTCAAGATCATTGAAAGCTATTTTTTAACAATTTGGAAAAATGATTATTGTCCTTGTCAGGGTAGGAAATCAAAAGCATATCTGAAGCTTTTTATTGGTTTAATCCGCATTTTATTCGTTTTCTGATTGGTCTATACAGTAATCTTTATTTCCCTTTACTTTCAACAGAGATGGATACTTCTGTTGCCACTATGACAAAAAAGTAATAAAAACTGCAAAAAAATTAATAACTCAGAAACAAATTGAGATACAGCTTTCAAACAAATTGCGTTTAAAAGTACATTTTGTTCTCTATATGACGGTGTAAAAAGTAATATTGTGGGATGTTTATAAGTTTAAGAAGGAAATTTTATTTAAAATCGGTCGTCAGATTTCTTGGAAATTTGCCGATGGAAAAGCCTTTTCCCGAACAGCCTTGGATAATACGTAAGTTTCAGGTGGATAATACGTAAGTTTTAAGAAATCTGACAGGTCGCAAGCGTTTTTTGTCGCTTGCAATTTTTACGTGTAATAACACTATTAATGTTTTATCATGGCGTACGTAATGTATGATAAACTCCGTGCGATTTTTTATATCTTAAATTTTAGTCTTTGAAAAAAAATCATTTTCCAAATGGTCGTTGTAATTTGTTAAATTGCTTTTTTTTTAGTTTTTTTATGTGAAATACAAAATAAGCAATCTATTTTCTTTTGAAGCCGGGTGGAATGAAGATTAGAATGTTTAAAATGAAATATTGTTCTGTCAAATGTTGTGTCTTTTGGTAAAAGTAATCATAAAGAAAATTGATATTTTTATTTAGTTTAGAAAATGTTCTATGCCTAATTAGGTCAGACATTGCAATTTCAACCGAAGTCAAAAACACTATGCACTTCACAGACGAGAAGTAGCTATGACATTCGGCTAGGGTTGCCTTAAGACTCTAATTTTGAAAAAAACGCCATTTTTTTACCCGCCAAAAATGTGAATATAATATTGTAATTTTTCAAAATCAAATTTGTAGGTTTTTGATGTAATTTTTATGCTTTTTTTCAATATTTTATATTTAGTAGTGTCTAATTTATATTTGTAAATACTTTCCTTAAAAAAAAAAAAAAAAAAAAAAAAAAAAAAAAAAAATCTATGTTAATAGTCCGATAAGTGTCCTCAAAAATAGCATTTTTAGCAAGTTATGCTGCTGTAAAATCAAAAAAATATCATTTTAATAGAAAAAATGTATCGATCCTGAAACTTCATGATATCAGGCTTTAAAAATACGCCAGGTCTCAATGTTAGCTGCGAGCAACACCAAAAGTGGCTCGCTTGTAAGTGAATGACAATAATTCTTAAAGAGATGAATATTAGAGAACTCAAGTTTCACTATGACAATGCACCTTCTCATTCAGAAAGGAATACATTCGAATTTATTGACAAAAGAAAAAAAAACGAATGAATATTCTCCTATTCTCCTATTCTCCTGACCTTTCTATTGATGACTTTTGACTATTTTTTAATCTGAAACAAAATTTTCATTGGCATCAATTTCATTCTGAAGCTGAGATTTATGAGGCTATAAATGAATATTTTACATCCATTACGAGAAATGATGGTTTGAGGCATTTAATCTCTGGAAAATCAGCCTAAAAATGTGCATTGATGTTAGAGGGAGATGATTTGGAAACTCCTAAGAGTTGGTAAGTTCAACTTGTATAATATAGCCGTATCTCAAATATTTCAGTGTTACCCTTGTATTCGGGTCGTAGGCGCAATTTCGAATTAAACAGTGCCTTTTTCATTGCAGTGCAACAATTTGGCAATCAAAATGTATGGAGTTTTTCTTTTTTTTTTCCTTTTTACGGCTGCACATACTAAACAAATTATGCATATATTATGAAACAGATAAAAGTATTTATAAATATCATTAACATTTATGCTTATAATACATTTCAAAACAATTTTTAATCTTCCATTTTTTTTTTTTTTAAGCAGGAATTAATAATGTGAAAGGAATGCTTCAATTACATAAAAATTAACAATTTCTCACTTTTCTATCACTTTTCTAATTGTCTGATAATCTTTATTATACTACGCATTATTATTTAGAAGATAACAATAAAACGTTAAGTAAACATTTGAATTTTTAATCCCCTCATCAAATATTTTCATCTTATCAAACTTTTTTTAATGAAAGAAAAGAAAAAAAAAAAAAACACGAATCTTGAGAAGAAAAAAAAAAGGGAAAATATGAGGCTTATGAAGCTTATTTACTTATTGATTAAAAATTGTAATATTATGTAAAGCCGACATTTTCCACTTAAGAAAAAATACTAAATTATTTCATTTATCTTCATTAAATTTTTTTATCAATGAGAAAATTGGGATTATGTGAGATTTTTTTATTAGAACGAAATGTGTTTATTTCTTATATCTTTCTTATTTTTTTAACCAAATATTCGTCTAAATAAATGATTAATATTCATAAACACAAAAAATATTCTATAAAGAGAATTATATTTATAATTTCTCTGAATTCAATTATTGAAATATTATTTTTAAAAGCATTAATTATTTTATTTAAAATAATAATAGAATAATTAAAGCGAAATAAAAATCGTTCCCTTAAATTTGCTTCCTAAAACTAATAATTATAGAATATAATAATACATATGCTCACTATAAAAATATTATTAACTCGACAGATGACTAAAAATGAATAGAATATGATTTCAGGAAAAGTCTAAGTTTTCGGAATGACGATACTGTACCTTTATCTGTGTGTTTCTTTAAATTAAATTTATCCGTGAAATTGCGTGAATATTTTTTATTGTTAAGTTATACTTTTAAAATTTTATTAATAAATCAAAGAATTTGGTATAATACATTTAATAAACATTTTTTAATTTCGAAATCTGATATGGATCGATATGTTAGAGGACTGTACGACAACAACATTACCTTCACACTTAAGACACACTAAACTCCCTTCAACATAAAATTATGCAACTATGGTACAAAAGGAAACTTAATTTCCTCAAGAATAATGGAAAATATGGAAAATAATTATCACAAAATTCTTGTATCCCTTAAAAGGACTCCGGTTCTTGAAGCCACCAGACGACTGCTGCTGCGTAGAGCTGGATTGCTTGGAACCGAGATTCAAAATTAGAAAGTATTCCACAAGCGACTTCAATAATGATTTAGAAAACTGAAAATTAAACAGATTTGATAGTTATAATTAGTTAGTATTTATTGGACCCATTAAAAAATAACTTAAACAATTCTTGTCTATATAATTTTACCACACGTAACAGTATTTTGTACACCTAACATGTTTTTTTTTTTTTTTTTTTTTTTTCTTTTTTTGTTCATTAGCATAAATGAAAAGAAAATCGTCTCAGTTCACATGTATACGAGCACCTTTGATATTTCTTTTTGAAATAAATATCTATAGTAGTCATGTTGAATCGCAGACTTGTACAAATCGTAATTTTAAGGATTAGTAGAAGCAGATTATGGTCGTTTAAATAAAAGATATATATGAATATTTACAAACGAACTTTTGAAATAACGTAGAAGAAATCAGTAGAAGTAGCAGCTAGCTCAAACTTTAACCTCTAACTTGCGCTTTTTGGCATTATGTTATTCCTTATTCTACGTTAACAATAGTAAGGACACCAACATTAACAACATTGCCTTCTAAACTGGATTTTCTCTCTTTAAATATATTTTTTTTTTTATAGAAATCTTAAAATTTCTTCAAAATTTACAATTTAACTTGAATATTTCTCCAGATTTTCTCCGATACATTTATAGCAAACTTATAGTTATATGCTTTATGCCTCTTACATTATACTATGTTAAAAGAAAGAAAAAAAAAGTAATTTTTATCATTTTTGTACTAAAAATAGCTGCATTATACCTCTAATAAACATTCATTAAGAATATTTTAAACCATATCAATAAAATAAATCATTTAATAGTCTTTCAAAATGCTTTAGTACTTATAGATAAATTCGTAAAAATTGCATTTTTTTAGCAAGATTAAAATAAGAATCAATTCAATCTATTATTAAAGGGATAAAAGAAAGAAATAAGTTTGACGCTTAAATTCGTGGTCAAAATAAGTGTTTTACTATAGCAGTAGATTTGAATTGTATTTCAGCACTTTGAAGTACCTGCTGCAAAATATAACTCGCTACTAATTACAATTAAGGCTACAAATATTTTTTTCACTATATATAATATTGTATGATTTTATATATTTTATTTTTTTATTAAATACCCATACTAGGTGATGCCTTACACTAGACATAAATTTTACAAATACGATAATGTAATATTTACTATGAAATGTTTGTATAAAACTGTTCATCAATTAGAAATTTTGATATGACACTCTAATCGATACAAACTAATTACCAGCCTTTTAGATGCAAGTTGAATACAAACTGAATCTATTCACGCAACTATTCTATGCTAAGTATATTTTATAATGGCATTAATACATGTATTAGTAAACCCCTTTGTTGTAATTGAAATATCCGTCTATCATATATACATAAATGTATAAGGACCCAAAGCGATATACAAAGCGATATACAAAGCGAAATATAAATAATTATATTTAGAAAAATGAAGAAAATAAATAGAAAAAGTTTGTTGTACACTATGTAGCCAAAGGTGACCGGTCACTTGCGATTTTAGACGTTTTATTAAATATCTAGAAAACTACTTGAGAAATTAACCTGAAACTGCAGGTGCGTAAACAGTATAGTACAGAGCATATATTTCCGTGAAGATTTGTTTTCCCGAAACCCCATAGGGGACCGTCAACAAATTGAAAAAGAAAGAATATCTTTTGGATAACCCTGTAAAAAGTAATGTAGCAAAAGCGTTCAAACTCGAATATTAATAGGTGGCTTATTGTAATATACTGTGCTCATTTTTATGATGATAGCATGTATACTCCTAGAGAAATTAAGGGTTTTATAAAAACAGCCTCAAATTTCGCCCAAGTTTTTTGCTTATAATTCTTCTAGTTATCTATCGAGTTCTTAATATATATAAAAAAGTTCTGTTTAGAAAATATGACAAACAACATTGTACACTATAATCTGCAATCAGAATTATAAAATAATAAAAATTGGATGAGAAATGAGCAGGTTTACTAAAAAATGTTTCAAAGCGCATGCGAAAATGCAATCAAAATATAATATGCATAATGTATTAGCAAAGTATATAGAGCAACATTTGTGAAAGTCTCAGAAACATAGCTTGAAAATTCTGAAAATTATCGTCGATAGAATAAGCTCGAAATCCTTTGTTCCCAAAAAGGAGCAAAAAGATGAGCGGTTGTATCAAAATTCTGTTGATTAGTGCGAAGATAATGTATACAATATTGCACGTACTACTATATTTGGATACACCACCTCATTTTTTTGCTTCCTTTTGGGAACAACGGATTTCGAGCTTATTCTATCGACGATAATTTTCAGAATTTTCAAGCTATGATTTTCAAACTTTCACAAAAGTTGCTCTATATACTTAGCTAATACATTATGTACATTATATTTATATTGCATTCGCGCATGCGCAGTGAAACATATTTAGTAAACCTGATGATTTTTCATAATTTTTATTTTATTTTTTAATTCTGATTACAAAGTTTTGTGTACAATATTGTTCGTCATATTTTTTGAAAAGAATTTTTTTTTTTTTTTTTTTTAAGAACTCTGCAAATTATATGCAAAAAACATGGCAAAATTTGGGACTGTTTTTATAAAAATCTTAATTTCTCTACGAGTATATATGCTATCCTCATAAAAAATGGATACAGTATATTACAATAAATCACTTGATAATAATCTCGAGATTTAATGCATTTGCTACATTAGTTTTTACAGGGTTATCCAAAAGATATTCGTTCTTTTTCAATTTATTGACAATCCCTTATGGGGTTACGGAAGAAAATCATCGCTGAAATATATGACCTATACTGTACTGTTTACACACCTGCAGTTTCAGGTTAATTCCCATGTATTTTTCTAGAAATTTAACAAAACGTCTAAAATCGAAAGTGATCGGTCACCTTTGGCCATATAGTGTATGTTTGAAGATTTATGAAGATTGATGAAAGTACATATCTTACCCACAATTATGACTTGTAATTGTAATTTATATAGTACAAAATATACTAGATACTACAAATAAGAAGATGATGAAAATACAATTCGGAGAATATTCTATTTCAACGTATATTTTAATTTATTTTAACTTTATAGTATTCTATTCAATACTAAATTAAAATGTCTTTATGTTGACAGATTTTAGTTTAGCGCCAATGAACGGTATTTCCTGCTTTTAATGTGTTTAAAGAAATCAGTTACCAATTGTAGGAATCCTGCTAATAATTATTTTATATTATGTTGGAAACGTTACTTTTATAACGCCAGACTCTTATTATAACTCTTAACTAATTGCTCTTAACTAAGGAAGAATGCATAACTATAAGATTACTTATAGTTTATTTTACATATTTACAAACGGCTGCTAAACGCAGCTCTCAGAACAAGTCATTTCTTACAATGCCCAGAATACTCTGGTAACATGCGATACCTTACAAACAGATTGTGTAGTGCTGCCATCTATTAACGCAGATCTCAACTATTGTTGGATTGGGATATGACAGTTACTATTTATATATATATATATATATATAATGTTTAAAATAACCATTAGAAAAAGGAAAAAAATGATTTTGCGTAGCATCGTAAGTGACTACGAATTTCCGAAGAGAAAAATCTCTACTGAAAGAAATAGATTTTGTTCACTAAAATGAAATACACACACACACGTATAAACGTACTATGTATAGTCTTACACACACATACATACACACTTACACACTTATATATATATATATATATATATATATATATATATATATATATATATATATATATATATATATATATATATATATATATATATATAATTTTACATATGCAGGGTGTCCAGCGAATAAAACCCTGATTTCAAAATTACATATCTCAAAAACAAAGATCACTAGAATTATGCAGTAAACGGTTTGTTTATTAGCTAAGCTGTAAAAATGTTATACAGAAGTTTCAAAATGTAGTTACAAAAACCGTTAACAGATGGCGCTATAATCGCAATACTTGTAAACTGAACTTCGAAGTCCAGAACACTAACGTCTCATTCCTAGACGGCTTCCTATGGAAGAGCGAAAATTGGGAGAGAGCACTTTTTCGTTGGGGTGATGGGCAGAAGTGGAGACATCTGGTCACAGAATTGTTGCGTCAGCTTCAATTTTAGAGAATTTCATTTAATAGAATTTTCAATAAAATATTTAGCAATCATTATATAAAAACTTATTAAAATATTTTATTTGGATAATGTGCAGAAGCGGAGACATCTGGTCACATAATTATTGCATTAGCTTTAATTTTAGAAAATTTCAATTAATAGAATTTTTAATAAAAAGTTTAGAAATCATCATATAAGAACTTATTAAAATATTTTATTAAATTCAATTTTTAATGCCATATAATTATTTAAATCAAAATGCATATATTTAGAAAAATAATTTCATACTTTTTATTTATTTTTTATACTTATAAATCACGGCATTTTGGTATTATTGCTTATACCTGAATTATTATAAAGAAAAAAGTAATTTTGCAATTTTCATTTATTTTTAAATCACGGCATAATTCTTTGGATGGAGCACAATACATATATTTATTTTCTTTGTAAACAAAATTTTAGAGACAGAAATTATGCATTAAATTATTTCTTTTTTAAAAGGAATTGATGATAAGTCATATCATCAACGTCAAAGCAAAAGTATTTTGGATGCTGCATTCCTTTCCAACACTTCGGATCCTATCGCTACAAGCTGCACCATATTTCTGTGCTCAGTGATTAAAAAAATGAAAACGAGTTTTTTAAATTAAAATTATTTTTTTAACTTAATTAAGTTTTTAAAAATAGAAAATTTGTATTTTTTCATTCAAACCAGTCTCTACAATTAAAAAAAATATTTATGAATCATTATTATAAATGCTCAATGATTTTTAAAAAAGGGGTTTCTTTTCGCTTAATTAAATTTTAAAACCAGAAAGTTTGGATTTTTTTATTCAATCTTTTTTACCAGTTTAAGTAAATATTAAAAGGCAAAGATTTCCATTTTTTTTTTAAATCTTCCTCTACTTGGATTCGATTCCACGATCTACCAATTAAGAGAGAAAATACATACCACAGAGATAGTGGTATCCGGACCGAAGTAGCTTATAACAAAATTTGAAACAAATTTCAATTCTGTCAACACATGGCTCCGCTTCTGCACATTACCCAAATAAAATATTTTAAGAAGTTCTTATATAATGATTGCTAATTTTTTTATTGAAAATTCTATTAATTGAAATTCTCTAAAATTGAAGCTGATGCAATAATTCTGCGACCATATGCCCCCACTTCTGCATCTCACCCCCACGAAGAAGTGGTCTTTCCCAATTTTTGTTCTTCCATAGGAAGCCATCTAGGAATGAAACGCTAGTGCTCTGGACTTCAAAACAGCATTTATAGGCATTGCGATTACAGCACCATCTGTTAGCGGTTTTTGCAACGAATTTTTAAAACTTCTGTATAACTTTTTTACAGCTTAACTAATAAACAAACCGTTTACCGCATAATTCTATTGATCTTTGTTTTTGAGATATTTAATTTTGAAATCAGGGTCATATTCGCTGGACACCCTGTAAATACGAGTGTGCGTGTGTGTGTAAATACCGAGTGAGCCAAATGTTCGTTAAAACTTTAAAAACTCATAAGAAAGGAAGAAATTATGATAAAGGAGTGCGGATTTCAAGAAACGGCTCACAAGGTAGTCCGATTTTTTAGCAGATTAAAAAAAATTACTTAAAAAAATCACATGTAGAGGGAGCTGACAACCCGAAACACAATGATCAGGACAACAATATGTCAATTCATTTGTTCTTCCAAAACAAATTTTCAACATGACTTCCAGAACATTCTACGATACAGCTGTAGTCAGCGCCCTCTACATGTGATTTTTTAACTATTTTTTTCTGCTAAAAAAATCTGACAACCGTGTGAGTCATTTCTAGCAAACCGAATTCCTTTATCATAATTTCTTCTTTTTTTACAAGTTTTTAAAGTTTTAACGAACTTTTGGCTCACCCGGTATATAAATTATAGAATTTTTATTCTGCCTCTAGAGAATTGTGAGTTCGTGTAATACACATAATTTATATTGTAAAACCGTTCAAAATTTTTACATGAGTCTATAAAGTAAATAACTTTTGAAATTTTGGGAGAAGGTTTTTAACTTCGTTCACCTTCTTAAATTCTTCATTTTTTTTTAGTGATGAAAACTTGGACTTACATAACGAAATTAATTTATTTTAGATTTATTTGTTTTTTCTGTTGCTCTGAAAGTTACTACTTTTCCTGTTGTAATATTTTTAGTCATTCTTTATGGGGAGATTTTGTCCAAGGACAACAACAACAACAACAACAACAACAAAAAATAAATAAAATATCTTTCAGCAGACGTAAAATGTTAGATTGTAGGAACTTACCAGATATTTTGTGGGCTGGTAACTTTTGTTTACGTATTTCTTGTGAGATAAGTGGGTCTTGAATGCAGGAATTTATAACCAGAAATATTAAAAACTTGTTTTTCGCACTTAACATGAAGATGAAAAAAACAGGTCGGTCGTGGCGAGTTTGAACGTAACAAAGATGCTCAAATTTATTATTATAAATTGTTTAATGTTATTAAATTACGTTAATGATACTTAATAAATTATACTGAGTAACTATTATTGAAAAATACTGCTTTAAAAGGTAATTTTAAGTTCTGCGATAAAGTTTGATAGGGAAGTACTATAGTATTTAGTGAACTTGTCAAGTAGTACCGATAAAATGCTCAAAAATTAACATATTCGACAAATTTAGGCAATGGAAGGGATTTGAAGTACTTTACTATATTGCTGCATTGGAAACAAAATCGTTTTGAACACTCAACTCTGAAAAATATTCAAATATCTGTAAGTTATTAAAGGGGCAAATTTCTAAAAACTCAGTATGGTATATTAATGATATATATATATTTTTTATTTTTTTTTTTTAAGAAGTAACTTTTAAATATTGACTAGATGAATTTACACAATTTAGTTAGACATTTTAAATATATGAAAGTCGAATATAGCTTTTAAATTGAATTGGTATGCTTTCATTGAAACTAGTTGTTACCTGCACTCCATAGCATGAAAATTAATTTTAACAACCTTCTTTCTTTATTTTTGTTTAAAAAGTTTACTGTTATGATAATTTTCCATTTTAATGAAAGATTTTTATTAAAGGGCCAAATTTCTAAGAACTCAGTACTGTATATTAATGATATTTTTTTTTTTGTATTTTTGATTAAAATAATTTATAAAATTTGACTTGATAAGTTTACACATTTTAACTATACATTTCAAATATCAGGACTCTAGAAGCCATGGGGTATAAGTGACAAAACTGAAAAAAAAACTGCGACAAATGTACAATCCATTTGTAAATAAGGCAATTTGCGGAAAAGAAATATAAGTGATATTCAAATTATGTACTGCGTTCTAGAGGCCAACTGCTTAATCTCTTTAAATTACTTAACTCTTTAATCTCTACTTAAATTTTTCAAAAAATATTGTACTCCACTTTTGTTTATCAGTTATTGATATAAGAGTTCAGAAACCACTCTGAAATGAGCAACAGTTTCATATTTAAAGTCTTTCAATTATTATTGATGTTCCAACTTTGATCTCAGTTTACTCCAAATCTAAATTTAACCACTTGTATCTCTTGACTTCTGGGATCCTCATATATGAAAGTAGAATATAACTTTCAAATGTAATTGGTATACTTTCATTGAAACCAGTTGTTATTCTTGTTTCAAAAGTTTACTGTTACAATAATGTTCCATTTTAATGTAAGATTTTTATGTAGACAGACATTTTTATAAACATATTTTTCGAAATATCTGAAGCGTAAATCGTTAATCCGTCAAAATTTGGAAGTCGCTGATTACAATATTTTCTTCTTTAGAAAGAAGAAAGTAGTACTAGAAAACAGTAATTCTGCTTTTTTCAGAATTTAGTGTCGCCCCGGATGAAAAATATATAAATTGGATGATGTATATATAAATGATGTATATATAAATGTAGATAATACAAAATATATTTCAGTTTTAAGACTTAAAACACACGTTTTTATTTTATATAAAATGACGTTATTCGAATCCTTTAAAGAATTCCTCGTTTACGATCCAGTCTTAAACAACGTCTACAGTAAAATATTCATATCGCGTCATTATCGCTGAATAATACAAAAATCCAAAACAAAAAACAGATGTCACTCGAGAAACTCGACAAAAAGAAAAACGGCTTTCTAATGATCCATATGCCTTCATTCGCTTGTAATATAGATAATTAAATTAAATATAGTTTATAATAGCTCCATGTTTTATCAGAAATCATTCATTTATATTTTTTCAAAATAGCACGAATTTTAATTTTTTTTTTCGGAGTTATGGGAAGATAGAAACAAGAATATATAATTACTATTTTCCAACAATTTTACTTTTTTTGTACAGAAATGTTGTACTTGAGTTGCCAAAATTTATGAAATGGCTCTAAAAACTACAAAAAAAAATAATAACATCTCAAAAGTAAATTGAGATGCAGTTGTCAAACAAATTGCATTAAAAAGTACTTTTTTCCCCATTACCACTGTATAAAAATCGAAAATGTGCGATGCTTAGAAGTTTGAAAATTGCAGTAGGATATTTAATAGTACAATAATACATCTGCGTTGTTTTACGGCTGGATTATACAACGGAACGTTATTTTTTGGAGACGACACTTTATTTGCTGGGAGAAAGAAATAGCATATCTAGGGATAAAAAAAGATAACTTTTTTATATATAATACTAGGAGGGCTCCGCTCCCCTGCTCGCTATGCTCACCAACCCCCCGCGTGAGAGCTTCGTGATTCCGTTCGGTATCGCGAAGAAAACCTTATTTTCTAGCCAACTTCAGAAGAAATTATTTCGCGTTTCCATTCTGGATCGCTTCGCGATTCCTCATTTTCTAAGCATTCAATTTTTAGATTCCACTTGGTATAAACGCGCTCCTCCCTAACTGCTAACTATTGTTTTTCCTTATCTCCAAGCAGGTAATCTTTAGAGCTTACAGAGTTTCGTAATTAGAAGAATTATTAAATATAAAATCATTGAAATAAGGCAAAATCTATAATTTATTTGAATAATTACAAATTAAAAAAAAATATATAGTGTTACGAATATTGTAAATAAGTAGTATTTGTGCTTAAACATAAAGTAAATACATCAATTAAGCTCTATTCATAAGCTAATATTAGATTTTGTTGCATTGAAATACCTCAATTTGTTGATTTTCAGCAAGCAAATAAACCCTATTGGATTTCAATGGAAGTCTATGGAAATTTGGCGCAATACTGGAAATAGCGCCAAATTGGCGACTAATTTTAGCCGCCAAATTTGGCGATATATCGCCACGTTGGCGACAAACTTGGCGATGTTTGGCGACAGAGCCGGGACCCCCTCCCTTGGTATAGCGTCAGAAAGCACTGACCAATCAGCTGTGTTTCGCAGTATCTACGCATATTTTCATTGGTTCATTTCCAAAGCATTACTTTTTGTTTAGATATAGAAGGATTTCATAAGAGTGATATATGCTATTTTTCTGTATAGAGATTTGCCTATCAGCTTAACGTGAAACATATGTGAATATGATCGCAATTCCATCGAAACATTCTATATACTTTTCTTCGGAAAAGCATTTTCTTTTCTTTCTAAACGGTGGTTTTAATTATGTAAATATAGGACCGAAATCTATGAATTATATCCAATATTGAAGCTCGGTAGGTCAGGAGAATCTGTAGACATTAAAAAACTTCGTTTTTCTGTCTTATAAAAGACTTTAATATGCTTCACTCACGTCTTTTCAAAGCAAATTTCGAAAAAAAAAATTGAAAGCACCATCAAAACATTAGTATGTTATTTAAATATGCTCATTAACAGAAGTTTTTTCATTTTCTTTTTCTAAACTTCGAATCTTTTTAATGGTCCCTAGTGGATAATTATTTATAACTGAATAAGAGCTTACATCTAACAATTTGTCTCAAGTTCAATTAGAAAAATCTGAAAGATTAATTAAGGGAATTATTAATGTTGTAGTTCATGTAGGTATATAATAGACATTAAATACTACTACTTATTGAATCTCAATTATCACAGCCAGGCTCAAATTTATTTTACAGTGGATTATAATATAGTTCTTGTATTTCTAAGAAACAGTTAATGAAATTATTTAAAACAGAATTTTAATCTTAAAACTTTTTCTAAACTAATTCGTTCATTTTCTAACATAATCGATAATCGCTTTCTCATTGCGCTCTTTCTTTTTGCTGCTTATAGAGGTTGCATTATTTTAGTTATTATATATATCAAAGGTGACTGGTGTGAATATAATAAATTTTTGAAAAAAGTTTCTTAGTGCCTTTTTTTTTTATTAGAAACTGCATTTTGCGTTACCCCTACTCCCCTCTAATTTATCCATAAAATTTTTAAATGATAATCGAGAAATTAATATCGATTTCTTATGAGCAAAATATAACAGAGACTATAATGTTTATTAAATAATCCGTGATAAAAATAATTTCTTATGAGCGCATGTATATTTCCATAATAGGAGAAGTTCTACTTAATATACGTAGATTACTTTTATTTACATTATTCGTGATAGTTGGAAGTCCGAGAATTAGAATTAACAATAAAGTCATCTGAAAGTTACCTTAAATTTAATTTTAAATAAAAAACATTTTTCATTCAAAAATAATTTAGATCACTTCCACTAATGAAAACTAATAAGTCTATCACTTCTAATAAAACTAAAGTCGCAACACTGATAAATAATTAATAAGATTTTTTTCATTTCCTAAATCACCTACGTGAAAACAGTAGTGTTACGCAGCTATCGATATTAATTGTGTGTATGCGCAGCTTATAAATAATACGTTCTTTTGTTACACTTTAAAAAGAAGAAAATATTTCTTAATTGAGCTCTTATCTTTCTTAATCTTACGAAAATGCAGGATGTCCATAAAATAATGTCCCAGTTATAAATTTTAATAGTAACAACTGTAAGCGCTGTAGAGTGTTGGTTCAAGGTGACAAACAAAGAGTAACTCAAACAGTTTTAGATAAATGCATGCGCGAGTACTGCTTTTTTACTGGCTCACATACGCAAAATGACAACTGAGCGTAAAGCGTTATTGCTGGGCTTAAGATTTAAAAGCTGTCAGAATTATGCATTTTTTTTCCCTTTTAGGCTTTGTAAAAGATCGTTTCTACATATCCCGTGGCTAACTAATGATTTGCCAGAGTTCAGAAACAGAATGGAAGAGGCTATTCCTTCCATTACTCCGGACTTGTTAAAAGAAGGGCAGGAAGAATTGGACTTTAGGTTGGATGTGTGCCGTATAACTAAAGATGCACATATTGTGCATTTGTAAGATAAACTTGGTTAATTTACCCTCTACATTGTACCTGATTTATGTATGATTTGCTGTAAATAGTCTAAATTATACTGTTATAATATAACATTGAAACTAGGACATTCGTTTATGAACCCCTTTGTGTAACTTTAACATATATTATAAGCATTATAATACTTTACTCTAAATAAGATATTTTTTAAATGATAACAAACTCGGTGTTTAAAAATATAAAGTGCTTAAATATAAAATTTCCACATAATGAAGGGAACGAATATTTTTTCCAACTAGATTAAATCGTATTCAAGGCTGGAGTAGCACAGTTGCCGTTTATTGCAACAAAGCGAAAAATGTCCAGACAAGGAATCGGACCTGGATCCTTTGCGTGCCGTGCCTTACCTGTTAGGCTATTCGGACGATACCTGGCTGACATAATTCACTCTTATTTGTTGGACCTGAGTGCAAACTGCAGCTTTAGTTTTATTCATCCGAGCTATAACTATAGAATTTACATGATGAAAGTGTGTTTTTAACACGGAAACTGCTGTATACCATGTAATTAGGTCATAATGAAGGGAACGAATATTTTTCCCAACTGGATTAAATCATATTCAAGGCTGGAGTAGCACAGTTGACGTTTATTCCAACAGAAAAATCCAACGAAAAATCCAACAGAGCGCCAAGGATCCAGGTTCGATTCCTGGTCTGGAATTTTTCGCTCTGTTGGAATAAACGTCAGCTGTGCTAGTCCAGCTTTGAATATAAAATTTGCATTTCGATACAGAACATTTCGACAGGTTTTATGAGAAAATAATTTTTTTTTCTGACATAAATAGTTATAATTACTTTTTCTTCAAGCATCCTCTTATTTGAATTCCCAAGAAAAGCAATAAAAAGTAGATAACAAATTTTTGATAATCTTATAACCTTACTTCTAATTGTTAATATTTTAATTCTGAAAAAAAAAATGGAAACCATCTGCATAATCCAAACTCTTACCTATACAGGGTGTTTCAGCACAGTTATTACAAACTTTCAGAGAGATGCATACAGTACACCAAGACGATGAAAAATCACATAGCAATGCATGGTCGGAAAAGTTTTCCTGGCGTTGTAGTGACGACACACCAGGGTCGCATTGTATAGGGAAATTTTTATTGTTCCTAACAGAACCCTTAATCAGTAATCTTCATGATCATTTTATTTAAAATATGCTATAGAAAGGTACGATGAAAACATTATTTTCAAAATTTTGCAAGGAACAATAAAATTTTCCCTATAGAATGTGAACTCTGAACACAAATTAAAAGAAAGGAAGGACACTAACAGGGTGAGAAAACATGTTTATTATTCTTAATTTCGCAAAAATCCTGGGACAATGCTGAACATCGCTAAGGAACTTGTTGCAAGCATTGTGGTAGCTGTTGAGGAAGTTTGGGACACTTCCGATATTTTCGAGAACTTAAGAACTTCCATCCGCCAGAGATGTGAGGCCTGCATCACGGTTCTGGATCGTAATTTTGAACAACTTTTATATGATGACGATCGTTGTCTCTCTTTTTGCCTTATTTCTTAATTTTTTGCTATGCTAAGAATAATAAACATGTTTCCTCACCCTGTTCGTGTCCTTTCTTTCTTGTGTTTTGTTTTGTGACTAGCGTTTCTAGGTGTTCTGTGTAAATCGGGGCTCCAAAGGCTCTGGACACTAGTATTTTAAAGTAATTTTCTTTGCCATATCTAATTGCAGAATTATCGGCGATTAACGATTGCAAAATATATAGTGGTTTCCAAATCATTTAAAGCATTGATTTACGCGGGACACCTGACAACACTAGTCGTCAATACCGCGAAAGGAAAGCGTTTCCGACGATGAATTGCTGTGTTATTTCTCATGATCTAGGTATACTCTGCTATATCTGCTGAAAGTTGGTAACCATTGTGTTGAAACACCCTGTTTAAAAATATATATATTATAAAATATTATTTAACATAACAGGTTTCGTACGGGTGATTGAATTTCATGACTAAGAAATTCTTTGGTACCAGTATTTTCTTATGGAAAATCTCCCAAGAAATAATGCGAAATTTCGTCCGTTTAAACTAGATTTATTTTTCTATAAAACAATTCTGATATTGGGCCTTGGAAATAACGGTACCCGTACGAAACCTGACATAAGTTTTTACGTAACATGTTAATAAAATATATTTTTGAAAATGGTTACATGAATTTATTTCATTAATTAAAAATGCATAAAAATAGCAAATGCTTATTATTGATGCGTTTTCAAAATAAACAACAAACAATAAAATGTACAAAGCTATTCTTTACAAAAATAAAGAAAATGAAAATTTCAAGAAGCGAATTTTCTTTTAAAAAATCAAAAATTTATAAGCAGAATTCAAAATTGAATTAATTCAAATAATGATTACGGTTTCCCTCATGGTATGGAGTATCCTTATTTTTTTATTTTTTTTTTTTATATTTTAATACATTTTTTGGGGTCATTCTTTCCGTTTCAGAAAAAAAAACAATTTCTTACACAAAAAATATGTCACTATAATTTAAATTATTGAAATAAAGTACACCAAATATAGTAAGAGAAATATACTTTTATAACGTATATTAACTACTTACATATAATTATTAAAGTAATGAATTTGTTAGCAATTTTTTTCAAGTTAGAAATGCATCAAACTGAATTGTTCTTTGTTTATAATAGAGTAGAACATCAGTGAAAGAAATAAATTTTGTAATTAAAAAGCCATTAAAGGAATATTTAAAAAAAAAAAAAAAAAAAAAAAAAAAAAAAAAAAAAAAACCTTTGACTAAAATTCTCTAAGATGAAAATTGAAGGAAAAAAATTCTCTTTCTTATTTAAATTTGCGTCATTGCTATACTTAAGAGAGAAATGAGTAGTAAAAAATGTGATGAATTGGAATTATCTGAGGAAAATTTCTTTCGGACTATTCTGTAAAAAGAATTAAATGAGGCAAGTACACAGTCTTAATAAATGCAAAATTTTGTACAATATTATGTTTTTTTCTTTTTTAGTATGATTAAAAATGAGTTTCTTTTAATTGTTATTTATTTTATCTTAACAATCCTTAGATGATGAAGTAAAAAGATGTTTTTAATTAATTTTAATAAATTTAGAGAATGCGATTTAGAGAATCACTATAGCCATTTCTTAAAACTCTATCTGTTTCATTTAAACTGAAGTTCAGATTTTTTATAACAAATTCTGAAAAATAAATAATATTAATAAAATTTAAAAAATATGCGTTTTTGATATCTTCTAAATATTTATTTATAATTATAAAAGTAATAATACATTTCTTAGTATTTTGTGCTTGTTACATATTGCAATAATTTAGAACGAAGCTTAATTGCTCTTCATTTATAATTTAAACAAATTCTAAGAACAAAGTAATAATGTTCTTGTTTCAATTAAATTAAGAATAAAGAGATACAAATATATACGACTGAATGGCTACTTGGTGACAATCAAAGAAAAGTATTATTCTTATTTATTTACTTATGTTTATGAAAGAATAATGAATGGTTTTTATGTTTGTTATTGATTGAAGCAGGAGGAATGCGGGAATTGTTTGAGAAATATTTGATTCAGGAAATTCCATGAAAATAATGAAATGAGGTAAAAAAAAAAAAAAAAAAAAAACCTAATAAAGATGACACATTCAGATATTCAAATTACTAAAATTATTTTCTTTACTATAGTCAAAAATATCTTGGTTTTAATTGAAACTTATAAGCTTTGTTTTTTGCAGTGTTGTAAAAAGACGTATTTAAAAACACAACTCCAATGTGTTTAATGTCTTTCAAAGCTAAAAAAAATCCCTGCCGGCTCAGGCCTACAGGCGGAGGTAGATTTCGATGTTAAGTACTAAATTCTCCAACAAAACTTAAATCAAGATTAGAGATAAAACCCAGTTTCTTCACAAAGAGCGAGCTGTAGGGAGCTAAACTTTTTGTGAAAATTGTAATATACACGAATACACACACACATATATATAGAATAGGTTTAAAAAATGGATACAAAAAATTCAGAGAACCTTAAAGTGTTAAAATATGTTAATATTTCCATAGTCCGGTTTTTATCATGTTTTAATACGTTTCTTCAAACTTACATGGCGTTACATATTCACCTGCTGAGGTCCATTATATTTCCAATATGACGCAATATACATATTTTTTTTAATTCGTCAAACTATTTATTTTGAGTTTTCATGCTGAAATCTTGCTCTAGGAAACTTATGACGTAATATTCAATTTGTTTTCAATTTGTCAAACTATTTAATTTTACACGTGAAAATTTTGCAAAAGAAAAGTAATTGTTGTGGTGAGAATTTTATTATTTGTTTTTTTTTTTTTTTTTTTTATTGTTGGCAACTGCTATAACGAAAAACTTTTATTTTTTTCCTGCCATTGTTGTGTAAGAGCTGGTTTTATCAGAATCATGTTAAGACAGTATTCAAAATTTTGAACCCTCCCCATTTCCACCCTCTTGGGCCGATTTCGCCCATTTTCAATCCCCGCCGAGATATTAGCCATCTCAAAGTTGTTGGCGAGTTTGAAGATGATTCGTGCATAATTGCGACTTTTATCGTGCGGACAAAATTTAGTACATACATACATACATACATATATATATATATATATATATATATATATATAAACTTTTTAGGTGGGGGTGGTTTTGGGTTCCTGGGGTCCTATAATGAAAAGTTATGAAGGAATTTTTCAAAAGTCGCACCATGGTAACGACTGCAATAGGTAGTATTTCTCACGAAATCTACCTAATAATTATCGTGTACGAGGATTACATCTGCTGAAGGGTTTTAAGTTGTATTTGTGAATAAGGTAGATGATATTAGCATTTACATTTTGATTTTTCGCACTGGAAAGAGTATATCTGATAGTTTTGTACATAATTTGATTTCCATAACAATGATTCGGGTTTAACAAATAATACGTCCACGTACCACATTTCTTTAAAAATATAAAAGATTTTTATCTCATATAAAACATTTAAAAATTTCTTTAATAAATTTGAATTGATTTATATTGTATATGTACTGCATTATTTAAATATTTCTTTGATATAAATAAGTCTTTCTTTAAATGTTCCTTGTAATTTTAAATAAATTTTCATCCAAATTTCACACTGAAGTTGTGTACAAAAAAATGTGAATATTTTGTAATATTTATTAGTTATACTACAGTCGTGGAAAAAAAAAAAGTAAACGCCCCCTACTAACTCGTCAACAAATTATCGTAGAAGAAATTTACTGGTACCGAACGATTGGAAATAAAGTGTACTTTTAAATGATGTATATAAAATTTGCTTAGGGGACGTTCTACATATTAAAACGAACCCAAACATCATTTTTTCCAATGGCAATACCCAATTTTAACCAGATATTTCAAATCGTCGGTTCAAACCATGCCTAGACACCAAATTTCAAGTCATTTGAATGATAAGTTTTTGAATAATAAACATTCAGAATTTAGTGCTTCTAATATTATGTTAAATTTGCATATTTTCAATAATATCTCCTGAAATTAAACTCCTAATGTGCTATTTTTTTGTGTAGCAATAATACTAAAATACCCAAACATAAATACGTTGAATTTGCAAATTTTAGATAAAAAATATGAATTATAAAATTAATATTGGAAAAAATTATGAATTGCAACATACAATTTTTTTGATAGATTTAGATTTATGAAGTCCTGATTTATTGAAATCCAAAATTTGACATTTTTTCTTCCAAGTAGTTAACAAATTATGCTTAAAAAACGGCAAAATGATAGCTTAAGGGGCCGTCTATGATAATAGTGACTAGATATTTTGGAATTTCTTATGCTATCCTGTAATCTAGCAGTCTTCAATGAGTAACATTTAAGATACCTTGATCAAGAAGGAGGCTCTCTTGGTCAACAATCGAATACCGAGCCTTCAATTTGGATACAGCCCTTAAAGTACGTTCGTTTTAAAATAATTAATTTCTCGGAAACGTATCGTACGAATTCCATAAAAATTTGTTTTTAGGCTAATTGAAGGTTTTAGAGTTCATTTATGCTGTCAGAAATGTGCACTGCTATTGAAAAAAATAAAGTTATGGTTCGTTTTTAATATATAGATTGCCTCTAAGAAAATTTTATATACATCATTTAAAAGTAGACTTTATTACCAATCGTGTGGTACCATTAACTTTCTTCTAGGATAATATTTTGCAGAGTTAGTAGGGGTGTTTACATTTTTTTTTCCACGACTGTACATTTATATATATTTTAATGTAATATTGTTATTATACAATGTAAAATTTATTAATTCTAAATTATTATATGTTATATTATATTTATCTCTATTATGATATAATATTTTTACATACCTTGTAATTTTATAAATTATAACTTAAAATATTTTAAAAGGAAATACACTATCAGTATCTTCCCCCCAGAGATATTTCTGGGCTCGTAGAGAGTCCAACTTGGCTGAAGAGTAGAAAGTGGACATGAGTGGGTCTCCTTGAAAGCTGAAAATGAGGTTTGGTAAAATAGATAATAGCTATATTTTGACATACAATTGTAATTTCGAGATATTATTACTGAGAAAGAACAGTGATATTCCCCCTAATCCCACACATTTCGCCGAAAATCACAATAAAATAAATAGTTCTTTTACTCTAAATAGCAGTGATCAAGTTTTTTTAGCTCATAAAATTCATGAAAATCATAACAAAATTTAAATTATAAACCCTATTTAACGTGCAATTTGCTCGTTTTAACTGTGGTCTCATTGTCGCCGTTCTCGTACTAGGCGAGTTCACTGTATTAACAATTACTACTGTACCATTTAATGAGCATAATTAATTTTAATAACTTGCTTACAATTTTAGGAATCATGTTTGCCTGTTCTGAAAAGTTATTACACCTCATAATAAAACTTCTACTCCATTTAATAAATTCTAAAACTAATACCTATCGAATAAAATTAAAGAAATATAATTTTATTTTGAAAAAGTATTAGTTACATTCAATTAATTAAACCACATGGCTTAGCAATCGATAGAAGTTATGTGTTCATCACACGTTAACACAAAACATAATTGATTTCCGTTTATAGCTGAAACGGAATTCAGCAAAAAGAAAAATAGGGTGTTTTTGCAATTAAAAAGGCATTACAAAAATGTAAAAGAAAAAATGCGACTCAATAGCTCTTCTGTGACAATGAGAGAAAATTATTTTTATTTAATGGAAGGGCCATGAACAGTTTCTGTGCTTATGAGAAAATGAAAGAGAAATATAGCGAGGCACCAAGAATTACCCGAGGAATATTTATTTACGGACATTTATTTAACAGAATAAAATGAGGCTAGTAAAAAACAGTAATAATGACAATTTGTATTTTTTAAATGATTTTTGTTTAACTTTAACCGAAAATGTCTTCGTTTAATTGTACTTTTTGTATATAATATATACTCTTTCTTGTAACGTGAGGTGTGTAAAGTTATTTTTAAAGGTTTGAACTGTTTCATTTTGTGTTAATTTAATTGTGATATTGGAAATTGAGCAGAATTCATATGCCTTTAATTATAGATTTGTATATTCATTTCTGAATTTATCTTCATTTATATTCACTGAAGCATTAAAAATTGTTTGATTTTTTTCATTATTTAAAGAAAAGAGTTCAGATAGATTTAATTTTTAATGTTAAATCATCCTAAAATTTTGAAGAAAAGGACTACATTCTGAGTGCACCACTCAGTGAATAAAAGGTTGTAAAAATAAATAAATAAATAAACAAAATACATTATTAACATCTGCCTTTCATTTACACTCTTCCCAAAATTCTTTCAAGGTGTAACAAAAGTTTAAAGTTTAAATTCGCAATTTATCCTGCTCTCTTTCAGTAATATTTTTATTGGTAAATCACTGCTGGTATACGGAAAAAGCCACCCAATTATTTGTGTAATTTATTCTTTTTTTTTTTTTTTTTTTTTTTTTTTTTTTTTTTTTTTACAAATTGGATATCTTTTAGTATTGTACTATTACTAGAAATTAAATACCGTTTTTCTTTAACATTAAAAGCTGGTTTTTGTGCTTTAAAGGGCTTTCTCACATGCGCAGAAGAATAACATAACGAAATGTTAGCCATCCAGACATGAGGATTTTTTTTTTTTTTAAATGTCATGAAAAAGCATTCCTAATTTCGTCTCCGGGACGAAAATAAGAACTGCAAGGGGGGCGAAATTGGGACCACGCTACTTCCCAATATAACGGAGCTTCAGTTCCCGTAAGATGAATTGAGCGTCCTAAAACACACTGTATGCTACTGTCAGCATCTTACCAACGTAAAATACATGCAATGAATAAGAAATAAATACTTACAGTTCAGTAAATAACATTCAACAAACGACGTAAAAGGAACTCGGATCTTCTAAAAATAGGAAATTTGCCGTCTTTAATTGATTTATGCGTCTTGGCGAACGAAACTTTCAGCACTGATCGCTTTTACCTCCTGTCCCCTGTACCTTCCGTCATAAGTGGTCACTTTCGCAGAAGCGGAGAAGTTAAGGGGAACGAAATTAAGAGAGGGGACGAAATATGGGCACTTTACCCTACTGGAATTTTTAAATAATAATATTGTGAAATTTCGAGATGCGCTTTCATTAAAACTAATTAAAATAAATCTGTAATTATAACTTTTTCTGAAACATATTTACAAAAGTAATCAGATTAATCAACGAAAAATAATCTAATGGAACTATCACAATTTTATATAAAAGCAATACATTTAAATGTATTATGATCCTCTCTGCAAATGGGAAAGCTTTTGCTGTTGAAAATGTTTCATATAACTTAAAAAAAGAAATAAAATATACACCTATGTAAATAATTAAGAAAATTGCTAATTTTTGAAAATATTAAACTTTGTCAGTTTCTTTACGCTGTCTAAATTTAATCAAGCAGAGTATTTTGTGAGGAAAGAAAAATAAAATTTTATTAATAGACAGAGTAAATAAATTTTATATTAAATTTTCTTCAATGTTACTTAAAAGTACCGTCAGTGCATACAATGTTAATGTTGGAATCAGTCAAAAAAGTGTTTAAAACGTTCCATAGGTACAAAAATAGTGTACAAATATTTATTAAGTTTGACTAATATTTTGAGAGTTTTTTCAATATTTTACTCAAATTTTCATTATTTAAATAGAGATTTCTTTCATATTTAGAAAAAGGCATTTTTAAATATTCCAAACCAGCACAAAAATGATATTTGATTTCAATTAAAATGTGTATTCACACATTGACTAATAAAAATAAAAGGTAAACATTAAAATAATACTTAATAATACCACGTGTTAAAAGCAGGAAACAGGGAAAATTACGCAGCAAAAATCAGCGTATGAAATTACGCATTCATGCACAAATATTAAATACGAGAAAAACCCACGGCTTTACTCACGGAATAGTTGAACAATGCCACGTGATATTTATGTGCCTATTTTTATTAGAAAAACTTACACTGCAAGGAATAATGAAAAAATTATTAATTAAGCGGCAGTTTGACTAAACTTCATTACTACACTGCATTAGGCAAAAATGAGACTTAAATTAATGAGAAGAAATCAAATTCCAAATAAATAATAATTTAGAATGTATTTTGAAGCTATTACGCTCATTTCAGTTTTCATTTGAGGTTTTGATTTTTTTAGAAAATATTCTTAGCGCGCACTTATGCCTTAAAAAGAAACATCATACTATATTCCGAGATTTTTGTCTGACGGTCTACCCCCACCCTCCAACCCTAAAGGTGGTGGCACAAACATAAAATATAATATATGTTGGGCCTGTCACCATGAATTTGCCAACATAAATTTTTAAATCGGTTTGGTATTTTCTGATATTCCATAGAAATCGTAATTTAGAAACATTTTAAAAGGCTTTTCAATTGTTTTGCCTCTTCAAATTTTAGATCTTTTACAAAATATCTTTGGGCGAATTTACATCTTGTAAGTATTATCATGCCAAATTTTCGGTTTCTATCTTTAACAATCCAATAGAAATCTTAATTTAGAACATTTTTGAACGCTTTTTGCTTATTTTATCCTTTAAATTTAGATTGTTTTTTCAAATGTTGTTAGGCAGCATTTATATCATATACGTAACCACCGTACAAAATTCAAAGTTTCTATTTTTAGCAATTTTAAAAACTCTAAATTAAAAAAAAAAAAAAAAAAAAAAAAAAGAAATTGAATGTCTCTCGCTCATTTCACATTTTCTAATTTGGAATTTTTTTGAAACAGTTCTTAAATAGCATTTACATTTTAAAAGTTAGTACAATGCCAAATTTTAAGTTTCTAGCCCTATTAATATGAAAAAAATTGCAGTCGTAGAATGTTTTTCGCTTCTACACCACTCTTTTGGTAGTGACACTGATATAAATTTGAAAAATGTTTAAGCAGAGACTGTCGCCATCAGTTTGCTACCATCACTTTAAAAATTGGTCTGCTATTTCCTTAAATTCCATAGAAGGAGTGAGTTAGAAAGTTTTTAGAATGCTTTCCCCTCATTGCATACTTTTAAATTTCGAATTTTTTAGTAACTGTCTTTGAGATCATTTATATCTTATGTATCTACTCCGCCAAATTTCAATTTTCTATCGTTAAACTTTGAATAGAAATCGCAATTTAGTAGGTTTTTAAAACGCTTTTCGCGCATTTTCACATCTTTTAAATTCGGAACTGTTCTTTCAATACTTCTTAGAAGAAATTATGCATTATAAGTAACTACCATGCAAAATTTCAAGTTTCTAGCTTCTTCAGGATCACAAAGATCGTAATTTTGAATATTTTTTTGCTCCTGTAACCTCTTGAAGGTAGTGGCACTGACATAAAATGTAGCCTATATTAGAGCAGTAATTGTCATTATAAATTTGCAATCAATAGTTTTAAAATCGGATTAGTATTTTCTGAGATTTCATAAAAATCGTAATTTAGAAAATTTTTAGAACGCTTTTCGCTCATTTTACACTTTTAACTGTGATTTTTTTTAGAAACTGTTTTTAGATAGCATATGTTCCTTATAAATATCTACCACGTGAAATTTCAAGATTCTATTTTTACTTTCTTCTATCTTTACAAGAAGAAAGTATTGGTTTCATGAAAATTTTCGAATTCCAGTTTTCGACGGATTTACACGTTTTATGAATCAGAGATTCCAAAAAACATGTTTTTACAAAATGTCTGTCTGTGAGTCTGTCTGTCTGTTTGTCTGTCTGTTTGTCTGTCGGTCCGTCTGTCTGTCTGTCTGTATGTGACACAAATTTTGTGGGCGCTCTATCTCAAGAACTAATGCACGAAATTTCACAAAACTTCATATTTAGTTAGACCTTGATATAAACTGGAACTGATTAGTTTTTGGTGAAAATCGCCCAACAGGTGGCGCTGCTATGTGGCATTTTTAACGATTTCTGCAATAGCTGTATCTCAAGAACTACTGCACGGATTTTCATAAAACTTCAGATTCAGTTAGTCCAAGATATAGTTTGGTGCTGATTACTTTTTTGTGAAAATCGCCCAACAGGTGGCGCTGGTATGCTGCATGGTTCATGATTATCGCAATAGCTCTAACTCAAGAAAAAATGCACGAATTTTCATCAAACTTCAGATTCAGTTAGTCCCTGATATAAATTATTGCTGCTTAATTTTTGGTGCAAATTGCCTAACAGGTGGCGCTGCTGTGCTGCATTTTTCACGATTTCCACAAGAGGTGTATCTCAAGAACTATTGCACGGATTTTCATCAAACTTCAGATTTAGTTAGTCCTTGACATGAACTGATGTATAAATTAGTGCTGTTTAATTTTTGGTGTAAATCGCTCAACAGGTGGCGCTGCTATGCTGTATTTTTTGCGATTTCCGCAATAGCTTTATCTCAAGAACTAATGCTTGGATTTTCAACAAACTTCAGATTCAGGTATACCTTGATATCGTTTAGTGCTGTTTAGTTTTGGTGTAAATCGCTCAACAGGTGGCGCTGCTATGCTACATTTTTTTCAGAATTTCCGCTATAGCTCTATCTCAAGAACTAATGCAAGAATTTTCATCCAACTTCAAATTCAGATATACTTTGATATGAAATGGTGCTAAATCGTTGTTATTTCTTGTACTATTTAAATGATTTAATTGACGTTATTTATATAGAAGAAAGTTTTGTGATGGCCACAACATACTAGTTAATAATTGCTTAGAAAACGAAATTTAGAACATTTTAGAATGCTTTTCTCACATTTAAACCACTTATATATATATATATATATATATATATATATATATATATATATATATATATATATTACTGTTCTTATATAAGCTGAACACCTTAAAAGTAATTACCCTGCCAAATTTAAAGTTGTTAGCTATTTCAGTATCACAAAAATCGAAATTTAGAAGGGTTTTTGCTTCCTCAGCCCCCAAGGTGGTATTGGCACCGACATAAAATATAACCTATGATGGAGCAAGGACTTTTCCATCCATTTGCAACCTTTACTTGTTACGGCTTTGTATTTTCTGAGAAGTAATTATAAGATGCATAAAAATGGTAATTTAGAATGTTTTCAGAACGCTTTTCGCGCATTTCTACCCCCTTTGAAAATTTCGATTTTTTTTTTTTTTTTTTTTTTTTTTTTTTTTTTTTTTTTTTTTTTACTGTTCTTATATGGGATTTAAAACTTATAAGTAACTTTCATGCGAAATTTCAAGCTGATAGCTCCTGCCAGTTAGTAGCTCCTCCTGATAGTTTAGAACTTTTTTTGCTCCGCAACCCCCAGGTAGTACTATTGACATAAAATATAATCTATGTTAGAGAAAGGATTTTAACCATCAATTTCCACCATGTAGATTGGAAATCGGTTTTGAATTTCCGGAGATTGCATAGAAATCGGAATTTAGAACGTTTTCAGAATGTTTTTCACACATTTTCGCCCCTTTAAAATTGGGATCTTGTAAAAAGTGTTCTTAAGGTGCATTTATACCTTATAAGTAACTACCTTGCCAAATTTGAAATCTAGTCTCTTCAGTAATGCAAAAATTCCATTTTTAGATATATTTATTGCTCCGCCAACCTCTTGATGGCATCGAAATAAAACATGGGCTATGTTGAAAGAGGGACGGTCACCATTAATTTCCTGCCATTATTTTTTTTCAATCGGTTCGGTAGTTCCAGTGATTACCCCAACAGATAAATACACAAACTTTACTTCTTTATAATATTAGTATAGATATAAATGGAATATTTGCATAAACTTTACAAGACGGGAAATATTGCCACATACCCCGGCGACCAGCTGTCTGGCTGAGAAAGATTTAAAACATCTGCGCGTTCTGCTCTTTTCTTTGAAAGAAAATTAAATGGATTTATTTAAATTGATTTTAAACTTAGATTCCTAGTTTGACCCCTAGATAGAACTTTAAAAAATAATCCGTGGAAAATTACTTACTTAATTTAGAATTTTTAGGTCCGGTAGATTTTAAGATAAATATATCTTTTAAAACCCCCCACCACTTTGGCGCCCTGGTAGCAGGGTGAAATTACGGAAACCCTACCCCTTTTTGCACTTTTGACAGAAAATTGTTGCGATTTGATTAAAATCAATGCTTTTGTTGAGTTATGAATGATAATTTTTCTTTCTTTTATTTGGCATTTTTAATTAATAACGTGCGTTCATTAAGACTTTTTTCAAATTTTATGATTTGTCGTGTATTCGCATGTTACAGTTAAAAATGTGCAAAATGTCAAAGGCCTAACTTATACAATTTCTGTGAATAAGCTCTGTGACGGACTGACAGACAGACAGAGGAGTGAGACAGGGTTTCGTCAGATGAACTGTTATCGTATCGCTTAAAGTTTTTATATAAAGGCACATCAAAAAATTAAAAACAAAACTTTTTATCGTATCCTTGAAATGTTTTGAATGAAAAATAAACTGCAATATGTTTCTGATATAATCAAAAGTTATGTATTTTTTATCATTTTCAGGGCCAAGTAGTTGTGTTTCTGTAATTTTGAATTGAGACCAGAATTTTTGAAAAAAAATATTTGAGAATAAGAAAACGAAATTTTACCTACCCTTTTTTCACCAAAGTTGTAAAAGAAAAAAATAAAATTTAGTGGAATATAACATATTTCACCGCTGTTCTAGGTGTTTTAAATATTACTAGCTGACCCGCCCGGCGTTGCTCTGGCAGACTGTCATTGAAAAATAAGTATCTACTACATTATTCCGTCGACCGAAAAACTATCTCCATACTATAAGATTAAACGCTTTAATGGATTATCGTAAATGTCACTTTCACTTAAAATTAAACACGATACACGCGTTTATTACGTCACCAAGTGATTTTTAATTCGGCTTTTAATTTGTAAATTATACTTTATTAATGTTTCACTAATTTATTTGTGCTTTTGTTATTTAAAATAAAAATTATGTCAACTTGGATTATTTGGCGAATAGTTTGGCGATTTGTATAATTTGCCGAAACTGGTTGACGGGATAACCAAGTAGTAAAGAAATATATAACAGTGGATTGGACTTCATGAAAAAAAGATTTATTTATACTAAAAACTTTAAAAAATTTAAATAAGAGCTAAAATTTCAAAAGCATAATAGTTATGCTTAAAAAATGAAACGGTCAGGGAAAATTATTACACTTACTTTTAAAGAGTGAAAGGGTCAGGGATACTTTACAGTGTTGACAACATATTGTAAACTTCTTGCTGCTGTTTAATTCGCCTTTTCAATACAGTGTTTGGCATAAATCGCACATTTCATTCAAAGTCTCACAGTTATGCCCTGTAACGTTTAAATCAGTAATTTGAATTTCAGAAGTCACGCATTCGTGCATACGACGTTTATTAAGGCCATTTTGGAGATCGTTTATGCGCTGTGTTTGACGGCGTTAACGATCCAATCTATTTCGATTTTCTCTTCTTAATTCGACATTTTCTGCACTTTCAAGCGTTCGCCGAGATCTTTTACGGGCATTTTTTAGGATATTTTGAAGCTCCTTAATTGCAGCTAAAGATCGAAACGTAAATGAATGAACCTCGGCCTATTTACCTCGACCTAAATCCGGCCAATGGACATTTGCTCATTAACCAACGAGATTCATATCATTCGGGCTTTGCCAATAAACAATTAACAAATAATCGCGATTTCTGTGGTACGTACGATATCGTAATATATATATATATAGATTATTGTACATACATATTTTTGTTTAAAGAAAGCTTTTAATATTTCTAATGTTTTATCATTTATGGCGATGATTTTTAAATGTTCTTTTTTTCATAATTTTATTTGATATATGTTTCCAGAAACTGTAATATGCATTATGCGATGTATTATGTAATGTATCTCCATAATTTGCATAATTTACAAAGCTAATGCGTAACACTGATGTTCATATACAGTATCTGAAAGAATCGGCTAGTCATCGCATGCAGTTGTATCAAAATTGATTTGAATTTGTAGGAACAATTATGGATAATGTCAAGTTAGTCAAATTTCAAACCTGGAATAAAAAACTAGATTTACATAAAGAGGCAAGTGAATGCGATTCACTGTATTTTTTAAACAAATTATGGTAAAAGAGGAAAAAAAGATGTTTGGGCATTTTTGTCTTCATCTGAGAATTTGAGTTTCATATTGATAAAAATATAAGGTAGTCTTTTAAAATCACAATTAAGTCGATACACTCTAGTAAATACGACGTGCAAGCGTGTAAAGAAAAACAACTGAAAATAACTTGTTTGGGATTATGATCGATTTTCCCCTTGACACTTACATTTTTTTTTTTTTTTTTTTTTTTTTTTTTTTGTGTGTGTGTGTGTGTGTTATTTTTGAGAAATACATTTTTTCTTCTTCTGCTTAAGATAGATTTAAAAAAAGATCTTAAAAAAACCTACAGTGAACGTTAAATCTAACTTTTTTGTATAATATTTTATTCCACAATTTCATTATTTATTTTTCTAAGACTTCATAAAAGAGATGGATTAAAATGTTCTCATCTATAATGAATTTCTCGTCTCTTTATATTTTTGCGTGATGCTTCCAACTTGAAAAAAATGCTTCCAACTTTCCTGAGGCTAGAGTCCAGCAAAGAAATATATTCGTTTTTATCAACCTTTTCCAGTAGCAACACAGTTTTGAAAGGCGATTAATCTTTTCCTCGTGTGAATTTTGCCTGTTGATGGCGTATTGAGGAATAAAATATAATGTTTTAAATGTGTTTCACGTAGTTTTAAATAGATTAAAATTGCACGTACTTGCACAACAGGATTAATTTCTTTCCACTTATAAAAAATTTCTAGTCACTTAAACTTTTTCGCATGATACATGATATATATATATAACTAAATATATAAAATACTTCCAACTTTCATATAGGGAAGGCACCTGCGAAGAATTATATTAGATTTTACCAAAATTTCCAGTAGCGACACTTGGTTGAAAGGCGATTAATCTTTTCCTGCTTTTGATTTTGCCTGTTGCTGACAGTAAAAAAGAAAAGACATATTTAGGAATGAGATATGATGATTTGAGTGTATTTCACATACTTTTAAATAATCTTTACTCTCTTTTAATTACTGCTTCATTTATCGGCCAGACTGGATTAAAATATTTTCCGCCTATAATAACTTTCAAGTTTCCTTAACTTTTAGCGAGATATACAAAAATAATTTAAAAAATGCTTCCAACTTTCCTATTGGCAAAGCGCAGGCAGTGAAATATGTTAGTTTTTATCAAACCTTCCCAGTAACGACACTGGGTTGAAAGGCGATTAATCTTTTCCTGGTGTCGATTTTGCCTGCCGATGACACTATAAAAGGACAGGACGTATTTAGGAATAAAATATGATGTTTTGAGTGTTTTACGTAGTTTTAAATAGATTAAACTTTTATACATCGTCCATACTGGATTAAAATACAGGGTGTACTAAAATGAATATCCAAACTTTACACTTTACATCTATTATATACTTTATTAAGATTCTATTGTTTTTGTAACTCGTAAATAACTGTATCCGTAAAGATTATTTGGCATTCGCCCCCTGCGGTTGGGTAACATAATAATGCTTTAAAATAATCTATTGATTGATTTAAACTTAAGTTAAAAAAAAAATGTTTTGCCATCTGAAATACACCTGTATACCTATTTTTTTTTTAATTATTATTCTAGCATTTCAAGAAGCGAGTGAAAAATGGGAATTTTTTCTATATTTGTATACAAATCCAAGTTAACATAAATAAAAAGTATAATCAGTTACATTTTCATATATTTTTTAGAAATTTATTAAAAGAAATACTTTTGTATTTATATCAATATGCAGAACAGGCTTTTTTTAATTTCTAATTATTGCAGTATTTATAAGCTTCTAATTTGACTATGCATGTGGTGAATTTGTATTTGATTTATATTTATTTATTTAAATAACGTTACTTTTGTTATTGAATATTAGCCGAAAAAAAACGAGAAACTATATGCATTATTTTAGGTGGAAACGGGTAAGTGTTCCGTAACTAAACAAAGCCTGATAGAGTATTTTTTTTTTTTAATTCATGCTTAGAAATTGTTTTATAAACCAAGTAAATGACAGTAAATTGCATACATACTTTGTCTTTAGAAATCTATATATTTTTGTGATATCAAGAAGCATTTAAAAAATAAGTTTCTTTTGTTTCTGCTAATTTTTGGAGCCATTTCCGAAGAGTTTTTATGGTGTATTAAACGGTTTACACAGAACAGAACAACGGTGTTTCTGTTATTATTGATTTTCAAGTAAGTATTTTTATGCTTAACCAACTTGTTTTACAGAGAAACATGATAAATTAATAGAATTAAAATTAATATTATTTTATTATTCTTGCATATTTAAATTTTGTTATGCAGCTGAAAATGTGTAATTGAGAAATCATAGCAACCAAAAACCCAATACTGTAGTTTGAGAAAACTGATTTAAACACAATAAAAAATATTTTAAAACGTTTTAAAAAGTATTTGCCAGCAAAAGAATATTTCTTATAAAGGCTTCTTGAAATATCGAAAACATATTGATTTTTGATGTTTCTAAAGGTAAAGAGCTGTTTTCGAAATCTTCACTGTAAAACAAAATTCCTGTAAAATACGGAAATTGTACTGACAATCGAGACACCAGTACTATTTCCGTAAATTCCAGAAGAATTTCTGTTTTTTCACAAAAATTTTCCTTTTTTTTTTTTTTTTTTTTTTTTTAACATTTCAGTATTTAAAAATTTTCCCCTCAAAGACAAAGTATATTAATTTTTCAAGGAGAAACTTTCATATTTATGAATTTGACACTTCGCTTTTCAAGGACACATTTACATCAAGGTCAGGAAATCACAATTTAATTCAAACAACACTTATCCGGACGGGATTCGAACTACGGAACTGTCCCCTTCCAGCTTAGTGTCCTTAACGATTACGTCACGGCTTCACAACCTATGTGTACAAATATCGTTACTTATTTCAGATGTATTCTATAAAGCAAAGGCTAACATGTTAAGGTTATTTCGTAGAGATAATATTTTCAATTGAATATACAATTCTGAATATTTCACAAAACTTTTTTCGTATAATTTTCAATATTTAGCTTTTTAGTTTCATTCTTTATAAAAGATAAATTTTACGCTTTAAAATATCTCAGGTATCAAATAATGTATTAAGAGTAATGACTGCTTCTTTTTTGAAAGATTTTTAAAATTTTATTTTAATATTATATGTATTTATTATTAATTTATTTTTGCAAGAATACCAACATGTTTTTTTTTTCAAATATGTATTTTTAAAAATTTTCCAAATTATGCATCTGGTGAACTTAAATAAAGATAATTACTACATGGTATTAAAATAATTTTCCTTTATTTCTTATTAAACTTCATAACGTGAATTTTATAATAATTTCATTATTATATTTCAGATATGTTTTTAATTTTATGTGCAAATCTGTTAAAGTGAATAGATTCAAAAATATTAAAATTGAAAATAGACTTTCCTTTTTAAATTATCCTAACAGAAACTTAAAATATATATATATTAACATCTTGCTATAAATAAATCAAACATTATTTTAAAATCACAATGAAAAATAAACTGGAACATTTCCTTTTTAACGGTCTCAAACTTAAAAAGATATGAATAAGATTTCATTTTTTTTAACTATCGTAAAAACACGTTAGTTTTATATATATATATATATATATATAAGAAAAAGAAAGAAATATTATACAGAGTTGTTTAAAAATACATATTATAGTTGGAGCCGTAATTTTTATCGGTTTTACTTGAAAAGTCATGTAAAACATACTATTTAACCGTTATTGGAATATCATAGAATATATTTTCAATATGGAGTCATATTTAGCCAATAATGGGATTTCAGTAAAAATAATATCACTATAAGACTAGTATATAGAACAATTAAATACTTTGCTTTCCAAACAAAAGCTACTATTTCAAAACATCATTTGCGGAACTTGTACAGTATTTAAATCAGTACAGTAATATTCCTTAAAATTTAGGGACTACTTACTGGATTTATACGGATTTATAATCTCAAAATGTCAATTACGGAAATTTTACTGTTTTCTTTGAAAAATAAATTTATTCCGCAAAACTTTCGGGAAAAATTTGTGTATATTGACGATTTTTTATTATTTTTTTTTAAAGTGTTGCGTTATTCGGAAAAGGTTATTGTATATTTTCGTTGGAGGTTATTGTGATGTGAGGTATCATACATTTTTTCCCCTTAAATTATTCCTTTTTTCTAAATTTGGGTTAAAACTAACTTGTAATTACTTATTTATTTTTCCTAAAATTTAATTCAATTTCCATTGCAATTTTCCTAACATATACCTTTAACATTAAAATGGCTCTCACATAGATAGAATTCATTTAGATGATTATTTACCATCACTAGATATTAAAACTAGTCGTTGGGGGTCACCGTAATACTTACCCATCATGGATAGACATAATATAAAATATGAAAATAAAACATGTGATGCATGCTAAGCATTGTATCATGTTACTTTATTCATAATTTAATTTACTTCGACTCCCTTAAACATAATTAACATAATCCCTTAAACTAATTTTACTTTTTGTTGCATTAAAATATCTCAATCTGTTGATTTTCTGTAAGCAAGTAAACACTATAGGTTTACAATGGAAGTCTATGGGAATTTGGCGAAATTTTAGAGATACCGCCCATTTGGCTTCACTTTTGGCGACTAATTTTTGTCGCCAAATTTGGCGGCATTTTGCGACAGCACAGGATCCCGAATATGGTAACCCCCCTTGTAGGTATGGAGATGCATTAAATGCTTGACATATACGATAAGCCATTATTGGCATCTAATCTTACAGTTTGGCGATAGTTTTTTGGTTGGCGGGATAATCGTGTAGAACCGAACTGCGTAAAAGAAATATCCTTATAACTCGAAAAATTATAATAATATTGAGTAACAGTTTACTGCGTCGGATTAAGCGTCTCATTTCCAATTAAAATATATCTTTGAATTGAAATTTAAATGAAATACAAGGCCATGAAAAATCGAAGAGTGTGAAAAATAGAATTGCAAATATCTCGACAACTAATTATCCGATCGAGTTCATTCATGATGCAAAATTTATGTTTTTTTATTGCCTTTTAAATTCACTCCTTCAAATAAACAATTTCGAAAATTGTTGTATACCTTTTATGAGAACGATTATTTCGAGAGTCCGAAAAAAATAGTTCCGGATAACCGAGGTTACTGATATTTAATAGACTTCTTTCCATTGTTACAGACACACACACACATACAGACGGACGGCAATTTTTTTTCTAAAAATATGTTTTTCTTATCTCCAGTGTCTGGAACGTGTAAATCCGCCGTCCTAGTCGTTGGGGGCAACCGTAATACTTACCCATCATGGATATAGATAACATAAAATATGAAAATAAAACATGTGATATTTTCTAAGCATTGTACCATGTTACTTTTATTCATAATTTAATTTATTTGGACTTCCTTAAATACAATTAATATAACCCCTTAAGCTAATATTACTTTTTGTTGCATTAAAATATATCAATTTGTTGATTTTCTGTAAGCAAGTAAACACTATAGGTTTACAATGGAAGTCTATGGGAATTTGGCGAAATATTAGAGATACCGCCAATTTGGCGTCACTTTTGGCGACACATTTGGCCACCAAATTGGCGATATACCGCCGATTTGGCTATAAACTTCGCGGTATTTGGCGACAGAACAGGGTCCCCCTATGGTAAACCCCCTTATAGGTATGGAGATGCATTAAATGCTTGACATTTACGATAAGCCATTATTGGCATTTTATCTTACAGTTTGGCGATAGTTTTTTGGTCGGCGGGATAATCGAGTAGTACCGCATTGCGTAAAAGAAACAACCTTATAACTCGAAAAATTATAATCCTATTAACTAACAGTTTACTGCGTCGGATTAAGCGTCTCATTTCTAATTAAAATATATCTTTGAATTGAAATTTGAATGAAATACAGGGTTATGAAAAATCGAAGAGTGAAAAATATAAAATTACAAATATCTCGGCAACTAATTATCCGATCGAGTTCATTCATGATGAAAAATTTATGTTTTTTATTGTCTTTTATATTCACTCCTTCAAATAAAAAATAAATTTTTTATACCTTTTATTAGAACGAATATTTCAAGAGTCCGAAAAAATAGTTTCGGTTAATCGAGGTTACTGATATTCAATAGGCTTCTTCCCATTATTACTCCCTAAGTACACACCGAGTTTCAAGTCTCTATCTCAATTTGTTCGGGAGATAGAGCGGTTACAGACACACACACATACAGACGGAAGGACAATTTTTTTTCTAAAAATGTGTTTTTCGTAATCTCAAGTGTCTGAAACGTGTAATCCGTCAATTTTTTTTTTTCGATTTTTAAAACGATTACAAGACTTCCCCTATACTACGTATGATGGGTAAGTAAAAAGAATAAATATTGACTTTGGATTCCGTCAGAAGTTTTATTGTCATTTCATCAGCAGTTTTATTGTCATTTCCTCCTACGCTCAGTAGAAATATCTCTTTGGTTTGCTTAGTTTTTGAGTTTAACTTCTTCGTTAAATCATAAATATTTTCAGTACATCACATCTGTTCTGTCTGTCGCTGTATGTTCCCAAGACTTTGCTCTCAACGTACAAATTGGAGCTTGAATTCTTACTGGCTTACTTTTTGGGACTACTATTCTGGTTGAACTGCAACGAAATTCAAAAATTATCCTAATTATCTAAAGAGTAACAGACAATTTTTCTTGGTTTATTTCATTCATTTTTATTCTGCTCTTTTTTTTTTGCCAATTGCGTGATGCCAATTTGTGTATTACAAAAGGATTAATTCTAATCGCTCATATCAAGACGTCACTCAAGTAAACGCCAGACTAATAAACACATACAGTAAAAATCAATTTTAAAGCATTTATTTCTATACTTATTACAGGTTACAGTATTTATGAACTCCAGCGAGTGCATACAAATCGAACTTTGTCCACAATATCTATCTCCGAATATTTTAAACTTCTGAACTGCGTTATAATCTATATTATATTTCCTTAGACAAATAAACTTTTGTTTTTTATTACCGAGTGCAATTTTTTCGACTATGGTTTATAACCTTAACATACGGGGATAGGCTGATAAGTAATGCACATATACCTGTAGAGCACGAACAAAATTACCTTCAGAAGCGCGCCTGGTGGCATGTGGAAGTAACATTCCCCCTCTATACGCATGTGCAGATTTGAAGTCGTTGAAATCATCCAGTGTGTTTTGAGAAACGGAAGTATGGCGACTTGTTCTAGAGCTATGTCAACGCGAGTTAAACAGCGTGCTGTTATTGAATTTTTATCTGCTGAAAAAGTGACGCATGCTGAGATTCGCCGTCGTTTAAAGATGACGATGCTGTTAATAAGTCTACTGTAAATTGATCGACGGTAAACGTTTTTAATTGCGAGCCTAGAAAAGCGATAATTGTTGATGAAAAACGCAGCGGGCGTTCGATCACTGACCAGACGATAAGCATCGCAAGCTCTTTGACAATTTGATTCAAAATGACCGGAAAATCACTCAAAAGTGTACCGTAAACCATATTGGTATAACCAAGGAACGTGTCATTTTCATTAATGAAGAATTGGGATACCGTAAAGTCCGCAACTGCAGAGGCTACGCAAAACTTGAAGTTTGAACCGATTCCAGAACCGCCTTACTCCCCCGATCTTTCGACTTTCGATTTTTATTTCTTTCCTCAACACAAGAAAGAAATCCGGGGTAATCATTACACCTCGGACGATGAGGTGAACGCAAATTGTGATGTCCTGTATTTAAGAAAAGTCGGAAGAAATTTTCAGTGGCGGAATAAGTAAACTTATTACACGCTGGGAGAAATTTGTTAGCCTTAACGATATTTATGTTGAAAAAATAAATATATGATTTTGAAGCTTAAGAATTGTACTTTCACGTACTTTTTGTCCGATCTTGCTATTTGTTTTTATTCGTGTCCTACAAGCATGTGTGCATTTGTTTTCAGCCTATCCTCGTATTTCCCAGTCAAGGGACCAGTCGGTATCGTTTGGGATTCACCGTGTTCTCTCACATCAAATAATCGTTAAAAACCTTTCCTTTCACTTTGTGTAGGGAAATAAAAAATGCTTTTAACTTTCTTTTAGACAACTGTTTTTTTTTTTTTCTTCTGCTACAAATTTTAGATTTAAAAATTAATCTACCGAGACAAATTACAGAATGCAGTGTAAGCTAAGTTTTATTTATTTTATAATATTTTATTCCATAAATCCATTATTTGTTCTACTAATTCCTCAAAAAAGATATGGATTAAAATATTTTTCCTTATAATAATTTTCAAGTCGCTTTAACATTACACGTAATATAAAATATAAAAAATACTTTTACCTTTCCTATAGGCAAGATGTCTGTAAAGAAATATATTAGTTTTTATCAACCTTTTCCAGTAGTGACACTGTGTTGAAAGGCGATTAATCTATTCCTGTTGTCGACTTTGCCTGCCGACGCCAGTATAAAAAGAAAGAACGTATTTCAGAATAAAGTATGATGATTTGATAACTTTCACAAGGATTTTTACAGTTTCATTTATTATGTATTTAGTTATTTAGGTATTATTGTAATTTATATACTTATTTTTCTAAATTCTTTGTAGAAATACAAAGGAAAATCTGTTAGTGATTTATTTATATATTTTATCAAATATATTAAAATTGCTAAAATATAATCAAGATCCCTCAAGAAAAATTTCCACATTTGTACCAGAAATAATGTAGAAGAAATTTGTATATAGAATAAAATTATTTTATTTAATAGAGAATTTTGTTAATATTTTCTTAAATTTTTAAGTAATTTTAATTTTGTGGCTACAGCCTCGTCTAAACATTATTTTTTAAAGGCTCCCTAATGCCCTTGCAACACGATTACCTTTCTACTGGATGTAAAGTTGCGACGCAACTAGGTAATCCATAAAGCTCTGTACAATCCATAAATCTCTTTCCATTGTTCCATTAATGGAAAATTTCGTGTAATTTTGCAGTTGCTTTAAAAGATTTTCATATTGTGGTTGAACGATATTGTGATATTGTCACTTTCAACGAACCAAAATTAAAATTTATCTAAATCCCGTACAATAATGATTAATTCCACACTTGTTCCGGTGAAGCTCGTTCTATTATGTAAAAACTTATGTAGGTCATAATTCATATTTTTGTATATGGATTTATGAATAATTTGCCAGTTTTCATAATTAAATATGCTTTTTAATAAAAAAAAATTGCCTAGATTAAACTTGGTTCCAGTAAATGTATCTCATTGAAAATAAAAACAAAAAAAGTAAATTAATCAACTTATTTTTTTCGTCCGATATTAATTACAGTTCGTCACATTGATTTAAGATTAGCATTCTGAAACTTTACTCTCTTCTAATTCTATATATCTTTAATTAAAATAAATAAATTATGCTATTTTCCCGGTAAATTTAATCCAGGAAACCCACATGACGTGTAAAAAATTGGCGTTATCAATTAAAAAATCAATGTTGATATAATTTTTATTGTGTAGACAACTCCAATTTCAAAATTTATTCTTATTCATATAGAGCATATTACTTCGAGTCTAATAATACTTTTATGGGGTATTTTACAATAAACGCTATGCGAATAAAGAGGGGTGTATTTGTTTATTTTTTTATACGGACTGTGCATAGGAAACCTCTTAATTTTGAGATAGTCAAAGTCAAGTATTTAAGTGCTTCTTAAATTAAGCTAAAGTAGCCTGAAGCTGTTTTCTAGACACATTTAAAGTTTGAATAGTGACAATTAAAGATTAAGTGGAACTCTAGTTATTTTAAAATATAAGTGTAATATTCTTGAAAGAATTATTTTGAATGAATAATTTTTATTCCGATTTTATATAATCCCTCCTACCTCATGTTAATAACCATTTGTAGATTCAAAAAATATTATAGTTATTTTATTTTTTAAAGTTTCAATTCATGTTTATTAATCAGTCCATATATTTTTTTCGAATATGAATAGGGTTATTCTTCAAAAATAGAACAATTTCATTATGAAAAAAAAGTTCTTCAAAAATTAAAAAACAAAAACAATTATGGCAACTACTATAGGCATGTTAAATATAAAAATAATATCAGGAGAAATCATCTTGCTATTCTTGTTCAATAACTAAATTAATGCCCATTAAGTTGATAATACTTACTTCAAATGCAATTCAAACGTTACCGCTTCAAATAAAATATTATTACATTGAAATTAAATCACTTTATTCTTTTTCAATTAAAAAATTATAACAAATCTACAAGCGTGATCCGTCTCATAGAACAAAGGGTCATTTTTAATTTTCTGCATTCTTTCACTTTCTGTTTCTATTTTTTAGAAGCCTTATTTCAATTTGTTTCATTTTTTTTTCATACCTTCCTTGTGCTTAAAATTAAATAAAGAAAAGTATAAAAATAATGCGCATTTATTTCAAAATTTCAATAATTAGTACTTTTATTTATAACATGGAACTATTAGAAGCATCTTATGACATGGAGTTGAAAATATAAACTTTATACAAACCTAATCCCCATAATTTTGGTATTCTGAGCACAAGGTTAAAAAAGTACTTATGGGTAAATCAACAAATGTACTATACTAGTAGTTATTTTGTTTTTAATTTCAACTAGGTTGGAAAATGTTAAAAAGTATAATTGTATAATGTACCATTTGAAAATACATTGGTTCTTCTGAACTCATAAATATATTTATCAAAATCCATTAGAAATCAGTTTTTTCTCCCGTGACAATACCTTCCACATTTGCAAGAAAATTGATGTTTAAAGATGGAAGAATAACCTTTTATCAACCGGCTTCAGTTGCGACTCACAGCGGCGAAATAATTAATCTTCCATTTTTCGACCTGTAAGTGACAGAATCTAAGAATATGAATATTTTCTCTCAGGCAAAACAAAACGGTATTTTAGAAATAAGTTCAATGTTACTAAAAAAATTCTGTATGCAACGTGAGTTTATTATTTTTACATATCTGCTTTTAAAATGACATGTCTTTAGAAAACACAAGCCAAGAAATTTCATTGTGGCATGTTTGAGTATGCATCTATTTATGCTAAAAATTAACAGGAATATTTCCTATCAATTCATGTACTACAGTTTAAAATACAATTTATTGATTAACAACTTAAAAAAAATAATATAAATTTGTATTCTGGACATTTGAAATTACATTATATTTTTCCTAGATTCTGAAACATATTTATAAAAATTTACTATAAATCTGAATTTGTATTTTCCTCCCTGTCAATACCTTCCACCTTTACGAGAGAAACGATGTCTGAAGAACGGAGCATCACCTTTTATCACCCGTATGCAGTACCAACTCGGCGGAGAGGTGATTAATCTTTTCTTGACTTCGACTCTACCTGAAAGTGACAGAATCTTAGAATGGAAATATTTTATCTCCGAGGAAACAAGGCGAATTCTACGGAAGTATAATATGTCGTTTAAAAAAATGTACTATCTTATTCAACATGTATTTGTTATTTTTTTTTTTTCATTTAAATGTTCAAAAAGACTATTTTAAGTATAACCACACAATTGCAACAGAAGTAGACTTTCTCATTTTAATTAAAAATCCAAACTTTCTTTATAATATTATGTCGTTGCTGTTAATAATCAATTATTAATTCCTATTTGTAAAATTAATGGAATATTTTTACACTTAATAAACTTTATCTGCATTGTACAGGGTGATTTTTTTTTTTTAAGTCGTGAAAGTAAAATCCCATAACAAAAGAATCACTGATCCAAATGACCTGAAATTTCACAAGTATGCTCCCAAAGCTATGGAAATTTCTGAGCGGTGGTTAAAAAAAAAAACTTATAATCGCACCGACAGATGACGCTGTACATGCAGTAAAGTTGGGAGACGAGCTTGCGCATAGTCCAAGAGCTGTTAAGCATTTTAGGGAAGGTATTTGAGGTACCCTGAAAATTTGTGCAACACTTCTTTTGTAATGGCTGTATACAAAATCGAATGTCTGGCTGAAGGCTCGTGGCCCAAAAACTGTGCCAGACACGTGTCAAGTGCCATTTTCTTTTACTACCCAAAAAAAGGTATTTGAGGCACGCTGAGATTGAGACAGAATAATATTTATACTTAGAAAAAAATATTTTGAAAACGACAGGCACTTTAGTCGGCCCAAAAACTGTGCCAGACACGTGCCAAGTGCCATTTTTTGACTACCCCCAAAAAGTATTTGAGGCACGCTGAGATTGAGACAGAATAATATTTATGCTTAGAAAAAAATATTTTGAAAATGACAGACACTTTAGTCGGCACAAAAACTGTGCCAGACACGTGTCATGTGCCATTTTTTGTCTGGCACAGTTTTTGGGCCACGATCCTTCAGCCAGACATTCGATTTTGTATTCAGGCATTACAAAAGAAGTGTTGCACAAATTTTCAGGGTGCCTCAAATACCTACTCAAAAATGTTCAACAGCTCTCCTACTAGCACGACATACGCACAGTGGCAATAAAAGCCTGAAGCACGCACACCTCGTGTTCATTATTCTGATCTCAATCCCACCGATTTCTGCCTCTAGGGGTACCCAAGAATGCTGTGCATTGTGATGGTGTTACGAACTTAGCTGACCTGAAACCACGCATTGTGCGCCAGATCCACAGCATCCAGACGGATATTCTTTGCTTTGTAGTGGAACATCCGGTTTCACGTTTCCAAATCGTAGCTAAAAAACGGGGGACAGCACATTGAAAATCTCTTGTATTAGTCGTGCAGTTCCTTATGAATGCTTTGCTCCGTATTTTTATTTCGTTCTGATTCAGCGAAGGTGTTCGCAGTGTCTTTACCCAATTACTGCTTTCTGTATGTTTTTGATATGCTTAATAAAGTTTTCTATTTCTTGAAGTACCGTTCATTGCTTCCTCCCACTGACGATATTCTTTGTTTCTGTTAATTTACAGCGCCATCTGTCGGTGCAATTTTAAGTTTTTTTTAATCACGTCAAAAAAAAAAAAAAAAAAAAAAAAAAAAAAAAAAAAAAAAAAATCCCATTGCTTTGGGAGGATACTGGTGAAATTTCAAATCTCTTGGATCGCTGGTTCTTTTTTTATAGGGTTTTACTTTCACGACTTTAAAAAAAAATCACCCTGTATTTCTTCATATTAAGGAATATTAACAGCATTAATGCGACAAAGTAATTTTTATATGATAATCTATTCATAACTAAACAAGCTACTATTCAATTCTAAATCTACCCATGTCGTAATTATCAAAATGTACTAATTGTAAATTTACGTGATTCTATATTTATGTGTAAAATTCTATTGTGCTTTTTGTTGCAATATTTCTCTCGGCAGTATTTTGTAGCAATATTTCTGCCTCCTATAAACCTTCGGATAATTTTTCGGGTAGTTGCTGTGTGTTTTACATCTTATGCGTATTTTGAAATGAAATAGGTTAATCCATAGAAAATTATAACACCCTGTAATAATATACCGGAAATTTATGAAAATAAGCCGTAAACCGAATATATGGGGCTTTCTCACAATCTTTTGAGTTTCGGAAATAAAAATCTGGTGAAATTAAACTTGCTAAAATAACATTTTAATCTGATAGACGAATACCTTAATGATTCAAAATAAACGAAAAATTGTCAGAAGCGAATTTTTTTTTTTTTTTTTTTTTTTTTTTTTTTTTTTTTTTTACTTAACTGTGGTTTAAGTTAAACTTGCGAGTTTAATTTTCCTTACCATTTTACCACTCTCTCTATTTTCTTCTAATTTTTTACTTATAATGAATTTGCATAGTACCCACAGGACATTCAAATAAGAAAAATGACATTGTAGTATTTTTAGGACAATATTTCGGTACAACATTATCTTAAAGGTGTGTTAAAGAAGGGACGGAAGAAAAAAGAATGGGGGCGGTAATAGAAAAAAGTGATACTAAGGATGGGATGGTAAGGAAAATTATCACTATTTTTAGACAAATCATGTTTTAAGACTAAGTGATATCCACAATGTTCATTGATTTTTAGAAACAGTTATTTACATTGGATTAAATGAAAAAAAATAATTTATCTCGAAAAGTGCAGGAATGAACCTTGGAGACGGTAAGACTACCATTAAAGCCACGATGCTTGAAATGGATATTTAAATGCTAATTTAAATTCCTCAGTAAATTTCCTGTCAATGAATTTTAGACATTCTTTATGTAGCATATTTCTGCATGAGAAAAAACTTGAACAAAATTCTGTGGCTGCATCTGAAGTGGATTTCTCTAAAAGTTTAGCAAGAGGGATGGTAAGGAATCTAAAACCCAGGGACAGAGATAAAAAAATAATATCAACCATAAAGATGTGTGCAGGTTGATTTTTTGCTACATATTTATATGAAACAATTGACCCAGTTTAAGAAAAAAAATTTACATCGAATTACTTTTATTGAAACAATTTTATACAGACAGCTCCAAATTTAAAAATCGGCATCACTGACACGGGATGGTATAGGAGTTTTCCTGTTATTTGGACCCCCAACATCGTCCAAAACTTATTTATCTCGTTAATATTGTTATGCAGTCATGCAGTAGGATGTTCCACAGTATATGACATAAAAAAAACCTCAAGAATATGCATTAAAATAAAAATTATTATTCAGAGACATAAAATCAAAAGATTGTGAGAATGCCCCATATCCCCTTCCGCGATTTTCAACAAATTTCATTTTTCGAAAATGAATCCGTTTATAAGCCCTCTATCGCAAATTTTTGATTGGAATGTGGTGTACCTGTTTGACGTTTTTCAAAGATCGCCGCGCATTGCATTTTTTGTGTATTAAAAAAAAAAAAAAATCTTAGCATATTTTATTTTAAATATTTATGAAATATTCCTTATCTTGTACCAATTAATTTATGTTAATAAACATTAATACGAAGTATTTTCAAGAAAATAAAGTTTGTAAGACCCCTCCCCAGTTTGCCAATATTTCATGTTGTCAGAGATGGGGTTTTATTTCGGAATTTTACTGTATTTAATAGCTAAAAGTGTAATGTAAAAATAGTAAAATTTCTCCTTGGTAACGAATTTGGAATTAAACATTCAAGTAAAAAAAAAAAAAAAAAAAAAAAAAAAAATCTGTTTAATATATGAAAGAGTACATGAAAAATTTAACGATGCTATTTCAAATCATTGCATCATAGATCGTACAATTTTAGAAAATTCTTATTTGTTTTGATAATGTATTTGAGGGAGCAAAAACAAGTAAATAGTCAAATAAAACATTACTTTAAAAAATTTGAAACTTGCTGAACTTTGAAACTTTGAAATTACTTTGAAAAAATTACTTTAAAATATTAACTGAATTATGTTTTTAAGACTATCGTGAATTTTGGTTTAGTAAAATTTTGTATGGGATACATTTAATAAAAGATAAACCTAAAAGGATATTTAAAAGTATAATCATGTAGACAATTTACTTTTTTATTCATATTTTCCCTATTAATAGACAATTATGTGTTTGTTAAAGCATTACTTCTGTTAACTACTGAATAATTTTCATATGTTGAATAGGTGTTAGAGGTATGATAGAAGATATGTTACAATTAAGATTGGTAGCGTTTAAAATATTTCCTCTCTTTATAATGTATAAAAGTGTCTGATATTCCACTTGATCTTTAATTATATTACAAAACATATTATAATGTTATATAATTATGTTAGTAAAATGGAAAATAAATTCTATGAAATTTTAATTCAGGAACAGTGTTATAAATAAGCAATTTACGGATATAAAAAAAATATTAGAATTTTACATTATTTTTCTTTTAATCCTTTAACATTTTCAAAATTAATAATATTGGAATAACAGTAGCAGTAAATGATACAAAAATGATGAAAATGTTATAAATAAGCAATTTACGGATATAAAAAAAAATATTAGAATTTTACATTATTTTTCTTTTAATCCTTTAACATTTTCAAAATTAATAATATAGGAATAACAGTAGCAGTAAATGATACATTTACTTTTATAATATACTTCAAAATTTAAAAAAATATCCATTCCCCGAAACTTAGATAAAATTATTTAAATTTTTATAATGTTAATGCTTTCTTATTCTAGACTTAGATAGTGAAAAGATAACTTTTGACTTGAACTTCCAAATATATAGAATTTTGTATTTTAATATACTAAAATAAACTATACGAATGCAATTTGTCAAATCTGCTATGCGAACGCGAAACTCCAGAAACAAAAAAATATCCTTTAAATATGAAATAAAGTTCTACTTCTAAAAAGTCCTTCCGGCCAGTGCCCGGAGGAAGAGGTAGCTTTCATATTCCTTATTTTGAAAAAGCCAGCTTTATATTATTCAAACGCACAAAGCTCAATTTACTGCAAACCGATTATAGGAGATTCAATACTAATTTTTATTAATACTAAATCATTATGAATGAGAATTTCGCGAAATTAGTCAGCTTTATCCAAGCTGCTTTTATTTAAAATAACTTATATTTGGTTGCCAAATTCGGCGATATCTTGAAGTGCCTGCCATTTTAAGACAACATGGTGGATGAGGCTAACCAGTGAACTTGGTGGAGACCTTAGTAATTCCTGTGCACATGCTCACTCACATCGGAATCGGTTGATATATACGAGTGCTGTCGCAGGCAAAAAATCAGATTTTTCAAAATGTCACCCGCATTAGAAATTCAAACTGCTATATCTGAGCCATTTTTTAAAATAAAGACAAAACAAAAAATGCTCCGGAATCCTTATATCAAGATCAAATACTTAAAAAAGAAACCTTTTTCAATTTCTAATTTTTTTGCACCTTACTTTCAATATATTTTTTTTATTTACTGGCCGCCATTTTGAAACAAGATGGCTGATAAAGCTGGCCAGCGAACTTGGGCAAGACATTACTATATACGATCCACATGCCTTATTACATTGAAATAGGTTAATAAATACACGTGTTATCGCGTGACAAATATCAGATCGTTTCAAAATGTCAGCCATGCTAGAAATTCAAAGTGCTATAATTCAACCATTTTTTAAGATATAGACGAAACAAAAACTGCTGTGTAATCTTTATATCAAGGTCACACACATAAGAAAAAATCTTTTCCAATTTCCAATTTTTTGATACTTCATTTTAAATTTTAAATTTAAAATTGTTTTTTAATAGCAGCCCTTCTCAAACAAGATGGCGAATGAAGCTGGCCAATGAACTCGGTCTGGACATTGGTATGTACTATGTACACACCAAGTTACATCCAAATCGGTTCATAAATACGCCTGTTATTGCGTGACAGAAATCAGATCGTTTCAAAATATCAGTCATGCTAAAAATTCAAAATGCTATAACTCAGCCATTTTTCTAGATATAGACGAAACAAAATCTGTTCCGGAATCTTTGTATTAAGGTCAAACACATTAAAAAAAATCTTTTTCATTTTCCAATTTCTTGGTGCCTCATTTAAAATTTTAAATTGTTTTAATTTTTTGTAAATGGCCGCCATTTTGAAACAAGATGACGGATGAAGCTGGCGAACGAACTCGGTCGAGACATTGGTATATACTATATATACACCAAGTTACATCCAAATCGGTTCATAAATTCGCCTGTTATCGCGTGACAAAAATCAGGTCATTTCAAAATGTCAGCCACGCTAGAAATTCAAAGTGCTATACCTCAGCCATTTTTTGAGATATAAACAAAACAAAAACTGCTCCGGAATCTTTGTATCACGATGAAACACATAAGAAAAAATATTTTTTAATTTTTAATTTTTTGGTACCACATTTCAAATTTAAATTTTTTTAAAAAATTTTAAATGGCCGCCATTTTGAAACAAGATGGCGGATGAAGCTGGCCAACGAACTCGGTAAAGACATTGGTATGTACTATGTATACACGAAATTTTATCCAAATCGGTTCGTAAATACGAGAGTTACAGTGTGATAAATATCAGATATATATATATATATATATATATATATATATCAACTTTTGAACGGAGGGTGGTTTCGGAGTCTGGGGGTCATGATAGATGAAAATATACCAAAATTGTTTGAAATCGCTTTCCTCCGAATGGCTGCAATAGGTAGCTTTTTGTAATGAAAGCTACCTAAAATAACAAATAATTATTTAATTGTCACCTTGTATAATTTTTTATTATTTTCAAAAATTTATTTTGTGTATTAAAAATTCATTTATAAATATATATATATTAGAGTCTTTAAAATATTTAATAATATATATGAATACACTGTAAACTCTTTTTTAAAGTGGATTTCGAAGGGAGGCCATTTTTTTAGCAACTTTACCCGAACTTTTTAATAGTGTAAACTAACCCCTCTTGTAAACAAATTGAGTTCAGTTTTTGACAGAAAATAAACAAGTTATAAACTAAATTCTAAAATAAACAGCTTTTTCTTTAATTTAATAATTTTAGTTAACCTATAAGTTAAGGGTAATTTCTTAATACAAAAGAATAATTTGGTAAGAACAAACAAAATGTAAAAAAAAATGCTTTAGAATTCCTTTTAAATCGCCCATATGGTGTCGCTCGACTGTTTAATTTTTGTAATCTTTTAATCAGGTTTTCTTCATAGTATTCTGACTTTAAAAACATCTTTAAAAAGTTTTTTTAATTGTATAGTTTTTTGAACGTGGCAATTTTAACAAGCTACACAGCCATTTTTCTGCGAAAAACGTGTTGTACGGAAAATACTGTAACTGCTTTATTTTGCTACATATCAAGATGAATTAAAAACCAAAATATTTAACATAAAATTCTTGACATTTTATGTAATTATAAAATTTTCATTAGACTGAAGGATCTATCCCAAAAACAGGCTTAAAACCCGGGGAAATAAAAGGTCAAACACCACATTTCGCTGCCATTATCGGACTCACCTTAAATTTTTTTCTTACACAGATCTCTTATAGAACTACTTATTTTTATAAATTTCAATCCTGAAAATGTTTTCCATTTTTGTATAGCTTATCAAAAACTGTGTTAAGTCTGTTTTTGGCAATTTTCACTAATTAATATCGCAAAAGCGACTGACTAAAAAATTCTGAAAACTTAGGATAATAAAAAACTCTGTAGTATAAAGTTAAATTGTATATTTTATGAATGAGACTTAACTGATTTTTGAATAACAGTTCACTGAAAAAGGTAACCCCCCTCTCATTCTCCTTTTTGTTTTGTTCTAAATAGCAGTATTACAGTTACTTTTTGCTTAGGCACGTTCAAATTGACGGTAAAAACAAATTTTACTCAGTATTGCTTAGTTTAATAGGGTAGTTGCATCTTTTCAAAACTTTCTTGGAGGGGGGTCTTTTGATGTTATTGTGCACAGCAGAAGAGCAACTGATACAGTTTCATTCTGACATATTTTAGAAATTAGCCTAAATACTCGATAAGAGGTTACTTCACTTACGCGAAAGCAAAAACACCCGTTCGCTAATGAAATTTTATAAAATATCTCGTTTACATACACCACTGTATCTTGTCTTATACGAGATATTTTATAAAATTTCATGTGCGTCTGAATGCAAAGCTGATGACGATCAAGGTTTGATCGAAATCACTCGGCGCCAATATTGTGAACGTTTTTAAGTTTTTAAAAAGTATAATATGTAAAATTATCTTTTATATTAAATGCACCTTTTAAGCAAGTTTTTCTTTAATTTTATTTGGCTATGGTTCAAGGTGTATGTAACATTTTCAACGATATATTTTTATTCATATCTACCTTTGAGTTAATTAACTGTTTAATTCTAAGAATTATATACTTTTTATTCACATATATATATGCTTTTAAATTACAACATTTTTCATGAATTAAGTAGCTCTATTTGGGTATATTTTTAAATAGGTTTTCTGATAATTTACATAAATGCCTTTTATCAAACATAAAGTCAATATCACATGAGAAATTTTGCCTGCAAAAGTAGTTTATTAATACAAATATAAACTCTAATTAATAACACTGGATTTAATTTTGTGCAAATTTTTATATTTTGCAATAAGCATTTACTTTTCTGTACCATCAAAACTCATTAGTTACCTAATTATTTAAATGAATGAAAAATAAATATATTAATTTGCAAAATATACGTTTTAGTTCTTTTTAAATAATGCAGGAAATAAATAATTCCTTTGCAAACATGTGTTTTTTGTTAAAATTTTGACAAAATAAATTTATTATTTGTCTTAATTATTATTCATTTTCCAATATTCTTTGAAAAATGACGTTCATTAGCATCTATACAAAATTAAAAGTCCCTAGGGAATATTTCATTAAATGGAAACCCTGAAAAATATTTTATGAACGCAATAGTCTACATTTTTCATAATATATGCTATTGAAATACCAATATAATCACGTTTGTGTTAAATCATTCAATTTTTTTTTCATTTAATTTAAATTTTGTATATTTATTTGCAAAGGAGTTCGATTAGCTTAAGTTTAATATATATATATATATATATATATATATGTTTTTATAATTAAACTGTATCCTCCAAGTAATTATAGTCTAGATGGATATTTAAACATAAAAGCTGATCACCATTTATATTTGAATTTAAAAGATCCTATAAAAGGAAAACTACATTTACCATATTTTTTGTTACTATTATAATAGGTGTTTTGAAATTTAATATCCTGTTAATAATATTTATCAATAAAGTGAGAATTATAATTTTTTTTTTTTTTGATATCATATTACAGATTTAAAGATATATTTTAAACTAGTTGACCCGCACGGCGTTGTTCGGTGACGTGATGAATGACCCTTAAATGTAGCTCAATGTAGCGGCCCCACCAGTGGCCGAGAGGTTCTGCTCTCGAAGCTGGTAGACGGGAAGTGCTGGGTTCGAACCCAATCGTGCCCGTCGGCCTAATCGTTCGGAGTTTTCGTGGTTTTCTTCGAACATTGGATTTCCAAGCGTTAATACGGGTTAGGTTCCCTTAGAAAGACCCCACGAAGGGCACCCCCCCCCTTAGGGCCTATATCCTCGTGTTGATAATTGGCCGTCATAAACACAACCAACCATTAATATCTTTAGCTCTATTTTGACTCAATTTATAGTTTTAAATGAGAAAATCGGGAAAAAATATTTAATTGAAAGAATATGATATTCGCTATCTTATTTGATGCGTAATTTGGTTTTTGGAGTCTATGCGATCGAAAGCGAGCGAAACCGCGACGGAACACACAGGTTTTTACTGATTTCATCGAAATTTCCACACATTTATTTTGTAAAAAATATTTATACTCGTCCGAACCTTTCAAATTTTTATAGGTGATGTAGGGGAGACTAGGGACAGTTGACCATACGGGAGGCTTGACACACCTATTAATTTTCCTATTTAAAGAATTTCAGAGTTTTATCAATAGGTGTCAACCAAATATACTGGAATGCTCAAACAACAGTCGTCTTCGTTTCATAGAGATAATCGAAATAGGTGTGGAAAAAATAAATTGTGAGGCGTTTTCAACCTAAAAGTTGTGTTTTTTAGAAATATTTTTAAGCTTTTTTTTTCAAATAAATTATATCATAGAAATTTAAGTAAGTAGGTTTAAAGTAATGCAGAAATATGGAGTTTTCATTTCAGGCATAAAGACTGTAAAGTAAGTTAGGCTTAATATAACAATGTGGTATTCTTTAGAAATAGTCTATGTAGGGAGGCTTGACCCAGGCAATGTGAGGGAGGGTTGACCAGATGCTCAAGGCTCCCTTAATTAAATGGTTTTTGAAATCTTTCTATTATACACTGTGCATAATGAAAAGTTAATGGTATATATATAAAAAAATATAATTTTATTCTGTAAAGCTTCAGTAAAATAGTATGGTGGAAAAGAAAATGTTTAAAACTATAGAAAAATGTGAAAAATTACTAGAAAATGGGAAAGTTGATAAGAACTTTTAGCCATTTAAATATTGCTTACAATAGGTAAATAGAAATAGTGGTAAAGACTAGAAAGGAGTAAAAATGATGAAAACAGTAGTCTTCCCTTTGAGAGGCCGTGGTATGTTTATAAAACCGCTTAATTTTAATTCCGAAACATCACCATTACAATGACACCATAATTTTGTTAAAGTCTTTTAATTTATATGCATGTGAAATATGGCCTTTACTTACTTCCAAATAAATTTGTTCATAAATTCCGGTGTGAGTCATTTATTTCAACATTTTAGTACTTTAAGTACTTTGCCCCTTAATGGTTTAAATCATGTTAATGATAAGTTAGTGCTCATGCGGTTGCAAAAGAACTTAGCATTGATCGAAAAAGTTTAGGAAGGTATGTAGAAAATTTTCTCCAGGGTGAATACAGTGAGATGAAGCTAAACTGTGTAACAACTACAGTTGTCAGATCGAGTGTCACAAAAAATAGAACAAGCAGATAAAAAAAAAGCGGGACAGTAGCTCCTAAATCCAGACATAATAATATGGAACGCTATCAAAACGGAACCTCTCTCTAACAGAATACTGCTTTAAATGTTAGAATTTCATTTTCCCTGCTGTACAATTGTACCTGCTCAGACAAAATACTGTTTAAAACAAAGTTTTTCTCCCCAGATTTGCGATTGCGTCTGAATAGGTTTGTTTAAGCCTCATATTTAAAAAAATAAAATTTTATAATAATTAAAGCATGTAGAAAAAATTTATTTTGCTTTTTTTTAACTGATTTTATTTCTCTTTATTCTATTTTCCCGTCGTAATCCACTTCACAAATAGTGCAATATAAAACAAAGTGGGTCAAGTCTTCCATATATTGAATCAATCCTCTCATATGTGGGGAGCCTTGACCTATTATTTTTCATGATTAAAATAAATCATATTTCAATTTTCTTATATGTTACACTTATGTAGCAATTTTATTTTGATAACTGATTGTATAACGAATAAAATGATATGTAAAATATTATTCCATGTTCAAAATTTAAAAAATAAAAAAATAACTTTGTAAAAAGTGAGTCATCCCTCCCTTTTCTCCCCTTAAATCTGGTCTATTGAGATGCTTTAAAAAAATCGTGTTAAAATACGGACATTTAGTTGCCTTCAGCGTGGGAAAAATATCGCCCTCGTGAGGTGCGAAACGACTTGAATTCGCCGGGAAAGGGTTAAAATGAGTATTTCTAAAACCAATTGCACCATCGATTAGAAGAAGGATGTGGCTTTAAGCACACATTTTTGGTTTGTCGGTACCTCTAAAATTTCATCCTGTTCAAATAACATAGGAAAACTTTTTTTTTTTCTTTTTTGAAAAGATTAACTGCGACATTTTTTTCAAATTGATTGCGCCATTGGCAACGTAAGAGTAAAATCTTGCGGAATATTTCTTTCAATTTTAACTGTACAGAACGCTTCGGCCCATTTAGCTTAAAACAATACTATTAAAAAACACAAATAAAATGTTTCTTCACTACCCTCTTAGGCATAAATGGTTTTTTTTTACATGCGCAAGAGCTGTCCTTGACTGGTGATAAAATACAGTAAATTCTGTCTAAGGCGGACTCTGTATAAGCCGGAAATCTGTCTACCGCGGAAATTTTTTCAAGTCCCGGCGAACCCATAGAAAATTACATTAATTCATGCTGCATAAGGCAGAATCTGTCTGACGCGGAAACGAAAAGGATTTTAAGGTCCCACCGAAACCAAAATTTTGCATAAGGCGGAAAAAGGATAATTTAAAAATGAAAAGCGTTTATTTATTAAACTTTAAAACTGATAAGTCAAATAACTCAATGTCGAGCATGTTAGCTAAAATTCCGTAAGTTTTTAAAAAAGTTAATTCAAAAGAACAGAAACTTTAAATTTTAAGGAATTTATGCTTATGCCATTTTTTCATATGCAAAATTGCATCTAAAAGTTAATATTTCTAGTAAAATGAACATTTATGAAAATGATTACGTATTTTCGAAAGTACATTATATTATACTTTAAGATTGTACTCAAATTCAAAATTATAGCGTTCTTACTCATTCTCGAAGTTTTTTTTTTTTTTTTTGGTGTGTATAAACTTCCAATATGAATGTATTACAGCAGTACTAAGAAATTGAATAAAGTTTCTCATTTATCTTTAAAAAGACAAAGGATCTTTCAAAATTTCAGTTTTCAACCGATTTTCTAGTCAGGAGAATCAATAAAAGATCGTCATCTTCCAGGGATTTTTGTTTTTTTTTTTTTTTTTTTTTTTTGGGGGGGGGGGGAGCTTTTTTGCATAAGCCGAAATATTGTCTACCACGGAAATTTTTCTCAGTCCCGACCGATTCCGCCTTAGACAGAGTTTACTGTAGATGACTTTTTGATGAGTGTAAGATGCAATGTTTAATTAAGAGCTCAACTATTTATTTTTAAATTAAAATTCTGAGTCTCAGTTGTATCACATATATTTGGGCTACCTTCACAAGCATTTTCAGCTTCGTACGTGCCACAAATTTCGTTAGCCATGGCACACACACACACACACACATACACACATAGACAGACACATGGAGCGAAACTTTGTTTTATTAGTATAGATGTGCTGTCTACCATTTTCTTTCAACAAGGTTAAAAAGCAGTATTATGGTCTCTGTATCGGTAGGAAACATAACAAATTGAAAATTACGAATATTATGGTGAATCGCAATTTTCATTTCCGATCAATTTCTGATATTAACACAATGATACAACTTTACAGATAATCGCGTAGCGCAAAGGATCATCATTTATGTTCTGTTTGCTAAAGTGATATGAAATACAATATTGGCCAATAATAACAGTTTCGTTCTAAAATATTTTCTAAATGCACCATTTTTTAGATTGTAGAGAACAAGGTAAAGCAAAGCTTCATCTTGAATATAACTTTTTCATTGTAGAATGTCAGGTTGTTGAAGTTGAAAAACCATTAAAACTGTGAGCATTGATCCATAGTGATTTTCAAATACAAAGTATTTGATCGACCTTGCGAAAGAAGAATTCTGCAAATATTATACCGGAAATGAGCACGAAATTGTTTTCCTTTGATATTCGTCGTATTTATTCCTTCCACTATAGCTGTCACCGGTCATTGCCCCTTTATAATGTACCTTTGGAAGTTCAAAAGAGTCCTTTCTACTCTTTGTGCGTGTGATGATGTTTCATTATTACTAAAATTGTCCTTTAAGGGGGCCGTGTAACTTTATTTGAACAAAATCGACCCCAAAATTGACATTTCTTTTTGTGTGTATTATTATTCTCATATTTGTAGTACGTCATTCGTAGAAAACCGCATTCAGATGTGATTATTTACGCAATGTTACAAGCGTTCACAAACAATTTCTTGGCATTTTGATATAATTTAAACCTGTTTTTCTCAATACTGATGTTTCAGCTTTTTTTTTATGTTCATTGCAACTTAATTTTTTATCAAAATCCATGAAATTGATAAGGAAGAATCCCGATACTGCTTAAAAAGAGACTGTCTATGCATTTTAAAATTCGACTTCATTAAGACAATTAAATTTGATTTTTAACTTACTATAAGGCAGAATTTTGATAAAAATAGATATGGAATTTTGAAAAAGATCTCTATAAAGTTAACTTTTCAAGGGATTACTAAATCGATGCACAGATATTTTTATAATAGAGTTTTACATGATTAAAATCCAAAATAGAGGAAATATCTGAAAAATAAAAACGCAAGAAGCATTTTAAAATTTAATTTTAAATTTTTAAATTTAAAAAAAAGCTCAAATGTATAATAAGTTTGGATTGTTATAAAGTGCTCTATATACTTATGATAAAATGTATATTTGCAAAAAATTTCAAATCTCTCTTATGATAATTAAAAATAAAATTTAAAAAGCCCACAGTCCCCGTAACAGATCGCTGGCATTTTCGCCGTTCTCCTATTTTTCCGGACGGAATATTTTATCACGCCAGACTTTACGCTCAAATCTTTAAATTTTATACATTTTATGTGACTTTTCTATATTAATCCATCACTGAGCTAGGCGCTTGTCCATTGTCGGTTCGGTTCTTTGTTTTTATCGCAGTAATAGTCCTCTTTTTTAATTTTCCTAAATAATGTTTCGTTATATTTTTTATATACTGTTCACCCCTCCGTAGTTTCTCACGTTTACAGGCTGGTTCAACTTTGGCAGTATTTTGCATTTTTTTTTTTTAATACCTCAGTAAAGTGGGCCGGAAAAGGACACATACGATCTATAGACTTGGTTTAGTAGACAGAGCAAGCTATGTCATGCAGCAAAAGTAAAAGTATATGAGGAAAAACAGTACCGCGTAAAGAAACTTCTTAAATACATCATATAATGAGAAGATAATACAATGGACTTCGAAATCATTTTTCTTTCTTATTTAAGATTAAACACAAATGCTTTATCATTACGTGAGACAAAACTAATAAAAACTCGAAATGTTCAGAAAAGTGTATGTGTGGGGGGAGGGGGGGGGGTCAAACAAAGAGAACTGAACAGTTCATAAGAAAATGGTAGAAAAAATTTAATCGGAAATTAACAAATGGTTTACACGACATTTACAGTAACAATAAGAATTGTAGGAAAAAGTCAGAAACAAAACTAAACATTGAAATTATATAATATCATGAATATCATAATATCATAATATAATGATTCAATAATATCATAATAATATCATAATTCAATAATATCATAATATAATGAATACGTGTAATAGAAATAAAATGAACGTGGGAAACATAAAGTTAAGATCACTATTTAATTAGGCTCCTACATTTAATATATATATACGTGATGCAACGGCAGTAGAAGTTGGCGACAATCATGTTTTCCTAGGGTTCCATTTACTTTGCAATGACGAAAATAGAAAATATACATAATGGAAAACAGTCAACTGAGCTAAATTCCACTTTTATTTAGCAAATTAAAGAACAGTTTTGATAGGAAACGTTCATTTTACTCAATACTAGACAAGATTTACTCCAGATAGTAATAGAAATTTGTGACGAAAAAAGGAATTTCGCGTACTCTTTCGAAGTATTACAACATCCTCCATATGAACGCTGACCTCTCACATTATTATCAATGTAGTCAACAATTCTTCGTTACACACGTCGATACCCAAATCTAGCTGGTTTCTGCATACACTCTGCACACTGCCCCGGAACACATTTCTGTACACGGTTGGTACACCATATGCACATTATATGAGCTTCTAAACTTCTGAATTAAATTCCACTGCATGGCACTGCTCCGAACTTTACTGCATTTGACTCAACTGCCCTCTAACAGACTAACTTCTGACATTCTACTACTACATGCTACTTCCTTTTTCTACTACGTATTTGACTGCTGCAATCTGTATATACTTTACCGGCGCAAAGTTACAAAATGATCAGTTGATTATTTTCCTCCAATCATATTCATATTCTGGACGGTTTATTTACTTCCGGTCGGATTAATTTTGAGGTGAACCAGTTTCCGGGCGACAAAGATTGTTCCAAAACATTCCATAACCCTTCAAACAGACGCGCAAGGCGTAAACAAACTCTAGTCTCTGCTTTCGAGATGTCTTGTAAAAATAGCTTTTTCTCCCGAGAAACGATTTTTAACAAAAAGAAAAATGAATTTATTTCTGCGTAAGTTTTAAATCATTGAGATATTCTAGTTGGCACCTGGGTATTTTTTAATGAAAGAATGAATTTCAAAGAAATAGTTTTTTTAGACGGGATAATTTATGAGTAATAATATTTTAGCAATTAAATAAAGAATTTGTGGGAATATGATATACCGGATTTTAATAGCGGATTTTAATAGGCATTTAAATAATAGAAGGTTTTATTAAAGAAATATAAATAGAACCATTTTTAGATATCGCAGTTTGGAAGAAATATTATTAGATGGATTAGGATCTTATAGAGATTAATAGACTAAGGTTTTAACTTAATAAGCAGGTATACTATATGGAATATTGTGAAAAACGGAAATTTATATAGAATACTTTTGACCTTGGCGAAAAAATAATAAATTTTGTAATACAGATATTATTTATAAACACATTTTACATTAAAAATAAAGTTAGCGTTTTGAAAATTAGAACTCTTCCGGAGAACAAATACCATTTACCAAAATATTATTTAGAATTGTCTTGATTACAAGCAAAACAAAGAGCTTTTAAGCTTTTTTAAGTTATTTACTTTAGTTTATTTGTAATGGTGACATATTCTTTGTAGTGATAATAATACATTTTTAATAAAGTATAAGGCTCGGCTGCTGCACTATGCTTCAGGATGCCCTCATTTTATTTACATGGGATAAGTATCGATTCGGCTCTATTATCTAAAAATACTTAAATTAAAATATTGTTTAATTTGTTAATATTGTTAGAATTTGTAAAATATACGAAATTTGTGATTATTTGAATTTTAATTTACATATTTACTCATTCTTGATATTTGTTTTTGAGTATTTCAGATTTTTTTTTATGAATCACATACCTAAATGGAAATTTATGAATATTTTTATAAAGAGCAGCCCTTTGTTCTTGTAATAGGATTATTTTCCATCGAAAAATAAAAACGAAAATCTATTTTAATACGAAAATATATTTTTAGCATATGAATCAATATTTCACAAAAACTATTAAATATCAGATTACAGAATTAGGGAAAAAGTATAGCGAAAGTTTATGCATTCTTCCCAGCCCTAAAAAAAATCCCAATGCCATAAATTGAACAGCTTTTTCTATATAAAATACCGCAAGATATATGAAAAGTAACATAATTCTTCAGAAATTTTGATATAAATTAAATTTATTACCTATTCCATTCAAGTAGAAGAAGCGATGTTATTATCCTTAAACATATTATAATATTTAAGAAATATTTATTATTTCAAAATGAAATATAAAAATGGATAATTATGGTATGTATAAGCGCTGAAAAACAATATATAAAAATCCATAAAATTTTCAAAACACATTGAAAAGCTGCATGATATTTTTTCTCAAGCCTATGTCAAGAATATCCTTTGTCATATGCTAGTTTTAAACTTCATATTTCGCCTACAGCGCTGAGCTTAAATACGCATTTGTGAATATTTTTGTTTTAACTTTAAACATTCCACTGTCTTTGAGCAGTTGTAGTTCATCACATGGCGCGTCATATATATCTAAAGAAAATGTTTAAAATATTTTCACTGTCCGATAGCTATGAAGAAATTTTTGTACAGCCCATACAGGTTGAAGCTATCTCTTATAATCATACAAAAAAATTTCATTAGGTGTTTGTCATTAAAAATTATATTAGAATAAACTGTAAATATCATCATGTTTTTAATTAAAAATTTTAGTATGATTGCAAAAAAAAAATCTTTACAGCAAGTAATTTTTAACAATAACTAAAAGTAAATGGTCACATGACTATTACTTAACTTGTTACACTGGTACATACTTTATTAATGCCGGTTGGTACGAAATAGCGAGAGTAATTTAGTACAACAAATTATTTCTATGACAACACTTTTATGTTGTCACACTCTTTTTTAATTGAAGAGTTGTAAATATCTCTCATTCTTTGAATTATGATAAAATATTTCACATGCATTCGTTACAAGAAATCTATTATGTGACGACTATTGTAAAAACATGTAGTAGTACTGTGTACCCTAACAACATAAGATAAGCCCACGTCTTCGAAAATTAGAGAATTTACTTTAAGTGGGAAAAAAAGATAAAAAGATGAACGTTTGATCAGTATATACTTTTTAGATACTGAGAAAATCCTTACAGGATCGTCAAAACTTGCCCTTTATAACAACAAAAGGGTTTTGAAAATGGAAGCAACAAGTTAAATGTAATAAGTGGATACACATGAAATACATATACTTGGTGTCCCTATAACAACCGGAGCATTTGAAACATGAAATAAAGAAACATGGAGAGAGACAGAAAATGTCATTTGCTGCATTCTACGTCATCTGCTGCATTCTAACAAATTTCAAATTAATTTTGAGAGCTGAAGGAAAACGTTCTCCAACAGATCTCCATACGATACATTGTCGTCCTGCTGCTATAATGTGCAGTTGATACATTTCTTACTGTGAAGACATCGTTTATTTGTTAGAACAGAGGATAATTCTTGTCTTAGAATTGCACTGCCTGCAAAACAGTATTGTAAAAAGAAGGCGCAGTTTTCAGAGGACGTTTAAATTACCCAAAAGATCTCACAAAAATCCCATTAAAGGACATGTTCCAACGAGTTAGGAACGTATTTCATAATCGCGGTGGGAATGCCGGGCGATCGCGTTTTCATTCACTGGGGCGAATATTTTGTCGTTGAGCAAGTGATCCAACAGCGACGTTTTATTTCGCCTCGTAGCAGCTGAAGCTGAACAAGATACATATTCACATAATGAATCGTACGCCACAGCCCCCATCTGTTTCGATACAGTAATTCAAATTCACCAAAACCTCGGTACTGCTGTCATTAATGCACGCGATATATTAGCACTGCTGCAACAAATAGATGCTAACGAAATTGATGTGGGAAACATTTGTTGCTCCGATCGAGCATAGTTTTCACTGGATGACTTCTAACTATTGCATTTGGGAAATGAAAATCACAATGTTGTCTTACCATCATTTCCGCATCCCCGAAATGTATGCGGCTAGAGTCACCATTTCATTCAAACGACTCATTGGACCATTCTGAGACGCCATATTTTACACTGCATTCCATATCTTTAATTTCTTATGTTTTACATCTATCTCTGATATTAATAACATAAAGCATTGTCAAATGTCCTCGTACAAGTATTTAACCCTTAAATGACTGACTTTTCAAAAATCATTGTAATAATGTTTTTCGGCTTTCATTTTTTAAATAAATCATAGGAAAATTACTTTTAAAAATCATATTTTGTTTTAAGTATAGTTTACCGCTAAAAAACAGTTTGCTACTAATCGTCAATACTGGTGTTTAATTGGAAAAATAATTTCTCTTGATAAAATTCTATAATATTAAAAACACAAGAATTTTAGGAACTATAATAAGAAATAAATTTTACTTGCTCACTGCAGGTCAAAATAGTGTATTTCGCAAGCTTCCAAACAAAACAAAAAGAACAAGTAGCAACATTTGAAAAAATAAATTTATCTTTATTCTTAAACAACACAGATGTTGCCATCTAAATGTTGAAAATCAATTTAATAATATTTTCATAATGTATTTTATTGGCAACATTAGGCATTATAGCTCCAATATTATTCTAATAGTATTTTAGAGCCTAAATTCGGTATGTTGCCGAAAAGCAACACCAGGCATTTAAGGGTTAAATGCCCTCCTAACAGGGCAATGAAAGTTGAATCCTACTCTCACCTGACAACTCACTGTCAAAAGAGAATGACACCTGATTTTTTTCTACATACTCATGCTCACTGTCTACATTCAAGTAAAAGAAAGCTACTTCACGATAAACTAGGCTAATTTTGTTTCTTGTTCTATTTATTTTATTATAATTTTTAATTAAATAGTAATATTTGAACAAAATTTATTACATTACATTTTAGAGTAAATTTTCTTTCCGCTGATATATAATTCAATTATTCAAGACTGGAGTAGCACAGTTGAAAATTATTCCAACAGAGCGAAAAATGTCCAGACTAGGAATCGAAACTGGACACTTGGCGTGTAGTGACGTGCTAATGCTGTACCTGTTAAGCTATCCGGACGATACCTGGCTGGCATAATTCAGTCTTATTTGTTGGATATGGCTGCGAACTGCAGAGTTAGTTTCATTCATCTGAGCTATAAATATAGCATTTACATGATGAAAATGTGGTTTTACGCGAAAACTCTTTTACATCATGTAATTAGGTCATAATGAAGAGAACGAATATTTTTTCCAACGAGATTAAATCATATTCAAATCTGGAGAAGCATACTTTAATGGTACTGTTTAAACAGAATGTTGTGTCATGAGCCATGAAACCTCAAAAACATTCCTCTTCAAAAAGGTTTTCACAATTTTAGCCACAATGGTATATATATTTGTGTTTGTGTGCAATCATATTATATAAAGGAAAGTCTGTTAAAAAGGTTAAAACATAATTTATTTCAAATATCATAAAATGCCGAACGTATTTTTAGTTGTTTGAATGTATATCTGTGTTTGTGGGTAAGTGTGTGTAAGTGTGTGTGCAAACAGATAAAGGAAAATATGTTAAAAATGTTGAAACATGGGTTCTTAATATTTCAGATAGAACAAATGGCCGAACGCAGTTTCAGTTGTTACATAAATTATCCGTTGTTAATAAAAAGAATGGTACTGTTCGGTTAGCCAGGCGCCAGTGTTATATATACATATATATTTATATGTACATGTATGTATATATAGATATATATTTGCATATATATATATGTGTGCATATATACAATATGTGTATATGTATATATATGTATATTTACATATATGTATATAAATATGTATATATAACACTGGCGCCCGGCTAACCGAAAAGTACCAAAAGAAGTAAAAAATCTTTTAATTTACCAGAAAAAATAAAATCCATGTTATATATTTGTATTACAGTTGTTTGCAGTATCGCATTTTCTAAAGAATAGAGAAATCAATTCATGTTTTTAGTTCTAAAATATAGAATGTAAGATTTGTGCAAATAAAAGTTGTAAAGATTATTGGCTATTAAAATTTCATTAAATCGTCAGCAGGATTATCAACAAGCAATAATGTTTACTTGTAAAGGAACTTGGCATTTTTTTTTCTTTATTTTTCAGATGCAAACAATTTTATTATTATTTTTAATTATCTGAAAAAGATTTCAAACCTTTATGTATGTATATACTTGAAAATAATTAACTTTTATGTCAACAATAATTTAGTGAGAACTCAAAAGTCACACATATTTAAAGTTATTTAAGCTTGGACGTAATCATGAAATGTTATTTCTAACAATTTGTTTGCAAAAAACTGTAAATTATAAAAGACGTTTGTATTTTAAGGCAACTCTGTAAATAATTCTCCACAGTAAAACTTTGATTCTAAAAAGTATTATATTCATTTATTTAACATCTATTGTAAGACATTAACAAATTTTAATGTCAACACGTAAAGATGAACATTGAAATCTTCGACTAGTAAGGTGAATGTTTTAATGACACCAGAAAGGTTCGAATTGAAGAAAACTGACTGAAGTTTAAGCATACATTAGAAAGCTTATAATTAATTTGGACTTTTACTTCTATTTGCAGACAATGTACAGCACAATTAATCTTTAATAACTAGTTTTGCAACGATTTTAATGTTCAGGCTCCAAGTTTTTTAGTCCGCATTTCTTTTTTTAGACTGCTTATTAGGTAGTATATTGGTTATGCATACAAATAAACTTTTTTTTTATTTATAAGAAATAAAATGATAATTATTTTAAGGATTTTCAATGTTGTTTTATAATTTTTATTACTTCTTACAAATATTTATTTTTGTTTAAGATATAATCGTGAGACAACTTAATAATCATTAAAAGGAATACAATACGACTCAAAAATGTGGAGATAACCCTTCAAAAATCTTGTCAAACGTAGATTTACAAGATAAACTTTGAAAAAAGATAAATTTTTCTTCCTGTGTTCTAAAATTTAGTAATTATTTTTTTCTGTAAGACATAAAAAAAGAAAGGAAATTTAAATAATAGAGGAATCTAGTTATAGTCCTCTTAATCCACTATCAAACTTAAGTGCATTTTCCCAATTATAATGTTTCTGGTTATCTTAAGCGAAAGAATGTTGCTATTCACAACAGTCTACTTCAAAAATAAAATTTTTTAGTCCTTACTTCAATTGGACAGAAATTAAATATTAATTAGGGCAATGTATTTATGGTAATTTAACTATTTAATTATATTTTGAAATTTCCTGTTTATTCAATTGTAAATTTCAATTACTATTTTCATCTTTTTCTTTAATGTTTAATGTGTATTTTACAATTTTAGATGCTAATCATTATTTTGCACAATAGCAGGAAAACTCATTCATTGATTTTCCATAAGAAATAGTTCTTTTTATACTAAAAACAGTTGGAAGGAAATTCCGTAAAAAAATTAAGCACTTAACGATTGGAATATTTTTATGCTATTAAATAATTTACTTTTCTGATTAAAACTTGAACGTAACGTATACTTTTCTATTGCTGAGAACTTTCGTTAAACAATTTAATATTATTTTGTCTAATTCATGTAGGAAATTCCAATTTCTATAAAAGTATTAATTTAGCATTCTAAATCCATCTACTGAAAAATATCTAAGATTTTTTTTTACCTTGAATAATAGGCATCTTTCAGTTAAAAAAAAAAAAAAAAAAAAAAAGAAAAAAAAATCAGCTCTAAAATTCTGAATTTCCTGTAGACATCTTTTTCAGTTGCATACTACACCTTTTACGTACAAACACACACAAAAAAAGAATATACAATTTACCTCTAATTAGTTTGAAATTCACACAAATTGTGTACTAGTACGCTTTCTACACAAACTAATATTTCAATTTCTAAAATATACTGCAAGGCAAATTCAATAAATATATCTAAATAAATATGCGACATAAAATAAAGCAATGAACTATCCCCCGCCCCCAATTTTTTTTTTTTTTTTAATTATATATTTTATCGAGACACATTAAAAAATATTCACTGTAAAAGCCAGTTATTTTTTTCGAAACCCTTACGACTAATTTACTTCGAAAATTCCAACCAATTTATTCTTAATTGTATAACAGAGGGTGAAATGTTTCAAAAATCATTGAATAAACACAATTTCAACGACTGAAAAGATTCTCGAACACTTTTAACAATATTTGAAATATTTGAAATTTTCGTTGAATGTTTGTATGTTATGGTTTTAAACGATATACGTTGTATCAGTGAAGCGTTGAAAGAGAAATGTAAAATATTTTTTAAATGTTATTAAAATATTTTATATTTATTTTATATTTGAATAGCTCTAACAATATTTACTTATCTACATAAATTACAAATCGTTTAATCCTCATAAATTGCTGAAAAATACAATAACATAATCATGGATGTAATACAAAATATGTAATTAAATTAAAATGATTTCGTGAATGGATCCTGATAACTGATGACGTTCATTGTTGATCAGAAAGAACAAAACATAAAAAAGTATAGTGATACAGAAAAAGGCAGATATAGAAAACGCAATATATTTGAAATTTACATGAAGATTCATAAAATCTTTATCACAACTGAGATACAAATTTCATGTTAACTATTAGTTTTCTGTAACTATGTTGTAAAGTATTTTAAAGACTGTTTCTGTAAATATTGCTACTGTTGGAAAAAGCTATTTCGAATTGATGCAATCGTTTTTACTTCACTAATGGCATGGAATGTACAAAAAATGAACCCCCTTTCTTTGACTTTCATATTTTCTAAACCTATAAATGAACTGCAGATTAAAATTAAATCGAATCAGATCTTTTTTCTCCATATGATGAGTGAAGGACACGGCTATAATTTTGAGAGCGATTAATTATTTGCTATCATCATCAGATAATAGCTGAGAGTAATTATTCGAGCGATGATAGAAAATACTCTATAAGGAGGTATTAGAATCTTTGATGTAAATAGGAAATCGTAAAAAAGGGAAAATCCCAAAGACAAAATCTCAACAAAAGAGGGTTGGAAGTACTGTGTGACGGTGATAGTAATCGCAATCAATTAAGGAGGTGAATGGTGAACAGAAAAAACCCTCGAAAGTTGACCCAGATAGAAATATTGAACAAATTTGCGAAGACTGTGTCGATCCATTAGATTGGCTAACTTGGACGGAAATCATAACAAATTTTTAACAAAAAAACAACGGTTTACTTAACAAAATATGTCAAATGATGCGTGCAGTGAAATTTCTTAAATGACATCAACTAAACGTCAAGCTAACACAAAGGGAGCAAATTTCTCACGCAAAATTGCTAAATATTAAGGTGCTTTATTCAGTTAGAAAGCTGTCATTACAAAGATCCTTCAGTAGAATCACAAATTATATTTAGCAATAGTTTATATTATCAATGGACACTTTGAGTCTCGGTGCTTTTTCGTTCAAATAGAAAAAATAACTTTTAACAAAATTTCTTAATCGTGTCGGAACAATTTATATTCCGACGTTCTGGGTAGGCTTCTCTCCTTCCACAGAAGGGATCCACCCTTATGCTAGAAATCTTAGAGATACAGGTTGTTCTGAAAATACTCTATTCCATGCGAAAAGTTAAAGATTTTGCCACTGCAACAGTTATCATATTAAAATATCTTTGCAAAATACTAATGACAACTTAATTCCGGGGATCAAAAATGTTCTATGGTGAGAATACACAGGAGGGTTGCAGAAAAGTATGACTAAAGTTTCATTTTATTAATATTAAAGAAAAATAACTCAGGTTCCTCATTTGGCGGAAAATCTTAACAACGCAAAACAAAGAAAAAATTCCAAACCTCATTCAATCACTAAAGTTCCCTTGTTAAAAAGAAACTCGGCATACTATCACAATGTCACAGAGGAGTAAAAATCTGGATTTCAAAAAATTGACAAGATAACTTATAGACATTATAGAGATATGTTTTTATCACCAAAACAAACTTCTCGTGAGTCATAATATGAAAAATAAAATATTCTTGCTCCTTTGAAAAAAGCTGTATTATGTAAAAGTATTATATTTTTTAATTGAAAACTCAATGTAAGAAGAAATCTATTTTTTTTTTTTTTTTTTTTTTTTTTTTTTTTTTTTTACTATGCAAAAATTATTCATTTCAATATACAGAACTATTTCTTAAATAGAATATGAGCCCAGATTATAGAGATGGGTCAAGGAAAAGTATAACTAAAGTTTATGCAAGCCTTCTCGAAAAGTAATAAATTTGAAAAACTATGAATGTCAGAACTTGATTCTTCTGAATCGAGGCATCTTCTTGTTAAAATCCTTGAAGATAAATGAAACGTTAAATCTTTTTGAAATTACTTGATAAATAAAAGTTATGGCATAGTAAATTTGTGTAAAAAAAGCTTGGCTTCCGCAGTTTCGGTTACTCGTTAACTAAAAATATTAGAAGAAATATAAAATATCAATAAAGAATGGAAATTATATTGCAAGTAAGATTAGAGTAATTTTATAACGTCGAAGTATAAAAATGCTTTTGAATAGTAATACGCAATTTTGTGCATATTTATAAAAAAATAGGGATATTATTCTTGCAGAGTCTTTGTTTCGTGTGATGGTGTTCATATAGAATATGAAAATAGATGTACAGAAAGTATGTAACCTTGCAATTTTGTCTTTGAAATATAATCTTCTTTTTTTATTTAAAAAAAAAACCATACTGATGGGAAAAAAATCATGCAAAATATCATTTTACCAACTGAGTGAAAATGTGTCAAGTACAGGATTTGAACCCAAGTCATTGGATTAAGCTTCCAGACTTCTTCCAAATAACAGAGCCTGGACGAATCGGCGAACATATTTCATCCAAACATTTGACAGTGATATCTAGTCTTCTATCTGAAACCTTTCAAAAGATTACTAAAGGAACACTAATAAATGTTAATTAAAACAATTACAAATATTTCAATATTTAATCCCTATTAAAATAATTAAGTATAAGATTCAACGATAAGTATAAGATTCAACGTTAATTGGAGTACATTTGTCCGCAGTTCATTATATTACAATATCTCAGATAATGAAGCAGGTCTCATAGCAAAAAGTGTGTCTGATGTGCAATGCGGCTTTACTCATGATAGCTTAATTAGACGAATGTTGACAGATTATAAGCACAGATCATAAGTCAGAATCTCAGACTGCATATTTTTTGCTCCGATTGGAAGAATCACAAGTGGTATGATTTAACTTCTATCGCTGAATATTTACTCTTTGATTAGAGAAACATTTGCTGATGCTAATACCTTACATTTTAAAAATTGACAATATTTAATTTCAGATTCTATGGGTTTGGGCAAATGTTCTCAAATTCTTCGACAGTAAAAATAGAGCAGAATTATCGCACCCGTTATTTAAAAAATCCTGTTTTATTAAATTTTAGACTTTTTGAAACAAACAAGCAGAGTATTGTACTTTATAAAAAGTCAAGAAAACTCACAAAAGTGTTAGCAAACAATGTTGTGAATTTGCGTCATCTAATACCACATGATCTCCAAAATTTTCATCTTATAAATCTGAGAAGAACTGGTATTATTTCTGCTTCTTAAACTAGAGAATTTTTTTTTTATAATAGTTATAAAAAATAATAGAACTAGCCCCAAATATAGAAATGCATTTAAAATGAACTTCGTGAATACCTGACGTTTTCTAACCACAAAATAATCAGAAATAACATTATTTCTAACATATTTTTACATTCTTATTAAACTGAATTAACTACTCGAAGTGACGTACAACTTTCAAATGATTGCAGATAAACAAACAGCATTGCAAAAGAATTTTTTTATTGGCAACTTTTACCTCTCAAAATATAAATAAAAATATTTTATAATCATGTAATAAATTTACATTTTTACATTTCTTCCTTAAAACAAAGAACTAGAATTATATCATCATGTTTCTAATTAAAAAAATATCGTTATTAGAAAAATTTTAACTTGTTGTTCTGAATTAAAAATATCTTTGAAACAATATGTTTATTGTATAAATTATTTCAATACATAAAAATTTATGATTTATTAATTTCGCAAACAATATTTGAAAGTAGATGAGTCTCACTTTATATGACGATTTAAAGTAAAGAAATGTAATTTAATGTAAAATTATATGTGCTTAATATGATTACAATATAAATAAAGGCTTATAAAAACATTTTGATAAACATATATACTCGTTCCGTACACTGTAAAAAAAAAAAATCTGTAAAGTTACTAAAGTTTTTCTAGGAAAGTGATATTCCTTGAAATTTTTATGTAACGGCAACAACAAAAATTCCTGTAACAGACGCTATTACAAAAATTTTTGTTCTTGTCGTTACATAAAAATTTCTAGGAATTCCAGATTCCGAAAAAAACTTTAGTAAGTTTACAGATATTTTTTTTTACAGTGTACGCACAATCACCGTTATTTTAAAGATCAATAATGATAAAATACACTATTTTCGCAAAAACATTTGAAAAAAAATTATAAAAAAACCACGAGATCACATGCATAATGAAAGCTTACACAGAATGAAATAATGAAGAAATATGCAGATCTTGCAACTATCCTTTCAACTCGTCAACTTGAAGAGAAGACATAACACAGTGTTGACAAAACAAAAAAACAAAAGCATTATTTAACTGTATATGTCAAATGGTTCAAGCACAGCAACATGACATAGTTTAGATGAATTCAACTAAATTATAAGATAACCCAACAGGGGAAAAAATTCTATACACGATAATATACTGCTTTTAGACAATTAAAATTTCCCCTTTTAATTCATGAACGGCATGACATAATTAAATTATTAATCTTTAATAAAATGGCAGACATATTGAATATAAAATGACCAACCTCGCTACACTGGCTAATTATTTAAATTCTGAAAGAAATAATCTTAAACAGATCTTAAACAAAGAAAATTCTTATCAAGAAATATGTTAAGTGAATTGCGAAAATCATTTTATTTTTAACAATAATTTTGTAATTATATTTCTTAAGTATATGCATTGCAAAAACACACACAAAAAAAGTAAAAAATAAAAAACTAATGCTTATATAATAATTAAATTGTATAAATGATAATGTATTTATTCTTTATTCATTTATAGAGCATTACGATATATAATGCTTTTATCATATTAGTTATGAAGTATATTTCAATACATTATCATGAAATCCTGAAAGAAAGAAAGCGTTTTCCAATTAAGGTGGTAAATGCTGAAATAAATTAATTTTCTCTTTTTAATGCGCTCGTTATCCTGATCTTACACTCGATTGCCCAGAAAGTGCAGCTTAAGTATATCAAAAAAGAAATTACTATAATCGAGTTAAATTAAGTTACGGAAACGGGAAATGAAAGTTATAAAGTTTTCGATCAGTGATTATGTTATAAATAAACAATTTAGAAAGATAAAAGATAACAGTTTAAAAATACTTTAATAGCAATGAAGCATTAATATTTAGTAAAACGTTAAACTTAAGATGAAATAAATTGTATTTTATTTTTAAAAAGAATATGAACATGCACTGTAAAACAATTATGAAACGCTACTCCATAAAATTTCTGCATAAAAATAATAATGTAGAAAAAAAGATATCGGTACAAAATTTGCACAGAAAACTAAAATAATGACTAAAACTAAAACTTGCAGACTAAAATAATGCTTCTACGTCCCATATACATTTTACCTCCCCTTCCCAGGTGCACCCTGTAAAAAAAAAAAAAAAAAAAAAAAAAAAAAAAAAAAAAAAAAAAAAATGTAACTTTACTCCAATAAATTGGTGACAACATGCTGCCTCCAATTTTATGAAGTAATTTAACTTACATAATGGTGAAATTTAAACTGATATAACTTGTGTAATAAATATTACATATTAGTGTAACGTAATACCAGTTATATTAGTTAAATTACTGAATAAAATGCAGACAGCAAGGCTGTCACCAGTTTTATGAAGTAACGTTACAAAAATTGTTTACAGATTGTCTAGGATGCGCACTGTACAAAACAATTTAAAGCTGCATTTTTTTTATATTAATTTTATTTTAATGTTTACTTGCAATAAGTTCTATACAAGGCCGGCAAATTTCACATCTTAAAACTAATATGTTGTGGCCATCACAAAATTTTCTTCTATATAAATATGTCAATTAAATCATTTAAACAGTACAAGAAATAACATCGATTTAGTACCAATTCATATCAAAGTATATCTGAATTTGAAGTTTGAGGAAAGTTCGTGCATTAGTTCTTATAGCGGAAATTCTGAAAAATGCATCATAGCAGCGCCACCTGTTGAGAAATTTACACCAAAATATAAACATCACTAATTGATATCAAGGTATACTTTAATCTGAAGTTTGTTGAAAATCCAAGCATTAGTTCTTGAGATAAAGCTATTGCGGAAATCGAAAAAATGCAGCATACCAGCGCCACCTGTTGAGCGATTTACACCAAATTCAGAAAACGTCAGTTCATGTCAAGGACTAACTAAATCTGAAGTTTGATGAAAATGCTAGCATTAATTCTTGAGATACAGCTCTTGCAGAAATCGCAGCACAGCAGCGCCACATGTTGGGCGATTTACACCAAAATTTAAGCAGCACTAATTGATATCAGGGACTAACTGAATCTGAAGTTTCATGAAAATCTGTGCATTTTTTCTTGAGTTAGAGCTATTACGATAATCATGAATAATGCAGTATAGCAGCGCCACCTGTAGGGCGATTTTCACAAAACAGCAATCATCACCAACCTATATCTTGGACTAACTGAATCTGAAGTTTTATGAAAATACGTGCAGTAGTTCTTGAGATATAGCAATTGCAGAAATCGTGAAGAATGCCGCATAGCAGAGCCACCTTTTTGGCGATTTTCACCAAAAACTAATCAGGTCCAGTTTATATCAAGGTCTAACTGAATATGAAGTTTTGTGAAATTCCGTGCATTAGTTCTTGAGATAGAGCGCCCACAAAATTTTTGTCACATACAGACTCACAGAGTGACAGATTGACAGACAAAGTGACAGAGTGACAGACAGAGTGACAGAGTGACAGACAGACATTTTCTAAAAGCCATCAAATCTTGTGCAGGACATTCTAAAACTTATAAATCCGTCAAAAACCGGAAATCGAAAATTTTCACGAATCCAATACTTTCTTCTTGTAAAGATAGAAGAAAGTAATAAAAAAAGTAATACAATTCAGTATAAAAAGGCTTCTAAAAAGGCTTCTAAAAGTATAAAAAGTCTTTACGGTATAAGCAGGTGGTATACACTGACGTCATGAACGTTCATAGCAAGTGTATACGCTAACGCTTTATTTAAGAAACAGAGGGTATATGGAGCTTCCAGAAAAAAATCCAGAAGGTACACGGCGTATACCCTCGTATACACTCCACTACATCCCTTCTTATAACAGATTATTGTCTTGTTTAACCTCAAAATCGATCGCAACGTTTAAAAGATCATCATTACCCGTAAGACATGGTGACGTCACGGCGACGTCGTTGGGAAGTCACACTGTGATTTTGTGACCGTCGATGTGACGTCACGTGACGTTTATGTGACGTCATAGTGACTAGAAAGCGAAGTCGTTATGGCCATTTTAGTGGTCGTTTGTGACATCACATTGTGACCACTCTGTGAAGTCACGGTGAGACAAATTTGTGAAAGTGTGTCATTTGTGACTATTTTGGCATTAACTTTGTGACGAACCTGTGGCGAAAGCGACAATGCCTTGAAGTCACACTGTGACCAATTTGTGATATGTGTAATTTGTGACGAACTTGTCATAAACACTGTGATGATTTCAAATGAAAATCAAATTTCAGATTAATTGCTTAAAAGGCGCAAACGCGAACATAGTGAAAAAGATACCATGCTGGGGCTCGAACCCAGGCCATCATTATAGCGCACTGCCGTTCTACCGATTAAACCATATGGAACGATACCCAGCCTGTAAAATTTCTCTCTATTACATGTTGGCAAGGCTACAAACGCAGCACAAGATGGAATATTTATCGTGAGTCACCGACATGGGGCAAACGCGAAACTTAATTAAATCCAGCATTGATTGAAACTATATTAATAATTATAAATTTTTCCAGCAAGAACTATTTGCCTTACATACATTATTTCAAATGAAAATCAAATTTCAAATTAATTGCATAAAAGGCAATTTTAATTTGAAATATTGTATGCAAGGTGAATGTTTCTCCCTGGAAAAATTTCCAAGTATTAATATAGTTTCAATCGATATTGGATTTAATTAAGTTTCGTGTTTACCCCGTGTCGGTGACTCACGATAAATATTCCATCTTGTGCTGCGTTTGTAGCCTTGCCAACATGTAATAGTGAGAAATTTTACAGGTTGGGTGTCATTCCATGTGGTTTAGTCGGCAGAATGTCAGTGTGCTATATAGATAGTCCACTGTTACACATACAGATAGCCAGGGTTCGAGTCTCGGCATGGAATCTTTTTCACTATGTTGGCCTTTGCGCCTTTTAAGCAGTTAATTTCAAATTTGATTTTCATTTGAAATATTGTATATAAGGCGAATGTTTCTCTCTGGAAAAAAATTCTAAGTATTAATACTGCGATGAATTTTAAAATAAACTTTTGTTGTAAACATAAAATCTTATTTTTTACCGTAATTTTTAGCAAAATATCACTATTTTGGAGTTCTATTCTTCTAAAACATTTTTGATTTTTCCACTTGAAACACAATGCTTATCAACTGACATATTTTTTTTATTAAGTTTTGAGCTTGATATTGAGTTCAAGATTGATATTTAGAATGTGTAAGTTTTTTAATGTGTTGTGATTTGTCATTGCTTTATTAAAGACGAACATGAAGTCTAACGGATATTAATACTACTATTATTTATAGAACGCCATGATAAGCCACATTTATTTAAAATTTTTATTCCCGTATATATTGTATTTTTTGAATATGAGGTAAAAAGATTTTGTATGTTTTATAAGATAAAACTATTCTGGGAAATAGAAAAACAAGTAAGAAAAATTATGCGTTAAGCATAGATTATGAAATACTTTCCAACACTTCCTGAATGCTTTAACAAGACATCGTAATTTAGGGAAATAACGTAAATAAGATAACTAAGTAAACATTTTAGAAAACGCATAAAACATCTGAAAAACTGTTTTCATCAGTTACCGTCCGTAGCCAAATATATTTTCAAATTCTTTTGAACTTCCCTGTATTTGATCTCTAGGCTGATACACTGAAAAAAATGAAGTACTCAAAAATGAGTAAACGATGTACTCATATCGAATTGAATATTTCTGGATAAAAAATGCACATATGCTTTCTCTATTTTGAAACATCACAAGTAATCTAACCCAAACAAAGGAATAATTTTATACCCTGTAATGGTCCATTTCATTTATGGCGGCATAAATGATGTTTATTAATGTAAATATTAAATTATGCACAGTATTTTAAAATTATTTAAAAGTGCTTGGAAATAATGCTCTTTTCATAAAAATATTCGATTTGAGCATCTTGTTAAGAATTTTGCTATTTTTCTTAATAAATAATCATTTAAACGTTTCTTTTTAATAACTTTGAATGAGAAATAAATGTCAGTACATTTTTATTTTAAATTTTAGGTTGTTGTTTTTTTTTTTTTTGGGGGGGGGGGACAGTACATAACGATTCATATTTGATCACAACCATGGAATAAAAAATGAGTACGTGTGTTTCTCAACTTTGAGTACATTTGGATCGGTGCTAATTTGAGTATGTGACGCATTTACAATTGAGTATTTTTTACTCAATTTTAAGTACCCATATTTTTCAGTGTATATATACTATATAATGGGAAAATTTAGTTTAGCAAGAAATCGCCTAAGAGGTTGAATTTCTCTTTCAGCAATTTATACTAATATATGGAAATATACTTGAATACTTTTGTGCAAACTATGCAGAATCTTTATTTACCTAGAATTTTTATTACACGCCACTATTTAGTTAAAATTTAATTAAAACTAAGACACTCTTAAAACTGCTGAAATCACATTTCCAGAAATTATAATTTATAGACGGCCATGTACCCAATTCTTTACGTGACCCTGTATATCATTTTATCTATATTCTACAAACATTTCTTAGTAAATTAAATGCAGTTCAGCGAAAAAACGCATAACTCATTTGAAAACCACCTTTAAGCAATTTGCGCCCATATCCAGTAACCCCTACGAATGCTTTTGTGTAACCCTTTATAGGAATTATAGCATTTATATACACCATATACTATACATAAAAATAATGAATCATGAAAGCGCATATCATAATTAAAAATACATTTCCAGCAATCATCTGTATTGAACAGAACTTCGGATACAATCTAATAACTGAAATATTTTGTGTGTCCCTGTAAATGCTATATACGTGTCATTCGTATTATACATGAAATGATTAATAGTATGTAAACCTCAATGACGTATATCAATTTCTTTATATATGAAATAGATTAATATAATTAAAGTACGCCGCATTCAATTCCCTCCACCCCTAATCATTATGTATTGGAATTCCTTTTTTAGCCCTGTAAATGAACAATAACTATACTTTGCATCGCATAGTCAACTGAATGCATATTTTAGTGCGCTTCATAAAGGCATATCAATTTTATTCTGTTTGAAAGCGTGCGTAAATTCATTAAAAATGATTTCAAACGATTGTTTCCCATCGGCCGTAATGTAACGGAATACTTTTGGCTGTCCCTGTAAATGAACTAAACATGCTACAAACTTCATTACAATTAGGACCCGTGCTATGGTAAACGTCAATAACATCCAAAAATTTCAGGGCAATCGAAGTATATTTACGAGAGTTAGAGCGCGGATAGACTGCCAGACGGACAGACGGAGAGACAAACCGAAGTCATAAGCACTTTTCAACTTTGTGTCCTGTATTATATGAACTTTTAAAAAATATATACTAAAGCAGTTTAATCTATAACTTCCTATGAGGCATGAAAAACACTTTATTTCAATGCCTAAATGTCATATTTTACTTTTTAGTGCCAATAATTACGTGTATCATAAACGTAGAAAATGAGTTTATATTAGAAGAAAATTTAATAACCAATTCAAAATGTTTATAATTAAACATTTGATTAAAATCACAAACAGAAAATTTACATACAATTAAAAAATAATAAATATACGAATTTAAAAAACACCAAAAATAATAATTAGTATTTATAGTTATTAGATTTAACAATATCTCATAAATCTTTCCATATGTTATAAGGAATTCCTATTATTTTATAATTTTGACAAATGTTAAATCTGCAAATTAAGTAACTGCAAAGTAATGTTTTCATTATTTTCAATATGAATGTAGTTATGAATAGTTTTCTGCACAGCTTTTTTTTTTCAAGCGATGGTAGATTAAGATATTTTGCTGCATCTTATCGAATAGCAAAATTTTGCTTCTGAAAACAATCAGATCAGTTTCTTATTAATATATCATAAAACTATTTAACTCATAATATACAAATCAGGAATAAAAATTTAAATTAAATAAGACTTACATTTATGTTCCATTAATAACATCTGTGTATCCTAAAATGGCGGCCGTGATACTCTTATCTTAAAAAAACTGTTGTAGAAGTAGTGATGTTCTAAACAAAGGAGTAACTTCCCGCGTCTTCCCTTATTTACTTTTCTGTGGTCATATCTCACGCAGACGATTTTAACAGATGTTCTTTACCGCTTATTTGTTTTTGTACACAATAGATTTGGGACTTAATTGCGCAATGAGAGTGTCTTTAATTAAAATTTTCTATTTGAAGAATTTTAAAATGTATTTTACCTTTTCTTTTTATCAGTACCAAATATTTCAAGTTAAAATGTATTGTAATGTTTCTTTTTTGTAAATAATAATATTCATAATTAGAGTTTATTAGATAAAACATTGTTTAAATTTTTAAAATGCGTAAAAATCAATTTAATGGTAATAATGATCACCCACCCCCACTCGCTTTTTAAAGTAAGATTTGTTTCACTCGAAATAAATACAAAATATATTCCTAATAAATAAAAAAGCGGTATCGATGTTAAAAAAATTTCTTTGTCAACCTATCATTCTTTTCATATTAATTTTCTGTAAAATAAAACATGTTGTGAAATAACTTTTTTTTTAAAGTCATATCTCTAAAATACAAATATGAAACACGAATAATTAATTATATCATAGGTTTTGCATAAATTTTGTGCATTATTTTATTTTCGGAAAATGTTAATTTTATTTAAAAAGTCTGAAAGAAGTAGAATTTTTGAAAAAAAAATAGTTACCTAAAATAGTTAAACACTAACCGGAAAAAATATCACTTGAATGCAAATTATAAAGCAAGAAATGCATACATGACTAAACTCTGAAGATTCTTTCTACGTGCTTATTAAAAGCTGCAGACTTAACTGTAATAGAAAATTTTTAGTTTGAAACCACAGAAGTGTTTCGACTACCACTGGTTGGCAAAATTAAAAAAAAGATTTCCTCTCTGCAAACTAAATATGTAAAGTGTAAAGATTCAATACTCCTAATTCTAAATATGTTATTCAAATTGCTCCAGCACCTACCATTTTTCCGAGAAACACTTTTATAATAATAACAATCAGTGAAGGATTATTATATTAAATTGCAATGCTAGATAAAACTGAAATCATGAAAAAAGTATACTTTCACTCTCTTAGATATCAAATTGATAAAATATAACATGAAAATTTAGTTTATTAATGCTTGTATCGTACACTTATATATTATGCCCCCCCCCCCCCCCTTTCGCGACAGAATTTACAATTTGCTATCCACTATTTTTTCATTCTTTATGCCGCTGTAATTCGGGACTGTTTAAAATACTGTTTAAAATATTTCTCTGCATTTTCAGATTTTAAAAGTTCATATTTTCGTCACAATGCGACTTACAATATGGTGGGTTTTTTGTCACATATGTGACGTGACGTACGTTGCATGCAATGACATAACAATGACGTCACAATTTTTTTTTATTGCTAGAAAAATATTATTTTACAGTAAATATAATGTTTTGAAGAATTTTCGTAATTTTTTAAAGTTTTCTATGAAGTTCACATCTCAGTCACAATGTGACATCACTGAGTTATGGCATTTTGGTCACAGATGTGACGTGAATACAGTGACTTACAGTGGCGTCACAGCGACGTCACCGTGACCATTCATGCTACGAGGGTATGTGGTCACTCAATGCTATGTTACATGGCAAATTGCCAGGAGAGATGCATGATATTCGGAGGCAATTTACTTGAAACAAATCTTGTAATAAAACTCCATTGACTTCAATTCATGATGAAATAATCAACCTCAGTTTACTTTACCACATTCCTTTCGTCCAGTTCTATTAGGCAAATCCACGTAACAATATACACTTTGATTACATTTTTCTCGAAAAATTGAATGATTTGATTGTGTATTTAACGTACAGAAGTATTCTCTGTGGGCACGAGGTTTTTTAATACTTCGCACATCTATGACAAACTAAATAATTTAGCAGCTTTTTTTTTTTTTTTTTTTTTTTTTTTTTTTTTTTTTTTTTTTTTTTTTAACACGTATTTGCAGTTGAATGAACAATATTAAAAATTTAGAAGTCATTAAGAGACCTATTTTGAGCCTGTGTTATAAAGAAAACTATTGAATTTATATGTGTATTGGAATAATAAATTCCGTAAGGTTTTAAAAGTTAAAACTCACTTAGGTTTGACTTTAACTAAAATAACTCAAAAGACTGCATCACCAAAAACAGAAGGTCAATGTCATTATACACGTGAAAGCAGACGAATATTTGAACACTAACTGTAATTTAAACAAAAAAAATCTTTATGCGGCATAAAAAAATTCGTCGTGAAAATCTAAAAAGTAATTATTAATAGATCTGTTATAGTGTTTGTAAATATGTTTTGAGAAAAATATTTTTAAATCCACCAATATAGCTGCAAGATGAAATATGGATTAGCAACAACAAATTCTACATGCAGAAATTTCTTATGGTGTACGATTGGGTGAAAATAATGTAATTATGATGATTAGAATAAATGGAATCATATTAGATATTACGAATAAAGTATGTCATTGTGTTACTTTAAGTAATAGAAAGTTGCAAAAAATCTGAACACTCACAAAATTAAAAATATGAAAGTTCTTGAAAAAACGAAACCTTCAATCGACTCATGTTACATGCTAGGACGAAATGTATCCCTACTTGTTAATAACCTTGGAAAATGGAATAAACATTTATATAAGATAACATATAAATTCACTGATCTCAGACAATATATAGGTAATGTTCTCAGAAGAGTATTTGGTATTTAGATTACATGTTGCTATATTAATTCCTATAAAGAACATCATTGACACTATGATCAGACAAGTTAATGTAAATGCAATGTTTATTAAAATAGTCATTGGTAATCCTTTTATATTTTAAAATCTGAAATGATCCGAAATATAATTTTCATTGTTAAAAAATGACCTTTCGAAATTATTAAATGCCATATAAAATCTATAATTGTGTTATAGTTTGTTTAACGGTAAATTCTGTAAAGTAATTTTAGTATATTTTTATTGTCCTAGAACGTTTCAGTCTGCAATTTGTTAGTTACCAGATTGAAATTTTATTTAGAAATATATAAAAATAATAACAAATAACTTAAAAAAACATATTAATAAAGAAACACAATTACGTGTAAATAAATTATTGATTCGTGTGTTTACTTTAGTCTATTTTTCTTTGTTCATTTTCTTTGGTTATTTACAATTCTTTGATTCTCTTGAAGTACAACGATTAACAATGATTTATTTTGTTGTTAAGGTTTTGAAATTTACTTAGATGCGGTACATGTATCAATGTTCCAAATATTTATTTATTTTTTAAGTTACTTCAGAGAAGGCGAACATGTGTTATTGATTGGAATCCGAACTCTATATATTATTATATTCTGGACTCCTAATAATTGTCACTGTTAAAATTTTATAAAATAATTTAACTATTATATTTACTATTATATATACTATAATTATATATACTATTATATTTATCTTTATAATAATTATATATATACAAAGCAAAAACTTTAAAAAAATTGTCAAGTACAAAAGAAAAAAGAAAAAAAAAGATGAAATGTGTAGCCAAAAAATTGTGTGATATCAAATTTCCCAGTTTATATTATGGTAGATATTTAGCATTTTCCATAGACAAAATTAATGTAAGTTGACCTCCTACATATATATTTAACCCGGTGGAAGGCGCGCGGGGTACCTGAGTCACCCCAGTCTCATAAAAACTTCTATTCTGGAATTCGTATTAGTCCGTCATTATTCATCCCTTCAGTAGCTAACTTTTAAAATGTTTTCTTTCAATAGCACCTGCCATCAGCAGGTGTTTTTCTTTTGTTAGGGAGAAGCAATCATTTCCTGGAAAGCCACCTGCCACTGGGGTAACCTAGCAACCCCGCGCGACCGCATTTTACAGCAATTCCCTCTCATTAGTTTTCTGCTCGCATAGATAGTGGACGCTTGATTTTTTGTTCTTTTCGAAAATGGCAGCTAAACGAAAATTGACGGAATATGAGAAAGAAATGGAGAGATTGAGAGGGCTGCTGGATACTGTTGAAACTTCAGATGAAGAAATAGACTCTGCTAGTGAAGATGAAATTGATTATGAAATTTATAGTAGTCACGACAGTGACAGTGAATTTGAAGCTGCCAATATAAGCGGTGAATCCGATCAAGAAAATGACATTTACGTAGGAAAAGATAAAACAGTCTGGAAAAAAGATAAACCGAATGCAAAAGTGAGAACTAGCTCGTGCAACATCATTATTCATCTACCTGGACTAAAATCAGTTGCATCAGGTATTACGGAACCTGTTGAAAGTTGGGAACTCTTTTTTGATTCCAACGTTATAAAAAATATCGTGGATTGCACTAATATTTTTATTGATAAAATATCTGCAAATTTCCAACGAAGTCGTGATGCTAGAAATACGGATGAAGTGGAGATGAGAGCGCTATTTGGTCTCTTATATTTATGCGGGCTACACAAATCATCCCATACTAATGCAAAGGATTTGTGGAGCGCCGATGGAACTGGAATTGAATTGCTTCGAAAAACAATGTCTTACAAGCGGTTCACATTTCTTCTCAGATGCTTGAGATTTGATAATATAAAAGACCGTGAAGATCGACGTCAATTAGATAAACTGGCAGCAGTGAGAGATTTTTTCAGTGCATTCAATAAAAAGTGTCAAGAGATATATTCAGTTAGTGAATATGTCACTATAGACGAGAAGTTAGAAAAGTTTCGAGGTCGTTGTGGATTTCGGCAGTACATGCCGAAAAAACCGGCAAGATATGGAATTAAAATATTCGCCTTAGTCGATGCGAGGACATTTTATACATATAATATGGAAATTTATGCCGGACAACAACCAGAAGGTCCGTTCAAAGTCGACAATTCACCATCTGCAATTGTAAAACGACTCTGCACCCCGTTATTTGGATCCGCAAGGAACGTGACAATGGACAACTGGTACACAAGCTATCCATTAGCAAAAGAGCTTCTATCAAAGAAACTAACTATCGTGGGAACTTTGAAGAAAAATAAAGCTGTGATTCCTGTTGAATTTTTAGAAGCAAAAACAAGGGAAGTTTTTTCATCTATATTTGGATTCCAAAAGGACGTAACATTAGTGTCTTATGTTCCGAAGAAATCGAAATGTGTAGTTTTGTTGTCTACAATGCATCATGATAACACGATAGATGAAAACTCTGAGAAAAAGAAGCCGGAAATAATACAATTTTACAATGAAACAAAGGGAGGAGTGGATACTGTTGATGAAATGTCTACACTTTATTCTACTGCGAGGAAAACAAATAGGTGGCCGATGGTTGTTTTCTATTGTGTGTTGAATGTGGCAGCTATAAATGCGCGAGTTGCACTTATGTCCACCAAAAATGCTCCTCTGCAGTACAAAAGTAGGCGAATGTTCTTGAAAACATTGGCATTGTCTCTAGTTAACCAACAAATTATGAAAAGATCAACTATGTCAATGTTGCCCAAGGAATTACGAGAAAAAATTAAATCTGATTTGCCCTCAACAGAAAGTAATGATGATCCTGATAATAACTTGCCAAAGAGAATAAAGCTTGGTAAAGGACGATGTGCAGTTTGTCCTCGAGCTAAGGACAAAAAAACCACAATTAGTTGTATTAAATGTGAACAATTTACTTGCAAGGATCACTCTAATTACGTCTGTGACAAATGTATGTAAAGTCCAATAAAGGTATGTAATTTTTTTTGAAAATGAATAAGTTTTTTTTTTTTTTTTTTTTTAAGAATTATTAGTGCAGATATTTATTTAAATATATTCTGAAATTGAAACTTATATCTTAAAAATATATTTTATACATTTTTTATATATGTTTGAATAAATTTACATGCGTAAATTGCATTAAACTTAAGTTTTTCGGTGGGGTTATACAGGAACCCCACGCGACCAAATGTATGCTAGCGACCAAATGTATACGCGCCTTCCACCGGGTTAAAGAAATCCTTTTCACATGTATCGTATTTCTGAAAGTTCATTTTTTTTAATTATGTATAATGGGCTTGTAGGCCATCTTTACACATTTTACACACATTTCTAAGCACAGAAATCTGTAGTTAAATTCCTCGTGTTCAAAATTGTTCCTTAAGCGAACATTTTAATATTTTCATTTACGGACGTGTGGGCTTAAAAAATTAAGTATTAATATAATCGGGACATATCTTCCGGATTCAGCTTATGATTATTTTTTTAGTGTAATTAATCATTTAAAAGCTGTGAAAATAAATTTGTTTTCTCAAAATACTAAATAGAAAATCCTTTTACTATTTCTCTATCCATAGTTAGATCAAGTAATCAGAAATTTGAAATATATAACAAATCACAACATCCAGAGATAATATACTTAATTAATTTCTAAGAGGTGTAAAATCAAACCTATTCAAATAGTTAAAAAAGTTTTAATAATTCCTTTATTCAATCATCAGTTTTTAATTAAAAATTAAAATTTTAATGGTTTTAATATTAATCATTCGTAAGTAGTCTCATTCCACATTGTAAAAAAGTATTGAAGCAATTTCAGCCTTATAAAAATATTTTATAAATTTATTCGTTAAAATTCTAAGTCTTGTGTAAAACTTCAAAATATTCATTAAAATTTTGCAAACCATTTAATTGATATTTCTTTTCATAAATATTTTCAATTTGCTGTTGAATACATTGCTTAATTAAGTTATTAATATTATCTTAAAAATACATATATATATGTTTGTTAAAAAGAAAGGAAAAATGAAAAAAAAGGTTTGTCATTTCGTTTAAAAGTGCATTTTTAAAAAGTGTAAATCCTATGCATTTCTCCAAAATTGAAATACATATGCGTTTCATTCATTATTTTTATTTTTTGAGAAGCTACATTCATTAACAGCTATTCAAAATTAATCTTAGTGCTAAATCTCATTAAATGAAATCCCTGGAATTTGTTTTAAGAATTTAATTATTAATACATTATTAGAAATTTCTTTAAATTAAAAAGAAACAAATCTCCCTTTATCCGTATGATTTTAATTATTCCTTTAATTTTATTTCTTTAGACAAATTTTTCAATTTCATATGGAATTCGAAAACAGATATCTCTTGAAATGAATTTTAAAATGACGAATAATGGAATTTGACCATACATATTTGCATAAGAAACAAATTGAGGAATACGTAATTATAAAGCTTCACAGAAATAAATTATTTAATATAAATTTTTATTTGAGAAATTTTACTACGTGTTTTCTCATTTTAAAGTAATTTAAAACACATAATAAAATATTAAACATCGGGAATATGAAAAAAAAATATATATATATATATATATATAAGATTTTAAAAAATCTTCATTCTGTTTGTAATATAACGACATATGACTTCAAAGATCTTTTTAATAATATAGACCTATTAGATTTACATAAAATTATAAATGCATTATTTAAAAAGTATTATAAAAAACTGGAATTACCATCTTATATAGATATTGCATATTTTAAATCTTTAACTAACTTCATTATCTATAATAATTATATATTGCAAGATAATACTTTATATTTACAGCATGTCGGTATACCACAAGGCGGTTGTACTTCCAGTTTACTCTCAGACTTATACTTATCTCATTATGAACGCACTTTTACTAATAATAATCTACATTTATATTGTTATATTGATGACATCATTTTAATTGAAACTGATCAATCTGCAATTACTCGATTTCCAGTTGATTATCCCACTAATTTGGAATTAACGGAAAACCTTTTATCTAACAATACAATTAACTTCTTAGATCTTAAAATTACAATAAAAGACAATAAAACAATCACAGATTTGTATGACAAACGTAAAGAATTTAAATTCACAGTTAATACATTTACAAATTTTAAATCTTGTCTACATCATTCTGTATTTCGTAATATAATACTTAATCATTTATATAGAATAAAATGTTTATGTTCTTCTCCTCTAATTAACAATAATATTAAAAAACTAATTTATGATGCATTAAATCATGGTTTTCCAACAAAATTCATATATTCATTAATATACAATTAGTACTTTTCTTACATGATCTATAAACACAAATTAACACATGCGTAAACAAAATTACAAAAAAATTATAAAATAAAAAAATATCTATAAAAAATAAAAAATTGTAAAATAATTAAAAGAAAATATTATAGGTTGGTTGGGTGGGTAGATGTTATAGTACGGAGGAGGGTGGTGTTGTCTGGATAATACGCAATGGTTAATTATTTATCAAAAAAAAAAAAAAAAAAAAAAAAAAAAAAAAGCCGGGCTCTTGTATTATTGCTATTTTTTTGTTATGTATTTTATGTGGATGTTGATTTGATATTTTATATGTAAGTTGGAGATTTTCATTAATATTATAATTAGCTTAATTATTCATTAACCTAATTTACAATTATTTGTTATTAAATTCTAATTTACTAAGGACAATATCATATTAATTACTAATAGTATGCCACTCTTAGTTTAATGTTTTTGAATATCCCATATTCATACTTTATGGATTTTTATGGATGTCTGAAAATAATCCACATTCTATATTTGTGCGTTTTAAGTAATGGGATTTTAAGTATTATTTAACCTTCTATATACTTCCACATGTTTGATATTTCCTGTTCATTTTATAAATATCTTATATATAATTCATTAAAAAATAATTTTTAGATAATTTTTAATAATTATTTATATTAATTATTACTGAATTTATTTTGTTTTATAGCATATAGATATATGCTATATATTATCAATGTTCTAACATTATTTAAACTCTTAGTTTAGTTTAAATAATTTAGCTTATAGAACATATTGTATGCTTTTAAATTTTATTAACAATAGTTTTAAATACTTTGTGTCATTTATATTAGGTTTATAATTCTCTATATATAAGGATTTGTTTGGTTTTGCTGTTTAAACAGTTATTTACATTCAAAAGCTTGCAAATTTTTATCCTGCGATAGATGTTTAATATAATTATTAATAGATGGCAGGACTAAAATTGTATCTTTCAGATTGCTCAAATTTTTAATTTTTCTAGCTCCATTTCAGCTATAATTTATACACCAGGGTGTATTTTTAGCTAAATTTTTACGATATTGTTAAACTGTTATCTATTAATTTAATAGTGCATTTTAAATAATGTAATTAATATCTATTTATTTTATATTAGATTAAATTTGTTTTACAAGGTATTTCAAATTTTATTTCAAAATGTATTAACTGCATCCTTTGGTATCATATACTGTGTTTTCTTAACTGTTTTATTCACCTTAATCTTTTTGATATACTGGAAGACATGTGCACATGGATTTTTGTAAAATACTGAAATATTAATCGGTATGGTGTTTATTATTTCTATTTTATATCCTATAAATATTTAAATACGTTTTATTGATTCTTCCATTTCATATTATTTGTTTCTATTCTGCTTTCATTTTTAATCAATTCACTTGATTTTAGTGGTTGTTCTATAATTCTCTATATATAAGGATTTGTTTGGTTTTGCTGTTTAAACAGTTATTTACATTCAAAAGCTTGCAAATTTTTATCTTGCGATAGATGTTTAATATAATTATTAATAGATGGCAGCACTAAAATTGTATCTTTCATATTGCTCTTATTTTTAATTTTTCTAGCTCCATTTTAGTTATATTTTATACACCAGGGAGTATTTTTAGCTAAATTTTGACGATATTGTTAAACTGTTATATCTTTTAATTTAATAGTGCATTTTAAATAATGTAATTAATTTCTATTTATTTTTATATTAGATTAAATTTGTTTTACAAGGTATTTCAAATATTATTTCAAAATGTATTAACTGCATCCTTTGGTATCATTTACTGTGATTTCTTAACTGTTTTATTCACCTTAATCTTTTTGATATACTGGAAGACATGTGCACATGGATTTTTGTAAAATACTGAAATATTAATCGGTATGGTGTTTATTATTTCTATTTTATATCCTATAAATATTTAAATACGTTTTATTGATTCTTCCATTTCATATTATTTGTTTCTATTCTGCTTTCATTTTTAATCAATTCACTTGATTTTAGTGGTTGTTCGGGCACAGGGGAAAATTAATTTTAGCTTTAGCTTATTTTTCCCACAGAAAACCACCATTTTGCTTATATCATTGAATTCTGTGCGCTCGATAACGTAATTCAATGTATAAGCTTTTCAATTTTTGTCGGTGTCCACTTTTTTCTTTTTTCTTCCATAATAATATTTTTAATATTTTTTTTAATACTTACAGCTTTAATTCATAATTGACGGTGGCAGGTTATGTTTAATTAATGGTAATATATATATATATATATATATATATATTATACGAATTTAATTTTTATTTACATATGTTATTAGTTCATTCCTATAATGTTCTTCATATATGGTACATTAGGAATTTATTGGCGCCCTCAAAGTATATGATAATTTTTCTGTTAATAAATTCCGTTAACATTATTAAAAAAAAAAAAAAAAAAAAAACACTTAAAATTATTATACAAATCAAGTATAACGCTATGATATAGTACTTGTTTTACAAGGAGCAATATATATAAATAAAAACCAATATTTAAATTTCAAGTCCTAATTTCCTATAATTTGTGATAAGAAATATGTTCCGTTACATATAAGAATTTCAATTAAAAATCCCATTATTTTCGAGCAAACATTACCAAGTTTTGATATTTGAATCTTATGAACTTCCTGTGTTTACTGAAGGAACAAGCAATAAAGACACAATTATGTATCACATAATTAAAGAAAATAATGTCAAATTGTATAAAAATAATTTTAAAATTAGACAATTTTGTGAGTTAAAACTTTTATGCCCAAAGACATATATGCGGCCACCTATTAATTGGCTGAAAATGTTTTTAAATATGTCTATTTGTAAATGTTTTTTATGTAAATTAAAAATTTTAAAATTAAATTGAACACTACTTATAACGAAACTGAAGTGAGCTTCCAAAATATTCGTTATGCGCATACTTCTTTAAAACCGATTTCTTTACCACATGCTTAAATTTATAAGAATTTTGACAAAATCTATTTATACGATACTTCATTTTAACTGAGTTCGTGTTAGCTATATTCCACTTCATTTCTGAATCATTAAGTCCATGCAATTTTTTAAACTAAAGTGAAATAGCTCTATTTTCAATATCCTTTCGTAAATAAAGATTTTCTCGTTAGTACTATATGCTGTTTTACGAGTTATGCTTGCAGTTAATTTAAAGAATGAAAGTGTATGTATTTCGTATGTATTATATGTAACATATTTTATGCATTGATCATAATAATCGCTTATCATAGTACATCATATCATAATCATTAATCATATGTTATAAGTTATAAGTTAAGAAATATTTATTAATTAACATGGAATTAGGTGCAAATATAGAGTTGTGATGAAATATTTAATAATTACTTTAAAACAATTAAATTTATTTAAAGCGAGAAAAAAGTAAATTCAAAATTTAAGCGCAAATGTTAATGATTAGTGGAGATAACTAATAGTATTTTATCTAAATTTTTCATTGTCAAATAAAAAACCAGATTGGTCCTAGAATACAAAAGTTATTAATCATTTTTTGTGAATACAAAAGTTATTAAACATTTTGTATAGCGAACTAAAATTCTTTGAAATATGACCCTTGGGCATCAAATCAACGCACTGCTGCCAGCGTTTTTTCCTTTGTTCATAGTCTCCCTGGAAGTCTTCGCGCGCACGGCTGTTAAGGGACCTCGTCGAAGCTGGAATCGTGGATAGCTGGAATCTTGTCGAATAACTTCTCTTTCAGATATTTCTTGATGCAGAGGAATAAAAAAAAAAGTGGCTGGGAGTGAGGTCGGGGCTGTAGGGAGGCTTGTGGTAGCATTGCAAGGTTAAACTTAGCAAAACTTTGGCGGCTGCGAGAGACGTGTGAAAGGAAGTATTGTCGTGGTGAACAACCCAATCTTCTCTGGTCGCTGGGCGGACGCACCGGGTCAGGTCGATTTTACGCTAGAATGCACCACTATTTGAAAGATAGAGTCCGGCGCGCCCGCCCAGACATCAGAGACGATTGGATTGTTCACTACGACCATGCGACCTCTCACACGCCGCCCGCCGTTGCCGAAGTTTTGGCTAAGTTTAACGTGTCAATACTGCCGCAAGCCCCCTACATCCTCGACCTTGCTCCCGGTGACTTTCTTTGTTCCTCCGAATCAAGAAAGACCTGAAAGGGGCGTGATTAGACTTGATTACTGCGATCCAAGCACTTTCGCCAAGGTCCCTGAACAGCCCACAGACTTCTAAGGCTGCGTACACACTATCCAGCATCTTGCAGTCACCTTTCGGCACGTTTGTTCCCTGTTGTCGGGTTATTTGATGGCTAATGGGTTTTGAATGACAAGGATAGGAAGTTGCAGGACGGAAGGGGACGCAAATCCACGTTGACAGTTTTACGACTGTTGTTTGGGGAGAAAATCGCATAGAAAAAGTATCACTCCCTTTGTCAATTCGATACAGTTCCTCATTTTTTACTTTCCAATCCACTTAAAAAGGTTGCAATTATTTGGCAATGTAAAATAAGCAGAAAATAGCTTCACATTTTCGCCAAGTGAAACGGGGGTGTTTTTTGTTCTTACAATGAAAAAAAGAGAGATACCGTATTATATGGAAGAAACGCCGCGGCGTTTACGAATTTAAAAGTTAATTTTTTTTTCCAAGTGTGGGGTTTACGATTTTTTTTCAAATACCAACTGAGTTTCCTTAATTTAAAAATTCATAAAAGTATTTAAAATTGGATTTAAATATTTTAAATAAAACTTCAGCCATCTTAAGATATTAAAAAGAGGCATCCTACACTGCTCAGAAAACTTTGATTAAAGTTAGGTCAAAATGACGCTGTCGACAAAAATAGCGTCCCGATTGATGCGGCGATTACGATATTTTTAAGCTTATTCCGGCCAATTTGAGGAGTGCGGCGTTTCTTCCATAAAACACGGTGCACAAACTATTATTAATGTATTTTTAATAAATATTCAGTAAAATTACATCAGAATTTTAGTATTATATTTATTACGGATGTGGGTTTACTTTCATATGACATTTTACTGTTTGTAATTGCTAAGAGATTAAAATTGACAATTTTTGTTATGGGTCTAATATTTAATTTTGTAGAACAGCTTTTCTCAAAAATTTCAATTATTTGTAAATATATACTTTCAAAAATTTCTTAAAATTCTTCCTAAATTCGCTTGTCAACAACGCGAAGCTTTCCGAGACAGTTACTAATACATTTTTAAACGTAAATGTAGAAAACTGGCTTGTGAAGCGATTTGAAATTGAATAGCTTTTACTTTTTTTAATAAATAAATTACGTGTAGCGTTTAAAGCGATTCTGGTCACGTAACGACATTTTTTTTTCTTCGTGTCACATCCTAAAATTCGGGCCCACTTGGACAGTATTTTCAGAAAGATCTCCTGTGTTTACCAAAAAATGGAAAACGTCTGTCAATTACATTTTTTATGAATCACAACACCTGCTCATTTCATGAAATTCCGAACATTTTTTTTTTAATCTGTCAAAAATAGCCCCTTTTGATGACAGCCTTAATCAGTACTTTTAATAAAGGATTTTTTAAACAGTACGTTTTTATGAGCATAAATTTTAAAAAACTGTGTTCTTTTAAGAGAAAATTTATGATTAAATTTTGGTTATGAAATTAGTATATATATATATATATACATACATACACATACAGTCAAACCTCGTTAACATGAACACGCTTAACGTGAATTACTTTTAACATGAATTGTTTTCAGTCCCTTGTAAAAACGAATACAAAGATTTGATACTGATAACATGAATTACTGATAACATGAACAAAATTTTGATTCCCCTTGAGGTTCATGTTAAGAGGTTCGACTGTATATATATACACAAATATATATCATCATCCATCATCATCATCATCAACCATTTTCAATCCACTGCTGGATGTAGGTCTCCCCCAGATTTTTCCAATGTTTTCTGTCTAGTGCTTTAATCATCCAATTTACACCGGCTACTTTTCTGATTTCATCACTCCATCTTACTTGAGGTCGTCTTCTTGGCCGTTTTACATCTCTGGGATACCACTGTAGGGTGCTTGTGCTCCATCTATTGCCTTGTCTTCTTGCAATGTCCCCAGCCCATTTCCATTTTAGCCGTTTAATTCTTTCAATGATGTCAAAAACTTTCGTCTGACTTCTTATCCAGGTTATTCTTTTTCTGTCTCTTCTAGTTATACCTAGCATACATCTTTCCGTACTTATCTGTGTTGTTTGTAATCTTTGTACCATCCGTTTTGTTAGCGTCCATGTTCCTGTTCCATAAGTTAGCACAGGCAAAATGCTACTCTTTAGAATAATATTGTTCTTCCCAAAAGAACTCCATGCATTTCTTATTCTTTTATTGATTTCATTCATGATACTATTATCCGATATATATATATATATATATATATTTGTGATTTCAAATTTATTATATATATATATATATATATATATATATATATATACACACACATATAAATATACATACACACACACATATAAATATACATACACACACACATATAAATATACATACACACACACACACACACACACACACATATATATATATATATATATATATATAAAGAATTTCCATTTTATACTACATGTTTGTCATCTTTCTTGGTATTTATTTAATATCATTTCAACAAAATCATCTCACTGCTGTTAATAAGTTATCAATTTTGCTAAATTTATTAAATTAATTATTGTAATTGGAATAGATGATGATTTGTAATTATATTATGGCTATATTTTATCTTTCAAATTTCTATGCTGCTTATGCGCAAGTGTATTAATGATCACTATTTGTTATTTTATTTTCATTTAGAATCGCAAGAATTCTTTCTGAAACGCAATTTCTTTTTAATGATATCATTTATATATTTCATAAATATATAATTTCTGTTAGCTAAATGCTTTGCGACGTTAGCAAACTATTTTTTAAATAATTTTTTTATGCGCTGGGTTTATTGATGCATTTGCGCAAAAAAATAGTGTGTTAGCATAAGATTTCTACTATTGTAATTTCTTGATACCTAATTCTAAGAATTTCCATTTGATACTGCATGTTTGTCATCTTTCTTGGTATTTATTTAATATCATTTTAACAAAATCATCTCACTGCTGTTGATAAGTTATCAATTTTACAGTTACAATTTGCTGCTAAATTTATTAAATTAATTATTGTAATTGGAATAGATGATGATTTGTAATTATATTAATATATATGTGCTGGCTAATTGGTGGATTTTGCTTAATTAATATTACATGTATAGGGTTCCATCTGTATTTTGTATAATGATACAGTTATAATTTGCTGCTAAATTTATTAAATTAATTATTGTAATAGGAATATATGACGATTTGTAATTATATCATGGCTATATATATACATGCATATACATACATGTGTATATATATATATATATATAATTGAGAAAAAATATATTTAAGTATTGCGCGGCAGCGCAAAACTACATGTATATTATATTACATGTAATTAATATTACATGTATAGGGTTCCATCTGTATTTTGTATAATGTTACAGTTATAATTTGCTGCTAAATTTATTAAATTAATTATTGTAATAGGAATATATGATGATTTGTAATTATATTATGGATATATATATATATATATATATATATATATATATATATATAATTGAGAAAATATATATATAAGTATTGCGCGGCAGCGCAATACTTATTTATTTCCAGTGTCACTTCTCAATGTTAATTTAACATGGAAAAGCCTATGGAGATCATAACTTTTTTCATTTTTTCTTCCCACCTTTTTGTCCCTGATGCCATTCATTTTTTATTCTTTACTAATTCTAATGATATTATAAATTTAAAGTGTAAAAACGTTTGCCTGACGCCAGGGTCAAAACAAATGATAAAATGCTTTTGCATATGCGTGAATTATAAACCCAGAGAGAAACATGGGCCAATTTTTTTTTGCATTATTCAAATATTTTTCTTAATAATTGCAATTTTCGCTTTTTTCATTGAAAATCAACAGACATTTTTCATAGAAAATGTAACATTTTTACTTCATTGTTGCAAAAATTTCAAAAGCCGTAACAATAATTTATTTCTTTTTAGTTGAAAGATTTTCACGTAAAAAATTAAACTGAGCTAGTTTTTTTTTTTTTTTTTTTTTTTTTTTTTTTTTTTTATTAAAAAGGTGAATATGGCGTCATAGTGGAAATAATAAGGGTTATTTTCAGAATAAGTTTTTTGCTTTGGTCAAGTTTATATTTTAGTAAAAAGTTTCTAATGAATAGCTATTTTTACCCAGGTAGCGAACTTAGTGGGGAATTACATAACTTAAATTTTAAAATGTATTTTTTTCCGAGATGAGAACTATTTATACCCCAAGTTAAACTTAGGTAATAATTTTCAGATGTGTTTAAATCACCCCTTGGGTGAGTATAAGGTTTAAAAATTTAAGTAAAACATTTATTTTTTTATTTTTTACTGAATCACAGCTATAATATTGTTATATATTAGCAGTAAGGATTCAACACAATTTGCATTTACATTCAAAGCGTTCCTGAGTGGGAAATAGGGTATCAAAATTTAAGTTAAGTTAATTTTTTATGCTTTTATTATAGATTTTTTACGTCCAGATTGGAAGTTTTTATCCAAACTACGGCAACCTGCATTACTACAGTGGTGAAACATTTGAATTACACATTGGTAAACTACATCCCATATTGTTATGCAATACCGCATACATCAAAGCCTGATGATGATACTCTCTATTAATTTTGAAATGCATTCGTCTGAGTGCTGTAGTTATTAAAAAACTAGACATATTAAACAAAAACATAATTTGAAGAACAAATTAAATAAAAACAAAATTTATTTCCTACATTGTTTAAGCCCAAGAAGGGACAGATATTAAGTTATTTCATTCAATTAGTTCTACATTTAATGTTAAATTTTTGTAACAAATTAGTTAAGCCAATTAAAGATTTAAAAAAAAAAAAAAAAAAAAAAAAAAAAAATTATACAATATGATACTTAAAACGCCCTAAAAAGTGAGATTCCGTTCAATACAAAATCTGCAATACAAATATTTCCAATTAAAAAAAGGAAGAAGTCGAAGATTTATTTCGATTTCATTTGAACGGAATCTCATTTTTTAAGGTGTTTTAAGTATCATATTGTATGATTTTTTTTTTTTTTAACCTCCGGTCCGGTATGCTATTTCTTTCTCCCAGCTTATTTTGTGTCCAAAAAATAACGTTAGCTTATCAAGGCTAGCTGTAAAACAAATCATTACGATTAAATACTCTTTAGCAATTTTTTAAACTTCTAAGCATCGCACACTTTTAGTTCTTATACCGTCGTATTGGAAAAAAAAAAAAAAAGGTTCTTTTAAATGCACTTTGTTTGAAAACTGTATCTCCATGTGTTTTTGAAATATTATTATTATTATTATTATTATTTTTTGTAGTTTTTGGAGCCATTTGTTTAATATTGGCAACGGCATTTTATCCATTTCTGTAGAAAGCAAATTAAAAATAGTTTTAAAATATTAATTATATATTTTTGTTGCCATTTTTTCATAACAACCGAAAGAAAATGTAATTAAAATACGTGCTATTTTGAAAAAAAATATAAACGAATGATTTCTGTTAAAACAATGGAGCTATTATATACTATATTTAATTGTAAGTATCGATGAATCATTAGATAGCCGTTTTTTTTGTTTTTTTTTCTATTTTCTTGAATGACGATATCTTTTTGCTGCATTTGTGCATTATTTCGCGATAGTGATGTACTATGCATGCTTTACTGTCGGTGTGTGAAATTCTTAAGCGGATGCGAATGACGTCATTTTACATAAAATAAAACGTGTGCTTCAAATCTTAAAATTTAAATATGTTTTGGACTGCAGTAGAGTCCCGCTTAACCGAGTTCTTTTCTTCTGATGGACTGGTGGCTTCTATTACTATGAAACAGCCATTATAAATGAAGTGTTAGGTGAAGATGAAAAAGCAGCCGTAAAAAACAATTATGGCCATTTCTCCCCCCCCCCCCCCCATTCTGACCAGAAAATCAGAGTTCTAACTTTTTAAGGCTGCTTTTCATCTTCACCTAACACTTCATTTATAATGGCTGTTTCATAATAATAGAAGCCATCAGTCCATCAGAAGAAAATGAAGTAATGGAAATGCCGGAGGCGACACTAAATTCTGATAAAGCAGAATTCCTGTTCTCTAGTTTTTTTTTTTTTTTTTTTTTTTTTTTAAATCTTCAATTGGCTTAACTAATTTGTCACAAAAAATTAACATTAAATGTAGAACTAATTGAATAAAATAACTTAATATTTCTCCCTTCTCAGGCTTAAACAATGTAAGAAATATTTTTTTTTTTTTTTAATTTATTCTTCAAATTATGTTTTTGTTTAATATATATATATAATTGAATTGAGAATAACAGAAAATAATAAATAATAAAAAGCACCTAAAGTTCATTTATTACATTGGCAATTAAACGCCAGATCTAGCAATCGGTTGTTCTTGTCATTTCTGTCGGGAGCTACTCCTTAGTTCAAAGATAAAATTTATGGGTTTTTCTAGATGGTCTTTTGCAGGATAATCAAAACGCAGCTTAATATAAGTAGACTCCAAATCGGCAACCTTTTCTTGACTCTTAAGCTGCGTTTTGATTATCCTGCAAAAGACCATCTAGAAAAACCCATAAATTTTATCTTTGAACTAAGGAGTAGCTCCCGACAGAAATGACAAGAACAACCGATTGCTAGATTTGGCGTTTAATCGCCAATGTAATAAATGTACTTTAGGTGCTTTTTATTATTTATTATTTTCTGTTATTCTCAATTCAATTATATATATATATTAAACAAAAACATAATTTGAAGAACAAGTAAAAAAAAAAAAAAAAAATTATTTCCTACATTGTTTAAGCCCGAGAAGGGAGAGATATTAAGTTATTTTATTCAATTAGTTCTACATTTAATGTTAATTTTTTGTAACAAATTAGTTAAGCCAATTGAAGATTTAAAAAAAAAAAGAAAACTAGAGAACAGGAATTCTGCTTTATCAGAATTTAGTGTCGCCTCCGGCATTTCCATTACTTCATTTTCTTCTGATGGACTGATGGCTTCTATTATTATGAAACAGCCATTATAAATGAAGTGTTAGGTGAAGATGAAAAGCAGCCTTAAAAAGTTAGAAATCTGATTTTCTGGTCAGAATGGGGGGGAAGAAATGGCCATAATTGTTTTTTATGGCTGCTCTTTCATCTTCACTTAACACTTCATTTATAATGGCTGTTTCATAGTAATAGAAGCCACCAGTCCATCAGAAGAAAAGAACTCGGTTAAGCGGGACTCTACTGCAGTACAAAACATATTTAAATTTTAAGACTTAAAGCACACGTTTTATTTTATGTAAAATGACGTCATTCGCATCCGCTTAAGAATTTCACACACCGACAGTAAAGCATGCATAGTACATCACTATCGCGAAATAATGCACAAATGCAGCAAAAAGATATCGTCATTCAAGAAAATCGAAAAAAAAAAAAAACCGGCTATCTAATGATTCATCGGTACTTACAATTAAATATAGTATATAATAGCTCCATTGTTTTAACAGAAATCATTCGTTTATATTTTTTTCAAAATAGCATGTATTTTAATTACATTTTCTTTCGGTTGTTATGAGAAAATGGCAACAAAAATATATAATTAATATTTTAAAACTATTTCCTTTGCTTTCTACGCCCCACCAGTGGCCGAGAGGTTCTGCTGTCGAAGCTGGTAGACGGGAGGTGCTGGGTTCGATCACAATCGCGCCCGTCGGCCTAATCGTTCGGAGTTTTCGTGGTTTTCTTCGAGCCGTGGATCTTCCATGCGTTAATACGGATTAGGTTCCCTTAGAAAGACCCCCACGGAGGGCACTCCCCCCGGGACTATATCCCTCGTGTAGATAATTGGCCGTCAAAAATCAACCCAACCCAACCTTTGCTTTCGACAGAAATGGATAAAATGCCGTTGCCAATATTAAACAAATGGCTCCAAAAACTACAAATAATAATAATAATAATAATAATAATATTTCAAAAACACATGGAGATACAGTTTTCAAACAAAGTGCATTTAAAAGAACCCTTTTTTTTTTTTTTTTTTTTCCAATACGACGGTATAAGAACTAAAAGTGTGCGATGCTTAGAAGTTTAAAAAATTGCTAAAGAGTATTTAATCGTAATGATTTGTTTTACAGCTAGCCTTGATAAGCTAACGTTATTTTTTGGACACAAAATAAGCTGGGAGAAAGAAATAGCTTACCGGACCGGAGGCTAAAAAAAAAAAAAAAAAAAAAAAAAAAATCATACAATATGATACTTAAAACACCTTAAAAAATGAGATTCCGTTCAAATGAAATCGAAATAAATCTTCGACTTCTTCCATTTTTAATTGGAAATATTTGTATTGCAGATTTTGTATTATGTTTATGACAATTCTGGATAAAATGATAAGATGCATGCAAAATACAAAACTTAAAAAAAAGTCTAAGATTTATTTCGATTTCATTTGAACGGAATCTCACTTTTTTGGGCGTTTTAAGTATCATTATTGTATGATTTTTTTTTTTTTTTATATCTTCAATTGGCTTAACTAATTTGTTACAAAAATTTAACATTAAATGTAGAACTAATTGAATGAAATAACTTAATATCTGTCCCTTCTTGGGCTTAAACAATGTAGGAAATAAATTTTTTTTTTTTTTTTTATTTGTTCTTCAAATTATGTTTTTGTTTAATATGTCTAGTTTTTTAATAACTACAGTACTCAGACGAATGCATTTCAAAATTAATAGAGAGTATCATCATCAGGCTTTGATGTATGCGGTATTGCATAACAATGTGGGATGTAGTTTACCAATGTGTAATTCAAATGTTTCACCACTGCAGTAATGCAGGTTGCAGTAGTTTGGACAAAAACTTCCAATCTGGACGTAAAAAATCTATAATAAAAGCATAAAAAATTAACTTAACTTAAATTTTGATACCCTATTTCCCACTCAGGAACGCTTTGAATGTAAATGCAAATTGTGTTGAATCCTTACTGCTAATATATAACAATATTATAGCTGTGATTCAGTAAAAAATAAAAAAATAAATGTTTTACTTAAATTTTTAAACCTTATACTTACCCAAGGGGTGATGTAAACACATCTGAAAATTATTACCTAAGTTTAACTTGGGGTATAAATAGTTCTCATCTCGGAAAAAAATACATTTTAAAATTTAAGTTATGTAATTCCCCACTAAGTTCGCTACCTGCGTAAAAATAGCTATTCATTAGAAACTTTTTACTAAAATATAAACTTGACCAAAGCAAAAAACTTATTTTGAAAATAACCCTTTTTATTTCCACTATGACGCCATATTCACCTTTTTAATTAAAAAAAAAAAAAACTAGCTCAGTTTAATTTTTTACGTGAAAATCTTTCAACTAAAAAGAAATAAATTATTATTACGGCTTTTGAAATTTTTGCAACAATGAAGTAAAAATGTTACATTTTCTATGAAAAATGTCCGTTGATTTTCAATGAAAAAAGCGAAAATTGGAATTATTAAGAAAAATATTTGAATAATGCAAAAAAAAATTGGCCCATGTTTCTCTCTGGGTTATAATTCACGCATATGCAAAAGCATTTTATCATTTGTTTTGACCCTGGCGTCAGGCAAACGTTTTTACACTTTAAATTTATAATATCATTAGAATTAGTCAAGAATAAAAAATGAGTGGCATCAGGGACAAAAAGGTGGGAAGAAAAAATGAAAAAAGTTATGATCTCCATAGGCTTTTCCATGTTAAATTAACATTGAGAAGTGACACTGGAAATAAATAAGTATTGCGCTGCCGCGCAATACTTAAATATATATTTTCTCAATTATATATATATATATATATATATATATATATATATATGTATGTATATATATATATATAGCCATAATATAATTACAAATCATCATATATTCCTATTACAATAATTAATTTAATAAATTTAGCAGCAAATTATAACTATAACATTATACAAAATACAGATGGAACCCTATACATGTAATATTAATTACATATAATATAATATACATGTAGTATTGCGCTGCCGCGCAATACTTAAATATATATTTTCTCAATTATATATATATACACATGTATGTATATGTATGTATATATATATAGCCATAATATAATTACAAATCGTCATATATTCCTATTACAATAATTAATTTATTAAATTTAGCAGCAAATTATAACTGTATCATTATACAAAATACAGATGGAACCCTATACATGTAATATTAATTAAGCAAAATCCACCAATTAGCCAGCACATATATATTAATGCCAGCACAATAAATTCATCATCTATTCCAATTACAATAATTAATTTAATAAATTTAGCAGCAAATTGTAACTGTAAAATTGATAACTTATCAACAGCAGTGAGATGATTTTGTTGAAATGATATTAAATAAATACCAAGAAAGATGACAAACATGTAGTATAAAATGGAAATTCTTAGAATTAGGTATCAAGAAATTACAATAGTAGAAATCTTATGATAACACACTAATTTTTTGCGCAAATGCATCAATAAACCCAGCGCATAAAAAAATTATTTAAAAAATAGTTTGCTAACGTCGCAAAACATTTAGCTAACAGAAATTATATATTTATGAAATATATAAAAGATATCATTAAAAAGAAATTGCGTTTCAGAAAGAATTCTTGCGATTCTAAATGAAAATAAAATAACAAATAGTGATCATTAATAGACTTGCGCATAAGCAGCATAGAAATTTAAAAGATAAAATATAGCCATAATATAATTACAAATCATCATCTATTCCAATTACAATAATTAATTTAATAAATTTAGCAGCAAATTGTAACTGTAAAATTGATAACTTATTAACAGCAGTGAGATGATTTTGTTGAAATGATATTAAATAAATACCAAGAAAGATGACAAACATGTAGTATAAAATGGAAATTCTTTATATATATATATATGTGTGTGTGTGTGTGTGTATATGTATATTTATATGTGTGTATGTATATACAGTGCTTAATTTCTAACAAAAAAAGTACCGGAGCCCTAATTGCCCTATTCTACGGTACCGGTACTAATATCTGTATTGTTCTCCCTCTACCTCCCCCCTCCCCCCATCACTCCAATCTGCATATTTATATTTTGTACATTATTTTGAAATTTTAAAGCATTTTTTTTTCTTTAGCAAAATAAAAATTCTAAATATATCTATCAGCATATACTTAGCTGTCAACTATTACACTTTTTAGTTATCGCTCCTTCTAAATAGTAATCTTTGCGTAATTATAATGTCAATTGCGATTTTTTGTTAATTCTACGAATAAATATGGTAAGGACTGTGATTCGTAAATAGTGTTAACACAAAAAAGGGTTAATTCTCAGCTATGCGACAGATTGAGCTTGAGTCAATTAAAGCCAAAAAACAGAAATAAAAATTGAATCCGTTTTATCTCCATCTCCTATGTGTGCGACACATTACGTCACACATAAGTGTTTTGATAAAAAAGAATGCAAAAACTTGGAGATGGGAAGGAAAGGAAAGGGTAATTTAGGCTTCGGTTTTTCGGAAGCGCTATTGCACTGGGCTCCGGAACCCTGTTTTTATGAGCTCCGGTGAATTCCAACCAATATTTAAATATTTACTGAAAACATAAAAGTACCGGAGCTGGGCTCCGGCGCAAATTAAGCCCTGTGTATATATATATATATATATATATATATATATATATATATATATATATATATATATAATAAATTTGAAATCACAAATACATATATATATATATATATCGGATAATAGTATCATGAATGAAATCAATAGAAGAATAAGAAATGGATGGAGTTCTTTTGGGAAGAACAATATTATTCTGAAGAGTAGCATTTTGCCTGTGCTAACTTATGGAACAGGAACATGGACGCTAACAAAACGAATGGTACAAAGATTACAAACAACACAGATAAGTACGGAAAGATGTATGCTAGGTATAACTAGAAGAGACAGAAAAATAATAACCTGGATAAGAAGTCAGACGAAAGTTTTTGACATCATTGAAAGAATTAAACGGCTAAAATGGAAATGGGTTGGGCACATTGCAAGAAGACAAGATAATAGATGGAGCACAAGCACCCTACAGTGGTATCCCAGAGATGTAAAACGGCCAAGAAGACGACCTCAAGTAAGATGGAGTGATGAAATCAGAAAAGTAGCCGGTGTAAATTGGATGATTAAAGCACTAGACAGAAAACATTGGAAAAATCTTGGGGAGACCTACATCCAGCAGTGGATTGAAAATGGTTGATGATGATGATGATGGATGATGATATATATTTGTGTATATATATACAGTCGAACCTCTTAACATGAACCTCAAGGGGAATCAAAATTATGTTATCAGTAATTCATGTTATCAGTATCAAATCTTTGTATTCGTTTTTACAAGGGACTGAAAACAATTCATGTTAAAAGTAATTCACGTTAAGCGTGTTCATGTTAACGAGGTTTGACTGTATGTGTATGTATGTATATATATATATATATATATATATATATATATATATATATATATACTAATTTCATAACCAAAATTTAATCATAAATTTTCTCTTAAAAGAACACAGTTTTTTAAAATTTATGCTCATAAAAACGTACTGTTTAAAAAATCCTTTATTAAAAATACTGATTAAGGATCAAAGGGGGCTATTTTTGACAGATTAAAAAAAAAAAAAAAAAAATTGTTCGGAATTGCATGAAAGAGCAGGTGTTGTGATTCATAAACAATGTAATCGACAGACGTTTTCCATTTTTTGGTAAACACAGGAGATCTTTTTGAAAATACTGTCCAAGTGGGCCCGAATTTTAGGATGTGACACGAAGAAAAAAAAATGTCGTTACGTGACCAGAATCGCTTTAAACGCTACACGTAATTTATTTATTAAAAAAAGTAAAAGCTATTCCATTTCAAATCGCTTCACAAGCCAGTTTTCTACATTTACGTTTAAAAATGTATTAGTAACTGTCTCGGAAAGCTTCGCGTTGTTGACAAGCGAATTTAGGAAGAATTTTAAGAAATTTTTGAAAGTATATATTTAAAAATAATTGGAATTTTTGAGAAAAACTGTTCTACAAAATTAAATATTAGACACATAACAAAAATTGTCAATTTTAATCTCTTAGCAATTACAAACAGTAAAATGTCATATGAAAGTAAACCCACATCCGTAATAAATATAATACTAAAATTCTGATGTAATTTTACTGAATATTTATTAAAAATACATTAATAATAGTTTGTGCACCGTATTTTATGGAAGAAACGCCGCACTCCTCAAATTGGCCGGAATAAGCTTAAAAATATCGTAATCGCCGCATCCATCGGGACGCTATTTTTGTCGACAGCGGCATATTGACCTAACTTTAATCAAAGTTTTCTGAGCAGTGTAGGATGCCTCTTTTTAATATCTTAAAATGTCTGAAGTATTATTTAAAATACTTAAATCCGATTTTAAATACTTTTATGAATTTTTAAATTAAGGAAACTCAGTTGGTATTTGAAAAAAAAATCGTGAACGCTACACTTGGCAAAAAAAATTAACTTTTAAATTCGTAAAAGCCGCGGCGTTTCTTCCATAAAATACGGTATCTCTCTTTTTTTCATTGTAAGAACAAAAAACACCCCCGTTTCACTTGGCGAAAATGTGAAGCTATTTTCTGCTTATTTTACATTGCCAAATAATTGCAACCTTTTTAAGTGGATTGGAAAGTAAAAAATGAGGAACTGTATCGAATTCACAAAGGGAGTGATACTTTTTCTATGCGATTTTCTCCCCAAACAACAGTCGTAAAACTGTCAACGTGGGTTTGCTTCCACTTCCGTCCTGCAACTTCCTATCCTTGTCATACAAAACCCATTAGCCATCAAATAACCCGACAACAGGGAACAAACGTGCCGAAAGGTGACTGCAAGATGCTAGATAGTGTGTACGCAGCCTTACATCTCTGCCCTCCATCACGTGATGGAAGGCAGATTTAGCACGCCAAACCGGTTTTTCTCCTCGTAATCTCTCTCCAGATTCCCGCCAAAACATCATCTGTCTGCGTTTGTCTTGAGTTGACCGTACTTTTGCTTTGCCAATAAAGGGATTACCGCCAAAATACGGCACCCTTTTGGCGATGAAAGCAAAAGATGTTGGAGTCAAAACCTTCCCGAAAGAACAATGTAATTGGGAGTCTACTTATATTAGAAGTCTGTGGAACAGCCTTGCGCGACCTTCAGGTAGCCTATAAATTATGGTAACGTTGGTAGCAGTATGTTGATACACAGGGGTCATATTTAGAAGAAATTTAGTTCGCTGTACTAAAATGTTTAATGAATTTTGTATTCTAGGACCAGTCTTGAAACTTTGTGATAATACCATTTATATAAGAAAAATGATAAACTCGATATTAATTACATTTAAATAATTTATATCAAAATTAAAGAAAATGTGCTAATTCAAGCTCAAATATGAATAAGAAGTAAAATAATGAATAGTGCTTCTTATTTAAATTTTTTCCATCTTAAAAGAAAAAAAAAAAAAAAAAAAAAAAACTTGATTTTTATGTTATTTTATTAATCTTATGGTATAAGTGTTGAGATATTCATTAATTATCATTTTTGTTCAGCAATAGATCTATAATATGCGAAGTACATTTATCTAATTTAAAATTTTAGTTAAAGTGTCAAATTTGAAGAAAATACAGAATTCAAGAGCAAATATTAACGAGAAGTGAAGATAATAAATAGACTTTCTTATCTCAATTTTCCACTATCATAAAATAAAAAATACAACTTGATTTGTATGCAATTTTAATACGCATACAGTATAAGTAAGAAATATTATTAATTAACATTTTGTTCAACATTAAATATATAAAGAGCGGTAATTATATTATTATTAATTACATGTAAATAATTTATCATTTTAGATAAAGTTTCAAAACTGAATAAAATACTGAATTCAAACGCAAACATTAATATTAATTGAAAACAATAAATAGGTTTTAATACCTATTTCCTAAAGAAAAGTTTTCCTAAAGAAAAAAAAACAAAACATATTTGCGTTTTAGGATTTTATATCAGTTAAAACATTACAGAATAAATTAATATAATAAATAATTAGATAATTTAATAATAATAATATCAATTTAATAATATCAATTTAATAACTTCTTAGATTACTCAATAATTAATTACATAAAATCTGTAATAAATATCTGTTTTTGTTTTCTTTTTTAAGTAAACTCATGTTTTTGCCTTTTCAAGACTGAAGCTTTGAACTTAAATTTTGTAAAATGTAGAAACTGTATATTTGTTCTACTGTATTTTCTGAGTAATATTAAAAATGAACTGACTGTTCATTGAAAAATAAGTAAATAAAATGTATTGCAATTTTTTTTTTTTTTTAAGAATTGTTTCTCTATAAGATTAATTTAAAGGAAAAGTTTAAGGAGATGTGTAGACAGACATTGATTTTTCTATGCTGACTCGATCAATTTCGTTTATTTTATCTATGATATTTAAATGTTATACTTTTGAATCTTTAGCTACTCAGAGCCTGATAGACATTTGTTCGAACATTGTTCAAATGTGCTGTACAACATTAGAAACTAGGCTATTTAGCAATTTCCTTTTCACCGAAAAAAGCAGGATACATTTAAAAAATATATAAATATAAAACTAATCAAGGAAACAGAAGAATTTTCTTTGTAAATTAATTGCATATTTTCCGTGACTTGTTACTTTTAACAGTTATACAGTATAGGGGCAGATTTACGGTCGCCAGTCGCCACATGGCAACTAAATGTTTTTGCTTTGGCGACTAATTCTCGGCGTCTAAGTCGTCATTCTTTGTCGAATTTCGCGATTTTTCGCGGGATTCTTTGACGAAAATCGCGTTTTCGCGATCCTCTGATGAAATTCTGGTTTTTACAGCGATCCTTTTACGAAATTCACGTTTTTTTCGCGATCCCTTGACGAAATGTGCGTGTGTGTGTGTGGGGGGGGGGTTGCGATCATTTGATATCATTTGCGTTATATATTGCAAAATAATATCACACATTCACAATTTTTATTTTTTGTGCTCTTGTACGACAAAATGGGAATAAGAAATATTGTTTTCCTAATATTTCCAACTACTACGATGGCTTAGCTTATTCTTATAGATATTTTTTTAAACTCTATCTTGCCCAACTTAAATCGCTCATCTGCATTGCTGACCTCCAAACGGACCACGTGTAATGCAGTGCGACAGTCTGTTATTTGGAGTCAGCCATTTTTCCTTAATTATACTAAAACTATCAAAATAGCTTAGAAAAAAGGGCACATAATAACCCTATAGTGCAAAAAGTATATGCTCGCATATCTATCGCCATTTAATATAAGAAAATGAGGACTCCTTCTACTATCTTAAAGAAATGTTTCATACAGACGATATGATTTAGATTCCAGAAACTGGTTTAAAAGAAAGTAAAAGTTTATGCAAGTCGTCTAGCATAAATTCACAAAATCTAAAAGTAGCGACATAACTCTTTTGAAACGAGCTATTTTCTTGTTAAACTTCCGCAAGATAAATGAAAAAAAAAAAGTACATTTTTCCGAAATTTTGAACCAAAAAGAATTTATTGTGTCATTTTAGACAAAAGTATAGCAGTTACTGCTTAAAGTCTACGTTTCCTCATTAAATAAAATTTGGCTTTGTGGTAGAAAAATGAATAATGGAAGAATATAGTCAAAATTTCGCAAAACTAAGGTTTAAAATATGGCCTTTGAATTACAATGAAAATAAAATCACTTTCACACAAAAAATAAGTTATTGTAAATATAAAAATTAAATATTTAATGTTGCTAAGAGTATAAATATTTATAATGTATAATCAAATGTATTTTTCCTATGTATGTTTGCATGTGTATGTGTATTTACTAAATAAAAAAAATGCATGTTTAATTTTTTCATTAATAGAGTTACAAAAATTATGTGTACGTACTTCTAAACAGTTTCAACTAAGAAACTATCCTAAAAGATTTTTATTTTATTTATAGATATTTTTCTAATTCCTTTTTTAATTTAAGCAATTATATATTTTTTTTTATCTGTTGATAAATTTGAAAAGCTCGAAGATATTTTAATTCATAAAAAAATAACTTATTGCATTGTTTAAGCAATTCTTTGAGAACAGAGTAAATGAAAGTGAAAACGAAATTTTATGAGGAGCACACATTTATTTATTCCTTTTTTTTTTTTTTTTAATGCAACGTAAAGAGCAATTCATAAATGGTTATGAGATCGGAAAATAGAAAATGGTGTACAGGCAAAAAAGTTTATGTAAGTCGTCTAGTATTATAACAAATTCATAAACTATAAAAATAGGGGCATATTTCATCTAAATCGGCTCAATTTTTTTAAAACTTCCATACGATTATAGAAAAGAAAAATTATGCTTTAAAAACTTTGAGCGAAAGAGAAGTTATGAGGCCATTTTGAAGAAAATGTAGCAGTTATCGCTTTTTTGTCCGTAAAGTCACTTTAACTAAAATTAGGGGAGTAGAAATATTATAAAACAAATGACTATTTCCGAATCTGTAATGCATAATAGACATTTTCCATTGAAAAAAAAAATTCTCAATCAGTATTTTACTCACAATATAAAATGTTTACCATTATAATATTTGTATAATATTAAATGCATGCTAAAATGTATATCTAGCATAAGTACAAGGTACAATATATAAATACAACTGTTTCTACATACTGTACAAATGCTCATACAGGGTGTCCCAAAAGGGAGGTTCTATTTTTAAAAATGTATAATTAACAAACGGATAGAGTTAAAAAAAAAAAAAAAATCTTGCAGAAAACGGATCTGTGAAGTCTGGAATTTTGTTTAGAGTACTTTATTACGTTAGTTCAAATATTAACCGACAGATGACGCTACGGCTATTGCATTCATCAGCAATAGATGATAATTAAATGACAATATTTTCAATATGTTCTCCATTCATCACAATAACATGTCAGAGACTTAGAATAAAATTACTTCTTTTTTATGTGAAACTTTCACCCAATCGGCGATATTCTAAAAAAATGAAAATTCTCTCTTCCAACGAATACACCATTTTGAAGAATTTACTCAACCACAACTACTGTTTCCCTTGAAATGGATACCTCTGAACTTTCAGTGACCACGTCTACTTCTGTATGTTCTTCTCCGTTTGTTCATCAAACCACCAATATATCCTGTAGCGCCATCTGTCGGTCAGATTTTGAACTGTCATAAGAAAGTTTTCTAAACAAAATTTCAGACTTCACTCATCCGTTTCCATCAAGATTTTTTTGTTTGTTAATTATTCCTTTTTAAAAATAGGCCCTCCTTTTTAGAACACCCTGTATTATTATTCTCATTCTTAAATAATACATGAATATTTATATATACTTTTCTTTTAAGTATTGATATTAAATAGCAGTAGAATAAGAAATATGAATATATATTTTTAAAATTTGTGAAATTATTTTTTTATAAAAACTATAAACAGTTTAACCCTTAAATGCCGGTTGTTGCTTTTCGGCAACATACCCAATTTAGGCTCTAAAATGCTATTAGAATAGTATTGAACCTATAATGCCTAATGTTACCAATAAAATACATTTTCAAATATATTATTAAATCGATTTTCAACATCTAGATGGCAACACTTGTGCTGTTTAAGAATAAAGATAGATTTATTTTTTCAATTGTTGCTACTTGTTCTTTTTGTTTTGTTTGGGAGCTTGCGAAATACCCTATTTTATTCTGCAGTGAGCAAGTAAAATTTATTTCTTATTATAGTTCCTAAAATTCTTGTGTGTTTAAATATTGTAGAATTTTATCAAGGAAAATTATTTTTTCAATTAAAGACCAGTATTGCCGATTAGTAACAAACTGTTTTTTAGCCAGTAAAAAACAGTTGAAATATTAGTAAACCATGCTTAAAATAAAATATGATTTTTTAAATATTTTTCCCATGATTTATTTTAAAAATGAAAGCCGAAAAACAGTATTACAATGATTTTTGAAAAATCAGGCATTTAAGGGTTAAGAAGTAAAACCTATTCAAGTGTAATATAGTATGATTGAAGACAAATATACCCATAATATTTTTTTTTTCTCTGAGAATTACTATGTTTGAATTTCAAAATGGAGAGAGATAGGACGCTGAAATTCACATAAAAAAAATTATCGCCATCATTTAAAAACATAATTAGTAAAATTTTCGGGAAAAACTAAGATAAATAACGTATTTTTTAAATGTATCTGAAAAAAAGAAAGATGATGCAAAATGAGTCAGCTTCGAGGCATTTTTTTTTCTCAATTTACGGGAAATTTTTCTAAAACATAGTGTTTTCTTTTCGATTAAAAAAACATCAATAGAAAATGAAAAATAAGTACAGTCGGCCTAAAAAATAAAAGAATTTTATTCACTCAATTGTTCCAAAGAAAAAGAACGGAATAGCCATTCATCTAAAATTTGTGTCTTAGATGTAAAAAATGAGGTTTGTCATCATCATAGTAACATTGTACCAAATTCCGAAAGTTTAATACAAGTACCTAATTTTGTAATCTTATTTGGCTTTTTGTTTTTTTTCGGTAAATTTCTCTTTAGGATATCAAACGATCAATTCTGTGAAATACACTGTTAAAAAACTACTGTAGATTTGCCAAAACAGACTCGATCACAGTGAATGTATCTTTCGTTGATTTTCTGACCTTATTAACGTGAAAAATACAGTAGTTGCGTAAAATTAACAGCACAATGTGCTGGCAATTTGGACGAATTTTTTTACAGCACAAACTGCTGGCGTCCAAATTGCCAGCATATTGTGCTGTTAATTTTACGCAACTACTGTATTTTCCATGTTAATATAGTCAGAAAACCAAAGAAAGATACAGCACATTCATTGTGATCGAGTTTGTGCGCGAGATGAACAGTACTTTGTACTGTAAAAATGTCGTTTTTTTACAGTGTACTTTATGAATTACGAAGATTTAAAAATTGACAGGCAGGTATGCGAGTTTTTTGCAAGTTAAGTGTGTTTAACTTATTTTTAATCCTCCTGCCAATACCTTGTCCCGAGCTGCGAGCAAAAATCGTTTGCATCCACACATTGCCGGTTTTCCAGCTCTTTTAGTCAGTCACCTCGCATTCTGCGAAGTCTTCGTGTACGGCTGAATGCAGGGAGTTTTTCTTCTGTTACTGTTTATTTACAGCATCTTGCTTTATGCAAATTTTTCGGCAAATGTGTGGTATGACGTAACGGTTTAACTGAATGTATATATTGTGTGGTCGTGCTATATAGGGTGGCTCTGTTTTTCCTTTTAAAATGGATTATGTAAGTTTAAGCCGTTTAAGAGCATGTCGTTAAATATTTAATGTCTTAAGTTTTTCGACATCGAAGTAATGATGTTTGCTTTAGTGATTTTAAATAAAATTATAAAAAGTTCGACGTGTCTTCAGTATATAATCAGCTGGTAATGACTGTCTACACTGCGTTTACTCTGCTCTGGCTTGAATTTAAGTTGTTTAAGCTCGATGAATTCTCACTGGTTATGGGCCAGAGCAGTTATTATACCAGCTGTAATATGGAATAAGTTTTATATTCCCGCTGAGTGCTGTGGCTCCTGTTCCTGTTTTATATGAGTGGTTCCTGCTATTCACGACTTCATGATAGTGAACGCCTTTATGGACTATTTCTGGATAACAACTCCGTGTGCTTCCTATCGGTGACAGAAAGGAATTTTTCACCTACTTATGAACTGGATTAGAACAAGAGTTTCACTTCTACAGATTGTATGTAGGACTTTTAAGGACTGGACTTTTGAACTTTAAGTGAATAAGACTTGCCATATGAGAGTGGACGTAATAAGTAAGAATTTTTGTTATTTTTTTACTTTCTTGAATGTTTTCTTAATATATTGTATATATATATATATTTCTCTCAGTAATTAATCTTGTTTATATGTATATATTATAATGGATGAGATTGAATTTTTGACTCCAGACATCTACGCAACATGGTCCGCGGACATGAAAGTCCTCCTTATGGACCGTGGTTGCTGGGGGTTTATAGATGGTACAGAAAAACCACCTGATGATAGTGTAAAATATAAGGAAAAGCGTGACTATAATTTACGCCGTCGTGATAGGGCACTTAGTTCTATATATTTAAATGTATCTCCTGATCTTAGAACACTACTTGCAGAAACGACTGATGCTAAGAAAGCATGGGATATCCTCCAGGATAACTATCGCCTTAAAACTAGAGCTGCAGTAATCTCCCTCCTTGATAAATTTTTTGCTGCCAGGTATGAAGAGGGGGAAGGGATTGGTTTGTTTGCAGCTAGATTACGTACAATTATTAAACAATTGCAGGAACAAGGTCATCCATTGGAGGATCTTTATCAGGCTTTCCAGCTTATTCGTTTTTTACCTGACCAATTTTCTAGTATAGTTCTTAATATTTAACGTTATACTGACAATGATTTTAAATTTGATCCCATATTGAAAGAACTACTTTTAGAGGAAAGCCGCTTGCAACAATGCAATCTAGATAAATCAAATGTTGCATTTAAATCTAAATTAGAAAAACCTAAAGGCAAAAATATAAAGCAGTATAGTAGAAGTAGCAGTAAGGATAGATCTACTCTCTTGAAACTCGATTCTATATGTAGCAAGTGCAAAATGAGGGGTCACATTGCACCAAATTGTACTTTAAAAATACCCAGTAAAGTACCCAGTAAAGAGTTAAAGAGAAGGGGGGGCATTTGCCCAAATAGTAGTTTTGCTACAGATATGCTTGAAGCTAACCAAAGCTCTGTCAAAGGACAGGAGTGGCTTTTTGATACTGCTGCATCCACACATTTTTGTAAAGATCGAGGGCTTTTCTCCACGTACAAAACAGTTAGGGGGACTGACATGTCTGTTGCTATAGGGGACATTAAATGTCCAGTTTTAGGCATCGGAACAGTAGAGATGTGTTTTTATGATAAGGGAAAGCGCCAAAATTTGGAACTTAAAAATGTCATGTACACGCCTAAACTTAGACGTAATTTAATGTCAGGTTCAGCCCTTGACAGCATGGGAATGACTTTTTCATGTAAAATGGTCGTTTGACTTTATTATCGAAAAACGGAAGAAAAATATTTACGGCTATTAAAACAAACGGTTTTTTTCATTTGCAAACCAACATATCCCAACGTAAAAGACAAGAGGGCTTATTCAGCACAGACTCAAAAGTGTGGTGGTGATTTAAACAAATGGCATCGAATATACTGTCATATTAATACAAAGTACATTTTAAACACAAGTAAGAATGATGCAGTTCATGGTTTGCCAAATTTCAAAGAAAAATACATGCCCACTTGTGAAGATTGTAAGATCGCTAAGTCCCGAAGGGTCTCGTTCAAGCCAATAGGCAAAACACGCTCTAGAGCTCCCCTCGAATTGATTCATTCTGATGTATGTGGACCCCTTCCGGTCAAATCAAACGGAGGAGCTAGATATTTTGTGAGCTTTATTGACGACTATTCTAAAAAAGTAGTTGTGTACCCACTTAAACAAAAAGGTGAAGTTTTTGAATGCTTCAAACGGTTCCAAAAAAGGGCGGAAAGATTTCTAAATCGCAAGATCATAACTCTTAGGTTTGACCATGGCGGTGAATATGAAAATACGGTTTTCAGTAAATACCTTGAAGATCAAGGAATACATCATGAATTCAGTAACGAGTACACTCCCGAACAAAATATAACTGCGGAAAATTTCAATTGTGTGACCTTAAACGCTATAAAAGCTCTCTTACATGAGAGCAAGTTAAGAGAAAGTTTTTGGGCAGAAGCATTACTAACTTTCGTTTATACGTGGAACCGGGTCTGCCACGGTAATCAGACAAAAACTCCATTCGAATTGTATGGAGGGAGAAAACCATCGGTAAAACACCTGAAACCCTTCGGCAGTACTGTTTACGTGGGAAAACCTAAGCAGCTGAGAAATAAATTTTCAATGAGAGCCCAGAAAGGTATAATGGTCGGATACGCACTTTTCACTAAAGGTTACCGCGTATGGTTACCCCAGGAACGTAAAACGATAGAAACTATAAACGTTACTTTTCCGAAAGAACAGCGCAGAGGAATCATACTGGGTCCAAAGCGAAATACCTACAGCTCATCTGATGAATCTGAGTCGGACTCTGATGAAGAAACGAATGACGAGGGTAAACCCGAAAAAGATCCAAAGGAAGAAACGGAGCCAGAAGATATGAGCAGCGTTCCAGCTCAAAGCTCGTTTCCTAATCAAGAAAATGTCCAAAACGGTTCTATAGCTGATACGTCTAAAAAAGTTTTTTTTACGTCTGGATCTTCTAAACCCCAATGGGAACGACTAGCTGTAAAACGAAAAGAAGAACCAAGACATGACATTTACTATCGTATAGTTGGAACTAAAACTAGGATAAAATCATAGATAGAAGCCAAAGCTTATTGTGAGAAACACAATATACCTTTTAAAAGAACAGATTTTGATTTTCGTATTTCTAATACTTATTCAGGTCGAGTTAAAATACCTAGTTACGAAGAGTCTGACAATGAAACAATCGAAGCTAATTTTGTAGATATTAAAATACCTTCAAATTATAATGAAGCTTATAATTCCCCCCAGAAAAAAGAGTGGTTTAAAGCTATGGACGACGAGATACAAACAGTGAAAGAAAGAAAAGTCTGGACTTTAGTCCCTAAACCTGACAAAACTACAATTGTTAATAACCGATGGGTTTATACTGTAAAACGTAACGAAGATGATAAAATCGTCAGACACAAGGCACGATTAGTTGCTCAAGGTTTTCGTCAGAAAAAAGGGATAAATTACGATGAAGTGTTTAGCCCAGTTATAAATTTTTCAATCATTAGACTTTTCTTTACCGTTTTAGTTTGTTAATGCGGCTGGTCACATTGTCAGCTTGACATTAAAGCAGCATATTTATATGCTAAATTAAATAATGAAATTTACATGTATCAACCTCAAGGATTTATTGATAAAGACTATCCTAATCATGTATGCAAATTAAGTAAAGCTATCTATGGTTTAAAGCAATCTGGAAGGGAATGGTTCTTTGAAATAAATTCAGTTTTGATAGAATTAAGATTTAAACGCTTAACCTGGTGTAACTGTGTATATGTCTTTAATGAAAATTTGGTTCTTCTGCTTTATGTAGATGATATTGTTCTGTTTGGAAAAACCCCTCAAGATATAAAACAGGCAATAGACAAACTACGAAATAAATTTGATCTTAAAATCCTTGGGAAAACTAAAAGACTTTTAGGAGTGACATTTGAGGAGGAAAATAAAACTTTATGTATACATCAATCTGACTATATTTCAGAAGTATATGAATGGTTTAGCAAATTTAATATTCCAATAACATCACTACCAATCGCAAAAGGAATTGTTTTATCTAAAACGGATTCGCCAACTACCGAAACCGAAATTCAAGAAATGAGTAAAATCCCGTACCGTAGTTTAATCGGATGTCTTGCGCACATAGCAAGTCACACACGTCCTGATATTAACTTTGCAGTTAATATATTTTCTCAGTTTCAGGAAAACCCTGGCATGGTTCACTGGAATTACTTATTAAAGTTATTGGGTTATGTTAAATCTACGCAACACTATAAGCTTAACCTTTCAAGTATAAAAAGTTTAAAACTTTCATGTTACAGAGATGCAGATTTCGCATCAAATCGAGATGACCGTGTTTCGATGGGGGGGATTATTCTATTTTTAGATGAGGCTCCTATTATCTGGCGCACGTTTAAACAAAAATGCGTAGCACTTTCTACAATGGAGTCGGAATACATAACTCTAACGGAAGCTGCTAAAGATTTACAGTGGGTAATACGTATCATTCAGGAATGCATAAATTTAAGCATATTTCCAAATGAAGTCAATTTTTCAGCTCAGCTTTTGTGCGATAACCAAGCTGCTATAGATTTTTCACATTCACCCATCGAAAATAACAGGACAAAACACATTAGTGTTAGATATCATTTTCTAAGAAATTTAATTTATGAGAATATATTCACCCTCAAATATGTAAGATCAAAGGAAAACTTTGCTGATATCCTAACAAACCTCTCCCCAAAGAAGGGTTAAAGACTTTTGTAAGGAAATGTTTTTCAGTTTAAATAAGTACAAAAACATTATGAATTCTTATATTAATATATAAAAAGTTTAGAATACATGGTATATATGTATTTGCTAATGTGAACTGTTTTTTTAATGCACTTTTTGTATAGCAAATTTAATCAAATATTTTTAAACTTGGTTATTGTATAAATGTAGTTAATGTGTTGTATAAAGGTATTTTCATTGTGATCACAATTTTTTATTTTTTATTTTTACGATAAGTGCACTTATCAACCTTCCCCCCCCCCCCCTTTATTATTATTATTATTTTTTTTTGGTTAACAAATATTTTACATGTTGTATTGTAATGCATCCAAAGGATGATGGTTTAAATGGTTAATTGGTCATTTTTTTTAATATTTGAAATGTATTAAAGTTATGTGTACATATATTAATGTTCGTAATTGTGTTTATATTTGAATATTTTTGAAAAGTACAGGTAGCGCAATGTTTTAAAACCTTTTCCTTCTATTAGTGTACATGAAAATGTTTATACGCTGAAATATATTTTTGTTTTAAACTAAAACATTAGTTTTTCAGCTTTGTCAAATATGTATTAAGTGAAAAGTTACTTTGTTGACGAAAGTGTATGTAGAAGTTAGATACTTTTTATTGTTGCAATTGTAATTATGTATAATGCATCTGATTCTTTAAACTCTTTTGTATGTATGAAAGTTAAATTTTATACAGGAGTATGAAGTTACATCTCCTTTGAAAATCTAAAGGTTTGGAGTTTAAAGGTTAGTTTAATGTGATTCTAAACTATGTATGCTCGTAACTACGGGAGGGGGGGGCAATGACAGGCAGGTATGCGAGTTTTTCGCAAGTTAAGTGTGTTTAACTTATTTTTAATCCTCCTGCCAATACCTTGTCCCGAGCTACGAGCAAAAATCGTTTGCATCCACACATTGCCGGTTTTCCAGCTCTTTTAGTCAGTCACCTCGCATTCTGCAAAGTCTTCGTGTACGGCTGAATGCAGGGAGTTTTTCTTCTGTTACTGTTTATTTACAGCATCTTGCTTTATGCAAATTTTTCGGCAAATGTGTGGTATGACGTAACGGTTTAACTGAATGTATATATTGTGTGGTCGTGCTGTATGAGGTGGCTCTGTTTTTCCTTTTAAAATGGATTATGTAAGTTTAAGCCGTTTAAGAGCATGTCGTTAAATATTTAATGTCTTAAGTTTTTCGACATCGAAGTAAGGATGTTTGTTTTAGTGATTTTAAATAAAATTATAAAAAGTTCTACGTGTCTTCAGTATATAATCAGCTGGTAATGACTGTCTACATTGCGTTTACTCTGCTCTGGCTTGAATTTAAGTTGTTTAAGCTCAATGAATTCTCAAAAATTACAATATCTCATTTTAAGTTTAAATGTATTCGTTGCAAACAATGTTGCAATATGGATGTTATTTTTAAACATAACTGCAAAACTTATAAGCAGAATTATCTTTCATTTTGATATGCATACTTGAAAATTCTTAAAATTGATTTAATCTCTCTTTTTTTTTTTCTTTTTTTTTTTTTTTTTTTTTAAATAAATTTTTAGAAGTCTCAAATATGCAAACTCAAGATTATTGCTAATTCCGCCAAGTAATATATCAGTTGTAATTAAGGACTTCGGTATTGCAATATGTTTTACAAGGACTGCAAATAAATTTAACATTAGGAAATATAATTTTTAAACCTTCATTATTCTTACTACTTTACAGCAAATTTTTCCATTTTATATCCTAAATTTAAATTTACCGAAAAAGCGAAACATGATGTGAAACGCATGTCTTCTTATTAAATATTTCTGACTAAGCATGTGTTCTTATTAAATATTTCTGACTTTGGTTCAATTTCACTATGAAAGCGACGCTCTAATCTTGTCTATATTATAAAGGACAAACATGGCCGTGCTTAACACTGCAGGCATTTGACGGTGGTAACAGAAGACGATTAAATTTAACTTTTATTATTTATTGCAAATTTTTAAACTTCTAAATATAGCACATTTTAATTATTTTAATTAATTTACTATTCATTAATAGTAAGAAATCATTTTATTAATTGAATTCCTTGTTATTCCAGTTGATCTTTAAAAAAAATGAAGTTATAATGTTGTTTACATCCTCCCCACATTAAATCAGCTGCTCTGTTGTACAAAAACATTTATAACTTTCATAATTATAGAAAAATATCTCTCGGCTTGGACTACCGGTAAATTTCGAAGTTAAATACTAATTTCCTTGTTATTCCAGTTGATCATACTAATTTCCTTGTTATTCCAGTTGATCTTTTGAAAAAATGAAGTTATAATGTTGTTTACCTCCTCCCCACATTAAATCAGCTGCTCTGTTGTAAAAAAACATTTATAACTTTCATAATTATAGAAAAATCTCTCTCGGCTTGGACTACCGGTAGATTTCGAAGTTAAATACTAATTTCCTTGTTATTCCAGTTGATCTTTTTAAAAAATGAAGTTATAATGTTGTTTACCTCATCCCCACATTAAACCAGCCGCTCTGTTGTACAAATATATTTATAACTTTCATAATTATAGAAAAATCTCTCTCAGCTTGGACTACCGGTAGATTTCGAAGTTAAATACTAATTTCACAAAAATTTACGGATTAAGGGAAGTGTGATTTAATTTACTTATACAACCCCCTCCCCTTTTGTTTTGTTTTTAATTTCTTTTTGCTGTATTAGTTGGTCCTATCAAAAACTTGTCAACATAAACCTTGTACATAATATTAAGATGATGTATAATTATTGTTTACACCGGCGAATAGAGGAAAAAATGTACTTTCAAATACAATTTGCTTCAAAATTTAATCGCTATTTGTTTGAAAACTGAATCGCAATTTGCTCAATTTTTATTGTTTATAATATAATTTTCAAGCAGGATTATTTGTCAAATCTATCTCTGTAAAGGGCAGACAATAAGGAAATATAGATACGTTTTCAAATAAATTTATGTAAATACCACATGATTAGTTTCCAGCTTGTATTCCACAAAGAAATTAAAATATTCATCAATCAATAAATAAAACAATATAATATTAATAACTCACGAATTTAAGAGATGTAACCAAACCGAAAGACCTTTAACCACTGAAATAAACACAAGCAAAAAGGTTGAATGTAAATAGCGATTTCTTCGTGTTTTTCCACCTGGATGATAATAATATGTTTCAAAATTTTATTTGAAAGCATCTGTGCTACTATTCATATAAATATTATTTTTAGTACTGTTAATTGGCATTCTAAAAAATAAATGCATCATGTAAAAAAATCTATTAGAGTTATTAAAAAAACTATAAATCCGTGCGAGGTTTTCTCGCCACAATCTTTGATATTTGCTTATATGTTTTATGTTTAACAGTTTTTTTTAAATTAATGAGCGTGATTTACTGTGTGCAAAAACATTTCGAAACATTCCTCATTCATCTCTGTACCTTTAGTATGTCCCGAAGAGGTTTTTTTTCCAGTCAAATTGCATTACCATTTTGTTTTTGTTTTTCTGTTACAATTCGGCAATTACACTATATCGGGTCTTCTTTTTTTCTATTTTTTTTGGCGAAAGGGGGGGGGGGGGCTGTTCATTTTTTTTTAAGTGTGAGATGTAAATATATATGTCATCACCGGTGAATATATTTAAAAATCTTTTTTTCAAACTTCATTTTTATATCTATGTAATGGATGATTTGAAACAATTTAAAAAAATGTATATAAAATTTAAAAAATAATTTCGAAAAGAAAAAAGTCGGTACAAAATTTCCATAAAAAATATAATGCAGACGAAAATATGTTTGTACTTGCCACATGTATTTTACCTCCCCTTCCCATATGTACACATAAAAAACTTTGAGATAAGTATTATTAAAACTATTAGTACGTAAATACTTTTTATTAAAGTAAAAAAAGAAAAAAATAGCATTTTCTTTAAAAGAAATATCTCTTCCCGATAAGAATGAAACATAAAACATCTTATTTAAATTCCAAACAAAAATCGGATTTATACGCAATACATTTTTTTTTTTTTTCAGGATAATAAAGTATTTCAAAAATGCATTTGGATGATAGTTGACATTATAGAAGAACACTCTACTAAAATAAAATATTTTCTATAAAAAACGTAAAATAACAAAAGAATAATTTATTACCAAGCTCTCACGGTTAATTTATTTCAAACATTCCAACTGATTTATTCTTTAATGGATTATATCGCGGGAAACATTTCAAAATTCATTCAATAAATTTAACTCCATTGACCGAAAATATTTGTGAACTCGGTTAAAGACTAAGAAAACACTGGAAATTTTCGTTTAACTTTTGTGCGTTGAAGTTTTAAGCAACATTTAATGCGTCAGTAAAGCCGAGATGATATTTTATAAATACATTCTTTATTATTTTGGAATAAATAAAACAATTTGCAAGATGTTTTTTGCATTTATTTAATATGCTATGGATATTTATCAAATGATTAGATGTCTATAATAAACGTTGTTAACATGCGTAAATATTCATTTTTTTTTTTTTTTTTTTTTTTTTTTTTTTTTGAAAAAAGGTATTTAATTGTGAAAATCAGTCATATTAAATTCAAATTTCAGAAAATCAATAGTATTTATTGATTATGTGTTATACAAACGGAATAAAACTAAATAAATATAATATTAGACAAGTCGAAAAATGTACGGCAAACGTGGCAAATGAGGTGCATTCGTACTAAACTAATTTTATAAATATTCTTATTTAATTGCAATACCTAACGCACTCTTATGCAAAAATGTACGAGTATAAAATTTATTACTACTATATATAAATTCAGTAATACGTAAATAATATGACTCCACCTTAAATATGGTGTAATCAACATGGCAACCTACAATCATTACCTATCATGGGATATCATTGAATTAATTACGTATGATATGATTTAATAGAATGAAGAAAACTTTTATATCTTTTTAAGGTTTAATCATATTTTCATAAAATTTGAATTGACTCGACAAAATTCTGCAACGAATATATATATTAAATTTCCAACCATTCGGTTGGGTAGTTTTTGCGCTATTATATGCGGACAGACAGACGGCTCAGACGACGAGTATAGGTACTACGTATTTATATAATTACAAACGCAACTAAAAACTGAAAAATATATAATAAAAAGCTTGAAAATAGAATAAACTTTATTGCATAAACAGCTCAGCTCAGGTTTTTGTATATTGCAAAATTTTTAGCCTATTTTTTTATTTATTTATTTATTTATTTATTTATTTTTTTTAATGCGTTTGGTAATTTACAGTGAAAATAATTCTTCCAAAGCAGTTTTCGTTCCTATTTCAAATTTTGTTTTTAACTTTTTAAATCATAAATGGAAAAATTAAATTTTGAAAGTTTGTAGATTATATAATATATAAGGATATCTTTCGCAATTTAATAAAATTAATATTTCCATCCATAGATGACAGGAGGATGGTATATTTATAAGCGAATAACTGAAAAGAAATTTCTATATCAATAACAAAAATATTTCAATGCTAACACAGAATCCGTACAATATGTTGTAAACAAATAATATTTAAACTATTGTACGGCATACTTTAGAAACGTTAAAATTTAATTACGTAAATTAGTTTATTCATTTTTTAAAATATAAGAATATATGCAGATTTCGAAAAAAGATGCTTACAATAATGTAAACATCCAGCTTCTATTATTTATTAAAATAAATCGTACCGTGCGTCTGTCTGCTTGTTTTATTATTATAAGTGGATCCGCCATAAAATGTCACAATTTTTCGAGTAATACCAAATTTAAATATTAGATATAAAAAAGGGCAGTTTACGAATCATAATAAAGTTATTTTTCACATGCGAGTCATAATTGTATACAAAATCAGTGACATTGAAACTCTGTTATAACCTCTTTAATCTATTCCGTACCTCGGTCCACGTATGTGGACCTGTATTCTTTTCCTCAAAGAAACTTAACTGTTTATTTTTTTTTACATTTTTACTTCATTTCTTAATATCTGAATGTGTTTTGCTTTAACAGCAAACCAATAAATGGCAACATCTATGCTGATTTCCTCCTACAATAAATGTTATTTTCATCTGATTTTCCAAAATGCCTTCCAGACAGTGCGCCCAAGGAACTGAAACATTTTTATACTTATTTAACTTAAATACTTTAAAATTATATGTTTTGAGGATTTGTATATTATTGAGTTGTTTAAAGGCATTAAATTTGCTATTGTGTGAATTCAGGTCAGTGGTAATTAAATTGATGTTTTAAGGGGATTTGTAATTTTAGATTATTTGTGAATTTAAATGACCAGTCTCCTAAAGTATCAATTTCCGAAAAGTTCTTTTTTCTGTCCTCTATGATGCTTCTTTTTTTTTTTTTTTTTTTTTTTTTTAAACCAATGAATAAATATTTGTAGTATTTTTTTTTTTGTTTTTGTTTTTGAAACGAAGTGGTTAAAATACTTTCCATTACGTTTTCTTTTCGAACACTTTTAATTTGTCTTTTCATATACTTATCAAGATCGGATCTATAACTTCCATGTTTTTGCCTTTACTGGTGCTGCAGATAGTCCTATTTTATTGTGGAGAGTCATTTTTTTTCATGATTTATTTCTGTGTATTTCAACTTCACACTGTACGTTTTTTAGCTCCTTATCTTAGGAAATTAGAATTCATATCCCCTAATTATTTTTATATTAAGTTCTTTTATTTGCAGCAAATGACGTACCATTTCACGTATTTATTTATTTATTTTGACGAATTCATCTTTTTTGCCCTTTGTATTTTAATTTGCACTCTGTATTTTGATTCGCACTTTGCATCTTAATTCGAACTCTATATATGTCATATTGATTTTTCTGATAAAATTTTGTTACCATGTAAGACAATTTATGTGTTTATTTATTTATTTTGATGAATTCATCCTTTTTGCATGCTTATCTTAATCATAACTTTGTTGGTTTCTTATTGACAATTGGCCCCACCAGTGGCTGAGAGGTTCTGCTCTCGAATCTGGTAGATGGGAGGTGCTGGGTTCGATCCCAATCGCGCCCGTCGGCCTAATCGTTCGGAGTTTTCGTGGTTTTCTTCGAACCTTGGATTTCCAAGCGTTAATACGGGTTAGGTTCCCTTAGAAAGACCCCCACGATGGGCACTCCCCCTGGGCCTATATCCCTCGTGCAGATAATTGGCCGTCATAAATACAACCAACCAACCAATCTTATTGACAATTCTTGTAGACTTTTTATTTTTTTTATTTTTACGTATATTTATTTGTTTATTTATAAAAAAAATGACGAATTCATCTTTTTTACACTCTATTTTTATTTGCATTTTGTATATTTCTTATTAACATTTCCTGTTTTTCTTTAGTTTCCTTATATTATTTTATGTTTTTCGTTTATTTAGACGAGTTTAATTTTTTTAAACGTTATATCTTAATTCACACCTTGCATATTTATTATTGAAATTTCTTATAAATGACCGTAGACGGTTAATTTACAATACACACAAAAAGTACTTTCATAATAATTATTTATATATAAAATTCCGTAGTAAATCAATGCTAAATGTATAAAACCTTTAAAGCAAAAGCATTATAATTTCATTTAGCTTCACTTCTGATATTATATCACTTTAAATGCTCTTGTTGGAAAGTATCCAAATACTGAAAATGTCCCAAATTCTTACTATTCTTTGAACTGCATTGCTATTTATTTCAAACATTTTTTTTCTCTCTCTGCTATATTACTTCGAAAATTGAAGTGTAACCCTAAGAATAATGCAATTTAGTCGAACATTTATCCGTCGCTTCTTTGAGAGTTTCATGGGTTTTTTCAATTACAAGCAGCCACAGAGATGCTTTTCTATTTTGTTTATGCATTTCATTTACTCCAAATGCCTTTTTCAATTCTAATAAAAGACATCGTTTAGAACATTACTGTCTCTGCATCTTGGTTTGTTTAAATACTATATTTGAAAGTAACAAATTTTTTCTTGTTTAATGTCGTATTATTTGATTTTGTGTAAGATGTCACATGTATTTTATATAATAAAATAATTTGCTTTGAAATATTTTGTTTTTAAAATTTTTAATTTAACAAAATGTATTATATATTTAAAAATATTGCCTTTAGTTTTTTTTTTTTTTTTTTTTTTTTTTTTTTTTTTTTTTTTTATGTTCCAATAGAATATTATTTTGTGCATATTCCAAATATTTGTATCTTGAGCTTTTAGATCACACAAAAGTAACAAGTGCATAATACTTTTACAAAATTCTTCTGCAATTCTGGTTTAGTACACATGATAGTTTGTAAAAAAAAAATAGTTTATTATCTTCAAAATTAAAAGTTTTATTCTCAGCTACTTTTACATTAAATTTGTAAACAAATACATTCCTTGCGTAATTTTATCAGTTGTGTACTTAGATAGTATCTGTACTTATATACTAACTAATCCATCCGGTGTTTCCTGGGCCCGTGATAACAACCTGAAATACAGGTGATCATAAAAAAATTTGCCCGATATATGAACCATTATTTGCTTAACCTCTCAACCAATCGAAAAGAAATTTTAGATATACCTATTTGAAGGTATGCACTCCGGATAGATCTTTCACGGTTACGATTACAGTGAAAATTTTCGAAAATTTCGAATGGCAACACCCATTTTATTCACGAGCCAATTCATCAGCGTACTGAAAAGCCACAAATGGCGTTGGAATGATTCACGTACGAACAAAATTGCCGGCGTAAAACACCTGCAAAAAAGACCATTGCGAGGAACGAATAAGTGGCTACAAGACATATTTTTCAGTAGCCGATTTTTTTTTCAAATGTGAACTAAGTAGGGTTGCATGACTAAATTTAAAATGTATTCTTGAGTTGTGTTTGTGTACATATAGTGAAAATAAAAATGTAATCATTTGTTTTAGAATGCTGAATATTGCGTTACATGGGAACTGATTAGGATTGAGTGCCACGATATTACACCGGCAATTTTAGTCATACGTGTATTGTTCCAACGCCATTTGTGGTTTTTCAATGCGCTGGTGAATGTGCGTAGAAAAAAAAAGGTGCTGCCATTCGAATATTTCGAAATTTTCTCATTGTAACCGTAGCCGTGAGATTTTATATATATATATATATATATATATATATATATATATAATCATGATCCTGAACACATACCTTCAAATAACTAAATCTAAAAATTCCTTTCGATTGGTTGAGCGGTTCGCTCGATAGGGGTACATATATGTCGGTGAAGCGTTTTTATGACACCCTGTATACCTAACATCCAAAACCTCTTAGTTTCACTTTCTACTGCCAGGAGTGCATTCTGTTCTAAAAAAGCCTCTATCATAACGAAACTGAGTTATTCAAAATATCAGGAGATATGTTAGTTGAGGAAGTGGGGACTGAAATGAGAGAAAAATACCATGCGGTGCAAAGGAGATAGGTTGGGGGTATGAAAGTGCAGTTTGACAAATACTAATTAACAGTGCTGTAGTCCTTGATCAAAAAATTGGAGTTCTACCTGAGGGAGGAAACTAGTTTAAATATTTGCTAAAATTAATATTCGAAAATAGTGGTAATTACTACTCATAAATTAACCCAATTATGCTTGAATTTTTTTTTCTCAAAATTGTAGGTAAAATCACTTTAAAAAGTTACAAAATGAACTTGGAAAAATACGAAAAAAAATTGCGATAAAATATTTTTGTTTTTATTTGATAAAATGTAAACGTTCTAAATATGGGAATATCCATGTAGGGAAAAATGCATAATTAAATGTCTGGTCTAAATTTATATAAATTAAGCTTTTAAATTGTATATTTTATACTATAATTAGTATTTTTCTAACTATTAAAAAATATTTATTTCATTACAGAGACAAATAACATTATAAGTATTATTAATAATAAATTTAGAATAATCGTATTCGAGGCTAAAAGACAATTTATTTCAAAATCATCTTAAAAAGGACTTTACATAAATAACTGTCCCCTAAATGGCTGATAGAGATATGAACCCATTTGCGCCTAGCGCCCTATATGTTATGCGTTACAAACATGCATAAAAATAGGCTTGAACGATGAACGTATAATTTCAAAAATTAAAAAAAAAATCGTATTTCAAAGAAGTCTACAAGCTAAGATTATGACTTAACTATTTGGGTCCTTGATGCAAAAAATACAAATAAACTTACTTTTTACATTTCGTTATCTTAAAAAATGAAAAATCTACAAGCACTGAAAAAAGGCTTTCATTTAAGCAAATAAATATGAATCATATGTAGTCAGCTCTCGGTAATAGAAAATTACATTTATAGACAATTACTTCATACAATTTTCATTTTGTAAAGAAGAAGAAGAAAATTATAAAAAATTATTTTAATTCAAAACGTTCCTAAAATGGAACACTAGGCATAAATGGGTTAACTCGAACACTTTGAGAGGTGATATTTAAGATATAAATATCATTTGGGTTCGACAAATGTCTAATTCAGACTACAGGAATAAATGGTCAAAAATTTGGACAGGTAACTAGCGAGGATCATCATTTAAGAAGTTTGCAAAAATTACTATTCGGAAATATTTGGTAACCACTGTTCATAAATTAACTTTAAGACTGAGAGAGATGATGATTGAGATAGTAAAGTAATTTGGAATTAGTTTCGAAGAGATATGAGTAATAGAAGTTGAGTTATTAAGATAGTGCTCAGTTATAGAAAAATCAATGAAACGGGGAGAGGGGGGGGGGGGGGGGAGGTCGATGAAAGTGCTCTTCGAGAAATGACTAATTAAGACAACTGAAGACTTTGGTCAAATATTTGGATTGGAAACTGAGCCAGAAACCTAATTTCAGAAATTTGCTGAACTTACTATTAGGAAATAGTGGTAACCACTGCCCAAAAAATAACTTAAAGACAGTTTAACGCAGCCCCGTGTGAAAGGAGGGGGGCGAAGGAGGCTGTCACCCACCCCGGGCGCGGAAATTGAGGGGGCACCAAATTTATACTACCAACGTCTTTGTTCTGCTATCGATCATTTTTGGAGATTTTTTTTTTTCTCTGGGGACCACTTGTTTCTAATCTGGTTGTTAGCGATTTTTACCTTGCCAATTTTCCCATTTTCTCCAACTCAAATACTAACAACAGCTGAAAATGGCTAGAAAAAAAAACTGAGAAAGGTTGAGATTAATCTGTCCAGAATATCGCAATCTATATAACAGCTTGCAATTTTCTCTTATGTTATTTAGTTGCTTGGAATTTCTGAATTATTATAAAATTAATTGTTTTAAAGTTCCAAAATGAAAGCAAAATATTTATTGAAGAGACTTTATTTCTGTTTCTGCATTTTATCAATTGGCACCTTGCACAAAGAACAATTGAGTAGGGGTGTGGGGTGCGCCAAATAGAAACTTTGCCCCGGGTGCAGTTTTTTCTTCGCACGGCCCTGGTGGAAGGTCATAATTAAGATGTATAGTGTAATTTGGGATCAGTTTCGAAGAGATGTGAGTAGTAGGATTTGAGTTGTTAAGATATTGCTCAGTTAAGCAAATAATAATGAACGGGGGGAAGGGGTCAAGGGGAGATGCAATTGCTCTTGGACAAATGACTAATTAGGACTACTGAAGTCATTTTTCAAACATTTAGGCTGGATCCTGAGAGAGAAATATAATTTATAAATTTGCTGAACTCACTATTCGAAATAGTGGTAACCACTTCTTATAAATTAACTTTAAGACTGTGAAAGATTATAAAGATATTAATGCAATTTGGGATTAGTTTCGATGAGATATGTGTAGTAGGGCTTCAGTTCTTAAGATAGGTCTTAGTTAAGCAAAAACCAATGAAGAAAGGAAAGGAAAATGCAATATTCCTTTTCGACGAATGACTAATTAGGTTTATTGAAGTCTTTAGGCCTGGAACCTGAGCCAGGAGGATAATTTAAGAAATTTGCTGTAATTACTATTCGGAAGTAATGGTAGCCACTACTCGTGAATTTACTTTAAGAATATGGGAAATGACAATTAATATATTTAAGTAATTTGGAATTAGTTATGAAGAAATATGAGTAATAAGAGTTGAGTTTTAGGTCTTTATAGCCTAGTAAAGGGTGAGTAATAAGAGTTGAATAACATGGAAAGTTAGATAAATATGAAAATGTGATTTGATTAGCTGACGTCGAGGCTCCTGATCTGTAGATGTACTTCTATTATATACTCAAGTCCGAATATAACTGTTAATTTTTCTATTCCTTCAGATCCAAAATAGGATGTTTTCACTATCATATTCTAGACTAGGGAAGCACAACCTGTGACCCGCGTGCCAAAAGTGGCCCGCGAAGGGTTAACGTGTGGCCCGCGAATTTCCTCAATTTATAACTGGAAAAATTGACATTTTTGTCCATAGGTCGCAGGAAAAAATCGTGAATTTCGTCAATTTGCTGCGGAAAAATTGAAAATTTCGTCAGTCAGTTAAGAATTGCGAATTCCGTTGATCTGGTGCGCGAAAATAGCAAATTTTGTCGATGAGACACGGGAAAATCGCGAGTTTTGTCGATCAAGCGCAGAAAAATCGCAAATTTCGCTGATCGGGCACTGAAAGATAGCGAATACTGTCGATCAGGCTCTGAAAAATCGCAAAAATTTTGCCGATCGAGCACGGGAAAATCGCAAATATTGTCAATCGGGCTCTAGAAAATCGTGAGTTTCGTTGGTCGGGCACGGATAAATCGCGAATATTGTCTATCAGGCCCGGAAAATTCGCAAATTTTGTTCATCGGATACGGAAAAAGCATCAGTTTTGTTGATGATGGGCGGAATAATTGCAAATTTTGTTCATCGGCTGCAGAAAACGCGCCTATTTCGTCTGTTTATTGCGCGAATTCTGTTGATCGGTAGCAGAAAAATCGTAAATTTCGTCAATCGGATGGGGAAAAATCGTGAAATTTGTTGATCGGGCTTAGAGAAATCGCGAATTTCGTTGGTCGGGCACAAAAAAAATCGTGAATTTTGTCGATCAGCACGGAAAAATTGAAAATTTCGTTGAAAGACCGTCAGTTTTTCGTCAGACAAAATCGCGAATTTCGTAAATTTGCCGCGGAAAAAAATTACAAATTTCGTCACAGACAGTAACAAATTCGAATTTTGTTGATCGACACGGAAAAATCGCAAAGCTCGTCGATCAAGGGTGGAAAAATCGCAAATTTTATTGATCGGGCACGGAAAAATCGCGAGTTTTGTTGATAGGGGGCTGAAAAATTGCGCGTTTCGTTGTTTGGACACGAAAATATCGCAAATTTTGTCGATCACGCGCGGAAAATACCGAATTTCGTCGATCAGGTGCGGAAGAATAGCGAATTTCGTGGATCGGGTGCGGAGTAAGCGCAAATTTCATTGATCAGGCGCGGAAAAATCTAAAAATTCATTGATTAGTTCCTCCTCCTGTCTTCGTTGATAAAGTTCACAATTTTTTTTTTCCTGCAGTAGCCACTTTCATGCATATTTTTGTTTTTTAGCACTTTTAATAAAACAAAATTTACTCTCCCGAATAAAGTCAAGCAATATTATCAGTTCTTGAAAATAGTCCTTGTTATATCTGTTATATATACAAACGTAAACACTGTTGATATGTCCTTAAGAACTGGATGGATATGTTGACTGGGTAGGGGAACCTAGAGGGACAAGCCCCCCCCCCCCCTATGAAATCATATTTCTTATCTGATTATAGGCCCCAAATCATCTCTTTGAAATAGATTAATTCCGTGTTACTGACGTGGCCCTCGACAACCCAGACATTTTTGGAAGTGGCCCTTCTCTTTAAAAGGTTGTGCACCCCTATTCTAGACTGTTTAAAAAAAGAAAAAACTTCATTAAATTAAAGTCCAAGTCTTTAGTTAAAATAGAAATATCTGTATCACTTAAAAAAGAAGGGTGATGCGCAGTTAAAAAATGTATGGATATTTGACCGAAAAATACAGCAGATTTTTTTCCAACTGCACAAGTAGTGCCCGACTTAAACTATTTGGGGCTCCGGGACAATCATCATTCTGGGAACTTATTCTAAATATATATAGAAATTACACAAGCCTGCAAAATTTGGGTTGCGTCATATTGCTCATCTTTTGATAATTGATTCTTACGTATTTTGTACTGTTGAATCCGCAAATGGCCTTCATTTTTTAACCTCACGTCAAGAGTTTTTGCAATCTTCTTTAATTTTAATTTTGAAATTTACGATTTCTGAAAAATTCTGACGTAATGGTTAAAAAGGAAGGTTATTTTCAGATTTAGTACTAAAAAGTACATAAAAATTATTTATCAAAATTTAAAAAAAAAACAACCATCACATCTATTTTATAGTACCAAAATTTTGCTATATTTTGACTTTGAAATTTACGATTTGCAAAAAATCCTAATTTGATGGTTAAAAATGAAAGTGATTTTCGAATTTAACGCTGAAAAATATATAAAAATCAGTTATAGAAAGTTAAGAAACACAACCATTTTCTGCAACTTTCAATATTTGATATTCTCTATTTTTTGACTTTTTACAGTTGAAATTTACGATCTGCAAAAAATCTTAACGTGATGGTTAAAAATGAAGGTCTTTTCGGATTCAGTGCAAAAAAATACATTAAAATCAATAATCAAAAGTTAAACACCACAACCATTGCAGGCTTGTGTAATTAGTGAATTATTTTGGAGTGACTACTACTAAACTTCATATCTATTGTATGTATATATAAATTTTGAAGCAGGTACTATTCACATACGTATAGAGAGTCTCTCTATTCTAAAAAATAGTTGGATGTGCCAATCCCAAAACTTTCTTCTATATTATACATCTTAATATTTCAAAAAGTAGTTACACATGTTAATACTTCAATATTATTAGTTCAATACTATACCAACTTTCATTTTCTTCTTAAATTTCTGCTTCAGTCAATTAAACGGACTAAAAACGAGTTAATCTACATCATGATATTTGTTAAAATTAATAGTTTTTCCTTATTCTGTTGTTATCAGATGTTTGTGAATAGCCGGCTTAGCAGGAAACGAGTTCCCGCCTTTGCACGAGCCGCCGATGGACAATAGAACTACGAAAAATCAAGAAAAGTATACAAAAATCGCTATCACATAGCCCCTTTACCGCGCAATATTTCCAAATTCAAGAGGACCTGTTGGCCAAAGCCAAAAACATGCACAAAAAATTTGGTTCAAGTGTATGTATAATTTTATACACTTTTCGATTGTACAATAAAGAAAATGGCACAAACATCGCTATTACAGCGACCCCCTTCCGGCAGGTTTTTTTTTTCAAATTCAGGGAGAACTTGTTTGCCATAGCCAGAAACATACACAAAAAATTTGGTTCAATTCTATGCAGAAATTCATACACTTTTCGATGGTACAATAATGAAAATGGCACAGAGATCGAATTATAGCGCCCCCTCTTGCGGAATTTTTTCAAGTTCAGGGAAGACTTGCTTGCCATAGCCAGAAACATAGATAAAAAATTTGGTTCAATTACATAGATAACTTCATACACTTTTCGATGGTACAATAATGAAAATGGTACAGACATCGCAATTATAGCAGCCCGTTCCGGTGGAATTTTTCGAAATTCAGGGAGGATCTTCGTGCCATGACCAAAAACAAACACAAAACATTTGGTCCAATTCTATGCATAACTTCATACACTTTTCGATGGTACAATATTCAAAATGCCACAAAAATCGCTATTACAGCGCCGCCTGCTGGCGATTTTTTCCAAATTAAGGAAGGACCTGCCTGCCATAGCCAATAACTTAAAATAAAAAATTGGTTCAATTTTATGCATAACTTCATACACTTTTCGATGGTACAATTTTCAAAATCGCACAAAAATCGCTATTACAGCGCCCTCTACCGGCGATTTTTTTCCAAATTCAGTGAGGATCTGCTTGCCATAGCCAAAAACTTAAAATAAGAATTGGTTCAATTCTATGCATAACTTCATACACTTTTTGATGGTAAAATGGCGATAGACAGACGGACAGATGGACAGACGGACAGACGTACAAACAGACATACAGACATTTTCTATAAACATGTTTTGGGGGATCTCTGACCCCTAAAACGTGTAAATCCGTCGAAAATCGGAAGTCGAAAAAAGTTTGGATTACAATACTTTCTTCTATTTAAGATAGAAGAAAGTAAAAATAACTACCGCTGTCACCGTCGCCGCCGCCGGTTTTGAATTTTTTGTGACCGGAGGTCTTTCTTCGTTAATATTAAGAAAAATAATGCATACAAAAATATGAAAATCGGTAGTACTATACAGAAAAGTTTGATAAACACGCTGATGCAGACAGTTTTCAAATCGAAGAGATATTATCGAAGAGAATTAAGCGGTATCGAAGAGAATTATGAGATATTTAATGCTAAATTTGGACAAAATCGTTCCACTAAAAAAGTTTTATAGTAGCAAAAACAATTCATGAGAATTTGATCATTTTTAGATCATTTTATACGTTTAAGTTCCCGGTGTGCAGACTGTAATTTTTTATTATTATTATTTGACTCATTATTTGAGGTTTTATTTCTATTTTAAATTAAAATTTTCAGCATTTTTGGAGATATTTTTTACATATTTTAGAAAGTGATATTAATTTAAACTGTTGCCAATTGTATAAACAGCGCAAACAATAATGTTTGCTTCAAATATATATATATATATATATATCAGTTTAAATTTAGAAATTGCGCTAGACATTTATTTGATATTTTGAGAGGATACTTTTCAACTATTTTTGTTAGGAAAGCGCAAATAATATTTCATTTCTAACAGAAGTATTTTCACTTGAATATTAAATAGAGAAAAAATAGTTTTGTCAAAATTACGTCAGATTAGAAACGATTAATTTAAAATGTCTTATTTGAAAGAACTTTCCTTTCACTTTGTTAAAAAATACCGGGAGACAAAGACTCTGTTTACTTAATTCATTTTATATTAGCTTATTTTGAAATGTTTAACTTATTTTACTTAATCAAAGACAAAAATAGCGATTGTATCTTTGGTACAACTTAGTTATCCCGTCGACCATAAATCTATCATTCGCCAAACTGTAAGATTAAATGCTAATAATGTTTGATCGTAAATGTCACATTAACTTGACTTTAAACAAGTTACACTTGTCTGCGTCATCAAGTTATTTTTATTTCGACGTTTTATTTGTATTTTTATTAATGTTGCACTAATTTATTTGTTCTTTCGTTATATAAAATAAAAATTATGTCAATTTGTATAATTTGGCGAGTGGTTTGGCGATTTATACAATTTGGCGAGTGGTTTGGCGATTTATATAATTTGGCGACATTGGTCGACGGGAATAAGTAGTACCGCAGCGGATTTGGCCTTAAAATTTCCCAATCAAAGACAAATGAATAGAAATCCGTTTATAGGGAGGTATCCACTCTTTTAAAAATTATAATTGAATCATCCGAAATCTTTTTAAAGCCGATCGAATTAGCGTACTTTTAGAACCTGCGGTGTCTGAACGGGGGTTGACGAGCGTAGCTCGTAGGAGGCGGAGCCCCCTAGAATCCCCCAAAAAGATGTTTACAACGTTAACAGATGGTAGAATATAGAACTTCTTTTATATAAGAATATAAATGTTCATGTGAGCCTTTGAAAAATAAATACAAGTCTTACAGTCACCCTTGTCTATTTTTCATAACATAAAATTTTCTACCCAAAATTTAAAAAATGTAATCATTGTATTGCATCGACATGCATTTGGGTTGTTCCATGATATGGAAATGGAAAGGCAAGTGCAGACATGCACTTGTACTAATAGAAAATATTTCAAAATCGTTATGTTTTTACTGCATTCCTCATGCACTAAAGTACTTTTATATGAATTTTTTTTTAATATTAGTTTTGTGATGACGTAGTTCGTTCCTTTTTTAAAAGCAGGCGGGGGAGGGATAGCTTACTGGAAGCAGAGAGTGGAAGTTCAGAGCCACGTCCCCTTCCTATATCTTTGAAAGTGTGAGAATTGTGGTAACGTTTGCCTATTTTAACAACTTGTCACTCTCTTTAAAAAAATCCTGATTACGAACACAGGGACTCCCTAAAATGGATTGCCCCGCAAACCCCACCATGATTCGGGCCCTGTACACAAGGTAATTATGCGATATTGAATGTTTTATTATCATTTTTAATTACAAATAATAGCTATAACTCTACACTGTTCTTGAAAAATAAATATATACGGTGAAACTTAATAAAAGAAATATATAAATTTATCTAATGTCTAGACGGTTTTGACTTTAATCGATCGTGCGTATTAGATAATATGGAAATATCAATATGCTGAAAATACTTACATGCATAAAAATCACCCACCTGCAAACAGGTGTTAAAATGCTGACATGTTATCTAATGCCTTTCTGACTTTCCATTTTTCAGAACAGCAAAAATTATTTATCGCTAAAGTGCATGGGCTAGAAAATTTCGGCTTGCACTTAATTGAAATTGGCATGCTTTAAGGCTTGAAGTAACTTCATTATTATGAGAGCACCTTCGTAAACTATTCGTATAATTATCTCTGATAGTCAGCTCATCTAACAAATTATGTTCCTTAGTTTTTGAAATTGCAGCGTCTCTTTAAATAACTGAGTTCAAAAATGTGAAGTTATTTTATTGACGCAATTTTGAAAGTTAAATATTTTGAAGCATTTTTAAATATCTATAACGTATAATTGTTCATATGTAAAATGATTTTCAAAACATATTTTCAAAATAAGTTTAGTATAATATATTTATTCTGCATCATTATAGTAAGATTTAATTTTTAATTAAGTTTTCGGAAGTCTTTTTAAGTGAAAAAATTAAGATAAGATAAGTAAACGGTAACGGTAACAATCTTGATCCTATTAAAAATTTTTATTTGTCTGTTCTGGTTTCTTGAAAATTCTGGGTATGAAAAAAAATGTTTTTTAATTAGTTTAAAAAAATCTTGTTCATTCACGCATTAAATATTAAAAAAAATTAAAAGTCATCAAATTATATTCAATGTCAGAGCAATAGCTATATACCTGTATTTTATCATATAAAGAGTCAATTTTTTCTCAATGGTGTTTAAAAAAATATGAAGCATACATAGAAAAAAAATTATAACGAAGCGCAAGGACGTGTGAAAATCATTCATTGTATGTGAATTCATTGCATTCGGTATCGTTACGACATGTTAAAATTTGCAGGAAGTTATAAAACTTCGATTAATCGAGGCTCATATTATTGAGGTTCTTACTGTATTTATTCTATGATTTCAATATTTGACTTTATATTTCATGATACAAATTTAAAATTCTGCTAGAAAGCTAATATTGTTATCTCCAGAGACAAATAATAAACGCAAACTCTTACCTACTCCGCACGCACATACAATTTATGTACACATATGTACAGTCGTGAAAAAAAAAATAATTAAACACCCCCTACTAACAACCCTTCCTCAACAAATTCTCGTAGAAGAAAGTTACTTGTACCGAACGATTGGAAATAAAGTCTACTTTTAAATGATGTATATAAAATTTATTTAGGGGGCCATCTACATATTAAAACGAACCAAAACTTTGTTTTTTAAATAGCAGTACACAATTAGGACAGCATAAATGAACTCTACACCCTTCAATTAGTCTAAAAACAAAATTTTATGCAATTCGTATCATATGTTTCCGAGAAATTAATTATTTTAAAACGAGCGTATTTTAAGGCTGTATCCAAATTGATTTTCGGTACTCGATTGTTAACCGAGAAAGCTCCCTTCTTGATCAAGGCACCTTAAGCAGTCAATTAAGCCTATTAGATTAGAGAATAGCATAAGAAATTTCAAAATATTTAGTCACTTCTATCATAGACGGCCCCTTAAACCATCATTTTGCCGTTTTTTAAGCATAATTTGAAAACTAATTGGAAGAAAAATGTGAAATTTTGGATTTCCATAAAGCGGGAATTAATAAATCTGAGTCCATCAAAAAAATTGTAGGTTGCAATTCCTATTTTTTTTAATATTAATTTCATAATTCATAATTAATATCAGAAAAATATAAAAATTGCAAATTCAACGTATTTATGTTTGGATATATTAGTATTATTGCTACACAAAAAATTAGAACATTAGGATCATAATTTCAGAAGTTATAAATAAAAATATGAAAATGTAATTTAACATTAGAAGCACTAAATTTTGAATGTTTATAATTCAAAAACTTATCATTCAAATGACTTGAAATTTGGTGTCTAGGCAGAGTTTGAACCAAAGATTTGAAATATCTCGTTAAAATTGGGTATTGCCATTGAAAAAATAAAGTTTGTATTCGTTTAATATGTAGATGACCCCCTAAGCAAATTTTATATACGTAATTTAAAAGTAGACTTTATTTCCAATCGTTTGGTACCAGTAACTTTCGTCTACGATAATTTGCTGGGGAGTTAGTAGGGGGTGTTTACTTTTTTTTCCACGCAGAGGCGTCGCGATGGGGTGTTATGGGGGGGAGCCTCCCCCTCCAATATATGCGAACTTGGGAAATTTGAGCTTAGAGTTGAGAATTTCCGGATTTTTGAAAGACTTTTTCTTTTTTTTTTAAGTAATAATGAAAAAAACATGACATTTTTATTGTTTTGCTCACTACCTTTCTGAGTTTTGTAACAGTAAACAAGTTAAGTTATTAAAAAAAGTACAAAAAGCAGCCAGACCCAATTTGTCATTGTGTTTCTCTATGCTACTAAACTATCTTTCCTACTGTTGTCTGTCCACAGTGTATCTAATCTATTTCCTTTATTTTACATTTACTGTATAGTTTGAAATTGCGTCCTTAACTATTCATTTAAGAATTGGATAACTTGTTATTTTCATACTCAATGATACCAAGATGGGAAAATAGAAATGAATCTAGTTTTGATTTTAATTATTTAAATGAAATTGGTGTATTTAAACTTACATTAAATGAACTAATAATTATAATTTTTTATGTTTTTACTTTCAGTATTTTTCATTGGAAATGATTATTTTCTTACGTATAAGTATCATTATCATTAAACACACATTTCACATATCCTTTCAGTTGGAAAATAAAACAATTTGTTTCAAGTTGGGAAATTTTTGAATCCCCCCCCCCCCCCCGAAAAAATATTTGTAGCTACGTCCCTGTATCTACGACTGTACATACACACACAGTAGGCTTGAAATTGTGTTATTGCCGTTTGTCTGTCATACAGCTGATGATAAAAACATGATTCCAACTGCAAATACAAATCAAGTATATCTTTCAGAATTTAAATTTATTCTACGTCTTTATGCCTTACATTTAGAACAAAATATATTTCTGTATCTAAGAACACATTATTAGATATGTTACATGGATTTTATTAATTTTCAATTTCCGGATCTAAAAACACAAAAACCGCTATCTTATACGCCATTAAAAAAAAATTTACAGATTAAAAAAATATGTTTTGATGTATGTGATAGGTAGTGTATTCCTAAAAAAGCCTTGACACTAATCTGAAATGTGGGACAATTATAGATAAACTTATTAACCTTAAAACATGCAGTGCACTGTATATAAAATATAACATGTATACAGTCTATACAGTTAAATCTAAAAATATCGCGGAGAAAACAATAGTTCTTATTATCTCTTTTTCATCCCTCGTACTCATATTTGAAATACATAAATTGTTTTTATTCTAGTAATTTATTTTACAGTATAACTCTTTTTCATTATATATGTAATTATGATGAACATATTTTGCAATAGGATATTCGTCAGCCACCCAGTTATTTTAAATAAAAAAAAATATGTTCAACTCAAAATTTACTTAATGAAATGTATCCTGCTTTTATCTAATAGTGATTTCAAATTTACCTGATTTAATTCTTAAAATTACTGGCTTACCGTACGGTTTGTGATTAAAAAAAAAAATTGAATATTCGCTTTTTACGTTTTAAATTTAAAATTTAGCCTTTAAGCGATATAAAATTTAACACATAGTCCATCATTTTTTTTTTTTTCAAATTTTAATTCTTTGATGATACCTTCCATTAATATATATATATATACCGGGTGTCCCAAAAAGGACTGACTGATTTTAAAATTCAATAACTTGCAAACGGTGACAGGTATTTAAAAAATTCTTGCAGGAGGGTTATGCATAAGGTCAAAAGTTTTTTTACAGTGATTTTCGATTTTAGTTCGAATTACAAACAATAGATGGCGCTGCGATCAATAGACGCTGAATTCAGGCTCGATTTTTGGTACTTCGTGGCCCGGATAATACATTTCCATCTCCTTTTTCAGCATGGAACAAGAGAAAGGACCAGAAATCGAGCCTGTATTTAGCGACTATTGCTTACAGCGCCATCTATTGTTTGTAATTCGAACTAAAATCGAAAATCACTGTAATAAAACTTTTGACCTTATGCATAACCGTCCTGCAAGAATTTTTTAAATATCTGTCACCGTTTGCAAGTTATTGAATTTTAAAATCAGTCAGTCCAATTCTTAGGGTATCCAGATAATCTTCAAATACGAATTGTATTAAAAATTTTAAGATACTTAATTTGTACTGAAGGTACATATAATTTAAATTTATTTGAAATGTTAAAATTTAATTTTATTTAGCAATTAATATAAAAATCTAAATTAATTTTTAATGGACTTTGAAATATAAGAAACGTTTTTTTTTTTCTCATTCTGCCTGTAAAATAAAAACAAATTATCAAAATATAGAAAAATATCTTTTAATGATAGCGATCTTTTTCTTTCCTTTCTGATCGTTTTGCTCGCGATGTGTTGATAACTGCCTATTTATTTTAATTTCGTCTATTAATCTCTATATCTGAAAATGCTGACGGCAATCTTTGCTAAAGCTTTTTTTAATGTGTGTCTTTCATCTTATATATATGAAAAAATTACAGTCATTAACTTTTTTTTTACTAGTTACCGAGTACGTTACAGAATTGAAAAATTATCAAATCATTTCATAGCGAAGAAGAGTTTTATTTTATAAACTCCGGATATAGGAATGGAATGAAGTAATTTTTATTTTAATTTACATATTCAAAGTAGTTAAAAATGATTATGTATAACATGTTTTTTAATGTATAACATTTAAGTGTAATATATTTCGCTAAATTTTAACTATATCTCAGCACGCAATAGTTAACATATATTAATTTAATTTTCTATGTTTCAATGGAATTTTCCAAAATAGATAAACTTTATTAACCCTCTCGTTGCGTAAGTAATTATTCGCGATGAACGTCTTTTACAGAATTTTTAATCGTTTATCACCGGTTCTTTAAAGCAGGAATTTTTGAGTATCGTAAACGGTGAAAATGTCCTGATTAAATAAAAGTTTTTGCTAAAATCTAACTGGTGGTAATAAACAAATAATATTAATTTGGCGTAAAAATGCATGCCCGAGCATATCTCGGGCTGCGCAGCGAGAGGGTTAACACTATATCATCATTTAATTTAGATTTCATACTTCAGAGTGAAAGTCTAATAATTTATAACACTTTTATTAACTGTGTCAGACATAAGTTTAATTATATAAAATGTAGATAATCTTATCTACTGGGATAGGAATGATGAAGTGAGATTTTTTTATTCTCTTTTTTAATTTATATAAAGTTTCAACTGATTCTTATTTGTTGGGTACTTCTTACTTATAAATTCTATCAATTTACTAATTTGGAATTTTATGCGGTTTTCTCTCATTTTTCACTAGCTTAGCTAATAGATTGAAAAAGAGATAGTTTTAATTAAAAGTAAAAACAATCGAAATAAAGTGACCTATGTGATTTACATTTCCAACTGGGAGAAAAATTACTGTATCAGGATTCAAACCAGGGATCTCATGGCTGAAGCCACCAATGCTCCTGCCATCCGAGCTATACCGAACGAATTTCGAGGACCTAATTCACCCAGTTAACCTTATTGATCATACCATCTGGTCTGATATATGAATCAACTCAATAGTAAAGATCTTAAGTAATGGAACTCCAAGTAACACTGGATAGGTAATTCCACTAGATTAATTTTAACAAAATTATTCTAATTGGTAAATAAATCATATGTGAAGTAAGTTCCCAACTGGGCGAAAAAAATTCGCACCAGGGTTCGAACAAGGGTCTCTTTTGGCTTACCAATTACAATAATTGTGTTCAAATTGATCTAAAGTCACCTATGTTGTAAAAATTCCTACACGCATATTTATAAATCCTTAATTTAAATATATCTTCTTTTATCTTGAGCAGTTTTGCAACCTTTTCAAACATAAATATCTGATACAAAATTAAAAATAGCGTTGAAACGCTTCATTTAAATTCGATTTTATGTAACGACATACCAGATATCTTAATGAAATTAAATATGTGTATATTATGATTTGCTCAATAGAATCATATAGAGATAATAAGAATCATAAGGGGTATAATTTTTCGTAGGCTCCTATCTCAAAGAAAATTTGACATTTTTTTTTTTTAAACTTAAATTTACACAATGTACAAATTACTTGAAATATGTCAAAATATTTAAAAAGGTGCTAAATTACTTTAATACTTTCAACTATATACATAGCCTTCGTCTCTAATAACAGTATTTTTGTATTCTTTGACGAAGGCTATGTATATAGTTCAAAGTACTAAGAAGTGTCAAAGTAATTTAACACATTTTTAAATATTTTGTAATCTTTTAAGTAATTTGCACATAGTGTGATTTTAAGTTTAAATTATTGAAGATGAATTTAGCATTCTATTTATTTATTTGCCAATCTGTTTTTATTATTACTATTTATTAATAGTCCTTTTATCCAAATTCTTTTAGTTATGTACCCAAAACAAATTAATACACTTTTTACTATGCAATTTAAGATGAATGAAATATGCATAAAATTAAAATTTTTGTAACATAGCTGCAAAGTATAAATTTTATTTTTAGGAAGCCATTGCGGGAGGAGAAATGTGCTGTATATGTTAAATTTCAAATGAACAACATCAATAAAAGATTCTCAAATATAATCCTTTCTACATTTGTCAATGGAATAAGAAAATTCCCATCAGAAAGAACTTCGTAGAAAATAATATAATTAGAAAAAAAAATCAGTTTTATCAGTATAATATTAGAAAGTAAAATTTTCCTTGTTCAATGGGCGTTAGACAATTAAACTACAGATATGCTCTTCTATATTTTTTCAATAGTGTTTAAGAATTTATAAATCGACGTTGAATTGTTGTTGTACTCTTAAAAGGATAAAGTAGGCTAAAGCTTTTCGGTTACAACGAATGTTTTATTTATGAGTAAATTTGAGTATTCTGCACGAGAAATGGTTCAAATATTTAGTACAAGTAGTTGTTGTATTGGAAAGTTTGTTTTGTTTTATTTTGTTTTAATGTATAGTAGTTTTCAAAATTTTTGAATATAAACATATTTACAGTTAATAAAAAGGTTTTTATTCAATGTAGTATCAGTAAAATGGAACTCTTGATAGCGTTTATACGTGCATTTTTATGACTTGACTTTCGATCCTCATTCTCTTTGGGTTCGACTCTATAAGTATATCATATGTTAAGAAAAACGCTAATGGAAAGCAATTATTGTAAAGTCTTTAAACAAAGTTTCAAGAAATTGTAGATAAAACTATATGATGATTATGATTTTTTAAAGCCTATAATGAGATAATTTTTTTTAACAATTTCTAAAAATGTGATGCAGGTAATTAATCTTTATTATTTAACTATTAAATAATCATACTTACAACTGAAGTATAATTAGTTTAGTTAGTTAGTTAAAATTGTAAAGTAAAATATTTTTGTTTCTCAAAAAGAAAGCCAAAACTCTTTCATTTCCTCTACGATTAACATGCAGGACGTCCATAATTAATAGACCCTATTTTATAGTTGTCTACAGAATAAACTGTTTTTTCAAAAAGTTATGAAAGTTTGAGGATGGCATAATAAAAGGATGAAAATCTGTTAAGAGCGAAAAAAAGGTAGTTCAAAACTTCGCCGCCAGAGGGATTTTTCTAATGAAATTAATATTTAGCATACATTTACGATAGCTTGCAAATTTTGTGACAAGAAAACATCTTCAAAAGAACTTTTCTTTACTAAATCAGAAATTTTGAGTGCGGTATGTATCGTTGTTAGAAGAAAAAATTCTTCCCGATCTGCAAGCACGTCAGCGACTTTCAAGCACAATATGTATGCAATAGGATATAGCTTATTTCAAATGAAAATCAAATTTCAAATTATTTTTTTTTGCTTAAAAGGCGCAAAGACCAACTTAGTGAAAAAGGTTCCATGCCGGGAATCAAACCCGGGTCATCAGTATAGCGCACTGACGTTCTACCGCTAAACCACATGGAACGATACCCAGCCTGGAACTTCTCACTATTACAAGTTGGCAGGCTACAAACGCAGCACAAGATGGAATATTTTCCGTGAGCCACCAACATGGGGCAAACACAGACACTTAATTAAATCCAGCATCGAATGAATCTATATTTATTATTTATTATCTATATTTATTATCTATATTTATTTAAATATAGATTCATTCGATGCTGGATTTAATTAAGTGTCTGTGTTTGCCCCATGTTGGTGGCTCACGGAAAATATTCCATCTTGTGCTGCGTTTGTAGCCTGCCAACTTGTAATAGTGAGAAGTTCCAGGCTGGGTATCGTTCCATGTGGTTTAGCAGTAGAACGTCAGTGCGCTATACTGATGACCCGGGTTCGATTCCCGGCATGGAACCTTTTTCAATAAGTTGGTCTTTGCGCCTTTTAAGCAAAAAAAAATAATTTGAAATTTGATTTTCATTTGAAATATTGTATTCAAGGCGAATGTTTATCCCTGGAAAATTTTCCAAATATTAAATAAGGATATAGCTTCTTCACACATTAGCCTTTGTGATAAGGACATCCTCAAAAACCATTTCACAGAAGAATGTGCCATCAGACACCACTCTCGTAATTTTTGGCATCCCCCGGACCTAAATCTATGTGACTTTTTTTTCTTGACGGCATTTGAAACAATTCGTAAGCCTATGTTAATTCAAGAGCATTTACCTGATCTTAAAAAGGACGCATATAACGACATTTTCTTAGCATTTCCCAGAATACACTACGGTCAACTGTAGAATATGCTATCTTACACCCAGATGGTAACCGAAAATGATGGCCGTCATATGGAATATATTTTGTTGTATAAAAAATTTTTAAACTATCGTAAATGTATGATAAATGTATAATTCATTATAAAGCGTCCTCTGACGGCGAAATTTTGAACGATTATTTTTCTTCGCTCAAAAAAATTCCCATCCCTTCATTATGTTCTGCAAAAATTTCAGAACTTTAGAACAATACTTTCGTCTGTAGATAACTTTAAAGATGGGCACCCTGTTTACAACGATTTTCACCTCCACTAGATTATGTTGCATTGTTTTAAAAGAGTATTTAATGCTAAAAATCTGATAATCAAATCATATATTTTAAGTTATATTCTTGTAAAAAGAAAACTGCAGTGTCCTTACACAAAGTCACATGAAATTCTGAGTTCAAGAAATAACTAATAACACTGTGCAACATTGGTTCTGTCACAGAACTGAAATTAGCTGATTCTAGATCAGTTTGTTGTGCTGATTCCGAATATGCTTTCTGCTTTTCTCTATGTGGTCCCGTTTATGAGAAGTTTTTATATTTAAGTTTATAAAAATTCAAACTTTTTATTGAAATTTTACGGAATTCTAGTTACAATAAATATCAAATTGAATTCCCTTTTCTCGATAATGTCTGCTGGACTATTTCATTCAGATAGATGCCACAATCTACATTCTCTTAACAATTATCTGTCAGTTATTAAGCATAATGTGCATATTTTTTAATGGTGTAATGTTTATACTACTATCAACTTTAAAATAATTGTCACAGGTATGACTTAATGTTTATATAGACTAGATTTTTATTTTGATTTCAAATCTGCAATTCGTTTCCTTATATCACGTCTAGTTTTTGAGTAAAATGAATTTCTGCTTTTGTACGGTATTGATACAAGTTTGATGTAAGATGCTTTTTAGGGTTGTGTACCTCATTTTGAAAATAGTGAACAGTGTCATATTCCATCAGGAACATAAACAACAATTTATATAGTCGAAAAAATAAAACGTAATAGAATTAATCCTAACTAGTTGAAGTACATATCACAAAGTAGAATAAAAAGCGATTTCTAACTTTTTTGACCAAAAATTAAAATTTCATTTTTTTTTCAGAAACTGTACGTGATAGAAGGAAACATAACCCAGATATGCAATCAGCGCAAAAAACTGGTTTAGAAACATACTTGAGTAGCAGAAATAGTTGGACGTAAAGAAACATTATTAGAAAAATATGAAAATTGGCAAATTAGGCACAATATGTCACGGTCACATCCCAGTATAACCTCAGAAACAACGTTAAGGTAAATTAGACAGTAATCATAAAATAAAACAAAAAGTCAGTGTGATAATATTTTATGCATATAATTGTACAAAAATTGCATAAATCGGAATACATAAATTTCTCAAAAACATGACCTGTTGGAGTAAATCTAAAACTAGATTCGGAACCAACGCAAGCAATCGCATAAAAACAACACATTTCGGTTTTGTTAAAAAGCAAAAGTTCAAATTTGTTGACCAATGTAATAAGTTATCCAATTTTAAATTTTTTTCTCCTTTAATAAAGCATAAAATTTTATATATTATAAATGAAATAATATATATTCCCTCATATTTTTAATATGAGGGAATGATTTAAATCGTGAGGGAATGACCTGATTCCATTTATATATGCACTAAACAGTGAAATAAGAAAATCTAATGCAATAAAATACACATTAAAAAATTATAAGACTTTTAATTATCGTAGGTAAAGATAATACATTTTTAATTTTTATTACTTTACAGGGAGAAATTAAAAATATATTTAAAAATGTGTTGTACTAATTCAAATAAACATTAACTCCCCAAGCGCCACAATGGCACCATGCATTTTATAAACTCTTATATATTTAACATGCATGAGAAATATAAGATTTTTTCTTATTTATAAATAAATCTGTTCTTAAATTTCGGTGCCAATCACTTATTTGAACATTTTAGTAATAGAAGTGCTTTAAAATTAAAATATCAGAAGAACTATGAGATACTGTTTGGTCCATATTATTTTTTGATAAATATAGCTATAAGGTACTTGTAGGCTAAATTTTGAGATTTTCGAGGCAATTTCATTGGGCCGCATTTTCCTTTATAAAACAACCACTTTTCAGAGAATGACCCATATATATATATATATATATTCTATAATTTTATTTTATATTAATTAGTTCGATACGTGATATCGTTCTTGGAAGACAAAGTTTTTTTCTTTTAAATATTTATACCTCTGTTCCTCGTGCTATAATTTAATACATATGCAAAGCTATGATATCTTCTATAGCTAAACAAATAATTTTTTTTTAAAGCATGAATGTAATAAATAAGGATCACCACTATGTAAATAGAAAAAAAAAATAACTTTCTTATAAAAAGAAGAAAAAAATTCCGTATAAAAAATAGTCTATAATTTAAAGTATGGGTATTAGATTAAAAATGATCTTAAAATTAGAAATATAAAATGAGAAAACATTTCGAAATAATTAAATTTAATAAAAATAAATTCAGCGATGCGTCACAGATTAATCTTTTAAATAAATCATAGATGGGTAATATTATTTATTATCTACATTGCAAACCCAAATTCTTCGAGCCATTAAAAAAATCGTTTAAAATAATTCATTGAAGCTCTTGAAAAAGATTAAAATTTATAGAGAGTTTAAGTCTTTCAATTGTCAGGAGTTATGTGGATTTAATTAAGTACTTCAAAAAATAAGAAAATATTATTAAATGATATGAAAATCTTTTCGCATAAATTTCTTGGATAATATTTTAAATGCATAATATATTTAAATTAATTAGCTTTAGTATTATTAAGTTAAGGAAGAGAAAGGGAAGTTTAGAAACCGACGTCTAAAGACATGTTATTAAATAAAAATAATTTTTATGTCAAATAATTTAATTTTTTTAAGATAAATGAAATATATCGTTTATGGGATGCATTATTATGCAAAAAAAAAAAAAAAAAAAAAAAAAAAAAAAAAAAAAAAAAATACGCTAAAAAAGTTAATGAAAGAGTACCTTATTGCGAATTCAGTGCTTTTTTTTTTAATATATCATTTTAAAATTATATTACGGTACTGAAATAGATTACATGAATACGGCAGGCCTATTTAACTCTGGAACTTTAGTTTAGTTGCTCATACAATGGTACATTGAGCTGATTCCTACCTTTTATTTTACAAATTTCGGTTCATTTCTTACATTGCATTATTGCCTACAACGTTCAACAACCTGTTGTTTCGTATATATATATATATATATAATGATTTCATATAAATTTATGACCGTCTATATTCGTTAATTCTAAATACTTAAATTAAAGTTTAATCAATACGTTTTAGGTTTGTTAGTTTTTGGTATTTATATATATAAATATAGAATTGCATAAATAAAAAATTTGCCATTACTGAAGCTATATGTAATATCTAAAACAATATCAATTTGTAAGATTTTAAAAGGTGTAAATTGATCATTCTGTTAAAATATATTTCTAATAAGTATTAATGCTCTAAAAAATTCTGAATAATAACTAAAAATTATAATTTTTTTTTAAAGCACCATGTTACGAGAAAATTAAATGTAAGGAAAAATATCATTTAGAAAAATCTTTCTTGTGTTAGTTATTCAATTATAATAAAAAAAATTGAATACTAAGAGGTAGTTTAATCTTTTTTGCAAATAGTGAAAGTTAGAGCACCTTTTAAAGACCACTTTTCGTTGATTACTGACAATCACCTAATCCTTGTTTTCACAACTAAGCAGAAAATTCTTCATAAATTAAAATTGTGGCAAAAGTATTTAATATTTACCGCATACAGGGTATCCACTCACAATGGTGTGCAACTGCTGATTTGTAAACCTTTAGGCATCCAATTGTAAGAATGTTTTAAATGAGTTAAAGGATTATTTTAAACTCGATTTGTATCAATAAATGACATTTCTTAAAATTTTAAGAAATTAAAATTTTTATACGGTCTCCTGTTCCTATAAGTTATATTTAGTAAAATATCCTATTACATCTAGAAATAAGACAAAAAATGTCCCATTCTTCCACAATTGAAATTGACCGCGTAATAGATGTTTAATGTTAAAGCGCCTTTTTTGCTGCGAAATTGGGTTGATTCACAAATTTACAAAAATGTTTATAAATAATCTACAGCTATAAAAACGTTATAGTTGAGAATATAAATAACATTACAATATAAATTTGAAATTTATTTCCATCTTGACATATTAAAGAAAACTATACACCTTGTATTAAAATATGAGCTAAAAAATAAGAGAATTCTCGTTAAATGAAATTGTGAAAAACAACAGTCTCTATTCTTTACAGAATGATATTTAGTTTTTAAGGCCATTAGATTATGTAATCTAAAACTTAATTAATAAAAATTAAAGTTATCTTAAAACTTGCTCAAACTGACTACCTACGGCTTCAATATAGGAATGTACAAACGAAGTGAGTACTTCTAATATTTTAAGCACTTTGCGTACGATCCCACGAAGGGTGGCCCAACTCTTTGTATTCAGTTGTAGAAAATTTACATAAATCATGCAGTTTAAAGTTTCATAACTCGTTCAATTTTAGTATAAGATGAACGGTACATTTTGCCTACTTATAGTACCGGAAAACTGTATAAAATTTGAAGTTGTAACTTTTTGCGAAATATTTTTTTTTTTTTTTTTAATCAAAATACTTTTTAAATGTTTTTTTTTTTTTTTTTTTTTTTTTTTTTTTACCTCTTTCAAAACATTTTTGTAATCGGAACTATATGTCTATGACTAACGGGTTAGAAATCAGCCACTTGACACCGTTGAGAGTGTACACCTTACACATTTTTTTTTATTAGTTGACATAGTTATATTAGCTGTAGTAACATGTGATTCCCCTTGAATATATTTGATTTTCATACTGCAGACTTTGCCTTATACAACAGCATAAAATTACTATGCATTTTGCGATTAAATAAGGAGGATAAATATATTCGAATATACATGTATTATGGAAGAACACGTTAATTATCTCAAATTTTGAGGTCTCGAATATATCAACGATGCTAACATTTCTTAATTTTTTCTGGGTCAGATCCAAGACAAATGTGCTTACAACCGGAATGTGTATATAAATAAATGTGCATTTTTTGTATATGGTACTTATTAGATTTGATTTAAATTTTTAGAATAAATAAAATTTCAGGTTGAAAACATTTTTTGTCTTGGATTATTCTCTGGAATAACCACGAGATGTTGGAATCTGTAGGGTATATGGTAAAATTTATTAAAAATGTAAGTGTTACTTTGAAATTTAATATTTGACATTTTGAATGATCAGAGAGTTGAATAAGATTAATGCAGATGCATAGTTTCGAATATAATGAATTTCTTAGCGTATTTCATAGATTAATTTTCTCGTTAGAAGGATTGCAAAACTCGTTCAGAATAGCACTTGAAACTCACTAATTAAGATTCAGCTTTTAGAAAAGTTATAGTACTCGTATATTTTTAAATTTAGAAGTTTTAAAATTAATTAATAATTCATAAAGAAAGAATTTTGCGTTAAATTTTAAACTATCATCCTAAATTTTCTTTCAAATAAGTAAATTAATTCTCTTAACAACAGGTTTGCGAAGGACGGCTACCTTTATAGTGCAATCATACTACTATAAAAAAATATTCTATGTAATATATTTTCTTTGCAATGATTATAAAAGTGTATACCAAGTTAATGATATAAAGCGGATGTGATACGATAAGGTAAAAAAGAAGTTCTTAAAACAGTGAAGACAGACTATGTTCTTTTGAAAAGCCTTGCGCATCCCTAAATTTTATGGTATTTTAAGATGTATTTTATGACCTTATATGTCAAGAATTTGAGTGTGGATACAGTAGTACGCGCCTTCGGAAACATAAAAATATACTCTCGCTTGTTGTAACCCTTTAATAGCAATAGGGCTACAAAAACAAGTGTAAAATCTACTTTATAAATAAAAATCTCTTGTATAATACAGGGTCATCGAAAAATAATGCCTAGATTTAAAAAAAAAAAATCATAATATCGAAACCTTTTATGTTAAATGAGTAATTCTTTCACTACACGATAACCGGTGAACGCAAGTTTGGTTATAGTTCACCATAATTCATTTGCGTGTTTGTGTCATGGGCGGATTAGTTGCGCAGTCGTCAAGGCCAGCCGACGCGCCAGACTGCATCTGCTCTGTATGATGTTGACTGAGCAACAAAAAACACAGTGGGTGATTTGTTATGTGAAGTCAAAGTCAAAGTCAATAGTCAGTGTACAGCGGCTTTTTCGGAGAACTTATCCAGGACAAACTGCTCCTGGTGCTCACATTGTACACAATTGCTCCTGGCGCACACCGAACAGTGTCCACTTTGAAACATACTAAGATATGAAAAACAAATATTTTTTGCAGCACATTACAAGACTAAAACCAATACATTACCATTCACAGTTTTTTTTTTTTTTTTTAATCTAGCCGTTATTTTTCGATGACACTGTACATTATTTAATAATTAAAAATTTAACGACCGATTTCTCAAAGATTACTTCAAATTTCCTTAATCTTATCTAACATTTACGATATTTAATGCATTTTAAAGACTACTTTTGCAATCTATATATCTTATCATCAATAGATGTATTAAACAACGACTTATTTATTTATTCATGATCCAAGATTTGCGTCAACGTTCTCAACATTTATCTTACATTAAAAGATTAAGCACTTCTTTATAATTTACCATGTCTAACATTTTGAATAATAAATGAAGTGAATAGGATCAAAGGCTAGTATAATTTTCGTTAATAATGTATGAAAATATTTTCGAAAATAATGAAAACTAAGTGGATTTCGTATTATCCTGTTCTATTAGAAGGAAATCAAAATTCGTTTTGATTTTTGTAAAATATTTTCTCCTTAAAACTCAGTTCTTGCATAAGTTTTAATACTCGCGTTTAATTCATCTTGGAAACGTTTATGTTGGTAATAAGAATATAAGTTGGTAGCTCATTTGATAATTAAAAATAATTTTAAATTTGCATTAAATCTAAAATTTCCATCTGTCATTTTGCTTCAAAAAAATATTAATAAAATTCTCTCTCGAAAAAAAAATCTTAAAAGAATATATTACAAAGAACTATCTCTTTTAAGTCACTAAATTTAAATTAAAATTTTATCGAAGATATTCTCTATAAATACTTGGAGTTTTATTAATGATATATCTTATTTACCATTGACAAAAATTATGCCACATCAAATACTACTTTATCCTTCTATATTGCTAATAACACGGATATAGTTTAAATGAAGCGCTAATTATTATTCATGATGTATGATTTGTGTGAAAGTTTTAGCATGTGGCTTTTATAAAAAAAAATTAAGTATATCCTGTGGACTTTCTCATAAGTAAGTTTTTAAATGTTAAAAGAAGTGAATACGATTATTGCTGTGGTAGCATTTTCTTCTTTATCGCAAGAAAGTGTGTTCAAAAATTGTGAAATTTTAGTAGTTTTAGTAGATTTATTAGGATTTTTTTTTTCATTTCATGTTAGGAGGAAGGCAAAACCCATTAGAATTTTTAAATGAAAGTGTCTAATTAAAATTCCGTACTTAGAAAAATTTATAAATCTGATTTGTTATTAATTTTAATAACTTTTAAGAGATTAATGTTAAACTTTTGCGTTAGTTCTTGCATTGTCATCTGCCATTTTCTTTCAAATAATTAAACTAACTCTATATTTCACTATTTCTAAAAATAGAGTATCCATAACTGTCTAGGAATGGATTGTATGCGACAAGGACTTTCAATAACAAGCATAAGGACGGGACAATTAAATAAAGTAATCAGTAATATTTTTCATAATTCGGCTTTTTTAATAACAAAATATAAATATATACAAAATATAAATATATATACATATATATATATCTTCAATATTTCTTGTTTATAAAATAATTCAGCTAATTTTATCCTAACACATGGAATTAAAATACGTGAAACCCGATTATAAACATTTTGTAGTTTTCGTCAATATTGGATTTGGATAGAAATGTCCAAAAGTTAGCCAGTTGTCGATAAAATTGACTTCATTTGCTGCGACGTATTTTTTATAGCCAAATGTGGCAATATTTTGTTAGGTATCACGAAGATTTGAAAAAATTTGACACAATGTAGTTTTAAGCATATGAGAGTTAGAGCAATAGTTTTAAAAATGAAAGAAAATTTGTGAGAAACCACTTTCAATAAAACTTTCAAATTAAACCCTTTATAGAAAAATCATCTATTTTAAGCTGTTATCTTTTTTCAAAATGTCACTCATCCAAGAATTTAGAACAGATAAATTTTAAAATAGAGAAAGTATGTTTCAGTATCTTTGTATCATGGCTCAACAGAAAAGGAGGAAACTTTTTCTCATTTATAATTGTTTTGTTCATCTTTTTTCTATTCTAAATATTTAAGTAGCTACTCTTTTGAAACAAGACAGAATATGAAATTGACCATCGGACTTGGTTTTGATATTGTTAAGCATTTACACATGGTCAGTCGCATACAAATCAGTTTATAAAAATAAATACTATCGCATGGCGAAAAACACAGACACAGACGAACACGAAAGCAGACACACACACGTACACACACGCGTATATATATATATAAATATAAACACATATTTGACAAAACTGCAATGGATTTTTTCTTTGGGATCTGGACGTTTTGATCTAAAATTGTTTTCCTGTTTTGCTACAGCAATTGGTAGCTTCTTATTTTTTGTACTCGAAACTACTTAAAACACACTATATGTTTAAAATGAATTACGACACTTCTGCGCAATCCTACTAACTACCAATTTTCAATGTATCACACTTATTTTTTATTTTTTAAATTTCCATTGCTTCTCTAATTTTATTATTTTAGTCCTTTTATTTAATCTCCTACGCATTTGTAACTATTCATAAACTAAAATGAAACAATTATATATAAAAAACATAAGTATAAGAAATAAAAATATTTTATACTTTATTCGTTGTTTTATTTCAGTTAAAATCTAGTAGATTCGTTTATTGTTGCAATTTTTCTTTTCAATTTAATTTTCGTTTCTCCAAATTGGCAAGGAAATTGTTAACTTTCAGACTTTAAATTAAACCTCTCATATTGTTCATTTAAAAGAATATTTTTTTCAAACATGGCACTTTTTTTTTCTATAACGTTATCTTGTTGTGGCTACTCCCCCAATATTTAGAATACCCCCGGCTCAGTTATTGTTTAGTCTTTATTCATAAAATGTACCGAAATCAAGTTTTATTTTATTTTCATGGTTCAATGTCATGTATTCAAGACTTTTGGAAGCATTTTTTAAGTGTTTCATGCTGCCATGACGTGTATTTCAAGTGTTATTCTTGTGGTCCTCATAAAATGTTACGTGTTAATATCGTCATATTTTTTATGTGCTCATTTTGAAGGAATACCTTGTTCCTACTGGGACACATTTGTAAAAATAAAAAATATATAGTCATGTGATTTTTCAACCCTGATTAAACTGTATACCATGATCATGTAATAAAAAATATTGAAAATAGTGTATTAGTTATAAAACCAGATAATGTCCAAGAAAATTTGATGGTAAATTAATTGAGTGTTTCACTGTAAAAGGTATGAATTGTAATTAGTTGATTTTAATGCAATTAATTATTGAAAACTTGATAAAGTGCTATATTATAGCTGATTACTATACAAAGAAGGCGATAGATGGTGGTGTCAGCCCAACATACTGAAATCATAAAGTAAAGAAACTTTAATCTTTTAATTAAAAATCTGTTAAGTTTGCTTTTTAGCAGAAGTTTAACTAAAAATATTAATTGAATTATTTATACATGTACAGTCTCAGTGATTTGGATAAAAAAAAGTTCTAATATTTTCAAATTGTATTTTATTCAAAATTTTACACTTTGAGTAATAAATCAATATGTAAATTAATTGATACGGTGTTATTTTCATCGTTTATGCACGGAGGTGTTTTCAAAAATCAAAGAAATAGAGAAGAATTGTTAACGTTTATTTCGCGTTACAAAATTCAAACGTTTTTTCAATTTGTACCCGCAACTGTGAGATTAAATTTAAGTTTCTAGAAAAAATTGTAATATTCAGGCATCTTGAAAAATTTTGAGAGATTAATGTTAAACTAGCATGAATTCTTACATCTTCAGTACGATCTTTACTTCAATTATTTACAGTATTTGAAAAAAAAATGTGAAAATGCATCACATGAGAAGAAAAAGGGAACCATGATGTTATAAATAACACTCTATTGTTTTAGACATTAAAATTTAATCTAACGTGTAAGGCAGAAATTCTCTGAAAAGATATGAAGTGCGAAAAAAAAGTGGAACATGATTTTATAAAAAACAGTCGGTTGCATTATGCACAAAAATTTAATCACAATTTTAAGGCATAATTTCTCTAAAAAGACACCACGTTAAAAAAAAAAAAAAAAAAAAAAAAAAAAGTGAAACATGATTTTTTAAAAATAACACTCTAGTGTATTATTGGACACTAAAATTTAATCAAACTTTTAAGATAGAATTTCTCTGAAACATGCGAAAAAAAAAATGAGAAAAAATAACACATGAGAAAAAAAAGGTGAAATATAATTTTATAAATAACACTTTATTGTATTTGCAACTAAAATTTAACCAAACTTTTAAGGCAGGATTTCTGTATGAGCACTCCGTCTTATCGACCTCTGTTACCATTAACAAATTTTATGAAATTTTGAAAATCATTTTCGCATTCTATGTTGCTAATCATTCATAGATATATTAAGGAAATATCTACTTATTATTCATGATGTAAGATTTTTGCAAAAGTTCTAAGTATTTGATTTTATAATAAATTTAAGTACTTCCTTTAGAATTTAGCATAACTGACATTTTGAATGATAAATGAAGTAAATAAGATTAACGCTATGGTGTCATATTCATCATTAATGCATGAAACTGTTTTCGAAAATTACGAAAGTAGAGTATAATACATTGATTCATTTCCTTCTCTGGAATTCTAAATTGATTTCGATTTTTAAACGAAACTGTCATTCAAAATTCAGGTTTTAGGAAACTTTATTTTCCTGCTTGTTATTAAAGTTGATAATTGTTATTTTATAAATGTTAAGCTACTGGCACTTTCATTAGGCAGCTTGAAACAATAATGATAATTCCTTAAACCATTAAAAATTAATGCACAAGAAAAATATATGTAAAACAAGTTATATAGAGCTTTAAAAAATAAGTCTTTATACGAAAAAATAAATTATAATCGACGTTTAACAGCAAAATATCAATGCTGCTAATTCGAGTTAGTTTAATTTTTTATATACTTACTAAAACGTATAACATTTTAAAATCTCTTTTACATACTATATTTCAAACAACATGGAATCTTTTAAAGAATCTAGATCTAATACTTAATATTGGCATTGTATGAATCATTAAAAACTAATGCACTAGAAACATATATGTAAAAAAAAAGTTATAAAGAGCTTTTAAAAAAGTTATCCTTCTAAAACTTTATTATTCGAAGGAAGAAATTGTAATCGACATTTCATCGCAAAATATCAGTGTGGCGTCTTCGACTTAGTTTAAATTTTTTATGTACTTACTAAAACTTATAACATTTAAATAGCTCTTTTAGATTCTATATTTCAAACAACCTGAAATATATTAAAGAATCAAGTACTCATTATTTATAATGTATAAATCATCTAAATCTAATGCACTAAAAAAATATATGTACAAAAACTTATAAAAGGCTTTAAAAAAAAAAAAAAAAAAAAAAAAAAAAAAACATGTCCTTCTAAAATATATTATACGAAGCAATGAATTATAATCGACTTTTCCTCGCAAAATAGCATTGTGGCTACTTAGACTTAGTTTAATCTTATATAACCTTACTAAAGCTTACAACATTTAAAAATATTTTTTAGATTATATGTTTCAAACTACTTGAAATATTTTTAAAAATCTAGTACTTATTATTGATATAATTTATAAATCCCCAAACACTAATGCACTAGAAAAATATATGTAAAAAAATTATAAAGTGCTTTAAAAAAAGTTGTCTTTCTAAAACTCTACCATATGAAACAATAAATTATAATCGACATTTCATCGCAAAAAATCAGTGAGTCATCTTCGATTTAGTTTTAAATGAGAATACGTCCAATGGTTTTCGTTGTAAACCAAGATTTTACAATGCCAGAAATATACGATAAAACTTGTTTTTTTTTTTTTTTTTTTTTTTTTTTTTTTTTGCAGAATGTAGTATTTTTCCGATGCAAGTTCGCTATTAAAATAGATTGATAGATATTTGAATAGAAACTAGCCTATGATAGAACAAAATAGATTGAAAAAACTCGATTTTTTAAATTTTGGATAAGCCAAGTTTTGAAATTCACGTCCTCATATATCTACTAAAACTTACAACAAGTAAAAAGCTGTTTTAGATTCTATAGTTCAAACAACCCGTAAAATTTTAAAGAATCTAGTACTTATTGTCTACCCTATTAAAAGCCATGCGCGTATTTATCTGACCAAAAAAAAAAAAAAAAAAAAAAAAAAAAAAAAAAAAAAAACCGGAAACCACAGGGCGCAAGATTACGAAATTTGACACACGAGTTGCTGGTAGGGGCTTATGAACGATTGGGGCAAACAATTCGAAAATTTTAAATAAATTTTCTTTTATTTTACGTTTTTGAGGAATTTTTGCCTTTTTTTTTATGTTTAACCAGTAATTGTGCAAGTTCTAACCATACATATTACGTACGCCACGCTCCAATACTAAGAAGCTCTAGTGGGTATTACGATAATTCTTTTACCTCATATGGAAATAATTAGAGATTATTTAATTGCGCTTAATTATTAGCTTAAAAAAAATAACAAAAAATATTTTTCACAAACATCAACAAAACTTTTTATTCAATTTATCCCCTTATTCCAAATATATCGTTTCATCGTCTGCTGCCATAGTAACATGATAAATTAAATTTCATTAAAACAATGCACAATGCAGTAGAAAATATTTTTCTAAATCGAATATTTATTTTTAATTTTAGTTTTTGAATTAAATTCATGAACTCCTGTGCGTAGAACGTGTTAAACAGCTAGTTGATAATGTAAAATTTGATAAACTATTTTCAATATATAACTATTATAAAAATAATATAATATATAGATATTTTCTTGGTAATATATCATACTTGATAGTGTGAATGATAAATGAAGTGAACAGGATTAACTAACATGTCATTTATATAGGCAATGCATGGAAGCGTTTTGGAAAATTATGAAGTACGGCATATCACATAGATTTATTTCTTGTTCAGGAATGATATCTTGCACTTGATTTTTACACGAATCAACCCTATTAAAATTTTGTTTCATGAGAAGTTATATTACATGCGTACTATGTGAAAAGTTGCAAATTGATATATGTTAAAATATACATCAAATATTGTTTTCTCACGTGTCATTATTTTCTTCAATAGTTAAAATAATTCTCCAAATCAGCAATAAATATGTAAAATAGGTTTTTAGATAAAGCATTATATTTTGTATTGGACATTCAAATTTTATAAGCAGATTAACAAAATATTTCTCTATACATACTTGAACTTGGCTTAATTTTATTCATTCTTAATAAATAATGGAATATTTTTAAAGGCTCGCATTCTGCATTAATAATTACCGTAATAAAGCTACTTATTATTCATGATGTAAGATTTGTACAAATATTTTTAATATTCAAGTTTTACTTGAACTTAGCACAATTATTTAAAAAATTATCATAGCAGACATTCTGAATGATAAATGGAGTGAAAAGTTTAAAGGATTTTGTGTCATTTTCATCACTAATGCATGAAGTGCTTTTAAATAATATGAAAGTAAACTTGAATGCATAGATTTATTTAAAAGTAGAAGTTAAAAGTAGTTAGTTTCGATTTTCACATGAAACAGCTCAATTAAAATTCAGTTTTTAGGAGAACACTTTTTACCCACATATTATTAACCTTGAAAGTTATTTATTTATAAATTTTCAAGATTTTGTTAAATCAAGCATTATCATCTGGCTATACCATCTGGCATTTTTTGTCAAATAAGCATTATACATTAGTTGACAGTATAAGAAATATATTTTGTAATTAACGTAATTATTTGTAATTAGACAGTTGTTGCCAACCTAAAACTTTCTTCTACCTCAAGCATTTTAATACTTCAGAATTTTCTATCACACAGCCAAAATTAATGGCAATATCATGACAATTCTAAAGATATGAAATTCCCTGGATTAATTCTTGAGATAATACTATCGCAAAAATCATTTAAGTCCTACAAAATGCAGCATAGCAGCGCTAACTTTTGGGTGATCTACACCAAATAAAATCAGGAAAAACTTATGTCACAGTCTAACTGAATCTGAAGCTGATGAAAATCTCTGCATTAGTTTTTGAGAAATACAAATTCATGAAAAATACAGCATAGCTGCGCTACTTTTTGGGCAATTTACACCAAAACTAATGAGCATCAATATTATCAGAGACTAACTGATTTATTTTTTATTAAATACGAAGATCATTTATTGGGATAGAGCGCCCACAAAATTTGTGTCACATGCATACAGACTCAACGACCCACAGGTCTAAAAACAGTCAAATCACGTTCAGGACCTTCTGGAACGCACAAATCCGTCGATAACCGGAATTCGAAAATATTCAGGAATCCAATACTTTCTTCTTGTAAAGATAGATCACAGTAAAAATGATTTTATTTTAATAGAAGTTTATAATCATCTATATTGTTTTATAAGCCATGTTATAAGTCACACTTTATTCAATAAATAAAACATGAACTTCCAAAAATGTAATGTATTTTAAGGTTCGACATTTTCCTTGCACACGTTGTAAGCCGGTTTGATCCAGTTATTCACACTTAATTTTTTAGTAATAAAGGAAATTAAGATTTTATTTATATACTCATAACTATTTTATTTATATACTCATTACGTTATTTCTTTATTGTATAATAATAGAGAAAATTTGAATTCCATTTTTATTGTCGCATTACGATGAACATCAATGTTATTTAGAATTGTGACTGAAACTGTCTAATTAAAATTAATTTACAACACAATTTTATATTATTACTCTTTTATTAAACTTGAAAGTTGCTTATTGATAAATGTCAAATTTTGCATTGCCATCTATCTTTATTCTTCAAATTATTAAATTATTTTTGTAAATCATCAAAAAGCTTTGCACTAGAAAAATATACACAAATCACGCCCGTATCAAGAAGCTTCTGTTTTATATTACCCATCAAATTTTAATTAAAATTTTAACGCTTAATTGCTAAAAGAATTTTTGTCGTCTTATTTATTTTGTTTACACAACAAACATCTGAATATTTTATAGAGCACTTTCGCGTTCTATATTTAGCTAATCATACATCGGAATGTTAAGCTTCTCTATAACAGTCCCGTATTTTTCTGTTTGCACAAAACATCTTAAAACATCTCGCAATAAACATCTCGGCTGTAGAAAAAAATATGATTATCAGAATTATGCTTTAAGAAATATTTAATATAATGGAATTCATCTAATACTTAACTGCAACATAAATTTGCAGTTAACTAGATGGATGAAGCATGTTTTTTAACTAGGTGAAATTTTGATATAAAAAACAAAAGGCCATTTTTAACAATTTTATTTTTACATGAAAGTCTCGCCTTTAATATACTTTTTAAATAATCTCCTCATATAGTAAAGCGCTTATCGTAAACTATGAGCAGCTTTTGTATCCCCTCTTCATAGAAAAATGCCGCATGTTATGGTAACCATTGTATAATCGCTATTTTGCTGTCATCGTTGTCTTTACAGCGCTGACCCCTAAGATACTTTTTTTTTAAGTGCAGGAATAAGTGGCAGTCATTTGGCGCTAGATAGGGCTATACGTGAGGAGGTTGTTCCCAACTAGGTGAGACGATGAGATCCTGGGTTTGATTAGCTGTGTGGGGATGAGCATTGTCTTGAAGCATAATAATCTCTGTACTGTAACTGTTACGCAATTTGTTTTGGATTGCACTATGCAATTTACAATGATGACAACATCGAAACGACAGTGAAACAGTGATTAGTACAGCAGGCGGCAGATTTCTATGAGTGTGGGATGCAAATGCTGCTCTTACAATACGGTAAGTGCCTTTATATAGAAGTAAATGAGAGTTGGACAAATTTGTAATTCCAATTAACTGCAGTACAATTACAATTTAATTGTATGCACCTAATCGATTATAGTTGGACACATTCAAGCACAGAAATTTTGTCAAATATTGAGATGTGGTGTGGTTCCGCCAACAGTGCTGCAAGAATTTTTTTATTGCATGTGATTATAACTAAACTTAATTAATACGATTAAATTGTAATTATATTACAGATAATTGCAATTACAAATTACCCCATCTTTGGCATAAATTATATTGAAATTTAGGTTAAGGTACAGACTTTCATGTAAAAAAAAGCATTCTAGAAAAATGGTCTTGTGCTTTAAACTACGAAAACTCTACTTATATGAAAGCACGCCTCGAACGCCTTGTGCAAATCATTTCTGTATTTAGATTTCATAAAAACATAAGTAATTTCTTCGCAATTTACCGTAAATGACATATAAAATGATAAAAATATCTATGAGGATTTATTGTATGGTGTCATTTTCATCGTTATTGCATGAATTGTTTTCTAAGTGAATCCAGTGAATGAATTATGAATTATGTGTTTCACAGATTTCTTTCGTGTTCTAGAATCCATTCTTAATTTCAATTTTTACACGAAAGTATCTGCTTAATATTTCGTATTTAGGAAGGATATATTAATCGCGTGTTATCAACCTTAAAAATTGTTAGTTGCTAAAGTTAAACTTTTCGAAAAAACTTATATTTTCATTAAGTATTTTCTTTAAACTTATTGAATTAAATCCATTATTTATTTCAAATATTTGTACAAGAAATATATGTGTAAAACAAGACTAAATAAAGAAGAAATTTTTGAATTAAATGTTTAATTATAATCAAAATATTTAAACTTTCTTTTATTACAGCAACTTTGCGTAACCTTAAATACAAAGTAAAAAAATTAAAGTAAAACGTAAATTCGTGGGTATCTTACAATTTTACGCACAATACCACAATTTCGAGCTAAACGGTGGAATGACTTAAATATACCTAATAAATGTTTTTTAGCTAGAAACATTAAACCTTTTCACGCGTTTCACATTGCACGTCTTTTATCGGGGTTTTCTCTTATTTTCACTTGGATATATTTTACAGTGTAAATGTAACTAAATTTACTCCATTTATAGAGGAATTGCAATATATATATATATATATATATATATATATATATATATATCGATTATCTAACATATATGAATTTATATGATGCATTATGAGCAAAAATGTTCACTAGTTCAGTCTATAAGAATGTTAGTATATTAAATACGCTTTGTACTGCAAGAATAATAGTTTTATTTTAATTAAAATCTCACGAAAAATATAATGTTATGAAAGAATCGGCAGTTCAATAATAAATTAAAATTTTAAGAATATCAAATGTTCCATTCTTTGTGTTTTAGTAAAATAAAACATATTAATGAAAAAAAATTATAAAAACTTACAAATAAAATATGTTTTTGCTGTGAGAATTTTGTTAAAAAAATTATTCAACTTATTTTCACACCTTAACTTACCTATAACTATTTTAAAATTTTTACAGAGAATGTCCATCTGTTTTTCAATAAAAGAAAGTCAGTTTCAGTTCAGTAAAAGAAAGTCAGTTTCTTATATTTTTTGCTTGCAAGAAAATACAAATATTTTCATTCTTTTGAAATAGGTTTAATATTTCACATTCAAATATAGGTCTGTCGTAATTTAATACGGCCAAGAATATTGTATTCAAGTTTCCTCTTTCACTTCGAAATTCGATATCTCTTCTTATTTTAAATTATTCAAAGTGTCATCTTCGCTTTCGTTTTTGGGCGCACTATACTCCTGCAAATAATATATCCGGACGATTTTAGAATTTGATAATATTAAAATTTGAAGGACGAAAAATGTTAAACAATTTAATGTTTGATTAACTAGATTATAATAATACATTCCTTATGATTTTAAATTTTTACATTGTGTTCATTTGAAAATATAATGTAAAGTTATACTTGTGTGGTTTTCATAAGAATAAGATAATTTATAATTTTATGTCTTAGCATCGTACATAACAAAATAAAGTATAATAATGAGATAAAAAAATACAAAACTCTATTCATAAATACTGCATGTGAATAGAAGAAAAGAAATTTAAAGTAATTGAATTGTACTCAGTTACTTATATAACATTAGTAACTATACAAAGCTTATAGTACTAGAGCCATGACCACGAAACTATATTATTTGATAAATCGCGTAATGTGATTCATCTTTGGTTGCAACACAAAAAGGTAAATGTTAAATGGTTTTTATCTGTTGATGTTATAGAATGAGTCTCATTTTTTATGATGAAATTTTATAATAAAATTGAAGTGGACGAAAACCAGTTAGATAATGAACATGTCATAAAAATAAATGAAATATTGCGTCAAATAAAGCAAATTAAGATCGAACAAGTATATTTGATAGTGATTTCATATAAAAAAGGAAATGTTCTGTCTTTCTGCTGCAGTGGCATTGGGTTTGAATCTTAAATGTTGTTCAAATATGATATAAAATACCAAAGTTTCTCGTTCAAATTTGCACTAATCTAAGAACTTCATCAACCATTAATTTTTACTGACTACTATAACTGGACACATTTGAACTTCTGTTGGGTTCCAGTCCGACTTACATATTGAAATCCAACATTAGAAGAAAATTTAGAAGTCGTACTGGTTTAACACATATCACATGTTTACAGTATTCATGGTTCTTTTAGCTTTCTGAAGGCTTAAATCCATTGTGTATAAGTTGTTTTAGAACCAAGATAAAAAAGAAGCTCTAGGAAAGATATGATGAACAAAGACAAATCCTAGTACATACTACTGCAAGTTTAAATGTGTCACTACATTTATTGGTGTGCTTAGAACAATTGAAATAAAGGAATAGTATGTAAGATAAAATATACATTTTATTAATGTAAATACATATTAATAAAATGCATAGATATTACAGTAGATGTTACAAATTTCTTACAAACTTTCGGAAAGACATATATAATCTCTAGTGAATGTTCCATAAACGTTCTCTAGTGTATGCTAAAAATTTTGCAAAGTGGAATCCCAAATATCCAGGAATACGTTTGGCATGTTTTATGATTTACTAACGTCTACTGGATTGCATGTGAAGAGGCGGGTAGTACTTTTACCCATGAAACTCAATACTAGTGTTTCTATATCTTTCCATAATTACTCGAAGCATTATAGGTCTTTCATGCCCTATCCAGTACTATCGAAAATTACTCTGAATTGTTAATGGATACCATGACAGAAATAAAGGGAGGCTTTACATTTATAAAAATCACGTTGGAGTTCTCCTCCATGGAGAAAATTTTTTATTATCAAAGTGCTGTCGCAATCTTGATTTAGAGTTAGCTAATAATTTCGCAAAGTACTTCTACAAAAAATGAGGGTTTTATTAAATAAATCCAACAACGCTTGCAGAAACATTTGCAAAAGAACGCGCATTGTAGTATATCGTGTTTGTTTTCATCCTTCTAATCATGTGACTCAAATATTCCTTCTTTTGTTCAACATATCTCAACGCCGTATATACACGTCTTATAACATAAACATACCTTCAGTATAATAAATTTTAACTAACTAAAAAGATATAAATAGCGGATTCAACAAATGCGTATTATAGCGATTAATAAGACACTTTCTATATTTATAACCCTACTGAAACTTAATAAATGTATTAGAATGATTTAATAGTTGCTAACGAATAGTTTCATTTGAGGTGAAGTCATGTGGTAATTTATCAGTAATAGGTTTTTCTCAACAATATAATAAAAAAAGGTAAAAAAAAAATTGTTTTGTGAATTTATTTAATCTTAAATGATATGATGAATTTTCGGTGAATGGAATCAAAATGGCATATAAAATAAGGATGTAAAATAATCGTATATGAACGATAAAGGGAGTTCTCAAACTTATTAATATTCTTATTACTGGGAAACTGAAGCAGTGAAATTATTCACAAATTTCACTAAATCATTTCAAGAAACTTAAATCTTTCTTAAAGACACTAATGAAATTATAATTCTTCATTAATTAATGTAATTAAATATACTCTTCAAAATTTATTGAAATGAGATTGTCCAAATGAATTATGCATAAGAATGTAATTGAATATATTTGAAATAGAATATATTTTTCAAAATCTTTAAATAGTCTTCTCATCCTAAGAATTTCCTAATCATTTTTAAAAGCATGAAATATGAATTTAATGTTCCGTCGACAGTCTACTGTATATGATCAAAGCAAAAGTATTGAGGTCTGTAATGCCTTTGAATATTTTATTATTTTTTTACGCTCTTATTTTTGCTTGATTTACGTTTAAAAAGAAATGAATGCTCATTATATATGTGTTTCTCATATTTTCACATATAATATGAAAATGTTATTTCTTTTAACATTGTGTACATATGTATACATGCGTCAACACGTAAGGAATTTGAAAAATAAAATGCATTAAAATAATTTTTTAAGTTCTTTTTTATCATTTAGATATTTATGTGGACGCTCAAAAATATTTATTTGAAATACAATATTTGTAATCACAATAACGTTTTTAATACAGAACCAATTCGAACCAAATGTGAACAATTTATTGAGGTTAAAAATATTATGGATAAGATCGTGAAAGCATAAGACTGGGTAATGACTTCCTTTGACAATAAAGGTATTTTAAATATACGAGTAACATTACGGCCAATCAGGCAATATTTTCAGTTCATTATTAATGTATTTTAATTTTCTCTGATTTCAATAAAAAATTAAGGAGACTTCTGTTTTGTAAGCACGACATACAAATTTAATTTCGATGGTAATAAATGAATGGTTTGCGTTTGAACTTCGCTCGTGTGTCAGAATTATAGTTTTGTACCATTATGATAACATACCAAATACTGAAACAAGCTAAGCACCATTTAGCAAAGTGATTGAACTTTTGATTATCTTGGATGTGCTTACTAATTTGAAGAGCCGATAATCAGTTTAAAAATAATGGCCTTTAAAAAATCCGATTAAAATTATGGGCTGTGAAGCTATATATTAATTTCGTGATTATAACATATGTAGTTTTTCTGATTACGATAATATTTTATTACTATAGTTTACTCTTCTGGATGATACATACTCAAATATTAGGATGAAATTAAATGAATATTTTGACTTCGAACCTCATTGAATTGACAAAAATATAGTTTAGACTATGTAAGATATTTCTTAAAATTTTACGTTTTGATATAATTACATTTATAATATAATAAATAAAAAAAATTACATTTTCCCTCAAATTCTTACACTTCAAATCAAAGAACTTACAAGATTTAATTTGATGCATGTATCTTATATAAATATAACCATTAAGTGCACATTACAGACCATCAATAAAAACTAAAAAAATATGAATAAAATGACATTATATACATATGACTATTAAAAATCGATACAAATTACCACCAAACATAAAGAATAAATAAAGAAAATGAGTAGAAAAATAAAAATGGATATTTGTATACGATCTATTTTTTTTTTAATTTAACATGGAGTTACAATCATCAGCGATTCAAATAATCACAGCCCAACATAGTTTCCTGGATATGAATTAAAATTAAAAATGGGACAAGAAAGGTATATTTGATTAATCCTTAAATTCTGTGACAAAAATTGTCCAGTATATAAAGTTATGCAGGGTCAATCCATTTCAAGTGGTCCAGAAAATGTCATATTCGTTGCTCGACCATTTTTAAAAAATCTGAAATTTTTTGTACAACAACCCTAACATGATGGAATTTCAAAATGACTATTATTTTAATTTTATTAATTTTTGTTTGTGCATGGCGGCCATCTTTGTTTCATTGTCTGCAGCAATTTTCTCACAAGAAGGGTTTACGGAATTGTAAATAATTCATCGGTTATTTATCCAATTCAAGTGCGGATTAACGCAATTTGTACAGAATACATTGGGCTAAAAATCTGGTAATGAAGTAGTTTCCGAAACTAACTGCTTATTGGTAAAAAATTTAAGCATAAAATTTCAGTTTTTTTTCCAAAATTTGTCCGTTTACAAGAGGAAATTTTTCTAGCAAGGAAATCTGTCAACATGACATAATTTTTTTTTACAAATAAGCCGAAAGTACTTGTACTCACACGCCAAGTTCCAGATCTGGGACTTGCTTTCTCTTCGCTAAAACAAATCCCAAATTTCTCAAAAATGACAAAAATCGCACTTTTCAGGCTTTGATATCTCTGCTGGGGCACGAGATAAAAATCTGATTTTTTTTTTTATAAGAGTATTATATGGTAGTGTTATGCACAAGAAATTTCAGGATGGAGATTTGACTACAAGCTGATATATGGCAAAGGCAACATGCCAAAACAATACTGCCAAACAATTCTTTTGTTGTAGTCACAGCTAAGTATTTATCTCAGAGTATCATTTAAATTTATTTTTTAGATTATCTTTAAATAATAGTAACAGAAAATAAATCTTTTGCAATTAATTTTAAAAATAATTATGCCTAAGGCTTACATTTTGTATGGTTTCAGTAATTTTTGTTGTAATTTTAGTAACTAAAAGAAACCTGAGCACTTTTACATATATATATATATATATATATATATATATATATATATATATATAATATATATACAAGACCTGGGGCAAAAACAGAATAGGAAAAGAGAAAAGCTGTTAATGTTGGCATACTTGTTGAGACATGATCAGACGTGTCAAAACACATTCCTGCTTGTTGATTTAAAAACCACAATTTTAATGCTGCTTGCCAGTCCTTGAAACTTGTTCCTACCATAAGTATGTTCCTGTAAATGAAACATTATGCGATGTTACCATGCATCAGCCTCAAGTAATTTTCAGAAAGTAAAGATACCCAAAGCCTTTTCAAAATTTATACTGCAGAAAAGTCACATTTTTTCATAAGAAGTGAGCTAGGAAATATTAATGAATTGAGACTTGCACATAGTGATTTCAAAGTATATTTCTATGAGCCAGCAGGGCCATGATTTTAAATCAAGTTATCAAGAGATGACAAGACTTGGTTCCTACAAATAAAATTTTGAGAAAGATCAAAATTGTGGTTTTTGAACCAAAAAGCAAGAATGTGTTTTGACACGTTTGATCATGTCTCAACAAGTATGACAACAATAACATCTTTTCTTTTTCCCTATGTTGTTTTTGTCTCAGGTCTTGCATAAAAATATTTTTTTCTTTATGTAAAAGTGCTGAGGCTTCTTTTAGTTACTAAAATTACTTACAACAAAAATTACTGAAACCATACAAAATGTATGACCTTAGGCATAATTATTTTTTTTATTAATTGCTAAGCTTTGCAAAGGGCTTTATTTTCTGTTACTATTATTTAAAGATAATAAAAAACATAAATTTAAATGACACTCTGAGTTAAATACTTAGCTGTGACTAAAACAAAACAATAGTTTGGCAGTATTGTTTTCACATGTTGCCCTTGCCATATCTTAGCTTGTAGTCAAATCTCCATCTTGAAATTTCTTGTGCATAACATTACCATACATATAACTCTTACAAAATAATAACAATACTCTTACAAAAAAAAAAAAATTCAGATTTTTATCTTGTGCCCCACCAGAAATATTAAAGCCTGAAAAGTGCGATTTTTGTCATTTTTGAAAAATTTGGGATTTTTTTTAGCGAAGAGAAAGCAAGTCCCAGATCTGGAACTCGGCGTGTGAGTACAAGTACTTTCGGCCTATTTGCAAAAAAAAATTATGTCATGTTGGCGGTAATCCTTGCTAGAAAAATTTCCTCTTGTAAACGGACAAATTTTGGAAAAATCGGAAACTTTATGCTTAAATTTTCTCAATAAGCAATTAGTTTCGGAAACTACTCCATTACCAGATTTTTAGCCCAATGTATTCTGTACAAATTGCTTTAATCCGCACTTGAATTGGAAAAATAAACGATGAATTATTTACAATTCCGCAAACCCTTCTTGTGAGAAAATTGCTGCAGACGATGAAACAAAGATGGCCGCCATGCACAAACAAAAATTAATAAAATTAAAATAATAGTCATTTTGAACTTCCATCATGTTAGGGTTGTTGTACAAAAAATTTCAGATTTTTAAAAAATGGTCGAGCAACCAGTGCTGCACCACTTGAAATGGATTGACCCTGCAACTTTTAAGACTATTTGATCAAAAGTTGAATAAAAGGCTCGATTAACTCATAGCATACTGCAAATCTGTCAAACTTTATATGAAGGACTACTCTAATTAAAATTCACCAATTTAGAAGTCTCTAGCGATAGCTTATGGGCTGCAAACGGAACAAAATTTCACTATTATATTACTAGTTAAACTAAAGCAATTAAAAGTTAAATTGGGAATATTGAAAAAAGAAGGTATCTGTGAAACTGCTAAAAGCAGCTATAGGTAAATAACTTCAAATTTATAAATTATTGCATCACAGATTTCTATAATCAGCATCCTTTAAATATAATTGATAAAATTACAGCCATCCTTGATGCCAGAATATTGGTGTTACACAAAGCTTGAAAATACATCAGAGTACCGTGAACTATTAAACGATATACATAAAAATGTATTGATCGTCAATTCAGTTAAACTATTGAAAACATACAAAGTTTTATAGATTTTCGTGCTTTAGGTTTTGAGTTGTAGCTGCCGATTTTTTGTCAAACACACAAACAGACGATGGGCGCAACACGGGTAATAGTCATTTTCAGAAAATAAAAAAATCTTATGGGGGACATAAGGAAACCTGCATATCCGTCAGAAACTGGATGTCGATAATTTGCACCCTAGTATGTTTTTCTTACTTATAAAGGGTAGATTGGGTGAAGCTGCCGTAGTTTTTAACTCAATTTTTTTACAAATCGCTTGTTTTTTTTATTTGTTATCCATTCATTTCTTGTTAAAGTTTGCACTCTTATATATGATTTAAAAACTTATTTAAGTTTACAGATTTAGTAAAGGCATCGGAATTTTGTCTTTGTAAACTCTTGAATTTTGGCATCTTACCCCAATATATGGGTAAGATGGCCAACTATCTAGGGGCAAGAGGCCTTCTGCAGTTTCAATGTAAACAATAATATTTTTGAAGCAGTATAAACTTAATGGGACGTATAAATTTAGCTTTAATATTTTAGGCATACTAAAGTTGTTAGCTTACTTAATATTAGGAAATTACAAAAATGTGAATGAACAACGCTGGCAATTTAATAAAAGAACAAACTAATATTTGATAAAAAGGTTATAATCTACTTAATATTTGAAAGAATCATGGCTCTTAATTATACCTATTTTTAAACATTATAAATACGATTTTAAATACGTTATTTTAAATACGTCATTTTAAATACGATAAAGTCACTATGATAAAATGCTTTAAAATCCATCTTTTTCGTTGATGTTTTTCATATATCCCTTTGTTTTCAACAATATCTCAGATCTGCCACAAACTGCACATTTATTTGAGCAACTTTTGTATAACCAAGAGTTTCATGGAATGAGCTTGATCCAATCACTTCCGATGTTTTATTGCTCGCTGATAGACACTTTTAACACTCATTCTCATCCACTTTAAAAGAATCCTCAACTTCTGAATCTTGGTAGGGAATTTAATCATCATCCATACATCGCCTGTTGAAGATTATTACTTTCTAGTCTTTGGCTTCTTCTTATCTAATTCCTTTTTGAAAGTCTTGAGACATCTGGATATTCGCAGTTACTATTGTCACAACGGTTTAGTTTGGCTTTTATAAGACTTTAAAATTATTTTTATGTGACTATTGAAATGAAAAACAAAATTTGGTGAAAATTACGTCATATTTAAAACAATATATTTGAAATGTCTAATTTAAAATACATTTCTTATTGCGTCTTTATAAAATTTTTTACTTAGCCATTTTATACAAGCTAAATTAAAATATTTGGTTGATCTTATTTAATTAATCACGAAAATAGCCCTTAGCTATCTCGACATCAATTGATTCGGTCTTAAAATCCCTCAGGCAAGGGAAATGAATTGAAACCTGATTACAGGAGATCGCCACTAGTAGTTTAATTCCGATTTAATCTTGCATATTTTTTTTCAAAGTAGATCAAATGAGTGCATTTTTAGAGTCTGCGGTGTCTGGATAGAATTGTCAAGCGTAGCTGTTAGGGGGCAGAAACCCCTAGTTATCTAAAATTATATTATGAACTACCGATATTTACATTTATTAAAATTATTTATAACTGCATTTAACACCAAATTTTTAACAATAATTAAAATTAATAATTATTAAATAATTACTTATAAGGAAAATAAAGTTTATTTATAAGGAAGAATTCACATAGAAACCTTTCAAATTATGTTCAACTTAGAGTAATTTTAAACATTTAGAAAATTTATTATTTTAATCAATAAAAATTTTTAATATGTTGATTTAATTTACGATTTAGTCACTGATTTAAATTAACTGATTAAAATCGCTGACAAGTTCGTTAATAGTCAAGAATAATTACAATGAAGAAACAACCAGCTATTTGACTATAACGGAAAATAACTCTCATCTTACTCCAAGGGAAAACAACCGGCAGCTTACCACCAAAAATTTTCGTTGACTTACCCCAAAGTACTGGCCAAGACGCCGGTCCCCCAACCGACGTGAAGAAGCGGCAACCGACCGCTATTTATCCTTTGCAGAACATCCAGGTACCAGTACTCTTTAAAAACTTCAGATTTATTTCTCTGTTGTTTAAATAAAAACTCATATAGGTAAATAAAGAGGCCACATAAAAGATTTTGGACGCTTACCAGAAGTGTTAAGACGAAATAGCAATGAAAAAGCACCACTTAATGTTTAAAAGAAAAAGAAAGCAAATGGAAATTAAAGTATCAGTAGGGAACCCACTGCCTTACAACTGATCGGCGTTTCCCTACAGTGACCCCATTTGAAAACTACGAGATACGACATTTTGTACAAAACGCCATCTCACCTCATATTACCCTATAAGTAAAAATAGCAATATAAAGTCAACTAAAAAAAAAAAAAAAAAAAAAAAAAAACAATATTGCCTGATTGGTTAATTTTGTTATTGAAAAAAGTTACTATTTTTTTCCTTCTTCTAATATTCAATTTGTTTAATCACGGAATGTCTGGCCATCAGCAGAACGAAAGTTGTCAGTTGGAATCAATATTAGTTATATAGAATAAAAAAAATTACATAATCTAGTAACATTTTAAAAGGATTTACTAAATAAAGTGTACAATATACAAAACTCTCAAAGTTAACTTTATACTAACATATATCTGAGATAACAGCTACTACAGCTTGAAAAATTTTAGAGAATGTCATACTGTGATTAAATAATGAATATCCTAAAATTTCTTAACTAATGAGCTTAATTTATCATAAATTCCAGAGAGAGAAATTAATTGTATGAAAATGTCGATCATGTGTTGAATAAAATTAGCTTTTGTTTTCTTGGAGATAAATCTAAATTTATTGTTAAGCGTATATATTACGAGTTACGTATACATGTTTTACTGATGCAATTGAAAGCCTATTATAAACCAAAGTTGAAAATCTTCAATAATTTCTTCCTCCGAATATACAAGTAAGTAAAATGTAAGTACACTACCAATGAACAATTTAGTTTTCTGTAAAAAATAAATAATAATTGCGTAAAAAGCATCTATTCAATAAATCAAACTATACAAATATTTCATAACCTGTTAATAAATAAATACAGGATGGTCATAAAAAAAGTCCTTCCGGCCAGTGCCGGGAGGAAGAGGTAGCTTTCATATTCCTTATTTTTAAAAAGCCAACTTATATTATTCAAACACACGAAGCTCAATTAAGTGGAAACCGAATGTAGGAGATTCAATACTAATTTTTATCAATACTAAATCATTATGAATGAGAATTTCGCGAAATTAGTCAGCTTTATCCAAGCTGCTTTTATTTAAAGTCACTTATATTTGCCTGCAAAATTCGGCGATTTCTTAAAGTGCCTGCCATTTTAAGACAACATGGTAGATGAGGCTAACCAGTGAACTTGGTCGAGACCTTAGTAATTGCTGTGCACATGCTCACTCATATCGGAATCGGTTGATATATACAAGTGCTGTCGCAGGCAAAAAATCAGATTTTTCAAAATGTCACCCACTTTAGAAATTGAAACTGCTATATCTGAGCCATTTTTTAAGATAAAGACAAACAAAAAATTGCTCCTGAATCCTTATATCAAGGTCAAATACTTAAGAAAGAAACCTTTTTCAATTTCTAATTTTTTTGCACCCCAATTTAAATATAATTTTTTTTTAATTTAATGGCCGCCATTTTGAAACAAGATGGCTGATGAAGCTGGCCAGCGAACTTGGTCGAGATATTGATGTATACTATCCACATGCCTTCTTCCATCGAAATAGGCGAATAAGTGTGGTATCGCGTGACAAATACAAGATCGTTTCAAAGTGTTAGCCATGATAGAAATTCAAAGTGCTATAATTCAACCACTTTTTAAGATATAAACAAAAGAACAAATTTTCAGAAACAAAAACTGCTCCAGAATCTTTGTATCAAGGCCAAATACATAAAAAAATCTTTTTCATTTTCCAATTTTTTAATACCTCATTTTAAATTTTAAATTACATTTTATTTAAATGGCAACCCTTTTGAAACAAGATGGCGAATGAAGCTGGCCAACGAACTCGGTCGAGACATTGGTATGTACTATGTACAGACCAAGTTATATTCAAATCGGTTCATAAATACGCCTGTTATCGCGTGACAAAAATCAGGTCGTTTTAAAATGTCAGCCACAATAGAAATTCAAAATGTTATAACTCAGCCATTTTTTTAGATGTAGACGAAACAAAACCTGTTCCGGAATCTTTGTATTAAGGTCAAACACATACAAAAAAAATCTTTTTCATTTTCCAATTTTTTGGTATCTCATTTTAATTTTTTTTAATTTGTTTAAATGGCCACCATTTTGAAACAAAATGGCGAATGAAGCTGGTCAACGAACTCGGTTGAGTTATTTGTATGTACTATGTACACACCAAGGTACATCCAAATCGGTTCATAAATACGTTTGTTATCACGTGGCAAAAATCAGGACGTTTCAAAATGTCAGCCACGCTAGAAATTCAAAATGCTATAACTCAGCCATTTTTTAAGATATAGACGAAACAAAAACTGCTCCCGAATCTTTTTATCAAGGTCAAACACATAAGAAAAATATATTTTTTCAATTTTCAATTTTTTGCTACCACATTTCAAATTTAAATTTTTCTTAAAATTTTAAATGGCCGCCATTTTTAAACAAGATGGCGGATGAAGCTGGCCAACGAACTCGTTTGAGACATTGGTTTGTACTATGTATAAACGAAGTTACATCCAAATCGGTTCATAAATACGCCTTTTATCGCGTGAAAAATTCAGGACGTTTCAAAATGTCAGCTTCGCTAGAAATTCAAAATGCTATAACTCAGCCATTTTTTAAGATATAGACGAAACAAAAACTGCTACGGAGTCTTTGTATAAAGGTCAAATACATAAGAAAAAAATATTTTTCCATTTTCAATGTTTTGGTACCACATTTCAAATTTAAATTTTTTTAAAAAATTTTAAATGGCCGCCATTTTGTTTCAAAATGGCGGATGAAGCTGGCCGACGAACTCGGTCGAGACATTGGTATGTACTATGTACACACCGAATTACATCCAAATCGGTTCATAAATACGAGAGTTACAGTGTGACATAGGTCAGATATATATATATATATATATATATATATATATATATATATATTGATATATATATATATATATATATATTATATAATTTTGAACAGAGGGTGGTTTCGGGGTCTGGGGGTCATGATCGATGAAAATATACCAAAATTTTTTGAAATCGCTTTCCTCCGAACGGCTGCAATAGGTAGCTTTTTGTAAAGAAAGCTACCTAAAAAACTTCCACGATATATGTACCCCTAGCGACCTAACCGCTCAACCAATCGAAAGAAAATTTCAGATTTAGTTATTTGAAGATACTCGTATGTGCTCGAGATCGTGATGATTTAAAACAATAGAGCTCGCACGGTTACGGTTACAGTGAAAAAATTTCGAATTTTTCGAATGGCCACACCATATTTTCTCTTGAGAAAATTAATCAGCGCGTTGGGAAACCATAAATGGCGTTGGAACGATACAAGTATTATTAAAATTACCGGTTTAATGTCGTGGCACTCAATCCTAATCAGTTCTTATGTAACGTAATATTCAGCACTCTAAAACAAATGTTTACATTTTTATTTTCACTATGCGTACACAAACACAACTCATAAACACATTTTAAAACAAATCTTACAACGCTGCTCAGTTTTTTTTTTCTTTACTGAACCGTAACCGTGAGGAGGTTGAGCGGTTAAGCCGCTAGCGGTTCATATATCGGGGGAGTTTTTTTATGGATACCCTGTACATGTTTGAGATAAAGCCTTTTCGCATCGAAATATTTAAAAATTATTATTGAGCCTATAATTAAATTTTGAATAAATCAAAAATTTTAACTGTCATGACAATTTATCATGTACTACAGGAAGTGAGATTAATTGAATAAAAAAGTCGATAGGCTGTTAAATAACATTTGATCTTGTTTTATCGATGTAAATTTTAAATTCAGTTTTATGCGTATGTATAAAATATACAGATTTATCACCGAATCTTTACAAATTCTGCATTTAATTTAACCATTTTAGGATCAAGTAATTGCGGTTCTGCAATGTTGAATTCACTCGGGAAATTTCCAAAATTTAATTTTTAAATACGGAAAAGCAATTTTGCATTTTTTCAACAAAGTTATAAACTTAATATTTGATTAAATGTTTCTGATCGAAATCTTGTACATGTTTGAGATAAAGCCTTTCTACATCAAAATATTTAAAAATTATTATTGAGCCTATAATTAAATTTTGAATAAATCAAAAATTTTAACTGTCATGACAATTTATCATGAACTACAGGAGTATAGATTAATTGAATAAAAAAGCCTATAGGCTGTTAAATAACATTTGATCTTGTTTTATCGATGTAAATTTTAAATTCAGTTTTATGCGTATGTATGAAATATACAGATTTATCCCTGAAATTTTACAAATTCTACATCTAATTTAACCCTTTTAGGATCAAGTAATTGCGGTTTTGCAATGTTGAATTCACTCAGGAATTTTCCAAAATTTTCCAATATTTCAAAATACGGAAAAGCAATTTTGCATTTTTTCAACAAAGTTATAAACTTAAAATTCAATTAAATGTCTCTGGTGGAAATCTGGATTAAAATTTAGCTGGGCTATAATATATCCTAGCATCCCTCAAGCGGTTAAGAGTGAATCATTTTAAAAAAAAAACATGTACTAAAATGTAACTAAATTTATGTAGAGTAAAATATAACAAATTAGATTAGATTATTTTTAAAGTATTTCATAAATGTTTGAGCAGTTTTGAAACATTTATGTACAATACGCTTCTAACAAAGACAAATGTTGCTTTATCTACGAAAAGACTCGCGTTAAATAATCACGAACAAAAATGTAAAATAACACTTTTAAGTTATTTATAATTTTGTAAAAGCGTTCTTTATCATTAAAAACACCAGAAACAAATATATTTTTTCAGATTTAAAGAATCATTTATAAATTATCTACTGCCTCTGATTTTCAGAAATATTTCGGAGTATTTTTATAGTGTATCAATCAGTTTTCTCAAAACGGAATATCAGATTTTAGGATACTAATAATACTCAATTAAACATTTTGAGCTGCGTAATTGCGTTTATACATGCAAGAATTATAAAATAATATGAATATTAATTTTAATATTAATGCTGCGGAATATGTTTCTCTGTAAAGTATGTTTTCTGAAAATGAAAATATTTACTTAAGAATTAATAGGATCCGAATAATATTATTCCGGTTAAACAAAACTCTTTAATACACTTAAAAAAATTTTCAAAAATGTTTTTGAAAATCATTGACCAAAAAAAAAAGAAACATTGTGTCATATTCGAGAAATGCATCTTGAAAATTAAATATTACTGTAGCAAAAAATGTTAATATGTTGATATAAATTTTAATAGAGATGGTAGCAGTACTCATCAAGGAATCAAGCGTTTAGCATTCATGAAGCAGCATGAAATACATTTTCAATGTTACATAGTTTTCGTTAAGTTTGCTATTTTACCTATTTATTTTGCTAATAGCTTATAAAATAATTATCAGTGAAAAAAAATATTTTTTTTTTTTTCGATGATGCAGATTGTAATTGGAACTACAAAAATTTATGTTTTTAATTCCAAATGTAATTAATTGCTTTTACTAAGTATCAAATAAAACTAAAGGTAAAGACATACATAAGTTGCTAATAAATGTAACAGCAAATAACGTATTTTTTTTTAACATTGGGCAACTTTCAATAATATATATTCAATACATTCTAACTGCAGGAAAATTTGTATTTACATTTTTGTATTGATGCAAAAATGAACTGCATAACAAAATTATAGTATTTGAAATGGTATTGAACTTTCAAAAAGTAGCTTCAATTTTAATACGTGGGAAAATCTTCATTACATAAAAAATCATGCAAAAAAAAAAAATAATAACATTGTGTCAATAAAATCAGAATTTTTTTTTCATCTATAAACTAAAACTGGCTGTAGTTTGACATTTGTATTATTTTGGTTTTGTTTACTTGAAAAAGCATTACTATTCAGTATCAATAATATTAATTTAAAATAAATCAGTATTCATCCAAAAATGAACGTGTATTCAATAGTATTTTTGAAATACAAGTCTTCAGGTATTTTACAAGCAATGATTCATAGTAGAATTATTCGTTTGATTTAATAGTTATTTTGGTATTTGCTAGCAGATACACAAATGCATATTTCATAAGACTTTCGTTTTTTTACTACAAATAATTCATAGTAGGTGTATTCTTTTGATTTAATACTTATTTTAATATTTTCTAGTAGATAGACAAATGCTATTTCACAAGACTTTCGGTTTTTTACTACCACTAGGTCATAGTAGAATTATTCGTTTGATTTAATAGTTACTTTGCTATTTTCTAATAGACAGACAAATGCATATTTCACAAAACCTTCGTTCTTTTTACTTCCACTAGGTCATAGTAGAACTATTCGTTTTATTTAGTAGGCATATTTTGTTATTTACTAATAGACAAATGCATATTTCACAAGTCTTCCGGTTTTTTATTGCAAATAAAACATAGTAGAGGTATTCATTTGAGTTAATAGTTATTTTGATGTTTTCTAGTAGGTACACAAATGCATATTTCACAAGACTTTCGGTTTTTTACCAGCACTGTGTCGAATTAGAAGTATTCGTTTGATTTAATAGGTATTTTGTTATTTTCTAATTGATAGACAAATGCATATTTTACAAATCTTTAGGATTTTCACTACCATTTTTTCATAGTAGAAGTATTCGTTTGATTTCGTAGCAGATAATCGCAAATATGAAAATAATATATATATTTTTCTCTGAAAAGTGATAGTCAAAAATCGGTAGATTTGTTAATTGTTCAAATGTGAATATTAAGTAGCTATTTTAATATTATAAATATAAAATATCTAAAGTTTGGGAGCTTTGTAATGTGACAATATACTCAATGTTTCGGATTAGTACAATGTGTAGTTTTTATAAGGGGCTATTAAATTGTTCCGAAATTATCTGACATTATCACCTGTTGACAGAAAGCTTAAACATTCACAGCATTTAGCAAAAAATCCTTTTCATTGTTTACCTAATATGGTGTTATACTCAAAAGGCAAACATTGTTCTAGCTTTGCTATCATAGAAAATAGAAAACGATCTGGAAAAAGCCAATACATTTTCAATTCTCATTACAAGTTTAGTAATCGTTATTTTTAAGTATCAAATATTATTTAACTAAGATGTAAAACATTAAAAAAATAATTGATACTGCATGATAGAACAACTTGATAAATAAAATCAGTCTTTCTGAGTAGTATACAAGTTTTTTGCCTTCAACTTCAGTCAATATATCTATGAAAAAATAATACTTATATACAGGGTGATAAAAAAAAAGTTTACAAAATGGCATGGCAAATCAGGCATACAACAAAGATGAAAAATCCCATAAGAATATAGGGTCGCAAACCACTTATTTAGTCACAAATACAGGGTTTTTCATTTTAACTCAATTTGAGTTGATGGTTATAACTTTCAGAAAATTGAAGTATGTTATAATGATTCTTTTAGAAATTCTCACCTATATTGTAAATTTGATAACACCAAACAAAAGTGGTAGAAGTTTGCATTATACGCGCTAGAAGTATTCACTTGCCGCCACACATTTCGGACTGTGGTTCATACAGTATCATCGATTGCTTGAGCAATATGTTTCTTCAGATCTTTTCGTCATGTTATCACACAAGATTCATAGGATACATATCGTTGCATTTTCATTACAATATTTTTATTTTTTCTTTCGAAATTAATACCATCAACACGGATTCAGTTAGGATGAAACAACACTGTATCTGCGACCACATGTTCCTATGTGATTTTTTATCCTTGTTGTATGCTTGATGCCATGTCATTTTGTAATATTTTTTTAATCACCTTGTATATATCTACGTATAAGATGTTGAAACCACCGGTGACGGATTTACGATATATCCGCTCAATGCAATCTGCCATCCGTCGAACTCTGTTTATCATTGCAATGCCTACAATGGTAATGTAGAAGGATAATAACGAAACACAACATTGTTGAGATTTTATTGTATTTCACAAGACTTTTACTATTTCGATTCAACGTAAAATCGAAAAACGAATCGATTTTTTAGTCATTACAATGTACTTTTATAGGTTCCGTTTGATACATGTTGTAGCTGTGACTAAAAAATGTATTCTGAAAACTTTAAACGAAACCTCCATTTGTTTGGTCCTCTGCGCATGGTCCCTCTGGCTATTTCTTAATATAATCCTTGGATATAACGCTATTTATAATGAATAAATCAATTTTAAGAATTTAATCAATTATTAATCATAAAAAATGTCCCTTTCTAAAAAATTCCAGAACATCGCACTAGATTTAATAAAAACCAATAAAGTAAAAAAAAAAATCTCATACTGCTCAATTGGAATGAAATATCGGTACTGCAATTTTTAAGCGCAAGGAAGCTCGTATTTTGTTCAGAGTGTCTTCATAAATTATTTAAGGCTAACTCTAATAACAAAGAGATTACATTTTATAATTAAAAAATTCTCAATATATGAATATCCTTTACAGTGCGTATCATATTCTGTAAATATTATTTAGTGAAATATTTTCTAAGTGCTTGCTAATACATATTGTGTATAAATAAATCCAGAAAAATCGATTTCGTTGATTTGTATTGAAAATACAATTTAGCCTACAACGTAAAAAAAGACAAATATTTCTTAATGAAGCTCTTACGACTTCAAGCTCTTTCTTAATCAAGCTCTTTCTTAATCAACTTCTTTCGAGATACCTACGATTTCAAAAAACGTTTCTTTGTCTTTCTAAAACCGTGGAAACTAAGAGATTTCAGCAATTTAACGAAGCGTTTCTGAAACAAATGTTTTTTTTTTTTTTTTTTTTTTTTTTATCTGCTGTAATGTTCGGAAACGTTTCCGAGTATATATTTATAGCGTATTAATACGTTTTCTTGACCTAGTATGTAAGTTTTTCGAATACAATTAATTTTCTGTTAAAGATTTTCAGCCGATTAACATAATTTATGCATGATAGAATAACAAAATAATTTTAATTTTAATGTTATTTTTATTAATACTATTAATATTTATGTTTTTTGAACATGTAACTGTTCACTTAAGAACAGAATTATACCATCGTAAAAACTGCTTTCTTTTGCTAAGAAAACTCATTAATACACTTTGAAAACAACTCGGAAACTTTTCTCAAATTTTCGAGCAGTAAATATACAAATACTAATCGCAGTCTTCAATATTTCTACAGTATTTTCAACTTTCATAGTTAAATTAGATTTATATTTCAAAACATATGAAGTTATTAAATTGGGGGAATGATGCCATATGATAAATGACGCAACTACTTCTCCTGGGACACTTTACTGTTTCACGCCTTAAAATTTTGTAATCTGATGTAAGTGCCTAATCAATGTTTCATTTTAAAATTCCCAGGAGAATATTTAACTCAATATGTAAAAATTCTAAAAGGCACTTTATACATTATCAGTATTTAAAACGCATTGCAAGGCGACACACGTACACTTTATAATTAGCAATCCAACAGATTAAAAATAGCTATTATATTTCATAATATTAGCTAAACATCATTTATTCGCATTTGTTATAACATATGTGTTTCACTAATTCATGTATTCAATAAATAAACCCACAAATATCGATTCCATCACTCTGTTATAAATTTATAACAGAGCCCATATTTGGTAATAAATGGTACCTACAAGTAAAAAAAAAAAAAAAACCGCTTAATCATTTTAATGAGAAAAGCATCTTTGGAATAATAGGCGCAACAACAAAGTTTATTCCTGGAAAGGAGTCTACTTTATTGTAAATATTATAATCATTACTAGGGGGCTCTGCCCCCTGCAAGCTACGCTCGCCAACCCCCGTTCAGACACCGCAGAATCTAAAAATCTAATGGGTTTTAAAAATATTAGAGAAGTTTAAATTATACTGAAAAAGCTGTGCAGATCTTCCTGTAAACGGGTTTCCATTCATTTCCCTTTGATTGCAAAAATTTAACGGAGAATCAGTTGCTGTTAAGACATCCAATGGTTGTTTTCGTTTTTGATTGAAGAGGATCAGTTAAACATTTGAAAAGAAGCTAAAATAAAATGAATTAAGTATTCAGAGTTTTTGTCAACCGATAGTTTAAAACAATCTCTATAACAATAGCCTAAATCGACACATATGTCATATTCGCCCCATATTGGCGCGATTTTTTTCCCGACTCCGATTTGGCGAAAGCATCAATAGCATAAACAACAACATCCCAGTTACCATATCAAGCAAAATAACGACACTTTGGCGCCGGTTAAGTATACATTGCGTATATGACATTGGCGTCGGAAAAAAATCGCGCCAATATGGGGCGAATATGACATCTGTGCCCCTAAATCATGTGACTATCATCAACAGTTCCGGGCGGAACACTTTGCTTTTTATACTCTAGGTGCCATTTTGATACTTTAATGTTATCCAGGCACAGGTGATAAGTCGCCAAATATTATTTATACCCATCATTTCATCTATATTATAATAATTCAAGTCATCAAATGCCATAAACAAATACGATCTGATCCCTTCGCCTTTCATATGAAGGTTTGGAACAAATGTCATAAAATATTGGCGCGATTTTTTTCCAACGCCAATTTGGGGAACGCATCAACAGCATAAACAACAACTTCCGGCTTACCATATCAAGCAAAATAACGATACTTTGGCGCCAGTTAAGTACCCGTTGCGTATATGACATTGGCGTCAGAAAAATATCGCGCCAATATGGGGCCGTATATGACATCTGTGCCGAAAGAAAAAAAAGCCGGGTGCAAATCTCGCCATTATCTTTTTTTCAATTCGTCAGTTAGCATTTTTTTTATTGTTCGAGTGGTAAATTAAAACATTGATTTGAAGTTGAAATTAAATGTCATGATTTGTTACATAATTTAATATTTCGCCAGATGTCAATATACGGCATGTTTGGCATGATTTTTTTTTTCTTTTTACGAAAATTTGGCGAAAACTTCCTTTTCGAATACCAGTTACATATGTATTTTTGGTACTACATAGTTATCCCGTCGACAAAAAATCTATCGCGAACTATAAGATTAAATGTCAATAATGGTTGATCGTAAATGTCCCATTCACTTGACTTTTAACAAGTTACACATGTTTATGTCATCAAGTGATTTTTATTTCAACGTTTTATTTTTATATTTATCAATGTTATACTAATTTATTTGTTCTTTCGTTATTTAAAATAAAAATTTTGTCAATCTGTACAATTTGGCGTGTGGTTTGGCGATTTATATAATTTTCAAAATTGGGTGACGGAATAACTACTACATTGTACTTTTTTTTTTATTATTATTTTCTATTATTTTCAAAAGGAAATAGCAAAAAAAAAATAATTAATTACTATAGAACAAAATAATTTATATAAATTTAGAAAAGAAATAAAAGTAAATATACATATATTATTAAATAAACAACAATAGCCGGGTTACCATGTCTATCAAAATAATGCCATTTGTGCGCCAATTAGGTACCACGGTGCGTATATGACATCTGTGTCTAATATTTTTCTTTTCGTTTTTTTTTTTGTTTGTTTGTTTTTTTCTTTCTTTTTTTTTTTTTTAAGAAGTGAAAGCCATCAATTTAAATGTTTCATTTTTAAATGAAAGTTTTGTATTTAATAAAATGATAATGAAATACAAAAAAAGCATTGTTCTTAGCATAGATTTAAAGGAGGCCAAACTGTCGCCAAATTAATTTAAAATAGTAACCTTTTCTGAATTATGAAAAAAAAATTCTGTTATGATTAAAATTTGAGTTGCCATCATTAGAAAAAATGTATATAAAATTAGAAAAAAATTAATATTTCGAAAACTAATTCGAATTTAAAAATTCTAATACCAGTTTTGAGATCTGTGGATCAACACGGATTTTTGGTGTTAATTTCATCGCAAAGTATTCCATATTTTAGGAGAAATCGGTTAAACAAAATCAGTTGTTTAATCAGTCGATTCAAAGAATCGATACATTTCAGGCGTTTCATATATTTGTTTCATAAATTCGTTTGATTAGGATTTTATATATATAGGGTAGATATATAATACATCGTTTAGCAAAGTGTTTTATCGCATCGTTGAAGTCTAGGCTGTTTTACAGGTATGACATATTTAGTTGACGTCACTCTCTCATTGGTACATCATGTATGTCCACCAAATTGCAGGAAAGCTGATTTTGATATTTTAGACAGATTTCCAAAAAGCCCCCAGATTTTCTAAGGGGCGATCAGGTGATTCTATGTGTCAAACGACGTGTTACACTTTTTAGGATGTCCATCAAACCAGTCATATTTGGATGCACCTATTTTAACAAGGCCGGCGTCAACTTAGAAACTGTCTGTGTGTGTGTGTTGGGGGGGGGGGGGGGAGATGTGCTCACAGCATATTAATGAAGAAGATGAAGAAGGGGTGGGTTAAAAGAATTTTGGTCACGTCATAACCAAGAACGTTCAGATAAACAACCTGGTTTATATTAATAATCATCTGAGTCAGTGGCCTCACTCATAATAGAAAATTTTCTCCAAATCCACCACAGAACCATCTTCTATTAAATAACAACCTTCACACACTGCTATTTGAATATATCATTCGGCCGTTGGTGTGCTCCAGACGTCAGTGTCATTCACAAATTTCGTTGGTGCACACTGCACATATCCAAAAAGTTATTTTCCCCTATAGAGATTTTTGCTCATTACAAACGTTAAACTTTATGAGAACATCTAAGTATTTGCTTATTGTGAGGCACAGAGCTCAAACTAGGTATTGCATGCAGTTCCTTTCCTAATTCTCGCAGACACAGGTTGGAATAGATTTTCATTCACTGACTGCAGCAATTGCTGTCTGGTTTTTAATTGATTTTCATCTGCAAGTCGTGGTACACGTTCTGATTCCTCTGGGTTAGGATAATTTTCTAAGCACTGTTTTAACGCAATGCTTTATAGCCACCAATGATACATCATTCCTTAAAGACATATTAGACAGTTATCTTCGATATGCGATCAAATCAGGTAGCTCTACTCACTGATTGGTCCTTGACAGGCCCAAACATGATATCAATTTCTTCATGCACTGACATATTTTTGTATTTACTTCTCCTAACACACTATTTCGTTACTGTAGAACGATTTACCCATGCCACGTTACTGCTGTGTTAAAGCTTACCTCGTGACACTTAAACAAAGCCATCTGTATCAGTATAAGAAAAATATATTTCGTCCTCTCAAGGTGATTTTTTTTATCCGGAATGCTTACTTTTGAAAATAAATCATATTACATAGAACATTATTGTTACAATTTCTTGTAATGTTTCAAATATATTTATCTAACAGTTTTATACCTAATATACATCAGTATATTTGTACTTTATCTAATATACGATATATTTTTTTAAGCATAAATAGTAGCATACATTAGGTAAATTACCTAATAAGATAAAGGGAGGAAGTACGTTACTTGGATATTTAAATAAACAATATGTTTTATGCATCAAAAACTCGAAATTCGTTGTTAAGGTATATTCAATACTGCAATTAAAAATTATCTAGTGTCTGGATAATTTAAAATGGAAAAGTTCCAAAATGAGTTCATGAAGTATTTTTTTTCATGAACGCCTAATCGAACGACAACACATCTACACTTTATAAATATCAAATCATCACATTTTTTAAGAGTCTTTATTTCATTATATTATTTGAAAATAAGTTATTCATGTATTTTCTAACATATGTATTTTACTCATACATGCACTTAATATAATGTGCTTTTAAGCATACCTTCTATAATTTTTATGCTTAAGAAATCTATCGCAGTGTATATTTCTTAATAAACATTGCCTATAAGGAAATCTGATGGAGAAAAGTATATTTAAAATCATATTTTGGCAATAAATCATATTGCTTAAAACATTCCTTTCATCATTTATATGATTATTTTCATTGTTAATTTGGCAGATATTTTTTTTGACTCATTGAAAATTAAGGATCATATTATTTAATAATTCTATAACTTTTTTTTAGATTGACTAATAATTTCGATATGCATTTCAAAATATGAGACGTTATATACATTAGGTAAATCCGGACATAAGATTAATGGATGAAGTACATACTTTGAGGCGTTTAACTAATCAGCTTGTTTCACGCCTTAAAAATTCGCAAACTGCTGTAAGTGCCTAATCAACACTGCATTTTCAAGAGACTGTATAATCCAACACGTAAAAATTTTATGATCATTAAGTGTCAGTATTTTAAAAGCCTTTTTGAAAATATTTATTCGATGTTTCTAAATTAATGTTAATGCAATATATTTATTTCCAAAACATTCAAAAGTACTTCAGGCATAAACATCAATTAAAGGTTATATATATAAAAATATTTTAAATGAATTTCATGCTTCCTATCAGGAATTAATCTTTTCTGATATTTTGGTTTTCTTTCTTTTCTGTAATGCTTTATTATTATTATTATTATTATTATTATTTTATTTCTATCGTTTGTTATAAATTTTATAAATATTATAAAATTATTATATGTTATTTCATTCAAACCTAAAATAAAACGATATTTCTTAAATGTACATATAAAGACATAAGCTGTTTTTTAAATGCCTTAAGTTCATTAATTAAAATAATGATTTATTTTTAAAAAATAAGCTATGAAAAACAGTCGATTATTATAAAAAGAGGGTTATCAATGAAATATAGATAAGAAAACATCATATATATATATAAGTATATAGCTATCCATCAATCTATCTATCAATATAAAATCTACCTGTCTATATATTATACGGTGAATACCTATATACAGTAATAAAATAAATATATTTGCATATATGTCGTTCTGTTTTCGATGGCTAGGAAAGTTTACTGCACTTGGAGTATGAATTTTTGAATAAGAATAGTCCATGATAGGTCTGAATGCACCTGAAGATCAGATCTCGTGAATTATCAATACTACGCTATCATTTGGTCCCTAATATTATTTTCAGAAGATGTCTCTTTGTCTGGCATCGATGAAGAAGTTGTGCGCTCTGAAGGATATTTTCCATGTGCATTCAGTGTAGATTTATCTGGAACTCCATAAGTTTTTATGTTTTACATTAGCCCTTGTACAGATAATACTGGGAAGTGCTGCAATCGTTGGATTAAATTTTGCGATAAACGAGGTTGAATTTAAAATCGTTGGCAAACGAAATAATCTACGAGCAGGAGCCCTACCATGAAAGTTTGAAGATCTTTCCGAAACAGCAAACATACGACATTTTATTTTCATTTGTCTCTGAAAGAATATCCAACTTATAGTTTTATCGGTACTACGAAGATAGATGTCGTTTTTCATGATTCCTTTTCGAATAAGTATTGGAGAATACGAAACTAACCAATTGCAATACGTTACACTGTAAAAAAAAAAAAAAAAAAAAAAAAAAAAAAAAAAAAAAAACTGCATTTTGCGACAAAAGATGCTGGCACATAGTTATAGTAAAAGTTACAAGCTGTTGTCTTTAAGAGTGCAGTGAAATTTTTCAAGTCTGGGTACAATCGCGTTTCTATACGCTGAGTGATTCAAGTTATGGAAATAATTCGTTTTTTACTTCAATTGTTCTTTGAATTTGACTTTACGGCATTAGTGCTTAAAAAATTACAATAGAAAATGCAAGAAAAATCATAATTTTTGTTACAGTGTAGAGAAAGTCCGCTCCCACGGATCTTCACTTTTTTCTCCTCTTTGAAAACAGAAAACAGACGTTTTGTATCGCTTTTTGCGTTTATTAAAGTCGCTATCAACAAACGCCTAATTCAGATATTTTTATAATATTTTTTTAGAGTTAAATATTTCGTTTTTAGCTTTTAAAACCTCAAAGAGATGTGAGAGGTTGTTTCTCTGAAAATGGAAAATAAAAATGAAATTTGCTAATTGCTTTTTTTCCAAGCTAGAACTTTCCTTTTAAACTTTTTATAAAAAGTCAACAAGTTCCTCTAGACATGATTAATAGGTACCATAAAAGCGGCCTTTTTCTAAAATTTATAATGATATCTACATAGAAATTTCATAAGGTTTTTTTCTTTAACACGTTCGCACCGGCGCGGTAGGTCCCACTCGATTGTCTCACAATTGTCGCAAAAACTCGCGTATGTCGACCCCCTAACTATTTACTTCAATTTCGCACAAAATCAAACCAAAGATTTCTCTTACTAATGCGAAAAATTAGTAAGTAAACAAAAACAAATCATTGAAATATTTTTAATAATAAATTATTATTATTTGTCTGTTTTATATATTATTTTATTATTTATATACATAAAAAATCATACTTTTGCAGTATTCGAAGGTTTTTCTTTTTTGGGGGGGGGTGGTTATGTAATTGACTCGCGTATAAGTTTACCCCCCCCCACACACACACACACTTTACTTGCAGAAAATTGTCAAAAAGTCTTCGTTTTACACACGAGTATATATGGTACAGTAGAACTTCGATTTTCCGACCCTCGTGTAACCTTTTACATTCCTTGTGTATGCAAGTGTTCCCTTCCAAACCACGAGTAGAGATAAGCATTTTGGTTCCCCTTTCTTCGAATTCCATTGAAATTAGCTTAAGCTCCCGCAAGATCCGATCCCGTGAAGATTATCCCCCCTCCCCGGGTACACGTCCCTGTTCTAAACAAATAAAATTATTTGCATGTATAATTTAAATTTAGATGTTTATTAAGCAGTTTAAATAGTCCTAATAGCAGTTCGATGAGGATTTGGATATTAAACTAGATGATTATTGATAAATTCTCGATTACCTGGAAATTTGATTATCCGCTGTCGGTTCGGACACAATTACGTCAGATAATAGAGGTTCTGCTGTATATATTTTAGTAACCTCAGGATGTCAAATACTAAACTAAGTACAAAACATAACATTATGATATAAATTTTTACTAAGCCAATAGCTAAGGGTAGGAAGGGGTGGGTGTCTTGTTCTTGAACAGAGCCCATCCCCTGTTCCCCCTATAGTAATAACAAAGAATAGCCAAATAATAATCCGAATAATAATTTTATAACCATATAATAATCCGAGTGGTATGTAACCATTTTGTAACAAAATAAATGGCATAAAACATACATTTATGCATAGACAGTAACGGAGAAAACCCTTACCCATTCGTGCCTAGCGTCCCAAAATTGGGATGATATATAAAGGTTCAAATTCGAGCAAAAAATAGAAATATGAAAAAATTCAAAAATACGTATTCTAAAATAATGTGTCATCTTATAAATAATACCACTTATAAAATGATTGATAAAAAAATAAAAGAAATATCTTGCCTTTTCTTACGCGCCATTTTATTTCAAGAAAGCCAACTTTGCGCGACAACAAACATTAATTTCACCTTTGTATTCTTAAAATTGCACTGCCATTTATGGATAAATATTGAAAACAAATACTAAGGATATATTTTACTAAGTTTTGAAAGGATATCATAATTCAATTTGTAATGGGAATTTTTTTAAGAAAGCGTCCCAAAATTAGGACGGCAGGCACAAATGGGTTAAATACTTTGTCATCTTTTAAGTAATTTTCTCATAGTGTCATTTTAAATTTAACTTTTTAAAACTGAATTTAGCATGCTAATTATTTATTTGCTGAAATAAATTTATTTTATAGTAAAATCAAAATAGTATAGAAACTCATATTTATTTTCTGTAATTTAAATATAGAGTTCATGTAAATACATATATAGATACTCAATAGCCATAGTTAATAAATATTTAAAATGTCTTATTCTTTTGCAGGTACGTATTTCTATATGAATATAGGTTTTGTTAACCATATTTGAAAAACGCATCTTCATGAGTAAGTATTATATCCACTTAAGTTTTATTTGTTATATGTAAATATAATTCCGTTTTTTGAAAATATCCTTCTTTTTTTTACTTTCAGAAATGCTTAATTATATATATATACCATAATAATTTAACAGTCTCTGCCAAAAGACACTCGTTACTCTTTTAATTTTGTCAATGAGTTAAGATTTTCAAAAACGATGAGTCAAGGGTAACTCATCCGAGTAATAGTACAGCCACTGAAATTATTTCCTGGCTGCGTTAAATGATGCTAAGAAGTCTTTATTAGAGCAATCTCAAATTCACTGCTTCAACTCTTTAATGGAAATAGGTGATATGTTTAAGATTTAGTCTTCCCACAATCAAAACAGCAATAGTTCCCTACTCTGGAGAACTAGAGAGGCTATTTTAATATTATCAAAGATGGCCGGATGTACACTTCGCACATATTGTTCTTCCCAACTGCCGAAATCAGACCGGATATTGGAAAAAGTGACATCACTTTCTCAGCTGTAACTCTTCAATATTTTGAACTCTAACTGCTTTGTAAATTTTGTCATAGTTTTGAATTTATATTTTTAGCTAACATTATATTTACCCTATTTTTCCGGTTAAATTCATGATCAGTAATTAGATATTAGCGTAGAAGTGTAAAATTAGCATGCGCTTCGTTTAGTTTGTTTCCATTCTCGACCTCATACTTATTTTAAATTAATTGAGAATTTGTTTTACAAAAGGTATAATTTACATTGACCCAGAAGAACAATTAGTGCACATTAGCATGTGTACGCAGAAGTTTTTGAAAGAAATTCCTTTGAAATTTTAATATTAAATGCTCTTTCCTGTGAATTTCCTTTTATGATTACAGTGGCAGATTGAGAAAATTTCACATTCTTAATATGCACTATACTTTCCATTTAGTAATCTTCATTTTTTAAATCACGTAATGTCTGTCATTAAATAAAGTGAGTAGTGCTAGTGTGAGATAGCAGTATGAATTTATTTTATTTTTTAAGTTGGTGAAATCCTATTTACTAAATAGGGCAAGGTCCCAACAGTTGACAAACTCTCAAATTGAATACTAAATACTTAATTTTAAATTTATGTATTTGATTTCTGATTTATTTTCTTAGAATGACGCTTCTTTTGTATGTCAGTGTTCATAATGTGGGTGTTCCTATACCCAAACCACGTTAAGCACATAAAATCCCAATTACTATGCAACACTTTCTTAGCACCAAATGAAGACATTTATGTAGCGAAGAAAAACACATGCAGATTACAAAATATCATTACAAATTTTAATCATACATTTTTATCACAGTAAGAAAATTTATATAAATTTAAATAATGAATTTTTTGAAAGAAATTTTTAAAGAAAATTATAGTACATATTGATAAAACTATAAATATTGCTTGTTTATTGTATACCTTTTTAAAAATACAAAAATGAAATTGTTTCGTACACATCGTACTGTATGTATTACAGAATTTTCATAGAGAATTTCGTTCTACAAAATGCACGCTATGTGAATCGAGAATCTCAAATATATGTAAGATGAAATGATATTCAGAACATTATTACGGAGTTTAAACTTTTGAAACTTTTCAATTCACTGTTAAATGTTTAAGCATGAAACTTAAGAATATGCTAATTGAGGAATATTATTGTTATGCTTCAAAGGATACAGCGTGAATAGAAACTTTTGTTTAACAGCTTCTCTTTCAAAAGTGCACGAACTCAGAAGTAAATATTGGAGTTTAAAATGATAAAGACGTAATAAGAGCATATACTTCACATCTGTAAAGAAATAGTTATATCCTAAACAGCTACAATTTACTATTTATCATTTGAATAACATAATTTCGTTTTAATTTTTTTATATATGATTTGTAAAATGTAATTTCAAAAATTATTACGTAAAAAAAAAAAAAAAAAAAAAAAAAAAGAATTTCAATCCAGCATAAAATTTGAGTAAAGGAAATGTTACATCTTCAAACAATAGATATTAAGTTTAAATTATTAAACTTTAAATTAATCTATTATAAATAATATCTATACTCTATTGTATTATACGGCAGACTTCCTGGCCGCATCAATCAGAAAACCTTCAGCACTATTTTTAAAAAGTTGTTTTCCCTTATTTTATCACTGCGTTTAATTTAGAAGAAAATAAGGATTTAAAATTGGTGGTAGAAGATTGCCTGATTACTCCCATGGACCAGACTATATCGGTGCCTATTAATGGGGACATCTAACTCATCTCCGTATTGCTGACGACATTTTAATTTCCAGTAAAAGTATTGAAGAATCAAAGATATTCTGAGGATTTCGCTAATCTGGAATTAATGCGTGGCAAAACAAAATACAACAGACATAGAGAATTTTCAATTTATTTGCGACAAAAAAAGATCGTCTATGCAACACTGAGATAAAGGAAGTCTATTGTTATGTCTGTATTGTAGTCATAATTAGAAGAAACAGAAAAAGTGAAACCTGTATAATGTACGATGAAATATATTCACATCATGAAGAAATGTAAATAGCTACAGTTGAAATGGGCTGAGCATATTGCACGAAGTCTACGTAATGGATGAAATGCAAATACCCCACAGTTGTGCTCATGAGGTATAAAACGACCAAGAAAACGACCTAAGGTAAGATGGAGAGTGTAAATCAGAAAAGAACCTGGAGGTAATGTGATCACTAGGCATTTGATAATGATGATAATTGATAACATTTATATATATATATATATATATATATATATATATATATACATATACATATAAAGTGTGCGGCAGGTATTTGAGAACATATATTATAAGTGAAATACCATCCTCTACATCATAGTTACGCGTCATGTTCTGCTACACATGAACATGTTAGAGCATAGACTGAGGAAATGCAGAGGTATGCTATCATTGACTCATTCACTGAAGAAAACTCCGATTTAGAGTTTGCCGTATCCTTGAAACTCACCGAACATTCGTTTTTAAAGTAAGGAACGAACTGAAGGCTGCTAGGTTTGATGGGATAATCTTTTCATATACGAAACAAAATTGTCAATGATATGACATTATAAAATCGAAATGATTCGATAGTCGTGCTTATAAAAATCCTAGGAAGACGATCAGAGTACTCAATAGGAAGCTGCGGACTGATGATGTCGCAATCCGATGTATGATTCGTCAGGACATTCTTAAGAGCTCTTATGCGATGAGGTGAGAAATGTTCTTGTCGGAGAGAACCAGGAAAAACCTCCTGCCTAGGGCCAGCCACCCCTTAACGAGTTGAAACATAAAGAAAAAACAAAAAAGCTGTTTTTCCCTTCCTATTAAAAAATGATCAGGTCCTGAATGGTGGATGTGTACAAACCAGGAAGAGGTTTCGTCATTCATGTGCAGAAAATTTCCAGCCTCAATGAGGATTCTAGGAATCGTGAGCAAGATAGATGGGCTGATGCCTCCACATTTCTTTCTGCAAGATACAGAGTCCACGCCCTCGCTTACATTGGATTACTTTTTCCACATGTGAAGCCGGCATTTTTCAACAATACTCGGCACTATCCCACAAAGCCCATAAAACACAATAATGGATGACCAAAAACATTTATTACCATATCATCTTCAAAATGTAGCCCCGAGTTCACCAGATATTAAATCGGTGTAAGTCAGAGTAATAATACGTTCAAAGTAGCAGGAGTCTTTCGGTAGCCTCAGGGCCGCGAGACCTCTCTTCCCGCTTTTCGGTGTTTTTAATTAGTGTAATTTCCCTTTTAAATTTGTACGTATTCAATTTTTGATTTTTTTTCAACCTGTCTTTCGCTAGAGTGTCTTTCACTCAGTACGTGGCTGGGGACCTACGAATCTTGCTTCCGCAAAAAAGTTGGAATAAGTAGAAGAATAAAGGGTTGTGGACGAAAAGAGGCCGCTCGCCGCGGCGGTATTATCATTACTTAAATCTTATGAGGTGTGGTTTAGAGGGACTCCAATCGTAAAACACACAACACTGTTGCTGCTCTCAGAACAAGGCCATTGTGCAGGCAATGGTAAACGTTCCCAACACCCAACTGATTTTTGCCTGCAGTCAATTTCGACACGTTTTTAGCAGATGACTGTGATTTCAATGATTGATGTCATCCATTATGTATCTGGACACCTGTTCAAAACGTTAACAAGTTAAAAATGATCTATCTCTAGCTTGTGTTCCTCTTTGAAAAAATTAGTTATTGTGTTCTTAAATACCTGCCGCATACTATATATAATATTTAAAATCACCATTTATTATAACCACATACTTAAAATTTAGTCTATGTTTTATTAGGCAACAGTTTCTTAAACTAATAAATAAATAATTTATTAAAACTTATGCTTGTTTTTAAATTGTGTTAAAATATCTATGAATATTGTCATAATATAATATTATATGTCATAATATAATATGATTTGGTTATCTTTTTACAATTAATAATTATAAAAGTATTTATGTTGAAATTATTCAAAAAGTTCTATTTTATTAAAAAGACGAAAGACGCTCTTTCGAAGTTTGCACTTTTTGATAAGTATGTATCGCTTTGTTATATTATTTACAAATTTGATTTACTACTAAGATCAGAGAGTTTGGATACTGACATTCTTAGCGAATATAATTTATTAATATTATGCGTTATAAGCAACCGCTTTCGAAGTACTTTGCTACTACACACCTCTACCAGCGCAAGTAGAATTGCCGGAAAAAATTCTGAAAGCCTTTAGAACCGACGATCATCGATACTTTTTCATTCTTAGATAGAGTGTAGAAACGTTGTTCTAAGAAAACTTTCACATGACGCATTTTTTTTCTCGCTGTTCAACTTGAAATTATCTCTTTTCTATTGAATATATCTCCTAACTCTGGATGAGTTTGATATTATAATATTATTTTACAAACGTCATTTCTGCCGTAGACGTTCACAAATTACTCAGTTTACTAAAATGCACTGTTTAGTAAATCTCGACAATTCGAACGTACAACTTTCTAACCTCATTTCGCGTATTCGTGTGCCTCTTAGCTGAAATAGTTCACCTTTCTTCCAATCCGGATTTGATATATCTCCCTTCCTTCGAATATTTCGATAACAGTTGTATATTGTTTTCAATTGTTTAATAGAAAAAATATATATATTGTTTTAATTAAGTCTATATATTAATTTTTTGTTTGTTAGTTGTTTAATTTAGCGCGAGAAACACTGCATGTCTTCTGACTTGTTATTTTACAATTATATTGTTTCTATCTCTCCATAAACGAAGCAGTTGAGGAGTTTTTTGATTTCTCATTGTATGGTTCAATTTTTATTTCACAACTATTTTTATTGCATAATTTTTTTAACTTATTTATATTACTTACTGAAATAGGCTTAGATATATTAAACTGCTTGATCAGTAGTACAACACACATATAGTATATTATAAAATATATTTTGATTTTAAGATTATATTTTAGAAGTACATGTGATTTTCATAACATTTTCAATAATTTTAAAACAAACTTTCCCAGAAGCGAAAGCAATAATTCTTATTTTGGTTATATTGCAACCCGATATTGAATCAAATTTGAAGTAACGGAAATTTTTTCGAGTTATAAATACTTGGAAATAATCATTTACTTTCAAAACATTTTCAAAAAGATATCACTGATTACTGAAATATTGGTATTGTATTAAGAAATATTTTCAACGAAATATGAACGTTGGAGACAGATTGATTTCTTTTTAAAATATAGTGAACTTCTGTAAAAAGGGCCGCAAGAAAGCCTGTTTTACAGAGGGAGCATACAGTCATTTATTAGCGGCGGAAAATACCCTATAAATCAAGGATCTGCTTTAGACATTTGTACACTGCTGGACATCCAAAATGCAACACCATGAAGGGATCATCCAAACACCGTAAAATTTACACCATCTATACACCTCGGTAGGATATACAAATGATTACAAATTCAGTGCTCGCGCACATCGTGGGCGACTGCAGCACCCCCTTACAATCTGTATATAAAAGGAAGAAAGATTGTCGTTTTCAAAAACGAGAATTGTTTTCTCCTGCAAATTTTTGTGTGTACAGATTCGTGTGTACAGTATGTACAGTGTTTTTGTGTGTACAGTATGCCTTGTAAAAAAACACGAGTACCATTGGAGCACGTTCAGATTTCGATCCCGGAAGAATCCATGCATAAAAAGATTGCAGATTATCCTTCCGAGAATCTGGTCATCGTATCGGACGTAGCCAAGCAACATTCATGAGAATATGGAATCGGTGGATGCAGGAGGGAACAACAGACCGACAGGAGCGATTGCAACCACTTCCTCACACCACTCCACTAGAAAACAGGGATAGTGTGCGCATGGCACTGATGAAACGCACTGCCACATCCGTAACCATAACACAACGAATACCGTCTCTAATACAACAATGGGCGCCCGTACGAACTGTTCGAAGTCGTTTGAAGTACAGTAGATTGTCCGCTAGGCGTCCATTGCTTCGCATACATTTGGCATTAAACCACAGGCATTTGCGTTTACAATGGTCCACTAAATGCCGGTGATGGACATCCGAATGGCATAGCATTGTATTTTCGGATGAATCACGCTTCTGCCTGCAGTATCACGATGGTCGAATTAGATTTTAGAGACACCGTGGGGAGAGGCTGCTCAACTGCTGTATTATGGATGATCACAGTGGGCCTGCACCCGGTGTTATGGCGTGAGGTGGTATTGGAATCATCCCCCCCCCTAGTACGCATTAACGGTACACTTACCAGCCACCGCTATATCTCTGAGGTTTTGCAGACTGTTCTCCTCCCTTATCATCAGGGCTTGCCTGCGGCCACATTTCAACAGGGCAATTCACGACCACATGTTCCACGTAATGATTCAGCTTTCTTCTTAGCTCACCATATTCCATTGTTACCCTGTCCTGCCTGTTCTCTAGATCAATCACCCATCGAGCATGTCTAGCCAATGATTAGAGAACGTCGCACCTGCGAGTACACAAGATGAACTTTGGCTACGTGTGGAGGCAGCGTGAAATGACAATCCCCAACAACACATTCAAAGCCTCTTTCACTCTATACCACAGCGTGTAGCAGCGGTTATTGGCAGACGTGGATGTAACAGTTCTTATTGATTTTTCCGTCTACCTCACTTCAAAGAAGGTTGTCTTTGGAATCAATTAACACTTATACTATGTGTAATCTCTAAAATAAATTTGGCTTTGATATCTCTTTTCTTTCTTGGTGTTGCATTTTGTATAGACAGCAGTGTATCTAAAACGATGTTTAAGTGTTATGGTAAATAAGTTGCAAAATGTTTCTTCAAAATTTCCTCCCTAGCATTGCACTTATACTCTAAAGCGAAAGCTGAATTCTAGGTGCAGTCGTTCCTTGTTATCCCATGTGTCTTCACAATAGTTTTACAAAAGTGGCGAAATATATACTCTTCATTGTTGGCGCAATAATGCATGACAATATTGACCAAGGTATGACAGTCTTCTCCAAGATATCATAAATATATATTATAACAATCTAAATATGGGCAGTATAAATACTATTGACCATTATTTAGCCAATACAAACAATATTGGCCAATATTTAGCCAATACAAACAATATTGGTCCCACATGCTTTTGAAAGTATTGTTTCATCCTGTTGAATTTAATCAATTTCTTGATATCATAATTTCAATTAACATGATTGTGCTCAACAGTACAGTTGGACTTACGTGACTGATCTGTTGACATGGGTGTAATATCGCAATGTTCAGTCCCCTACGTCAAAATAATATATTTAAACTTTAATAAAGAAAATGAAATGTCGTTAAAACAGTGATACACAAATACATATCAAATTACACGTTAAACGTATACAGCTGACACAAATAAGTACAAATGTTAAAACGTAAAATCAGATAATTTAATAAAATCATGAAATAAAAAATAAATTAGTTTAAAATCTTGTAAGATAGAACCTTTCAAAGACAGTATATTTTCATTACTATTCATCACTATAAATCTCGGATTCCATACTGTCTTCTGAATACAGGAGAAACTTCTTGAAATCATTAACGTTCGATAGTGCAACGCCAAGACGTTATCGCTTGTTAGGGTTTCGTTCATCTGACGAAACCCTATTCGTCTCGCTCCTCTGTCTGTCTGTCCGTCCGCCTGTCTATCCGTCACAGAGCCCGTTATCAGAAACAATACATGTTAGAGATTTGAAATGTTGGTTACTTATACCTGAAAACCTCACATCAAACAACAAATCATAAAAATTTGAAAAAGTTGGTAATTAACCTAATTACGGGCTAATTAAATTCTAAAATTATTCAATCAACCTTTTGAATGCAGGTGCGAACACACGTTATCGAAATCCTCCCCAGTTTCTCCTAAGGGTTGCCAGTAAATTCGGCGGATGCTCCGTCAAATCAGCCGGTGCAGGGTTACCACGGAGTAATTTAAGCAATAAATGAAGTGGACCTTTAAAGAGCAAATCGGATCTTCCGAAGTATCGGTCGTACAAATTCGTAACAGGTGTAGAAATACGCGGAAAAAATTCCACTTTATTTTGGTATAAATTTCAAATTTCTGCGTAGGATAGAACGCAAAAAATTCACTAAAAATCGATCGATAAAAATTTAATTTCTGTGCTTGGAAAGACAATGAAAACAGATTTCCATTCACCGGGAGGCAGCTGTCGTCATCTCTCGACATATCGGCGCGGGAGAAATTTAAGGGGAGGAAAGTCTAATACGAAATTTAAACTTTTTAAATATTAAATTTTTCGATTACATTTTTTGACATCCGGGCTGGAAATTTCTCGCAGATTTCATACATACCCGGTTCAAAGAGATAGCTTCATTGCGAGCTGAGATATTAATTATTATTTTATTAATTCCTTTTATTTCCATCAAATGCCAGATTAAGATGAAGGCACTTGCTTTTTTAACGGAGATTTCATTTAAATTAGGAAATCTAACAATTTCCGTGGGGTGTTTCGACGGCGCGCTATGAGATAAGTACTAATTATTCAATATGAAAAAGTTTATAGGTTTATAAGTGTTCATCCCACTATTTCCGAATAGCAATTTCAGGGAATATCTTAAATTATTGTTTAAGACCGCCACTCGATGTGTTCAAAACTTTAAGATACTTTATAACACATAAGAAAAAGTGTAAAAAAGAATGGAGTGTGATATTTTGAGGAGTGGAGGGGGGGGGGGGGGATTGATTTATTTATTAAATCTTAGCGTTTGTTATCGCAGAAAATGTTTTAAATTTTTGGTTAAGACTGCACCGCCACCCTCCCGACCATGTATCTACGGAGAGATTGCGCAAAGGAGTTTCGTTCAGATATGCTTTTGTTAAGAATAGAGTGCGCTCCCTGGTGGTGGAATGCGGAACTTACGTAACGCGATTTTGTTAAAATTGGGAAATATAACAAGGCGATCCGTTTGCAACTTTAAGATACTTCAAAATAAGATAATAAATAGCTTATAAAATAATAGTGCATGCAATTTCATGTGAAGGGAGGGCGGGGGAGGGGCGCTGGATTTATTTTTTAAAAATTAGCGTTTACGACCTTTTTAGATGTCTTTTTTGAGCACTATGATATACTCAGACACGTGCTGCTTATGAAATATAAAAATGTCAAAATTTTAGTTACCACTATTTCCGAATTGTACTTTCAGCAAATTTCTTAATTTCTCGCTGAAGGCCGCCACCAACTCGAGTAACACATCCACTGATAGGTTGTTTAAGAGTTTCGATCTGATACACTTTTTTATGAATAGTGTGCGCTCCCTGGTGGTGGAATTTGCAACTAACATAACGCAATTTTGTTAAAATTATGAAATCTAACAAGTCGATCTGCTGGAAACTTTGACATAGTTCATAACACATAATAAAAGGCTTATAAAAGAATGTTCCGTGTAATTTCCTGGGGCGCCTACCTATCTCGGGTGCTATAGACTCGATCCCCTCGACTAATATACCTACGGATAGATTGTAAAACGGAGTTTCCTTTGGATAGAGGTTTGTGTAGAATAGAATGAGCCCCCTGGTTGCGAAATGTGGAACTAACAGATTTCGCAAAAGGATAAAGTGTTTTAAAGGAATATTAAACGAAACCCTCTGTGTGATCTGTAAAGTGGAATCACAAAAATATTTAATTTTCGTGCACTGCGATTTTTAGCCTTGATTGGTGCGATAGAGAGTCGACAGACGTTTGTTGCCGATGACTTGAAGATTAAAAAAATTGTTGCTTGGTTTATTATAATGGTGGTAAGACATGAAATTAGTAGTATTTTAGCTGTATAAAGTATCATATTGTAGTAGACTGCAATGTTGTTAAGCAATGATAAGTCAGCTAACCAGGATATTAATGCATATGGAATCAATATGAATATTCCGTCTTCTTGAAATGTATTGGCTTTCTTCAACTGTCAGTATCCATTTTTTCATAGAAACGGGTCATGCGTCAAGGTAAAACATTGCATTCAGCTTTCCGTTACCTTTTATTATCTAAGAAATATTATGTTCTCGTTACCAGAATTCATTTCTTGAAACTAAACAAAAATTTGAATACGGAGAGCAGTTTGTTAGGGGCAATATCGCTTATGAATGTTAGACCCGTTATGTTTTATTTCAACAAAATAGTATCTGCAATAATAAACGCTTGTTAATAATTGTAGAAGCTAAGTGCGCTTATGTCGGCATAATTTGTAATTAATCGTAACGTATTACGTCTTCAAAACCTTAGTTTGAATAAACCGCAGTTACTTTATCAAGGACATAAACTAAATAAAAAGATAATGCTAATGGGTTAGTACCACTTTAGTAGGATAAGCTTCAGTTATGTAATAATGTTAATACGTTTGATAAAAAAAAAAAGTGAGCGTATGATAAGGAGGCGCAATTGGCGGAAAATAATGCGAAACGATAAAAGCAGTTCCACATGCTAATTAAATTACAAGCAAAGTACTCACATATATAATCAGTAATAGAGAAAACATACTTAACACATGAAATTTAGAATATTGAATATAAATATATTTAGATTGTTCTTGTGAAATACACTATCAGTGTAGCTATGATAGTGATATATAGTTTCGTTCATGTGTTAATAATAATTTTGTGTTTGCTCTTTGATATCTGAATGGTGTCCTAAAACGTACAAGTGGTATTTTAAAATGAAATAGCAGGCAAATAAAAGCGAATAAAATTATTCTTGAAGATTAATGTTTGACACCATTAACTTTCCTTGGGTTACCAAACGACAAATTATTTTGTCATGTGGTTCAGAATTTATACGTAAAAAATTACCTGCGCTGAAATCGGTTTTGCAAGGATTAAAAATGAATTGAACATCACAAAATATACAATATGAACTTTAAAAAGCTCACATTTTTTTCTTAAAAAGACGACAAATATGATGATTATATAGATGTTACAAGTTAAAAATATTCCTTTTATTTGATTTACTTAGTACTTTCACCCTGAACCCCGCAGCTATCGTCAGGGGAAATTCTTATTAATTTCAAACGAAGTGACATATTTCAATGAATGGAACAGCAATTAAAAAGTATTCCTTAACGATGTTCGCGGAATCGCAGGCCAAAAATACCAGGAAATTTAAATAAAATTCGTATTTTTAACTTGTAACAATTACCATTACCCTAGTGGTCTTTTATGCAAAACGCTGAGCTTTTTAAAGTTCATACTGTGTATTCTGTGATTGTATCAATGTGGAATATCGCATTCTGTCTAACGATCTTATTATAATTAAACATTTTAAGTTTAAATTTAATGCTGCGTAATTAAAAAAATTCTTGATGAAATGATTTAATGTTTGATAACCATAGATAACATTTCTTGGAGAATCAAACGTGATGCTAAAATTAGGCGCTAGTATTAAAAATTAAACTTGTATACAATTTTGTTAATAATAAATTTCCCTTTTAAATTTGTCCGGTTTCGATTTTTTTTTCAAACCTGGCTTTCACTAGAGTGTCTTTTACTTGGGACGTGGCTGGGGACCTAAGAACCTTGTTCCCGCAAAAGAGTCTAAATAAGTAGAAGAATAAAGGGCTGCGGACGAAAAGAGGCCTCTCGCCGCGGTTGATGAGCTCCGTTTAGAAAACTTTATTATAACATGATGGTAGAAAATAATAAACAAGCAGCTATGCTGAAAACAGATTTATTTTGCATTTGTTAAAATTCGAGTAATAACCGCGTTCCAGGTGCTCTGCACGTTCCCGGCATTTCGTGCGTTCGCAATGCCAATTTATTGTTTTATAATCTGAAGGAAATTTTCGCACGTAAAGCATATTTAAAAATTGAGAAAATCATACCAGTTAAACGTTAAATAATTTTTGATATTTAATTGAAATAGCCTTATCTTTGGCCAATAACCTCACATACTTCTTTAAGATTCAGCCGCACTACGTTTTGAAAAATTGGTGTCATACCAAGAAGTAAAGAAATATCTCATAATATATTGAACCATTTCTAGTAACAGAATAAATATAATTGCAAAAACTTTTCTTATTTTTTGCGGAAAACGTTTAAGCTTTAAATTCCAAACACTAAATCATTTTCAAATCGTGTGATTGCGTGCCAAGTTCGTGTTAGTTCCTATAAATTAGATTTAAGTGGGCACCCGTATCACGCACATAATAAAATAAAAGCGAAAATTTGTATTATTGAATTATTTCTTTTTTTATGAAAAAATATATTTAATGGTAATTTCGGTTATTTTACAATTTTTTTTCGTTTTATGTGTGTTTAGATAAAACACACATACAAGGTTTAATTATACAGGCTTTTACTTTCATTAGCATGGAATTTTATGGTCATAAATTAGTAGTATTAAACAATTAAGAAAACGTTAATGAATTTTTAAAAAATTAAAATGCTATTGTGGAACATTTGCTCACATGTACAAGGAAAACTGAGCAAGAAGTTATTCGAGACCACATGGAGTCGATATCTGGGTTAGTAAATAGTAATGCTTGCACGTACTGTTACGTTAAAAATTAGTCAGGAAATGTGCAACAGCATTTCGCGTTATAGAGCGAAGAAAAATATATTCTTGAGAACAGCCTTGAAATCATGGCAAAGCTGACTAGTTTTGAGTAAGATTTGAACACTTCTAGCAAAAGTTATTATATTTTAGATATATTCAATCAACTAGAATAAAGAAAACTTTTTTATATTTAGCATTGTTAATAATACAGCAAAAATAAGTTTAAAATATTAATATCTTAATAAGAAATGTTAAATTACGCATGCATTTCACGCCCGTAGGATTACGTTGGCGAGGAAGATTTCATATCTGAGTGAGGAAGAGTCTACTCCTAGGACATTTTATGGCTAGAACGACAATACTACAGGATTATGAGAAAAGTTAGTTATGCACTTCAGAGGTGTCCAGATTAAAAAAAAAAAAATGAGTCCGAATTTGATTACACTTAAACTACAGATTAGTAAAATATTATGCTACTAATAAGTTAAATACTAATTTTCTACCACAAAATTTGACCAATAAATGTATCTCTCCAGCTATAAAGGGCAGCATTCGTCGTCATGTTATATATATATATACAGGTTGGTCCAAAAATATATGTCAAAAATGCAAAGGCAGGTAGAGGAGAACTAAATAAGCAGATTTCGTATACGAATGTGGGTGCGGAAATGCAGTGTTTGTCTGTAGGTAGTAGCGGGCGTTGTTGAATGCAGTGGATGAATGATTTTCTTCGGCTAATGAGGAATATGGATTATTACCCAAATGCGGAGCTTGCCGACATGCATTTCATGTATGGGGCTGCACAAGGAAATGGATTGGCTGCTCAAAGCACTTAGATTAACGATTCCCGGGTAGGATTCTGCACCGAACGTTTGGACGTCTTCATTAGGAGTTGTGCCCAAGTGAATCGTTTTATGCTTCCAGGCGTGATAAGGGCACTGCAAGATATCACAGAATTCCTGCAGTGGAAAAAGTAGTACTATGCACAGTAGAGGATAGCACATTAGTAGAGCTCAAAAGCTGTTGGACATGCGTTGGGTGTGAGCCCTTTCCTTGTGTAGCCCCATACATCAAATGCATGTCGGCAAGCTCCACATTGGTGTAACGATGCATGTTGCTCAAAATCGGTGAGGAAAAGACTATTCAAGCCAGCAAACTGCTTACATCCACCGAACTTAACAGATCCCTCTACTGCATCAACTCTGCATTTCTGCACCCACATTCCTATACGAAATCTGATTATTTAGGTCTCCTCTACCTGCCTTTACATTTTTGACATATATTTCTAGACCACCCTGTATATATATGGCCTGATTCAATTCACTTAGTTATTGGAAAAATAGTTTTCAGATTAAAAATATTTATATGTACAGAAAAACACATTCTTTATCGCTTAGGTGCTCTCAGTTTCCTGTGTAAGTAACCCACAATAAGTTGTATTGCTCTGTTTTGTACAACCATGTTGTGTTTGTTGAAACAAGTCACTTAGTGATCCCAAGGCACTTATTTATCAAAGTCCAGATGTTGGAAAACGCACAAGGGTTTGCTTTTTTGTATCTATATCCTTAGTGCTTAATATAAATTTATTTATACTTCCAAAGTTTATTTTTATTTTCCTTTATTTGTACATCTATAAAAGAATTGAAAAATTCTGAATTGCTCGCAGCCATTCAAATTTCGAATGTTACGAGGCATATATTTTTTACTTTTCGAAATTTAAAGTATGTTAAAGTAGTGAATAAAAGGCTCACTCACACATACAAAGGATTTTTCCTGTATGTCTTACTAGTTTTTAATTACCACTATTCCGACTGAAATTTCAAATTAAGCAGTCAGTTACATTATTAATGCATTACTGAGAGAAAAGGGGAGATTTGTCTAAACTTTGATACATGATGAAACATATAAATCCACTCTTATTAAAACATCGCAGTACAACGTATTTCTCCAAAAAATTTTAATAAGTATATTTTACACATATATTTTGCAAAGATCTTTTAAATGGATTACAAATAATGCCATATTAGAAATAGTATAAAAATAGTTTTTAGATTAATTAATTTAGACTTTTTTAGATGCGTTCGTAATTATATAAATACGTAGCACCTATAGTCGTCGTTCAGTCCGTCTATCTGTTTGTCCGTCTGTCCGTCCGCATATAACAGCGCAAAAACTACCCGATCGAATCGTTTGAAATATACAATTGTTGCATAATTTTGTAGGGTCATTTCAAATTTTATGAAAATCGGATGTATAGTTTAATTACAGGGACAGTCAAAAGTTTTTCGTTACATTAAGGTCAATGGGAAAAAATTACTTCAAGTGCATTTTAATGATGTTACAGCCTTCCGATTGGTCTAAAAATTTGAATATATAATTGTTTTAAAATTTTGTGGAGTAATTTCGAATTTTATGAAAATCGGGTGTATAGTTTAATTACAGGGACACTCAAAAGTTTTCCGTTCTTTACGACCAATGGCAAAAAATAAATTCAAGTGCATTTTAATTATGTTAGAGCCTTCAGAATGGCCTGTAATTTTAAATATATAAATGTTTCAAAATTTTGTGGAGTTATTTCAAATTTTATGAAAATCGGATGTATAGTTTAATAACAGGGACAGTCAAAAAATTTCCGTTGCATTAAGGACAATGGGAAAAAATATTTCAAATACATTTTAATGATGTTACAGACTTACGAACAGAATTAAATTGATATGCACTTATGAAGTGAACTAAAATATACATTCGGAACAATATGCAGTTGAAAAAATATTTATAAAACTAGTTATAGGACGAAAGCACCTCATTTGCCACGTTTGACGAGCAATTTCCAACTTGTTTATTTTTAAACTAGAATAAGATATTTATAGGCTTCGTTTTTTATGTGAAATTGACACAATTTTGTATAAATATACGGTGTGCATAAAAGAATGTCCCACTTTCAATACTGAATTAGAAAACCGAAACAATTTATAACTTAGAAAAACACATTTAAGGATTGAAAAGAAGTCCGTTAAAATAAAGAATTTATATATCGATTGATTTACTTATTAATTTTCTTGGTGGTGTTTAAAAAAATTGAGGAATCATAAATTAACTAATTCATTATGGTATTAAATCTATGGGATACTATTATAATAAACTGACATATTACAAAATTAAATATTCTTTTTATTTTTTAATGTATAGGTTTAAAAAAAGACCAATATATATATATATATATATATTTATGTACAAAATCTATAGAATCATTAGGCTATAGAAATTCTATAAGGTTTATGAAATCTATAGAAAAAAATTATACATAACTTATATCAATTCAATAGAAACAATTTCTTTTGTGAAAATGTTCTATACAACTCTTCAAAACTTTACAGAAATAATATTCTACAGAAAGGCTATTTTATAGAAACATTTACTTTTTAAAAAGTATTCTATAGAGCTTGTAAATGATTCTACAGAGTCCTACACAGCTCTATGAATTATTTTCGTAAGGGTATACAGGATGTCCTTAAAAGAATGTCCAATGTGTGAAATATCCGGCGATTTAAAAAAACAAAAAAAAATCGTAATATAAATTAATTTTAAACTAAAAATTGACAGAAAAATGCCTTGTTTCTAATTTCGGCGGGGGGGGGGGGGGGGGGCACCGTGTTTCCCCATCACTGATGCAACATATTTTAGTGGTTACACATTGCAACACAACAGACAAAAAAAAATAGGAATCTGTAAAATTTTCAAAAAAATTCAGGAATTTCAAAATTTCAGTAAAAAAATTACAAATTTAGAAAAATTTCAATTTTTTCTTCCGGATTTTGGAATTCCGCATAATCGGTCCTGTACTGTATTACAAAAGTTTGAATAAATTATTGTATAAATGAAATTTCAATTTTTCCAGTTTGGATTTTTTTTTTCAATGGTATATCAATGGTTCAATGGTATATCCCAACACTTTTATTTAGACTATTTAGAACAAATCATAATTCAAATTGAATGAAACTAACCAAGTTTTTCTTACAAATGTTCAAGATGTGCACATTTAGTTATACATCCAACCTAAAGTCCAATTCTTGTCACACTTCTGTTAACAAGTCCTGAGTAATGGAAGCAATACCCTCTTCAATTCTGTACCTCAACTCAGGCAATTCAGTAGGTAGCGGCGAAACGTAGACACAGTCAGGCAACTGAAGTTCAAGACTTGCTTTCAGAACAGATTTCTTAAGACTACCCAGGTTAGAGCCTCTGACACGGTCAACATCCTGTACAGACCCTTTTGGTGCTCCAGTGGATATTTGCCGTATAATTAAAGGCACACATATTGAACATTTGTAAGAAAAACTAGGTTAGTTTTCATTCAAATTGATGCATGATTTTTTGTAAATAGTCTAATTCAAACTGTTATAATATATCATTGAACCTGGGACATTCGCTTATGAACACTCTGTATAAAAGGAAATATTCACATATTACGTTTTAGATCAGTTTTTTTAAATACTTTTTTAGCTAAATACAACCGCTTTATGTGTATGAATAATATTCTTATAGAATTTGAACTCGTTATCTGCGGATGGTACTTATAAGTACCATTAAAATAACTTGTTATGAAATTCATTTAATACATCGATTAGTTGTAATAAAGTTTAGAATTAGTTATAGATATATTACTTTATCTTGTTCCAAAAGCATCATTGGTTACAGAAAACAAAAATATATTTTAAAAGGATGATTTCTTTTGCCTTTACATCTTTTCAACTTTCTTGGCGTTGGGGGAGAGGGGGGGGATTTTCAATTCGGAAATATTTCTATATTTCTATGGTAAAAACATTATATTTGTACATTTCCTAATTCTACAAAATACTAAGAAAAATATTTAAAATACAATATTTGAGTGGGGTTATAAATATTGCACAAAATCCCTATAAATTCAAATTTAATTAATCCTTTTAAAATTTATTAAATGATTATGTAAATCTTCTAATGTATTTTAAACAATTTAAAAAAAACCTGCTTTAGAAGATAAAATTTTCATGAATTCAGTACATAAAGTGTTAAAAGGGAAATTTCACATATACGTATTAGATCAGATTTTTTATAATACTTTTTTTTAACTAAATATAACCACTTTATGTGTACGAATAATATTCCTGTAGAATTTTAAACCGCGCCGCTGAAAACATTTACGTTTAACTTTCTATAACAATTTTTAAAATACCTCTAGCTTTATATTTTTCATCTAAAGTTTCTACTTTTGGTACTTGTTTATATTTGCTACTTCACTGAATTCAATAAGGGAAAAAAATTCTCGATATATTTATCTTTTAAAGATAGAGTTTTCTCAATTCTTCGGGATATAGGAAAAATATATCGGATAAAATATGATTTAAGGATTTGTTTAAAATCTTACTTGCTTTAACATAAATCGAATTCAACAATTTTTTATCCATTTTGTTTTTGGAATTTTCTTATATTTAATTGTTAAAACAAGTACTGTGTTTGCTGGTATTCGAATCCCATATTTCAACTTTTAATTTGCTAGGTACACATTGTTTATCAAACCGAAAAATACGGGAAAAATGTAATCAAATTCATTATAATCAAATACATTTTTTTAAATGTCCTTTCTTGAAATAAACTAAACTTTGAAATACGTAAGCTTTAGTTTTTAATTATTTTAAAATGCAACAACTTGTATTTTAAAGTGTCAGTAAAATTAAATGAGTGAATATGCACTTTACAAAATCTCTAAAGTCAGGTATTAAAGTATCTTGCATTATATAAATTGTTAAGAACTGGAATTCTAACCACAACCTAATGCAAAAGCAGAAACTTTAATGGAAACTATAGGTTTCCGACGTGTTTTCTGGCATTCGAATCGCATATTCCAAATCTTAATTTGCTAGGGACACATTATTTCTCAAACAATAACAACAAAAATGCGATATAATATAATATAATATAATATAAATGGAACCATCTGAATTCTTTATATTCAAATATTTTCTTTTAATATTCTTTTTTGAAATATAAAACGAAAACTTGGAAATGCGTATGTTTGATTACTGATTATGTTAAAGTGCAGCGACTTATATTTTAAAGATTCCGTAAAAGTAAATTAAGTGAAGACGCACTTAAAAAAATTTCTAAATTCAGGTATTAAAATATTTATTATGAAATGGAACTTTAATCACCTTATAGTGAAAAAGCAGAAACTTTAGCAAAGACGATAGGTCTCCAACAGTTTAGGAGTAAATTTCCAACAAATACCAAAAAAAAAAAAAAAAAAAAAAGCCACAAATTCCGAAATCTTCAAGCATGGAAAACGGAGATTAATGAAAAAAATTAAAAGATTACAGAATATATACAACTTAATACAACTGCAATATATATCTCTTCACCCACGAAATCAGCCCATCTTGATTATTTGATGTCCAAGAGTGGGTGAAATTATGACGATATCTACGTAAATAATATTAACCGTTCAAGTAATTACAATAAAATATAGGAAACATTAATATGTGCTTAAATCAATAAAAAATAAGTTCCGTTACATTGCTACGAATTTAAATGAAACAACCCAATCATTTAAATAAGCAAAATAAATTATATTAACTTTTTACTTAGAGTTTTCCGAATTATAGTATACTTGTTAAAAAAAAAAAAAAAAAAAAAAAAAAAAATCAATTTCGTATAGTGTAAAATCTTTGTTATAACGAAATCCGATAGAAGTAGTAGAATTCGTTATTTGGTCATGCTACCGAATCTTACATTAGACCTAAGAAGTATTGTGACCACTGATATTTAAGCTACAAAGTTGTGAATTCATTCACAATCAGCTACATTGTCGTTTATGAGCAATAGTTAAATTTATTAATTTAAAATAATATTTATCTGAATTATAAAAAACTTTAAAAAGATTTATTTTACTAATGATGGAAAAGCAAAGCTTTAAGTAAGTTTTTTATTTCACATTTAACTCGAACACGGAAAGTCGTGAATTGGTTTAGGACGAATGTTATTAATAAAAGCCATCAAGTACAGCATAAAAATGATCCACAGCCATCTTTAGAATGAATATAATATACAGAGTGTATCAGTACAGCGCACAGTGGACGTTTTGACGATCTAGGGGGACAAAACTAGTTCCTTGAAGTTTAATTAGTTTTTGCTGTTTTTTTTTTAATGCATCACCAATAAAATACTCAAACAGAGATAAATATTTGGTTATTTAACAACAATGTCTTAATATAAAAATTCAGGGTGCCCACTAAAGTCCGTTACCACCCTCTTAACTGTCGAACGACTGCATCTATATTCATAAACGTGGTATATAGGTATAGTAAAAACGTGGTTCATATAAGTATAGTAAAGAGGTTATGCGCTACTAGATGAGACAGCTTACAGCACCATCTGGTGCAAAAAGACGGCATTAGAGTTCCTATAGGGAAAACGGTTCGAAATACGGGATAAAAGTGAATGACAAATATGTAGAGCATCATCGATTTAGTTCGAAAATACACCTTGTGAACATGAATGCTAAATGAATCTCGTTCTGAGCATGAATCTCGTTTTCGAGATAGGAGTACCAACTCAGCTATTATGTACTAGGTGACGCTGGAAGCGATGTCATCTGGTAGAGCATAGCCACTTTACTATACCTAGACACCACTTTCATGAGTATAGCTGCAACCGTTCGGCAATTAAGAGCATTGGAAGGACTTTAGTGGGCACCCTGGATAATGCATTACAAATAATGCGTTAAACATATTTATTTTACAATTAAGTAATAAAGGATTTAATGCACACATGTAAGTTAACATTCATTCCTTTTTTGCATTTTTGTCTACTCAGAATTTCTCGAGAAATTTGTGTAGTCATCTTGAAAAATAAAATCTTTTAAATAAAATCATACAAAAAAAAAAAAAAAAAAAAAAAAAACTTTAATGTTTTGTGGTACCCTGCAAAACATATAAATGCTGCCAAAACTATTTTCGATTAAAAAAATGCTATTGTGTGAATAAATAATCTATATACATTCTATTAAATTTCAAATAAAATTTCAGCATATAGACGGTAATGTATTCGAAATTTTTATGTGTCCCTGTAAAAGAAATACAACTGCCACGCACTTTGTTTTCAATTTAAAAAAAATCTATTATGTATCTCATTAAGGTATAGTAATTTTGTAGAAATTTAATTGAAATTTCTGCTTTTTAACAACAATTTTTTGCACGACATTTTGCGTGGCCCTGTAAAAAATGCATAATTTCTGCGTTCGTCAAATTATAATTTAATAGAATTGTCATCAGAAAAACACATGTAGGCAGAGTTTCCGCTCAATCAGATAATTGAAAGTGATTTAAAATTGTCTCGCACGATTTGAACTAATATTTTATGCGACCCTGTAAAAAAGCGTAACTGCTTACTTCCATAAATTATAATAATAATGCATTGTCATCAGAAATACATATCCTCGGCAAAGTTTAAGCTCAATTAGATTATTGAAATTGGTTTAAAATTAACTTGCAAGTTTTAATCTAATTTTTTGTGAAGCCCTGTAGAAACAATATTCTAAACAAACTTCTACGTTCTTTAAGTCATAATAATATTATATTGTCATTCCCATTACACATGTATTCATTGTTTCGGTTCAATAGGGTAATTAATATGATTTAAATTTGACTTGCACGATTTGAACTAAACATACATACATGCACTGGATGTTAGTATGATGATTGTTTATTAATAAAAACTTATTGATCTGCAGCTATCTGTAGAAGTTCTTTGAAATTTTCATTACATTTTGGAATTGCACTTTAATTTAAAAAAAAAAATTCTTATCTCTGAATAATGCTGAATAATTTGTTAAAAGTCAGATCGAAATTCGCAAACAACATCAAGAATCATACGGAATTTCAGCCTTTGAAAAAATCGGTAAAGTGGGTTTAATATCACTTATTTTCAAACAAAAATGGGTTAAATCTGAGCTTGATAAAGCTGTGACATTAGATCAGCAAACTCGTGCTTTCAAATAAAACAGAATAGTCACAACGTGCTTTCAAACTTAGAGGTAGCAAGTGCAACTTTTGAAATTCCCTCAAACCAACTGCGCAAATGGCGGTCACAATCAATCGACAACTCTGCTTTTTTACGCCAAAACTAGAACGTATCTTGAAAATACAGATATTAAATTAAAAACTGTCTTAGGAAAACGATGAAACTTTAAATAATGCGGTTGATAAAACAAATGTACCTGGATTCTAATAAAAAATAATTGCAAATATTTTTAAACTATCTTCGGTTAAACTTGTAAAACAGATTACATATTTCAATAAAATAGATTAGTTTTCCTGCAATGTAATATATGAAAAGAAATTTTTTTATAAATTTATAAGTTAACAAAGAAATGCATTTTAGTATTTCGAGTGCGCTTATGATACCTGTAAAACTACACACAGTAAAACATTCTGATAACTATATATATATATAACAGTTGTAAGAAAAAGCTATTGCGAAACCTTGAAACAATTTACTTTATTTTAATGATAATATTACGAAGAGACTTTCAAAATGTTTCAAAGCATCAGTTTAAATTTATGCACAAACTTCAAAAAAAGGAAAAACTCCTTCATAGATAAACGATGTTATGAAACTGTTACGACCGTCATTCAATAATTTACTTCGTATCATACTTTGCTGGAAATTATCTCTGAAAGACAATATTAAAGTTAATTAGCATATATCGCTTTTCTAATAGTGTTATGAAGAAAGATAATAAAAGTCAAGTGTTCATGAGGATTTCAAAAGATAAAGGAGTCGCTTAACATGATTAATATAGTAGATGTAATTATGAACTGTTTTTTGATAATTTACTATATGCCAAACTGAAAGAAAAGGATTACGAAATGTTACATTTTGTGGATTATAGACTAAATATTCTATATTAGTATATTTAATTCAAGCTATTAAAAAAAAAAAAAAAACAAAAAAAAAACAATAAGTATGTATTTTTGTATCATTTTCTGGCTTTAGGATTTCATTTTTGATTGAAAGACTGCCCTAAATGCAGTTAAATAAAAAAAAAAAATGTGCATGGAGGTGGAATCCTTTGTTCTGCAATTGGTCATGACTGAAAATTTGCCTCTTCATGACCGTCGTTGTTCTAGGGCTTGGAAGAAATGAGTCAGTCAGAGCTTAACCCCTTCGGGACGAACGTCTTTTTCAGAAATTTTAATCTTTTATCACCGGTTGTGCAAACCAAAATTTTTGACTAATTGAACCGGGGAAAATGCTTGAATTAAATAAGGCAAAAGTTACAATATAAATTTACTGGTGAGAATAATCACGAATTCTGAGCACCTTACGCGGCACGTATACTGGTCGCTAGTCCCCAAGGGGTTAATGCGGGTATTTGCATGTAATGTTTTTTTTTCTACAGGGGAATATAGCTACACGTATCAAGAATATTTCTTTGTGGTTTGAAATATAGGAAACTGTCAATATCGTTGCCATGACGGCCATTGAACATTTAATGCAATGAAGGAAAACTGAACTGTGGCCATCTCGCAGAGCAAAAGTTGCTAGACATAAAAAATCCGCGTTTTAATGTTATTATTTTCTTAATTGATAAGCGGAGGGAATGGAACTTTTTGTTAATAATCAAGTGAATAAAATTACCTTCAGTAAGATAATCGACACAGGAGCACATATCATTATTAGGAGATATGCAATTAGAGATATCGGGCAATACTTAATGCCACTTTGCATGCCACATAATATTCAATATGAAAATTAAGACGACACATTACAGTTTAGAATGTCATCGTGGCTTACGCTATAAAAAAATGTCATTTTATACAGGGTGCAAAGGAAAGTCCCTTTAACCTGAAAATACTTGCGAACGAAGAGAGCTACAGCTATGCAAGTGAGGTACGCCCAACCTAATGCAAACGACAGTAGTACCCCTAGTGCCGAAATTTGGAAGATAGCAATTGCAAATCGAAAACGAAAAGAGATAGAGCAAAATTTCCAAATAGAGAGTTTTACAGCACCAATTAATTAGTTCGAAACGACATTTGGTTCACACTGATAAGATAAATCATCGGCTGTATACCAAATTATATCTTAAATCGATGAGCGACGATTCTACTTCTTTGCATATTCACATTCCGGATATGTAGCAGTGCACAATTGCAGATTTTGACGTTGTAATCTGCTATAATGTCTGAAAAATTTAAATTTCCAATGCATTGAAAATTTTAGATTAACCCTTTCAGGGGCAAAATAATTCTGATCATAAATTGATGAAATAATTGACTGACACCTGAATTATCAAACGAATTTCTTAGAAAATAAAAATCCGCTAATTGCACTTTCATTCAAAAGCAAAATTTTATTAAAATATTCTTGGTGCCATTTGTCATTTTTGGAATTAAAATTCGGTGGCTATACCGTCTAGCCACCGCCCTTGAAATTGGTTAAATCTATGTCGTCGAATTGAAGAGGCTTACGATGGACATTTCATGCTGAGAAATGTGCATGCAGAATTACTCTCACGTATACAAACGTGTGTGGCGAACTTTTCGAATATACTGAATATTAACTTTTTATACCTGTGAGAATTTTGTTTGTCTGAGACTTTTGTTTTGTTCTGTTTGTCTTTTTTTGTTTTTTTGTATGATGTTATCAAAATGTATTGAGATACGTACGTATTTATACCATACATTGTGCGTATTACTTCATACTTCTGGCTATTCCATTGAAACGTTTACACAAAATGGAGTGCATCGATTTCGGAGATTTTTGGGTATACAGGCGAAAATTTATGTTATCCATGTAAACCAAATGTCGTTTCGTGGTAATTAATTGATGCACTAAAACTTTCTAATTGAAAATTTGCCCTATCTCTTTTCGTTTTCGATTTGCAATGGCTATTTTCCAAATTTCGCCACTAGGGGCGCAGCTTTCGTTTGCATTTAATCGGGCTTAGTCGCTTTACTATACCGTTACCTCACTTGTATAGCTGTAGCTTTCTCCGTTCGTAAGTATTTTCAGGTTAAAGGGACTTTCCTTTGCACCCTGTATATATGGGTGATTTTATGTAATTATTTTAAATTATGAAAAAATCTTTCCATTTTGAGGGAAAAAGTAAAGGTTCTTGGAATAAACAGAAAATTTTCTTTAATCCATATTCAATTAACATTAAAAAAGGGAAATGTTCCTTCCAAGATATACAAATGAAATATTTATTTTCGGTTCAGAAAGAATGGTAAAATCCAGGTTATGTTTTCGTAATTGGGGTTTTGGCCTATAACGAAGTCGCAGGATAATCCTTGTTGTGTATAGTGACAGAGCATGTACAGTCGTGGGAAAAAAAGTAAACACCCTCTACTAACTCCTCAACAAATTATCGTAGAAGAAAGTTACTACTACCGAACAATTGGAAATTAAGTCTACTTTTAAATGATGTATATAAAATTTGCTTAGTGGGCCATGTACATATTAAAACGATCCATAACTTTGTTTTTTTCAATAGCGGTACAAAATTCTGACAGCATAAATGAACTCTACACCCTTTAATTAGCCTAAAAACAAATTTTTATGCAATTTGTACCATAAGTTTCCGAGAAATTACTTATTTTAAAACGAGCTTATTTTAAGGGATGTATCCAAATTGAAGTTCGGAATTCGATTTTTAACCGAGAGAGCCCCTTCTTGATTAAAGCACCTTAAGCGCAACTCAAGCAGTCAATGAAGCCTGCTAGATTACAGGATAGCATAAGAAATTTCAAAATATCTAGACATTTTTATCATAGATCGCCCCTTAAACCGTGATTTTACCGTTTTTTAAGCATGATTTGAAAACTACTTGGAAGAAAAATGTGAATTTCCATAAAGCAGGACTTAATAAATCTAAATCCATTAAAAAAATGTAGATTGCAATTCATATTTTTTTCAAAAAATTAATTTCATAATTCATAACATAAAATTATAAAAATTGCAAATTCAGTGTATTTATGTTTAAGTATATTAGTATTATTGCTACACAAAAAATTAGCACATTAGGAGCATAATTTCAGGAGATATACATAAACATATGAAAATGTAATTTAACATTAGAAGCACTAAATTTTGAATGTTTATAATTCAAAAACTTATCATTCAAATGACTTGAAATTTGGTGTTTGGGCATGGTTTGAACCAAAGATTTGAAATATATTGTTAAAATTGGGTATTGCCATTGAAAAAAATGAATTTTGGATTCGTTTTAATATGTAGTGGGCACCTAAGCAAGTTTTATATGCGTCATTTGAAAGTAGACTTTATTTCTAATCGTTCGGTTCCAGTAACTTTCGTCTACGATAATTTGTTGAGGAGTAAGAAGGTGTGTTTACTTTTTTTTTCCACGACTGTACCTTCTAATGGAGAGTACAAAGGATCGAATCCTGGGCAAGGCAAGTCAATAAAAAACGGCTGTAATAATATTTAATACAAATACGTGATTCTTGTAAGTAAGCAACGTATATATAATTATAACTTTAGACACCGTCATTCTGACGCTAACAAATTTAGATGCTCCTTGTAAAATACGCAGTAATATATCGCTCTGAGATGTTTCGGCATATTTTTTCCGTTTCCCAAAAACAACTTAAATTTGTTGTAGTAAAAAAAAAAAAAAAAATAGTTTAAACAGAATTGTATTTTAAAATGTAATATCAAATAAAGGGGCATGAAGTCTATTTTAGAAACAAATAGGGAAAGAAAATTTACATTACGATTATTTTTATAAGCATTTTTATGAAAATGAGGAAAGCCCTCAAGACGCTCGGAGGGATATATAAATATAATCTCGAATATATATTTCTATAAAAAAATCCTTTTTGAAAAGTTGAAAAGTAGAAAAGTTTCATCTTGTAAACGGATGAACAACAAAAAGATTTTTTTTTTTTAATACACTGTAAATAGACGGCAACTTTGCTGTCATTACGTTTTCCTTTGCTTCACGAAATATTTTTTTTTTTTTTATGTACTTAGTCGACGTTATTTTACATGATTTCCTCATAGAAAATAACTTTAAATTCGAATTCAAGAACAATGAAACACAATTTGATATTAGAGGATATTGATCTGTAGAAACAAAATTTCAGAAATGAAAGCTCATCAATAAATAATATCAGAAATATTAATGTATCGAAACACTATAATTACTGGGACCCTTACTGGAAACCTTAGATTTTACATTTTGCTTATTTGTTTTCTGCTTACGAGTTATACAGGACCATTTGGCAATTTTTTGGTAGATATTATTCAGTATAATAACCCAAACGTTCGCCATGGGATTTAGTTTCAGACTTTTGGCCGGTCAATAAAGTGTGGTAATATGTTCAAACCACTTCTTTGTGTCATTTGAAGCGTGAATTGAGATATTGTCTTGTTGAAAAATACAGTTATGACCCGGAATATTTTTTTAATTATGTTTCATCAAATGACATTCTAAAATGGGTATATAAGTATATCCATTTAGTTGTTCTTCGAGGAAAGCAACTTTAAACTTACCCCTTGAGAAAAAAAAATACTCCAAACCATTAGGGATCATTCACCTAGTTTGATCCGTGTAAAATACGTCCTTTTCCTTTCGAAGGTCATACCAATATGAATGTATATATTTCGGACGATCAGAATAAACTTCTTTTCATCACTGAAAATAATTTTTGACCAATTCGTTTGTTGTTTCATTTTTTTTTTTTTTTTGAAGTTGAATGCGGGTTCTATACCCAGACTTTAAACGCGGACACCGAAGTAGTTACAGAAGGTTCGAGTGCCCTTACCTCAAATTCCTTGTTGACCTTGTTACAGTCCATACTAATTCTGTTGTCAATGTCTGGATTTCAATTTCCCCTTCTGTCATTCATTTGCTTGCGACTGTGCGAAAAACCAAACTTACGGATGGGATGATTTCAAAAAAATCTCAACCTTCCTGTAGACTTTACAGTTTCATAATACAGTTGTCCTGTAAAAAAAATAAAAATGACAGTCTTTTAACGCTTAATTTTAACTGCAATTTTTGGACTTGGAAATCCGTTGTTGTTTAAGCTAGACTTTTTTCCTTTTTTGAAGTTAGAAAGAAAATTCCTTTTTTTTTTCAATTTCCAGCTTCAGAAGGTTTTGAGAACGGAACGAATGCGCCCAAAATCTCCTTTAATTGCTTCGTTAAATGATAAGGGAAAATATACACCCATCACGAGCAGCAATTTTGAAAATCCTTTGTCGTTCAAGTCAGACTTTTTCCTCTTTTGCAGTCAGAAAGCAAATTCCTTTTTTTTTCAATTTCCAGCTTCAGAAGGTTTTGAGAACGGACCGAATGCGCCCAGAATCTCCTTTAATTGCTTCGTTAAATGATAAGTGAAAATATGCACTCATCACGAGCAGCGATTTTGAAAATCCGTAGTTGTTCAAGCTAGACTTTTTTCCTCTTTTGAAATCAGAAAGCAAATTCCAGTCTTCTTTTCAATTTTCAGCTTCAGAAAATTTAGAGAACGTAACGGATGTGCTCAGAATCTCGTTTAATTGCTTCCTTAAATGATAAGTGAAAATATACACCTATCACGAGTAGCAATTTCCAAATACTTACGCATTCTTATAATTTCGCAAAAGCAAAAATTCAGCAAAATACATATTTTAAAATAGATTTTAAAATGTCTACAATTTCTTTTATATAAATTATTGCTTTAATATTAATTAGAATATTATGTATTTAATTTAATACAAAGATTTGTCGTTTGCATATAAAACACGAACTGATTTCTTTCTTTTGAGTCGTACCTATAATTTTGAAACCTGCAGTATTATTAGAAACTTATTAGCTATTATTTGTATCAAAAAGAAACTCTCAAGCAAAGAGTATTCAAACTTTTGTATAATATTTAAATTTTATTTAATAAGTACTACGAAAAATTTATCTATAGAAGGAATGCAGTTTTCTTTTAAAACTGTTACAATTTTTCTAGCATACAGCTTTTCAACATCTTCCTTTAAATGTATGCATGCTTTTTAGACAGATTAAATTCTGCTTGAAAGATAAAATATATTATTAAAGTATTATCAGCATCACACCTATTTTAGATTAATAATTCACTCATATATTATTGTGTTTTGTAGTATCGGTGAAAGATAGTATTAAGGTTAATTAGAAAGTATCGCATCGTAATAAAGTCATGGGATAAGGTGTATTTTAAAGATCAATTCAGTCATTAATAATGAAGAATAAAAAAAAAGTTTCTAAACATATTTTGATTATTTAATGAAATTTTAAGCATATATATATTTTTTTCTTGTAGACTATAAAGACAACATTTTTAATTTAAATATTTTTAATTTAAATCCTTTTTTATGTATTTATATGGTCATCGTTTTTCAGCGATTATACATTTTTTCGTGTGTTTGTTAATAGAGATTATGTTTAATATATAATTTTAAAATTCTTAAAATTAGAAAATTTAAAGTATTAAAATTAATGAAAACTATTAAAAAATATACGCTATCCTGAAAGTGGTTTCACCGTCGATAATACAACATGCATGATTTTTTTAAACTTTTGTTCACACATTTAGCACAAAAAAAAAAAAAACCGTTTTGACTACTAATATGTACAATTACTCTTCGAACTGCTCTCCTACTACTCTTATAAAAAATCTTATATAAAATTATTTAATACCGTAACTACACTACGCGAAAAATTCTTCATGCACCCTCTGTTGAAAAAAAATTTTAATGTACATAAATAATGCCTGTATAATTATTAGGTTTTAAAACAATATATTTTTTAAAGTTTTACTTTAATCGAATTATCTTATTGAAAAGTTATCGAAAAGAGTATTGAAATGTACTTTATCAAGGACAACCTGTTCGTAAGAAAGTCTGAAGTCACATTGACAGTGACAACAACTAACCAATAAATTTCGCTACAATTTTCTTAATTTATATAAACATCACATTGGTTAAATTTTTTTTACCGTCGAATAATAGTAAAATACATTTTTTAAATGCAGTTTGTTTAAAAACTACATCTCATTTAACTGATTTTATATAGATTTTTAAATCATTTGCAAACAATAGTTTATTTTCTATCGCGTGCAGAACGGATATAAAAGATTACCTGTTTGCAGTTAAAACAGTGTAATAAAGTTTTTCATTTGTTTACGGCTAATATTATTAAAAGAAATTTAAACTTCTTAAAAATAAAAAAATAATTACATACTGCAAATGAAACAGAAATTTATCAGCCATGTAATTTAACTACCTGATTAAACCGCTGAAATTATCAGACTCAAAATGCCTGCTGTAAGTATCTTGCGTGTAATCTTGTGCAATGTTTTGGCTATTAATTCTTAGTATGAAGCGAACACAAATGATTCTTAATAAATTTCAATACCTTTTTTAAGTATATTATTGATGCTTTTCATATAAAAATGCATTTTTGTTATGTAATTGGTAAATCTGAAAAATATATATTAAATGTAAAATATCTGTTACAGTAAAAGAAAAAAGAAAAGTTTTTCACTATTATTCCGGATCCCCTAGTTTTCTTTCTCTTGATTTACACGCTATTTATCGTGTATTGCTTACAGTATTTAATTTTTTAATGTAATTTTACTCTTAAAGCTGTTAAAGTGTTACTAATATTAATGGCTCATCGTACCTTTTCATAAATATGCATACATTTAAAAATAATGAACTTTCCTTTTTGTGAAACTTTTATGACCATCAAGCTCTCTTTAAATAAATAAATTACTTCTTATCTCACTTAGACTGATATTGTATGTGAAAGACAATATTAGATTTAATTAGAATGTATCTCAAATACTTTATCGTTTCGTTATCGTAATAATCTTAAGGTGGAATACAAGAAAAGTCAAACGCGGTTGAGTACTTTAAAGGATAATGCAGTCACTTAAAACGATTGATGCAAAACATTTAATTCTGAGTACTTTTGATACTTTAAACATAAATTATCTCAGGTTGAAATATTTTAAATCTGTCGAAATATTTCATGCTGTAGTTTTTAAGCAAGTTATGGTATGTATTTTTAATCTTAAGTCAATTTTCAAACATAATTAATTGTAAAAATGGATCAATAGCATATTTTTATAGATTAAAGAAAATCATTAGAAAATATACGTTGATGTACGTTAATGATAAATGTAGTGTACCATACTATTAAAAACATATTTACCATTATTTTTAAACAGTTAGAATATTAGTACAGTAGTCCCCCTAGTTATTTCCCCTGGACTTCGTCACCCCGCATTTACGTCGTCTGGCCTCTAAAGAAAAAAAACACTAATTAAGACGGACTTTAAACTTTTTTGAAGATATTTGGATCTATGACCGGAAAGTTTCCTCCGACAGTTAAGTGATAGTGACAAACAAATAAAAAAAGTCACTAGAAAAACCTTACAAAACTCACTCTTGAAAAAAAGAAAAATTGTCGGTTCAGACGTCATTGTTAGATTTTTTCACATCCTCAAAGAAAGCATCTTCAAATTTTTTAAATACATGAAATGAAAAAACATAATTACATTTTTAATCTCTATTAAAATTGTCTTTTTTAATCATATACATTTTAAGATATTAAATGTTAAAAATTGTCTTTTTTTTTTCAATTTTAAGAATCCCGAGACCCCTTACATTTGGATTTTTATAGTAATTTATTTATTTATGAAATTTTAATTTCGTTATGGAATATCATCCTGAAGCAACTACTGAACTATTTATTATGTTTTAATCGAAAACAGATTAAACTTTTGAAATGACATTTTTGCTCCTATTCAATATTGTAAACATTGAATTTGTGCAGAAACACTGAAAAGTTGAAAAATTTGCAGCAAAAGTGAAATATATCGGTTAGGTGGTGCCGCCCTCAACATGACGTCAGCGTTACTCACAAAAATTTTACTTTATAATATAGCTACATAGATGTAATTCCCCGTTTAGATGAATCAATATGCCTTTAGGGGAGACCGGGGCTACTAGGCGCAGTTTTTAGTTATTGATTTTTATTAAGTTTTTGTTTAAATTTTTTATGAAACTTTAACTGTACTTTTAAAGAACAGGCATTGGGCTATAAATATCTGGAGTTTTGAATTTGTACCTTTTGTAGTTTAGTTAGCGGAAGCTTAAAGTAAAAGGAAAATTATGCGCCAACCTACCCCGTCACGGCGCAAGTTGCCTATACCTATGGGGTAAGTTGGCATACGCTTTATAAAAATTTAAATAAGACACGCAATTAAGAGAAATCAATTTCATTATTACCAGTAAGTTTAAACAAAGGCGTTATCGCCGTTCAATGAAAATTCTAAATTATACAGACATAAAAATAACGAATAAAACATTAACAATGAGTAACTTCTATCCTACTCGATATCATCATCAGAGTTACGGTTGTCCCAAATAAAAAAACGAGTGCCTCCGTTTGGGCAAGCCTCGTGTGCCCAAAATCTTGCATTGCAACCACTTTTCTCGGTGTTTTCTGTTTTTCAAGCTACCAGCACACACCAGACATCGAGCCAACTTGCCCCGTGTTCAATGCGACTACTAGCCCCATAATGAATTTCTTCACAAAAGGGACACGTAACCATCTAAGCATAAATAATCCTAGTAAATCACATATGGGGTAGGTACAGTCAATCATACACTAAGAAAAACTGCGCAAGTTAAATAGCAATTATTATGATAAGTATTAGAAATTAGAAAAAAGAATGAAGCAACAAAAATTACTTACGAGTGCAAAAAACAGAAAACTCGTAATAAATGTCCACAGAACGTAAATAACGCTGCAAAATTACAATGAGGATTGTAAAAAGCAAGAAGAAAAGTACTCTGTGACTGGGTGCGTAATCTATCCACAAACAGTCGATTTATAAGGACTGCGCTTACTTACCCCTGTAGCCAACTAGCCCCGGTCTCCCCTATTATTTGACGATTTATTTCATCTTTTTAACCTTATGTATATAATAGAAAAAGAAATATATTCTCGAAGAAAGAAATATGTTTTGAAACTGTTATGATCATCAGACTCTTTTCAGATGAATAATTGACCTATAATGTTACTAGCTGTTACGAGACACATTATTTAGAAGACAAATGAAGATGCATCACTGTGTAAATGAGGTTATAAAGAAGCACATTAAAATTCAAGTACTAATGAGTACTTGTATATGTTAAAATGCAGTCGCTTTAAAGGATTTATGTAAATTAATTAATTATGAAGAGTTTTCTTAAATTAATGATTCTATATAGCTAGATGAGGTATTGTATGAATATCAAAATTTTCAACTTTTAATTTACAGATAATACATTCTAATTAAGTTTTTGACGCCGGAGTTAATTTTTTAAGCAGAATAAAATAATGTATATATATATATGTGTATATATATATATGTGTGTATATATATTGTTTTTCATATATTTATTTTCCTTTTTCATATACGTTTTTAACAATGTATGGCACAATTAAGTATGCGTATATAAAAGCTATAAATCTATACAAATACAAAAACTATACCTTGCACTTTTTAAACTTCTTTTGAAGTCTGGCAAATATTTAACAGCAGTTTCAATTAAAAACATATTTAAAACCAGAACACTCATTAAAATATAATATACACTAAGTTCCATGAGACGGGGGCTTTATTTTTTAAATAATTAAGCTTGCTATTCATCCCGGACTCATTCACGTCATACATTCGTACTTTAGAGATTGCAATTTCTGTATCCGGATCAATAATATACAATCTACACAATACTGTATACTTGCAGGCATTCTACAATGTCCTTGCCTCACCTTGTTCAACATATTTGTTAACAATATTCCTCATATCCTGAGGACGTTTATTGCCCGTTCGCGTACGGCACAGGAATTTACGCCTCTGCACATGGCCCATACCCTCTTTACAAAATTCTACAAAAACAAATAGATGATTGCACCACTAGCTGGTGTGTTCAAAAGCGTGTTAAACTTAATTAGCAAAACACTGCTGCAATCTATTTCTCTAAAAAATTAACTTATACTAACCGTATTACTATTAAAAATACTACTAGTACCTGAATTTATCATACAAAATATCTGGGGCTACCCTTGACAGGAGACTTAACTTGAAAAAGCATTTCTTAATAAAAGTCACAGGCATATTAAAATCTCACCCACCCTTACTGAAAAATAACACTCTCTCAATTAAAAATAAAGTACTTCTATATAATGCATGTATTCACTCTATTCTGATTTATGCTTGTCCAAGCTGGGGCTTTCTAAGCAGAAATTATATGAATTACCCCTACAGAGCACATAAAAAAAAATCTTCGTATCATCAAGAACGATCACCGTTACCTCGGGAATACTACTATCATAAAGATCGCTGTAGCACTTTCCTCAAAAGAGTATCAGTTAACTTTCAAAAGACTTCTGGAAAACAGTTTGTAATATTCCTGATGAAATTATTGCAGTGTTTCCAGATGATGCCTTCTACCCCACTAATTGCAAATGCCCTAGCTATTCTTTATTAATTGATGATGAAGATTGCAATTTCGTCTCTTTTCAGTTAAATTTACTGTTCTTTGTCTGTTCTGTCGCTAATAATAATAATAATAATAATAATAATAATAATAATAAAAACAATTATTTACCCTTTTCTAGTATAAATTTTATATCTTTCACTTAAATGTATGGTCCTTGTAAAGAGTTTTTTTATGAGATTTGTTCAATTAAGCGTAACTTTTCTTTGTCTCTTCTGTCCTTGTTTATTATATAACAAAAGACATTTATTTAGATAGCTCTAGTAACCTTTTTTTTTTCTAGTAGCATTTTATTTAGTAGCATATTTAAATCTATGGTCTCTGTAAAGACACTTTTTTATGGGACAGGTTCGATCCTCCGTTGTCTTTCATCTGTCTTTTTGGAATTAATGGAATTTCCTTTTATATTTATCTTCTTTATACTTAATTTTAAATTGTTAAACTATTAAACTATTTATTTATTTTATGCATTTTATTCAAACGTTAAAATTATCTCCATGCAATTTTTACTATTGTTAAGAATTTTTTTCTATGACCTCCTATATCATCCGACAATCGCTCACAGCAACTAGCTAATCCAACAAGATACATCCAATGTTCCATTGTTCCATTGTTCCATTTCAAAACACATTTCTTTAGAAAAATTTCGAATATGAAAATTTTGGGGCCTATGAAATAACGGTGAAAATTTAACTAATTTGTTTTACATCTAATTTAATTTATTCTAGGAAGAGCTTTCAATTAAGCATATGTAATTTCAATTCTAAATCTATTTAAAAGATTCTGACATGGAATGATTCATAGGGTGGGTCGAAAAAACCGAAATATCTACAATCGAAATGTAATAGAACGGAAAAGTTGCCTTTTGTAATAAAGAATAAATTCGTAAAATATTATACCGATCGGTTAATATCTTTTACCGCCGCAAGGGGGCCAAAGTTTCAAAAAATCGCAAAAAACATGTTTTTTTCAATATTTTTTTAAATTATCCAAACGTACGAGTACAATTTCTAATAGGACGCAATAGCTACATGAATATATAAGAAATGTCCCGGTAAATGTTCATTATGATAAAATCATATCTTTTACTGCGTAAGGGACCACATATAAAAGAAAATCGTAAAAATTTCAATTTTTCATTTTTTCACAAAAATTTATAATTTTTATAATATGTCTAGAAGTAAATAAATTTACTTTATATCGATTAATATGTCATAAATTTTGTTAAATATTTGTCATAGGCTGGAAAATAAAAACGGTAATTATTCATTGTTCTTGGCGATCGTTTCATCTACTGCTGTTTTACTGCATATCAGCAAATCATATACAACAAATCACAAAAATGATATAAAATGAACAAAATGTTTTAGTATTTTATTAATTAAAATACAGAGATGTTTAACCAAAAATGATTAAATAAACTTAAAATGAAGAAGTATTTAAAGTAAATGAATTTTATAATATGACTTACGTTCAAATAAAGTCATTGTTCTTCGAGAGGACGAAATTGACCATATGTGGTCTTCACTCTGTTCTGGTTCACAAACTTTACCTGCACTTCAGCGACTAATTTCACGCGTTTTTATACTGAATGAGTGGGACATGGAAAGTTATAATAACTTGTATCTTTAATCGAACATTCTATACTCACCAGAGTTGTTAGATTGTCAGTTGATAGACAACAGGTGGTTTCATTAGTTTACAGTTTTGCCTTTTGTCTAAATCCATACAATTTTAAGCTTCAAAGTTCTAGTCTGGAATGACGAAATAACGGATGGCACTATTCGTGTCCTCAGAACTCCGTGCTTTGTCAATTTTTAATTTTGGCAATCGGCTGATTCAGTACAATCTTAAGATGTACTCAATGAGTACATCCTGAAAGTGTACTGCATCAGTTGGTTCCTAATTAAAATGAGTCCATCATCATGTTTTTCAGATTCTGTGCACTATAATTAGTAACCCCCATTACTTGCCATATCATCCACGAAAACTTATAGTTCCTGTAATTTCACGAAATGCCTGTTTCGCAAATAATAAGAATAGCCTCATTGGAATGATAGCATATGAAGCAGAGGACATCAGGACCCCAGCCATAGAGAAAATTGCCAAACCACGAAGTTCTGTGAACACGAATAGTGCCATCCGTCACTTCGTCATTCCAGTCTTGAACTTTGAAGCTTAAAATTGTATGGATTTATTTGAGTGGCAAAACTGTAAACTAACGAAACCACCTGTTACAGTTTGTCTATCGACTGACGATCAAACGACTTTGATTACTTTAGAATGTTCGATTAAAGATACCAGCTATTATAATTTTACTTGTCCCACTCAATTAGTAGAAAGTAACGTGAAATTAGCCACTGAAGTTCTGGTAAAGTTTGTGGACCAGAGCAGAAGGAGGACCACATATGGTCAATTTCGGCCTCTCGAGCAACAATGGCTTTATTTGGAAGCAAATCATATTATAAAATTCAATTGATTTAAATACTTCTTCATTTTAAGTTTATTTAATCCGTTTCGGTTGAACATCTCTGTATTTTAATTAATAAAATACTAAAATATTTTGTTCATTTTATGTCATTTTTGTGATTTGTGGTATATGCACTGCTGATATGCAGTAAAACAGCAGTAGATGAAGCAATCGTCAAGAAAAACTGAATGATTACCGTTTTTATTTTCCAGTCTATAACAGATAGCTAACAAAATTTATGACATATTAATCGATATAAAGTAAATTTATTTACTTCTAGACATATTATAAAAACTATAAATTTTTTTGAAAAAATGAAAAATTGAAATTTTTACGATTTTCTTTTATATATGGTCCCTTTGCGGCAGTAAAAGATATGATTTTATCATAATGAACATTTACCGGGACATTTCTTATATATTCATGTAGCTATTGCGTCCTATTAGAAATTGTAGTCGTACGTTTGGATAATTTAAAAAAATATTGAAAAAAACATGTTTTTTGCGATTTTTTGAAACTTTGGCCCCCTTGCGGCAGTAAAAGATATTAACCGATCGGTGTAATATTTTAGGAATTTACTATTTATTACAAAAGGCAACTTTTCTGCTCTATTACATTTCGATTATAAATATTTCGGTTTTTTCGACCCACCCTAATGATTCATCATGTCCTATGAAAGACTTGAAAAAAATCTCCTTGAAAGATTAAAAAAGGTATGAATATCATGCACACTTTAAATGAATAATTTACATCTTATCTTAATTTGGTGGTTATTAGCACTGAAAGGCAATATAAAAGTTGATTAAAATGTGCGAGTGTCTTAAACAAAGTTATAGGGAAACACAATATAAGTCAAAAGATGATAATTATCTTAAATGATGAAGCAGTTATTTAAAGGATTTGAATTGAAGCATCTAGTTATGAAAAGTTTTTTCATACATTAACGATAATATATATGGAGATGAATTTTTCTTCATCGACATAATTCAGCGTATAATGTACAGAAAAATATTTTATTTAATTGTCAGTAATATTGTAAACAACATCAAATATAATGTTGTATAAAATTTTGATTTTTTTATTTTTAATTTAAATTTAACAGTATATTTTGAAGTTCAGTTACACAAAATATTTAAATAAAAGTCGCATAAGAAATATATTTCTGCATTTTTTTTTTTTTTTAATCTTTCAGAACTTTAAATTAAATTACACTTATGAATATTTATTATAGCACATGTTTAAAGTATATACATTCTCATTTTCGACAGTATAATTAAAATACACTTTCTTATGGAAAACTAGCACGTAGAGTGTCGAACTTTTCAGTAGTGTAACTTGGGATGAGATGCCGTGTTGGATAAAATGCCCTGTCGCTTGGTTTTCATGTGCGCGGTTGCTGTAGGGAAACGCCACACAGTTGTAAGGAAGAGGGTTCCCTACTGATACTTTAGTTTCAGCTAGCGTTCTTATTTTTAACACTTTCCAACAAAGTTGAAAAGTGTTTATGACTTCGGTTTTTTAACACTTTACAACAAACTTGAAAAGTGTTTATGACTTCGTTTATTTCTGTTCGTCTGTCCGTCTGTCCGCGCTCTAACTCCCGTAAATATACTCCGATCGTTCTGAAATTTTTGGATGTTAGTGACCTCTACCATAGCACAAACCCTATTTCAAATGAAGTTTGTAGCATGTTTAGTTCATTTACAGGGACAGTCAAAAGTTTTCCGTTACATTACGGCCTATTGGAAAAATCGTCTAAAATGATTTTTAATGATGTTACATGCTTTCAAACATGATATAATTGATATGCATTTATTAAGTACACTAACATATACATTCTGTAGAATAAGCGTTGCAAAGAATAATTATTATTCATTTACAGGGCCACACAAAAGAATTCCGTTACATAATGCTATAGGGATGGGGATAATTTTTTCCGTCGTATTTTAATTGTGTTAAATTATTTCATGTATAATGAAATTAATATGCGTCACTGAGGTTTACTATAACTTATTTCATGTATAATACAAAGTGCATAGCATTTACAAGGACACACAAAAGATTTCAGATACTATATTGTATCCGAAGTACTGTACGGTAGCGATTGATTGCTGGAAATGCATTTTTAATTATGTTATGTGCCTTTATATTTCACTATATATTTATGCATTGTATATGGTGTGTATAAATGCTGTAAATCCTATATAAGGCTACACAAAAGAATTCGTAATAGTCACTGGGTATGATTGCAAATTGCTTAAAGGTGGTTTTAAATGAGTTAGGGATTTTTACGCTGAACTGCATTTAGTTTACTAAGAAATGCTTGTACAACATAGATAGAATGATATACAGGGTCACTCAAAGAAATGGATACATGACCATCTATAAATGATAATTTCTGGAAATGTGATTCCTGTAGTTTTAAGAGTGTTTTACTTTGAATTAAACTTTAGTTAAATAGTGGCGTGTAATGAAGGTACTGGGTTAACTACAAGGTCGTACAAAAGTATACAAGTACGTTTTCATCTATTAAGTATAAATTGCTGAAAGAGAAATTTCAACCTGTTATGTGTTTTCTTGCTAAACTAAATTTCACCGTTATATAGTATACATATCAACTTACAGATCAAATACAAGGCTGTTCAAAAGAATTGGAATACATATTCGCTATGGACGGTAACTGTTGAAATCAATTTTTCAAATGTTTTATGCGTTTTCTAAAATGTTTACTTAGTTCTCTTATATAATTTATTTCCCTAAAAAACGAAGTTTTGTTAAAGGATTCAGGCAGTGTTGGAAAGTATTCCATAATCTATGTTTAACGCATGATTTTTCTCACTTGTTTAAATTTTAAGTGGTGTTTTTTTCATTGTTTGTTTTGATTAGCACTTGTGCTTAAGTGGGCAACAACTTTTAGGTGACTTATTTTTTTGCCTATTTAAGTCATACTTTAAATGCCAGAGGCATAAATCTGATGTTTTTAGTTCAGTACTGGTACCTGACCTTTCTGCAAAGCATAAATATCAGCCGGTTTCCGCTTCTTCAGTTTAGTGGGGAGGGGGGGGGGGCGGCGTTTTGCCCGATACTTTGGGGTCGACAAAAATATTTTGGGGTAAGATGCCGGTTACTTTCTGTTGCGGCCAAATGCCTGGTTGTTTCTTCATTGTTTAAATTACTCTTGGATATTAATTAACGTGCCAAAGGTTTTAATCAGATTATTTAAATCAGCGATTAAATCGTGATTTTAATCAACTGATTAAAAAAATTCATTGATTAAAATCACAAATTTTCTAAATGTTTAAAATTGCATAAAGAAATATTTAAATATAAGATGAACATAATTTGGAAGGTTTTTATATGTATTGTGCCTTATAAATAAACCTTATTTGACTTACAATAATTGTTTACTAATTATTAATTTTAATCATTGTTAAAAATTTATGTTAAATGCAGTTATTAATAATTTTATTAAATGTAATGATTGGAAGTATAATATAGTTTTAGATAACTAGGTATCTCTGACCCTTAAGTGTTACGCTCGTCAACTTTCGTGCAGATACCGGTGACTCTAAAAACACAATAAATTGATTTCCTTTAAAAAGATGACTGGATATTAAATCGCAGTTAAATGACTAGTGGCGATCTCCTGTAACCGGCTTTCCATACATTTCGCTCTGGCTTAAGGATTTTAATGCCAAATCAATTGCTGTCGAGACAGCTAACGGCTGTTTTCGTGATGGAATAAATAAGATAAACACAACAATTCAAAATTATCTTGTATAAAATGGCTAACAAAACTGTTTTATAAAGACGCTAAAAGGTTATTTTTTATTTATTTTATTTTTTTTTAAATAAGACATTTTAAATACATCTTTCTAAATATAACATAATTTTCACCAAATAATAATAAAAAAAAAAAAAAGTTTCTCATTTTAATATTCCAATAAAAATATTTTTAAAGGCCTATAACAACCAAATTAATGCGGTGTGATTATAGCAACTGCGAATTTCCAGGTATCTCATGTTCTTCTAAAACGGAAATAGATAAGATAAAGGAATTAGATAAAGTCAAAGGCTAGAAAGTGAGATCTTAAAAAGACTATGATATGGATGATAATTAAATTCCCTACCAAGATTCAGAATATGGTGATTTTTTAAGTGAATAAAAATAAATGTTCAGAGTGTCTAGCAGAATACGAAAAAAAAGTCTGAAAAAATGTTATTGGATCAAGTGCATTCAGTGAAAATCTTGCTTACATAAAAGGTAAGGTACTCAAAGTTTCTAAAAAAGGGTGCAGTTTATGGCAGATATGATATATTGTTGAAAAAGGGACACATGAAAAACATCAAGAAAAAGCTGTACTCTACATCACTTTATCATAGTGGTTTTACCGTATTTAAACTTGTTATGAAGTTTAAAAAATAGGCACACTTAAGAGCCACAATTCTTTTAAACGTTAAGTAGAACATAGCAATTTTTTTTCAAATATTAGTTTGTTTTTAATTAAACTGCTAGCGTTTTTTACATGTAAATTTTTGTAATTTTCTAATATTAAGTAAGGTAACAACTTTTGTATGTCTAAATTATTAGTTACTTTTATTACCATTATATTTTATACTGCTTCACAAAAATTATTGTTTCCATTGAAACTTCAGAAGGCCTAGATACTTCTTCCCTAGATACTTGGACATTTTCTATTGCACTTGCATTTCGGCTTCTTACCCCAAGTCTGGGGTAAGTGGCCGAAATGCAAGTATTTACAAAAGAAAATTTTCGATGCTTTCTATAATATCTTTACAAGGAAATATGTTTTTATATCACACATAAACGTATAAACTTTAAGAAAAAATCAATGAATAAGAAATAAAAACAATAGGGGATTTTTAATATAATTAATGTAAAAACTACGCATTGCCACCCAATCTACTCTATTAATTTTAAATTCTTATTTAACAAGTACTACGAAACGGCTCCAAGTTAAACATATATAATTTCTCTTTTAAAGCTAATAAAAAGTATCTGAAATTCATTAAAATTTTCATCAAATAATTTTAATCTTATACATGGAGAAGAAAATGTTCTCGAAAGATGAAGGACATTATGAAACATTCACGATTATAATTTACTGGAATAATTTTATTTCTATTTTACTTAGCCTTCTATTATCTTTAACAGACGATATTAAGGTTAATTAGAATCGTATGTAAAGAAAAGAGCATGCCGCAGCACTCCACCGATCTCCATTGCTTTTCAGCCTAGCTTTATCACACGTCAGTTCGATGATTGTTGAAAATTGGCCTATCATGATTATGTGGTAGCCAAGTAGAATAAATGTATCTAGTCCTGTCTCTTTCGTTGGATGCGGTTAGAATGTATCACTATCTGGATAAATGTCAAGTTTTAATCAGTACATTAAATTATAAGGCAGCCACATTAAAGGATTGGTGCAAAATAAATGTTTTACATAAATAAAATATTTAGTATTTGTAGCTCTTTAAAGTGTGAATTCCTGTTAGGTGTTCTTAACTTTCATATAATATAGGCCAAGTTGAGCACTTTCATGTATATAGAAATAATATATTCTTTATTTTACCCTCAAAATTTTATATATTTATATTTTTAACTGATTATTTTTTTAAATAACAGAAATGCAATTTTGTTATCTTTATTTTTTACCTATATACTTTCCCTTGTCTTAAGGATAGTTGCATTTTTTGTTAAGAAAACTTAATTAATATTTAAATAAAACGTTCACAAATATGTTGTTTTTATATATAAAAAAATACATTGCGAATTCGGTTTAAAATAATGTATGTGCAAAACAAGTATACCATAAGCTGTTTTTACACCACAGAATAGTGAGCATTTCAGTGATAGAAAATTCATTTTGAAAAAATAATTCTATTATTCTTAATTTTAATTATGTCGTATTTAATGTAATGTAAGTCTCAGATAGTATAAGGAAGCATTACATAATGTTATATGATAACAGAAAAAATATATCATACTATTAGATATGCATTTAAAGGAATTAACGTGGTTACCTTTTTGGCTACTTACGCTTACAAGCTATAATCTTCGTGGTATGTCTCTCTTGCAAATTGTTGGCAACACTAATGTTCCCAACCGGTTAATACCATTTTCCTGTATTATTAATGTACCTGTAATATATTTATATTAAATCAGAAGTATTATTATTATTATTTTATGTTTTATTAAACTTTGTATTGAAATTATTAGATGGCTATGTATATATATGCAAGGTATTAAGTTGTTTACGATTTGAGAAGTAAACAGGTGAAGACTATCTCTTAGAAGGGATCTTTGAGTTGTAGCCAAATAGTCGGCCATTTAACAATACTTTGACGTTATAGTCAAAAGTATATTTATAACCATATTTATGACGGGTCGTAAACTGGACCACACAACTTGTAGTCAGGCACGGACCCTTTTCCCTAGCGCCCCCTTCGAGGGTGCGGTACCGGAGTCAACGTCAGCCCCAAAGCATCGAATCAGATGCTTTGCGGGGAAGTTATGGAAGGAGGTCTATGATACCGTTCTATAATTGAACGAGGGGCATTTAAACCCGGCCCCCTATTGTCCAGTTGAATCTTCTTACGTAGGAGTTTAAGTAAGAGACTCATACACCAGATTAATATAAGAGAGATGATTCAAGAAAGTTTGATAAACATGTAGTTTCGTTTGATATTTCCCAAGTTTCTTAATGACTCCCAGCCTGTCCAATTTCTGTCTATGCACCGGTATACTAGAAAAATTAGTAGGATCGTTTCAGGAAGCCCGATTGAAGGGCTATATTTTTATTTGTGATGACCGCCACAAGAAAGTGTTACTAGTTAAATGTGTTTAAAGAAAGACTATATTACGGATTATCATGAAATACTGGAATCCGATGAGCTTTATCCTCTATGATGTATATGATTAATGAAGACACTGTTATTTTACTATCTTTTTGTACCCTGTATAAGTATATGCGTTTATTTATTCATTAGGGATGATTTTTCTCAAATTCGCTAACCAGGTATTCAAGTATTTTTTGATAAAAAAGCTTATAGTTAATTTCAGAGTAAAAAGAAAGTTTTATTATTTGTTACTTAAGCAAGGGTGTCTTGCGTTACTTATTCCTAAATTGTATATTTTGTAAATAAAATTTTGTTAATTGTTAAAAATTGAATATGTCATTTTTCAACCATGAGTCTTGTAAATTGCTTTAATATTAGATTTTATTTCAGGTCAAATTCTAATTCCTTAAAATTTATTAGTGTTTAATTTTGGTATTATTAACTTAGTCTTGAGCGGTCCAAAGCTACTTCTTTTTCGAAAAAAAATTCACAACGCAATTTGGGGTAGAGTTGAGATCGATGTCTCCCGCCCCCTTTCGGGATAATTTTATAGGTATTATCTCAGAAGCTAGCCAGGACCAAACGATCACAATTCATTTTATTATTAATTGGCAATTAACACTATGAGCATTACAGGTTGAGTAATTAGGAGTTGCTAACCTAATTTACTCTGGGGTTTTGGGTAGTTGGGTTGGTGAGTCTCTCCCTCTCTTACGGCTTCCCTGTACCTAGTTTATTTTATTTATATGCCTCTGTGTTTCCCATTATTAATACCACCCTAGACCCCATCTTTTCTCCATTAATTTGTACATGTGAGTGGTAGCTGGGTGGTACCGTTATAGGAGCCTATTTCTCCAGAACACAAATGTTGTAGAATGAACCCTGTAAAATTTTACATATTAAAACTAAGTACTTCGTCATATTGTAGACAGTTGTAAGGTAGGTGAGCCAAATGTGACCAGTGTTCCCAAAGAAGCCTATCGCCAAAAAGTAGAATAAAATTCCTTTTTAATCATAAATTGGAACTACCGCATTTTAAATCATTTATCTCCAGTGCACGTGCCTCAATTGGAAGAGATCACTTTGATCGATCGCCATTGTCTGCAGTGGTTTCACTTTTGAAGGTAAGTCGCTTTAATTTCCGGGTAAGAAGATATTTTATATTATATGTATTTAAATTCTTAAAACTTTGAGTTCTGATATGTTTTCTGAGTTTGAGTATGTTTTCTGAGTCTGTTTTCTAGGTGGCCCGACGGCCGTCCCTTCATAGGAAACAAATACAGAAAAAGATGTTCTAAAGAAAATTTTCAAATAATATAATTCAATATCTGAAAATCTTATTACCTTATTACAACTTATTATCAGACTCCTTCCACAATTTCCACACTCTTGAGAACACCAGATGTCCCCCAAAAGAAGTCATTAACTCCCAGAAAAAAAGCCCTGAACTACCTTGCACACAAAAGTAGTTCAAAGACTTTTCTTGTCTGACGATTAAAAAAACCTCGAAATATATCAAAATGAAGAATCATCTGAGCATAATAGTAATAGATAATAAGAAATTCAAAAACCAATCCGGTACACTGCCAAAAGAGACTCTAAAACAAATTGATACTACCATCACTGGCGCAAGTGGTTGCCAGCCAAAAGTAAGCTGTTTTTTTTTCTATTTACGCAAGAAAGAGACAATGATGGAATGCGAATGTGTAATCAATGCTTTCAATATGTACATGAAGACTGTCAGTGACTTACTAAACAAGCAAAATCTAAAACTTCATCAGCATTTTCTGCATGGAATCCGATTACAAAGGCTACACTCTCAGAGAAAACTGTAAATTTATGAACGTTTGCCCTTCAATTTTCAGGGGCAACAGCCTTATTCGAGGAAAAACGGTCCTATCCATTAAATAAGCGGCCTTATCCCTTTGACACTTTGAAAATTAAGGGCAATCCACATTTTCTTACAGTTCTATCCCGTCTGTTGGCAAAAATACGGTACGATCCCAAGCATTTTCTACCGCTAGGATGTAACCCCTCATTTTAGTCGTGTTTCGAAAAATAATGTCACTTAACCGCGATCGTAACATATTTTTTAACCCACCAAAAAAGTGATTCTGTAATGATTATCTATCCTGCTGCATGCTACGGAACAGTATGTAAAGTGTTATTGTGCTTTGAAGTGCATTATATCCTGTGTTAAGGAACTGTATTACTTTGCCCCGTAAAATTATGGGCTGCACAAAATGATGGACATGGATTTTTTTTACGGGGTATGACTGGAATCTCTGCTGCCGCCCTCTACCCATAATTTTACAGTGATATTTTGAACTGTGTAATTTGAAAACTGATTACTGTGATTTTTTCTTGGTAATTAAAGACTTCATTTTAATTGAACATTGTAATAAATTTCTAGACGTAGTTTGCCGAGCATTTTTTTCATATTTTAAAAGTGATTTCAATAGCCAAAGGTGTCCCACAAGCTAAATCTTTGAAACTGTACTATAAAAATAATGAAATTTTATTTTACAAAGAAAAGTATACTTGATAAGAGTTAGAGATAAACGTGAAATTTTACAAAAATAAACAAATGAATAAATAGTAAAAAAAAAAAAAAAAAAAAAAACAGCGACATATATCTAACCAAAAAATTATTAAAAAAATCAGGAAAGCTAAACTATGGCCACCTTTGAATCACCCACTTTATATAAAAATTATTTTTACTTGAAAGCGCTCATGGGAATAGCACTCACGTGACTCCTATTTATATTTAAATAATAATTTTAAATTTTAGCTGCATTCCGTTCATGGCTATTTTAACACAAAAATATGCGTATTTTAACTCTACATTTAAATCATTCAGTGAAAGAATTTACTTTCCGTAAGAAGTTATGGGAATTCACTCAATAAACTCTAAACATAACACTTTGTAAGTCTGATCACGAGCCGAACACGCCTCCTGAATTATTTATTACCTATCGCTTTTGCATCATTAATTCCTCGTCGAAAGGAGTTCTTTAGAGTTCTGAGATGTCCGATGTTTTACTGAAATACCTTAATTATGGAGTCGGTGAAAGAGCCCCTCGATGGTTATTTCGGGAATGAAGTAAAGTGCCTGAAAGAGGAAATAAAATTATAAGAATAACGCTTGTTGAAAGCACTTTCGGAAATGTGGCATTTCAAAGGTCATTACAATGGAAATGGATGCGAAGGAATAAAGCGTTTTATTTCGTGCTTACTGGATGAATAGCTATTGCCAGCGCTTTGCAGAAACGTGACTGTCGTGAAATATTTTACTTTAAATTGAAATGAAAGTAAAATGTGCATGTATTAAACCGTGTATTAATATAAATATATTATTTATCTAATAGATTTAGGTTTTCATAATTTTACCAGAGTTGAATATTACTAAAACCACTATATAAGCAAGAACGCAAAATAATACATCAGACATAGATTATGAAAACTATAGCAGAATTTTTGTTAACAGAATTAAGAAAATTTATGTTTTCTTACAATTAAATATCTAAATAAGTAATTTATATAAAATTCACCACGGGTACTTTTTCCCTTAGACTATAATGTAATGTAATTATTGTGTGTGTCCTGTAAACGGAATATAAACGCTACGCACTTCAATTCCAATAAAGTGATAATTCTCTTGTGGATCTTATTACCAAATAAAAAATCACATCGTTGTGAGTTTATTTACATGAGTTAGAGAATGGATACATGGGCAGACAAAAAAATTAAACTGGATTCGTGAACACTTTTCAACTATATTAGAAATAGAATTAAAAAGCATCTTGTTAAATGCATATTTATGCACATCAGTAAGGCATTTATGCCATTATATTGCGTGTATGTCAAAAGATGTTTTTGATTTTGCACCCTATGAAAGTTTTCTAATAAGAAATTCAAGAGAAATTGTTTATAAATTCGGCCAAAGTCAAGATACCTACACTCTTCAGAACTACTAAGTTACCTAGACATTGACTACTACTAGACATTGAAATGTGTATTTAGTATTTAAAACATAGAATTTTTGTCACTGTGTGTAATCTCAGAATATAATTATGTGTAATTATAGAAAAAAATAGCCAGATTCATTTCTACTATCGACATTTCAAGAGTCCTAAATCAACTTAATCAGATATTAGGTAGCTTTCTTTACAAAAAGCTACCTATTGCAGCCGTTCGGAGGAAAGCGATTTCAAAAAATTTTGGTATATTTTCATCGATCATGACCCCCAGACCCCGAAATCCCCCTCCGTTCAAAATTGATATATATATATATATATATATATATATATATATATATATATATATCAATATATATATATATATATATATCAATATATATATATATATATCTGACCTATGTCACACTGTAACTCTCGTATTTATGAACAGATTTGGATGTAATTCAGTGTGTACATAGTACATACCAATGTCTCGACCGAGTTCGTTAGCCAGCTTCATCCGCCATTTTATTTCAAAATGGCGGCCATTTAAAAAATTAAGAAAAATTTAAAATTTGAAATGTGTTACCAAAAAATTGAAAATGGAAAAATATTTTTTTTTATGTATTTGACCTTTATACAAAGACTGCGTAGCAGTTTTTGTTTCGTCTATATCTTAAAAAATGGCTGAGTTATAGCATTTTGAATTTCTAGCGTGGCTGACATTTTGAAACGCCCTGATTTTTGCCACGTGATAACAGACGTATTTATGAACCGATTTGGATGTACCTTGGTGTGTACATAGTACATACAAATAACTCAACCGAGTTCGTTGGCCAGCTTCATCTACCACCTTGTTTCAAAATGGCGGCCATTTAAAAAGATTTAAATTTAAAATGAGATACCAAACAATTGGAAAATGAAAAAGATTTTTTTGTATGTGTTTGACCTTAATACGAAGATTCCGGAACAGGTTTTGTTTCGTCTATATCTAAAAAATGGCTGAGTTATAACATTTTGAATTTCTATTGTGGCTGACATTTTAAAACGACCTGATTTTTGTCACGCGATAACAGGCGTATTTATGAACCGATTTGAATGTAACTTGGTCTGTACATAGTACATACCAATGTCTCGACCGAGTTCGTTGGCCAGCTTCATTCGCCATCTTGTTTCAAAAGGGTTGCCATTTTTTAAAAAAATGTAATTTAAAATTTAAAATGAGGTATTAAAAAATTGGAAAATGAAAAAGATTTTTTTTTTATGTGTTTGGCCTTGATACAAAGATTCTGGAGCAGTTTTTGTTTCTGAAAATTTGTTCTTTTGTTTATATCTTAAAAAGTGGTTGAATTATAGCACTTTGAATTTCTATCATGGCTAACACTTTAAAACGATCTTGTATTTGTCACGCGATACCACATGTATTCGGCTATTTCGATGGAAGAAGGCATGTGGATAGTACACATCAATATCTCGACCAAGTTCGCTGGCCAGCTTCATCAGCCATCTTGTTTCAAAATGTCGGCCATTAAATTAAAAAAAAATTATATTTAAAGTGAGGTGCAAAAAAATTAGAAATTGAAAAAGGTTTCTTTCTTAAGTATTTGACCTTGATATAAGGATTCAGGAGCATTTTTTTGTTTGTCTTTATCTTAAAAAATGGCTCAGATATAGCAGTTTCAATTTCTAACGTGGGTGACATTTTGAAAAATCTGATTTTTTGCCTGCGACAGCTCTCGTATATATCAACCGATTCCGATGTGAGTGAGCATGTGCACAGTAATTACTAAGGTCTCGACCAAGTTCACTGGTTAGCCTCATCCACCATGTTGTCTTAAAATTGCAGGCACTTTAAGAAATCGCCGAATTTGGCAGCCAAATATAACTTTAAATAAAAGCAGCTTGGATAAAGCTGACTAATTTCGCGAAATTCTCATTCATAATGATTTAGTATTGATAAAAATTAGTATTGAATCTCATGCATTCGGTTTCCACTTAATTGAGCTTCGTGTGTTTGAATAATATAAGTTGGCTTTTTTAAAATAAGGAATATGAAAGCTACCTCTTCCTCCCGGCACTGGCCGGAAGGACTTTTTTAAAATAAAATATGATATTTTAGAAAAACAATCAAATGATTTAACCATTTTAATGAAAATTTCATTTAAATTTTAGTACACTTGTGTTTAAAATTAAAAAATGCACTTTTTTTCATCCGTATAAAATATTTTTTTCAGAGAAACGAGTTACGCACAGATTCTGAACATTAAAGAAAAACTCATTTTTTATACTCACTGACCACTAAACTGTTATATTTTGAAGGTGTTTTCATTTTTTGTACCAATATGTTAAAAATTAACAAATATACTTTTTTTAATTCACTATAAAGTATTTTTTGAGAGAAACAAGTTAGACACTGCTTAAAAAAACAACAAAATACTCCATGATAATCAGTCAGAAATAGATCATTGCTTTATTCTTAATTACAACTAAAATGTTATATTTCGAAGGTGTTTTCAATCATTTTTGTACCATTGGGTTTAAAATCAACAAATGCACTTTTCTCATTCACTATAATAATAATTTTTAAAAAAATTAGCAAAACGAGTTACGCACATCATAAAACAAACATGCTGAATATTCAGGAATATCTCATTTTTTTATATTATTGACCAGTAAAATATTATATTTTGAAGGTGTTTTCATTTTTTGTACCATTGTTATAAAAATTAACAAATACGCATTTTTTTAATTCACTATAAAATATTTTTTGAAAGACACGTGTTAGACACGGCTTTAAAGAAAACATGCTAATCAATCAGAAATAACTCATTGTTTTATTCCTGCTGACCACTAAAATGTTATACTTCGAAAGTGCTTTCAACAAGTTTATAGCTACGATTTTATTTCCTCTGCAGGGAGTTTATTCCATTCTCGATTTATCCTCCATAATCATCTATCTCTCTCTCGATAATTAAAGCACTTCAGTAAAGAATCCGCGAGTTCAATATTTTAAAGAACTCTTTCTGACAGGGAACTAATAATGCAAAGCGGCAGATAATGCATAATTGAGGAGATGGTTAAGCACGTGACCAGGCATACAATAAACTGTAATTGTGTTTATTTAAGTATACGCACTAGTTGTTTTGTTCGATAAAAACGGTTACATTTAGTTTTTTAACACTGGTTTAACATAAAGATTGAAAACGAAAATATTGATTCATTCAGATAACTTTTGAATTTATAAAGCAAAAAGTTTGTTGCATGCTTATTCTCTTTGCCAATGTCTATGCGCAATCATAATTAAGTGACTCAAGCGTCCCTCAAGCAAAACTGGAAGTTATCAATCATGGAAAATATAACATATAGAGAAAACAAGCCAATTGTAAAATTGTATAGCATCATCGATGTAGTATAATGTTGTGCCTTGTATGAAACTCAAGTAGGAAAATGGACGCAAAACGTGTCAAATAAGGAGCGTTCGTACTATAACTAGTTTTATAAATATTTTTTGGACCGCATATTGTACTGAATGTATATTTTAGTGCACTTCATATGTGCATATTAATTTTATTGTGTTCGAAAGACTTTAACACCATTAAAATTTCCTTGGAATATTTTTTTCTATTTGCCGTAATGTAACGGAAACCTTTTGACTGTCCCTATAATTTAACTATACATCCGATTTCCATGAAATTTTAAACGACTCGACAAAATTTTGCAACAATCATATATTTTAAATTTCAGACTATTCGGTTGGGTAGTTTTTGCTCTGTTATATGCGGACAGACGGACAGACAGACTGAACGACGACTATAGGTGCTACGTATTTATATAATTACGAACGCACCTAAAAATAGGAAATAATAATAACGTCCCTAAATTTAAATTTTTTGATAGTCAACACAGAATTTTTATATTTACCTAGATAATTTTCCGGAGACGTATCCTTGTTTTTATTGAAAGACTGTACAAGCTATACAACGCAGTATTTTTTTTTTTTTTTCGTGGGATCATTGGAAGTTTAGTTATTGAGGAAGCAGGACGTTTCGGTCCCGACACTTCGGTCCCCCCATTTCGGTTCCGCCGTTTCGGTCCCAAGACATTTCGGTCCCGAGACATTTCGGTCCCAAGACATTTCGGTCCCAAGACATTTCGGTCCCGAGACATTTCGGTCCCAATACATTTCGGTCCCGAGACATTTCGGTCCCGAGACATTTCGGTCCCGAGTCATTTCGGTCCCGAGACATTTCGGTCCCTTCTCCAGGAAGCTGAAATTTTGTGCATTTGAAATGGGTGACATAATTTTATAGGGGACAATGTAGAGTTTTTTAAATAAAGGCCTTAAAATTTTAGTAACAGCTCAAACAAATTTCGTATGGTAATCATTTTAAAAAGTAGGGGAGGGGGATTGACATTTTCTATATTTTAGTGTATCATAAGTATAAGGTCCTGATAAATGAAAACATTTATATCTCTCTCTATAATTATCGCAAAACACTCATATTTTGTATGGTAAACGTAATCTTTATAAAAGGAGGGACATTATCGGATTTTTTAACTGAACTCCCTAAATTTTAGTATAACCCGAATATAAGGACTCGAAAACGCAAACACTTCTAACACAGATCAAAATTGTCGCAGCCCACACCAACTTTCCAATGATAATCGTAATCGTTTTAAAAAGAAGGCAGGGCCGTAGCGACCGCCCCCCATACCCCCCATTTGGGGGGGGGCTGAGCAAAGTCAGGGGCCCAGTAGTGAGCTATTGTACCTTTCAGCCGAATGTGTTTTTTTTTTTTTTACTTTTTAAATTATTTTTTTATGTATTTTTAATAATATTTTATTTTGTTTTATCGAAATTCTTTTTTTTTTTTTTTTTTTTTTTTTTTTTTTTTTTGTCAAAGATTTTGATCAGATTTAGAAATAGAAAACAGATATGTGCTTTTCTTCTATATCCACCATTCTTTATAAAAGTTTTTGAAGGCTGTAAGTTCTACTTAAAAAATAAAATGGCATTTTAGTATTTTTGGGGTGCACCTATCAATGGGCGAGAAATGTGAAACCAAAGGTTCAAAACTTCTTTAATACTATTACTTCCATCAAACAAAACAGATATGCGGTTTTTTTCTACAGGAACCATTTTTTAAAAGGGGCCCAGATGAAAGAAATTTTGCAGGCTCTAGATTCTTTTTTAATTGTCTTTTTTAGGGTAGAAAGTTGGAGCCCAAGATTCAAAACTTTTAAGCCCATTTTTTTATTCAAATTTTTCAAAATATGCTTTTAAATCTCACTTAGGAACCCAATAAGTTTCAAAACTTCGTTATACTATTACTTCCTTCAACCAAATGTGCTTCCTTTCTATAGTCATTATTCTTTTTAAAGGTGCCCAGATGAAAGAAATTTTGCACGCTCTTAATACTTTTTAAATTGCCTTTTTTGGGGCCCCCAATAAAAGTGAGGAAAAGTTGAAACTCAAGATTTAAAACTTTTAGGACCCATTTTTATTATTCAAATGTTTTAAAAATATGCTTCTTAATATCATTGGGGGCCCCAACAAAGTTCAAAACTTTCTTAATACTATTACTTCTTTTGACCAAAACAGATATGCACTTTCTTTCTATAGCCAGTATTCTCTTTAAAGGTTCCCAGATGAAAGAAATTTTGAAGGCTCTAATTTCTTTTTAAAGTCTTTTTTAGGGCCCCCTATAAACGGGAGGAAAAGTTGGAGCCCAAGATTAAAAACTTTTAGGCCTCACTTTTTATTCAAATGTTTAAAAAACATGTTTTTAAACTCTTTGGGAGTCCCAATAAGTTTCAAAACTTCATTAATACTATCAGTTCCTTCAAACAAATGTGCTTTCTTTCTATAACCAGCATTCTCTTTAAAGGTTCCCAGATGAAAGAAATTTTGCAGGCTCTAAATTCTTTTGGATTGTCTTTTTTAGGGCCCCCTATAAAGGGGGAAAAGTTGAGCCTAAGATTCAAAACTTTTAGGCCCCATCTTTTTATTCAAGTGTTTTAAAAATATGACTTTTTAATCTCGTTGGGGGGCCCCAATAAGGTTCAAAGCTTCCTTAATACTATTACTTCTTTTGACCAAATCAGATATGTGCTTTATTTCTGTAGCCAGTAGTCTCTTTAAAGGTGTCCAGATGAAAGAAATTTTGCAGGATTTAAATACTTTTTAATTAACTTTTTTGGGGCCCCCCATAAAAGTGAGGAAAAGTTGGAACTCAAGAATCAAAACTTTTAGGCCCAATTTTTATTATTCAAATGTTTTAAAAATGTGCTTTTTAATATCGTTGGGGGCTCCAACAAGTTTAAAAACTTTCTTAATACTATTACTTCTTTTGACCAAAACAGACATGCCTTTTTTTTTTATAGCTACCATTCTTTTTAAAGGTTTCCTGATGAAAGAAATTTTGCAGGCTCTAAATTCTTTTGAATTGTCTTTTTTAAGGCCCCCTATAAACGGGAGGAAAAGTTGGAGCCCAAGATTAAAAACTTTTAGACCCCATTTTTATTATTCAAATGTTTTAAAAATTCTTTTTAATCTCGTTGGGGGCCACAATAAGTTTGAAAACTTCCTTAATACTATTACTTCCTTCAACCAAATGTGCTTTCTTTCTACAGTCACGATTCTTTTTAAAGGTGCCCAGATGAAAGAAATTTTGCAGGCTCTAAATACTTTTTTAATTGACTTTTTTGGGGCCGTCTATAAAAGTGAGGAAAGGTTGAAACTCAAAATTCAAAACTTTTAGGCCCAATTTTTATTATTCAAATGTTTTAAAAATATGCTTTTTAATCTCGTTGGGGCCCCAATAAGGTTAAAAACTTTCTTAATACTATTACTTCTTTTAACCAAAACAGACATGCCCTTTTTTTCTATAGCTACCATTCTTTTTAAAGGTGCCCAGATGAAAGAAGTTTTGCAGGCTCTAAATACTTTATAAATTTTATTTTTTGGGGCCGCTCTTAAAAGTGAGCAAAATTCGGAACTCGAGATTCAAAACTTTTAAGCCTCAGTTTCTTTTTTTTCAAATGTTCAAAAAATATATGCTTCTTAATCTCGTTGGGGACCCCAATAAGCGGGCATCTATGTGCATTGCATATGCCGCCTATCCCCTTATGTTCGACCTGTTTCGCTTTGAACATTTCATTTCTCTTGTCTCGATAAATTACTTATGTTAACGATACATAAATTACATTGTGCATTTATTTAATCTACTAGCAGAGCTTCGCTAATTGCTTTTTAAAAAAAAAGAACCTCTTTTTTGGAGTTCTCCATTGGGGGCTTTCACTGCCTTCCGCAGCGTAAACCTGTTCCGGATATTCCCGCTCCGATCTTGAATCAAATAATCATTGAATTTTTCGATATTGTTCGAATTTCGATGATTTTTTTCGATAAAAGTAATAGTGTCCAGATAAAAGTAAAATTTTCCAGCATCGTAGCTCACGTTGCTACAGGAACAAATTTGTTATTTTTCAACTTCAGCTTAATTATGACAGCAGCCAAATCTACTGGATAATTCTTCGGTTTCAGAAAAAAAATGTCAAAAAAAAACTCCGCAAAACGCGAAAAAAAAAAGTGTAAAGATCTTATAAAAATTGGGCAAAAATTGAAAATTGCTGAGAGAAAATTGATTATATCGAGCCAAAAGATTGTAACTGGAATGTGAAAAAATCGCCGTGAAAGACAAAAATACGCTAAAAATCACATAAAAATTCAGAAATTTCTATGGACATATTTTCTATATTGAGCTAAAAGACTGAAACCTGATTCCTTTTAGGGATGTCAAAAATCCGTGCCGCAGTTGGCAAAATTTTTACTATATTGGGATAAAAGATAGAAACTGGGTTCCTTTTACACTCTCTCTCCAAGAGAAAAAAAAAAAAAAGAAAAGAAAGAAAGAAATCAGTAAATTGAAGGATTTTTTCCGTAACTTTTTCTTTCATTCAAACACACACACACAAAAAAGTTTTGATTTGATTTTCTCATTTTCCGCGAAAATATAGAAAACTCACCAATCTAACATAAAAATTACCTAACATCCTTCCTAAATATGAAGATGCATTTTTGTCAAATCAAATCACAGGAGTGTTCCGCCAACTTTGCTGCATTGTACTTTTCCCTATTAGAAACTGAACTTTTACGCATGACTTTTTTCCTTCATAACACGAAGAAGTCGCGAATCAAACATCAAAATTTCTAGAAATTTTCCTTTCTAAAGACGAAAGTTTCTTCAAATATGAGATAAAATCTCGTCTAATCACAGGGGTCTTAAAAAGGGGAAAGAAAAAACGTTCGTGAAAAATTCAAAAATCGCAAAGGACGAAATTTAGTACATCGGGCTAAAAGACTAAAACCTGATTCCTTTTACTAATGTCAAAAAATACGCGAAAAAAAGTTAAAAATCACATAAAAAATTCGCGAAATATTTAAAAATCGGAGAAGACTACTATATTCGGCTAAAATGGAAAGATGGATTGAAAATTGATTCCTTTTATGAATGTGGGGAAAAAAGCACGAAACTCGAAAAATACAAAAAAAAAAAAAAAAAAAAAAAAAAAATCGTAAAAAATTAAATGAAAAAAATTCGAATCAAAAAATTTAAAATCCTGTTTCGAGCAACTTCAGGCATACAGGTAACCTTCCTGTCGAATTTTGTACGGAACATAAAAACATCTGGTCAGACAAAGAAAAACTCTGGACAGACAAACGTCTGTCTTTATTATTAGCTACTAGGAAACCCGTCTTCGTTGCCCAAAGAAAGGTACCTTCTATCCGAAGGTATTTTTTTTCTTCAAATTTCAACTTGAGTGACAATTTTAAACGGGAGAAAACCGGAATGTATGAAAACAACATCCCAAAAGTATTTTTTTTTTTAATTAGTAAATCTGTACATATATATGTATTTAATAAAAGGCACCAATCCGAGAGGGGAAAAATTGTTATAAGTGATTATTTTCTGCTTAAAGAAAATCTGTCTGGGCCACGCGGATGGCATTGTCAAATTGAAGAGAAAATTGAAAATACGAAAACGACTTTCATATTTTTTATTTATTTATTTTGTTTATGAGCAATACTTAGCAATTTATAACATTTGTAAAAGGAATTCAGTTTTAAACTTTTTTGCCAAATTTTGTCCTCTGCTGTTTTTAAAATTTTTGAGAATTTTTATGTGATTTTTAGCTTTTTTTCACTTTTCTTGTAGTTTTTTTAACATACGTAAAAAAAAAAAAACGGTTTCAATCTTTCAGCCCAATATAAGTAAAATTTGATATCTATGAACTTTGAAAATTTTTATGCAATTTTTGGCGTTCTTTCGCGTTCTTCGGCGATTTTTTTTGACATTTTTTTTCCCTAAATGGAAGAATTCTCAGTTAAATTTTGCAACTCCTTTGATTAAATTCATATTGTAAGAATATCAAATCTGTTCCTGTAGCAACGTGAACGAAATGTTGAAAATTTGAATTTAATCTGGATCTAAATAAAAAAATTACAATAATTCAAAATTCGTATGATTCGAGATCGGAGCGGACATAGTCCCTATGGGTGTACGCTGCCGAAAGCAGTGCAGCCCAACTACAAATTCGTTCAATTTGAAGTTCGTTTTGGAAAATTCGACCTGCGAAACTGCGCTGGAGTTGTCATAAAATGGAACTCGAGTGGAAAAATAAATATAGATATTTCTCTAAAATCTTAGAGGGGGCCCCGGAAAATATGTTTTGGGGGGGGGCCCTCTGAAGACCTTGCTACGGCCCTGAAAGAAGGTGTGTGTGTGTGGGGGGGGGAGTCTGTTGACTTTTTCTATATTTTAATGTGCCTTAAGTATAAGGTCCTGATAAACTAAAACATTTATAACCCGATCTATAATTATCGCAAAACACTCATATTTTGTATGGTAAACGTAATCTTTATAAAAGGAGGGACATTATCGGATTTTTTAACTGAACTCCCTAAATTTTAGTATAACCCGAATATAAGGACTCGAAAACGCAAACACTTATAACACAGATCAAAATTGTCACAGCCCACACAAATTTCCTATGATAATCGTAATCGTTTTAAAAAGCGGGGGGAGGGGGGGGGAGTCTGTTGACTTTTTCTTTATTTTTAGCGTATCTTAAGTATATGGTCCTGATAAATTAAAACATTTATAACCCGATCTATAATTATCGCAAAATACTCATATTTTGTACGGGAAACGTAATCTTTATAAAAGGAGGGACATTATCGGATTTTTTAACTGAACGCCCTAAATTTTAGTATAATCCGAATATAAGGACTCGAAAACGCAAACACTTATAACACAGATCAAACTTGTCGCAGCCCACACAAATTGCGTATGATAATCGTAATCGTTTTAAAAAACCGGGGGGGGGGGCTCTGTTGATTTTCTCTATATTTTAGTGTATCATAAGTATAAGGTCCTGATAAATTAAAACATTTATAACTCTCTATAATTATCACAAAACACTCATATTTTGTACGGTAAACGTAATATTTATAAAAGGAGGGTTATTATCGGATTTTTTAACTGAACCCTCGAAATTTTAGTATGACCCGAATATAAGGGCTCGAAAATAGCAAACACTTATAATTCGGATACAAATTGTAGCACACCATGCAAATTGCATATGGTAGAAGGAATCGTTTTTAGGAGTGAGTGGAAGGTGGAGTTCTGTGGATTCTTTATAGAAGCTCCTCATATTTTAGCCTATAATAAATATGAAGTCCAGAGAATTTAAAAACATTTATAAGTTGAGCTTTAATTTTCATATGCAAATGCCCATACACTGCACATATTCAATTGCGTATAATTTGGACACTATGTGATGAATATATCATGCTATGTATGAATATATCATGCCAATTCTCAAATTTGGCGACAAAAATGTTTTCTTTATTCTGACATCATAATGATGCATACGTATTATGTATTATACACATACTTATAATATGTATGATGCAAATGTATTACGTATTATATGCATATGTATAATACGTATGATGCATATGCATAAAGTTCATAACATCACTAAAGAGCACTTAATGGAATAGTGTTCCATAAATAGTACGGATATTTGCCAGATTGACCAGAGTGCTGTTGAGATTGATTCCGACATTTATAACAGACCGGGAGGCGTCTGCACACACCATCACCTCATCGAGTTTACACCTGAAATTTTAGGATTAGTTAAAACTAGATTAGCATATTAAAATGCAACTGGCCAGTTAAGTCATATCTTGGTAGAAACCACCTGAAGACCTAATTTTAGTGGTTGACTAATAGGTTTACTATTGTATTTTCCTGCATCCAAATGTATGGAAACATGGAGGAATGGGTGCAGGAAAACACAATGGAAAATCTACCAATTAACTGGTAAAACCGGGTCTGTAGATGGTTTCCACAAAGATATGGCTTGGCAGGCGAATTACATTTTAATACGCTAATCGATTTTTAACTAATCCTAAAATTTCAGCCGTCAACTTGATGAGGTGATGATCTGTGCAGACGCCTCCCGGTCTTTAGTAAAATTTGTTTTAAGGATGTAAAAGATAGTAAGATGGACAGATAAACTGAAAGATTTGCCTTCTTAAGATTTTTGTAAACGCATATAAAAATTCATTCAGCTTGAAATCATGTAACACCTTTATAACTCAGGCTAATTTTCTGTAATCGGGTTTTGGCGACCAACATATCTTATCTATAACTATAATCTTTCTTTTACAGGTTTAAATGTAACGATAAATTAACAGTAAGTAGGCTAATAATACAATATAATAACATTAGCAGCGGACTTCGGACGCCGCATCTGTCGCACATCGTTAAAGACAGTTTATTAGTTACACATTTCATTTAATTAAAAGGAGATTTTTAAACTTTCATATGGAATTAGGATATTTTTCCACTATAGTGAACTTGGCATTAAAAAAAAAAAATCTTGGCGCAATTCGGACTTCAGAAACTGAGATATGTTGCCAAATAATATAAACAACTACGAAAACAAATCTGATGGACTTTTATGCTATTTACATATGTATTTATATACATGTAAATATTTTATTTATACATGTATAAAATATTGTTTTTTATATACAAATTATTTATGTTGGTATATAAAAATAAATAAACGGGTTCCTTACATTAAATAAATTGTATACATATGGAAAAAATTGCTTGTGTATATGACACAGTAAATAGGTTGCCAGAAAATACGTTATTATCAAATTTATTTTCTCGTCAAGGCTATTTTCTCTATTTCGCCAAGGCTACTATATCGCAAACGTACCGAATTGCGGTTATATTTTGTTAAATGTTTTATTGATTTAATATCGTAAATATATCATAACCTATACTGATTAAAATTTTTAGGTATATTCATTTTTTCTATTTAACAAACATCTTTGGAAAAACATATACATAAAATGTTATTCTGCTTGAAATTACCTGACCCCTTCAAAACTCTGTAATCCAGCTTTGGCGACCAACATTGGCACAATGAAGGGTTTAGAGGCGGAAATTCTGTGTTTTCAGATTTTTCTGGTTAGTTGTGCTACAAACCCGACTTGCTTGTGAAATTTCAAGATTCTACGACTTTTAGAATACATTAGTTATTTGATGATGAGAAGTGAGTCAGTGACAAAAAAGCGCTTTTTCGGAATTTAATATTTCAAAAACTACTAAATATAGAAACATGAAATCGTGGAACCTTAGTTCAGTTTGATCATACGAACATGTGTATAAAAGAAAAATTTCTATATCTCTCCCTAAAACGACGTTATGAAGGGGTGAAAAGTATGCCAAAATGGTTCAGGAAAAGGTAGCTTACGGTTTGTGCGAACTTGGCGGACGCACTGCCGTGCTCCCAGAAACAGAGCCTCTATTTTATCAGTTTTCGGCCCTTTTATGACATTATACTTCCTCTGAAAACTTCGCCTTGTTTCAACATTACTGTGGTCCAGGCAGTGAAATTACAGCATAACAAATGCCCATGTTCTTGGCAATAAATCAATTCTGTAAAGCAAATTGCAATCTATAAGTAGCCCACGCTAGCAGCAGGACAACAAGGCAAAAAATGGAGATCTGGCGGAACTCTCGTATTTATCATACAGCACCATCTATTGGAAAGGCTTGTAAATAAATTTGAAATTCTGTGTGAATTAAATTGTACTGAATTCCAAAATAGAATGCATATCTCTCGCGTTTCTCTATCCTTTATTTTTTTTTAAGTACACGTCATTTTTGAGTCACCCTGTATGCGTCAAAGTTATTTTTTAAACATCTAGTGCATTCAGACACTAGGCACTCAGGTATATCCACTATAATTGGAATATAGAGGTTTTTGTATATGTGTCTGGATGCTGCTTCTAGAATAATTCACTGTCTGAATGCTTTGATTTTGAGAAAGTCTGCAGCATCATATATGTCGCATACATTTAAAATAAAGTCCATTATTAAATAAAAGGTTTATTAGTGTCATAAAGAACGACAGCGATATGTGTACAGCAGCAAGATGCAAAATTTAACTGAAGCCGTTTTCCTAAAATTATAACAGAAATAGATATTTGATATTTTAACGAAAATAACTAAATAAATTTTATAACTTAGGAGAAGAAATGTAAATACACATATTTTCATAGTTGATAACATTCTTGTAATTTTCTTTCATTATTATATGTACATGTATATTTATTTTTAACTTAAAAAATTAAAGAAACACTTTACATAAAAGTTACTACAAAATACATTCCTAAATGAAATATAAACTAAGTGTTTAGCATTTAATAGAAAACTTATAATGATATATTGATTAAAAATGATATACTTTTAATTCAAATCTCTCCTAATGAAATTATTAAGAATTGTTATGTTCTAATTAATATTGTATTTAAACACATGTTTTATTTTCTTCTGATATAGTCAATAAATTAAAAAAGTTATGCAACTTTGTAATTTTTTTTTTCAGTAAATTCACTTCTATCATCATAAAAATCTTTGCAAGAAACTAAAACTTTAGATACTCATTTGGCCAAAAGACTCAACGAGAATTCCTTATTTATATCCTAAAATGTGTTACTGTTGAACTGAAATATAATGCCTTTCTTGTTACCAATGAATTTAACCTGTAGACCTTTTCTCAATCTTTGCAAAATAATAATCATTAATGAAATTTGGCAGACATCTTTTTATGATCAAGATAGCTATAAGATAGATCTCAGAAGAGATATTATTTAAAGATTTATATCATTAATTTATTTTCTTGCTTTAGATAATAATATTTTTTAATGCAAGATTTTTTTTTCTAACACAACAGCGAGCATTTTTGTGTGTCCTGTTTTAATATACACTTTCATATTCGGGTTTTAACACTTTACTATTAAATGCTTACAATTTGCATTCATATTATTATATAATATATTTTGTATAATACAAATAAATATAATTGAAAACAATTATTAGAATTAATGTTGAAAATAATAAGTTAAATGTTATTGAAAATATAATTTTGTAATTCAAAAAGAACTTATCCTCCTTAAACGTGGATATCAACATCATAACATGTATCGACACCATTACAACTTTATTAGCTATTTGACACAGAAACAATGAAGAAATAAATATCCCTAACTCCCTTCTCATAAATTGCTTATAACAATTCCGCTTCTTTCAAAAAATATTTATAAGAAAGATAAACTCTTGATCATAAGCCTGAAAATTGCCCCAAGAAATGCTTTTTCTGTCTCAAAAATATTTTGCTGAAGAACTGAAATATAAGACCTTTACTGTCTTTTTAACAATTGATTCATCTTTAAAGTTATAAAAAAGGTACCTTTTTTTATTCTTTAACGATATGACTTGATGACCTACATTTCTGATAAATACATCACAAAACAAAATATATTCTGGGATTTCTTTCTTTAATGTATTTTCTTATTTTTAATAATAATATTTTCTTTAAATATATGATTTTTCTTTCAAACCGCGCTTTAAAATAAAACGAGCAATTTTATGAGCCCCATTTTAGTGCCCCTTTTCATAGTAAAATATTAACAAATAATTAGGTATTAAAGGTTTAAAAATTTGCATCTGAGGGTTAATAAATAAATTAAATTAAGTGAATATAATTAACATATATCAAGAATAGTGTATATACATATATAAATTATTTTAAATTATAAACTTTTTAATTTTCATTCATCGAATAAACTTTTGCATGAGCATCGATAACATATTCAGTTAATAAATTTACTCTAATTTATCAATATTTCTCTACACTGAAAAATAAAATCAATACAATAACATCATAAAATAACATCAAAACACTGTTTACTTCTTTTCTTAGAACTGATAAATGGAAGAACAAATAACTTTAAACGTTCTAAATTATTTTTAGTAAAGTCTCGTCTTATATCACAAATGTATTGCGGAGAAAGCAAAACTCTTGTTACACATTTGGACAAAAAGCTCTTTAAGAAATCCGTCTTTTTTCTCTCAAAAATATTTTTTCTAGTAGAACTGAAATATAATGACTTTCTTATTAGAGAAACTTTCTTTTTAACGGTTTCACCCTCAGGTCGTGTTTCCAAACTCAAAAAAACAATTTTTATTGATAACACGGTAACATATATCTTCGTGACATATATATCTCTTTCAAACAGTTTTTCTTCTTCAATTTATTTTCTTTTAACATATGCTTTTGCTGTTCTACTACTTTTACAATGCAAATAAATAAATAAATAAATAAATAAATAAATAAATAATGGATTTTTTTATTTTCTGTTTAGTTAATTTACCTCCCTATAGTAATACGGGGGCTTTTCGAAAAGTAAAGATACCATGCAGACGATAGAAAAAAAGAAGTTTTAATGAGCGCGTTGGCAACACAGATTGTAACCTTAAACCTTTCACTTTTCCCTTGCAGTCATTCGTTAATTCTATGGTGATCCGGAATTGTGTAACAAATGCTTAGAATGGCTGCGTCAGTTAAAAATACCGCCAAAATTGAAGTTCGATCCGTCATATGTTTTCTCTATGCAAAAGGGAAGCGTCCAGCCGAAATTCACAAAGGAATTGTTTCTGTCTATGGGAACATTATGAATCTACAAAATGTAACGATATGCTGTTGTGCTTTCTCTACTGGTTTGATCAGTGTTCATGAAGAACGCAGAACAGGTAGATCATCTGCGATCTCTGATGCCCTTCTTCAAAGAACAGAGGAAGCGATTCAAGGAAATAGGCATCTCCCAATGAAAGAGTTGCATAAAATCATACCTGAAGTGTCTATGACAACTCTTTATGAAGCTGTGGCAGTGATTTTAGGGTACTGCAAATTGTGTGCACGCTGGGTTTTGAAAATGTTAACGGAAGAACACAAAAGAAGGGGATCGGCTATGAACTCGACTTCCTCACGCTCTATGCAAAAACGGGTGATGAAATTCAAGTGGGAAGTTTTGAACCATCCGTCATAGAGTCCGGACCCTTGCACCCAGTGACTTCCACTTATTCTTTTACCTGAAGAGACCTCTTTCAGGGCAAAACTTCCGCGACAATAATGAGATAAAATTGAAGTTGAAATGCGGTTTCGACAACAGGCGGCAAACTTCTATGACAATGGGATATAGAAGCTTTTACCCAGACTAAACAAATGCTTGGACAACGGCGACGATTATGTCGAAAAATAAGGTATACAGCTGTAAATAATTCGTAATAAACATTTTAACAAATAAGATTTTTTTGAGTGTGTATGCGGCATTGTATCTTTACTTTTCGAAAAGCCCTCGTACATTGACACATTACTGGAAATTGTTGTTTCAAAATGTTTTATTAAGTGAAATTATATAATTTAAATTAACAAGATTATTGTTTATAAAATATACTATTATATAATTTTAATCTTGGACATGGGTTGATACTTATATTTACTTAATTAGTTTGCTCTAATTTCTGAGGCTATTTTCGTTAAATCCTGGAAGTATCAAATGAAAAAAAAAAATTTATTTCTCCGGCTGGAAAGAAAGCAAAACATTGTGCACTTAATAATTATGTATTGCTTCTAGTAAATTCTTTCTTATACGAGGGAAAATCAATAAAATAAGTTACACTTCCAAGTTACGGCCATGTATTAAACCAATCATATACATAGGCAATGAAACCATACAACATAAGTTCACTTTTCCACATAGTCCCGAAGAGACTGTAAACATTTCTCGAAACGGTCAACCAACTTTTCTGTTCCGGATGCGTAGAAATCTCCTCCAGCGCTATATAACTAACCGAAGCCAGCGGAATCCAAGGTGCTCGTGTACAATAGAGAAAACACTGCTGTACGAAATGTTCAGCATGTATGGATATCATGGACGAATATCGTGAAGGCAGGCCCACAACGTCCAGTACCGTTGCAAATGTTGACCGAGTGGGTGCGATCATTAGAGAGAATCGGTGCTCCAGGAAATTGCCAGTATGCTGAACATTTCGTATGGCAGTGTGTTCTCCACTGTTCACGAGAACCTTAGATTCCACTGTCCCCGGGTGGTTACATAGCACTAGAGGAGATTTATACGCATTCGGAACAGAAAAGTTGGTTGTCCGTTCAGAGAAATGTTTACAGTCTCTTGGGGGCTATGTGGAAAAGTGAACTTATATTGTATATTGTCATAGCCATGCTGCCTATGTATATGTGGTTTAATAAATGGCCATAACTTGGAAGTGTAACATATTTTTTGATTTGCCCTCGTATTTTAACACTTTTAGGGGCAGAATACATCCATTGCTAAAATATTTAAATAAATAGTTGACACCGAAATTTGCAAACAAATTTATTTGCAAATAAGAAAAAGGCTATATTCCACATACATAATAGATAAAGGATTTTATACCCAAAATTCTGGTGTCAGTGTGTCATTTGGGAATTAAAATTAAGTGGATTCATAAACATACCACCGGCCCTGAAAGTGTTAAATGTATTTCAGTGGAAGCAAAATTTATGATGCTCATTTAGCCATTACCACAAGAAATCCTACCATTTGGTCTCAAAAATATTTTATCGATAGACATAAATATAATGACTTTTTTCAATAATCTTACAAGTGTATTACTGTAAAAGAAATCGTATCTATTGATGATTATTCGATGACGTATTTTTTAAGGCCACAACGCTAAATATCAGATCTCTGAAGAGATATTATTCACCGATTCTTTTCTCGCAATTCTTTTCTTACTTACAATAATATATGTTACAGTATTAAATCTTCCTTCGCGATTTTCCTATATTATTCTAAATTACTACTCTATATTCACTAAATCCTTATTATTAAATAATATATATCGTTAACTCTGTTAAATTCCATTTAATTTAATGTCTCACTTGTCTAATTCACTTAGTTATTACGCTTTTAGTATTCTTAAATTAAATGTTCCATTTCCGATCTTTCACGTTTTAAAATGTGCTATTTGGTAGCCATTTTATTGCAACCGAGAATTTCCTTTCCCGCACTTAATTCCGGGGTTTCCTTTTTACTTTCTTATGCATCCGCTTCTCTGTCAACCTTCTCTTCATGACGTGATATCTTTACGTTTTAATTGGTTTAGAGAGCGTGCTACATAATTTTTGTTTTCCTACACTTAGGGAATAAAAAGCGGCTACACACGATTCTCCGACAGAATTTGCTGAATTTTAATTGTAAGCAGTCCCCTGTCTGTGGGTCCATCACTGTGTAGTTCTTTCTAAAAATTTACCTTAAGATGTAATCAAAATGATTGCTAACGATTATAGATGTTAAACACATCGAACTTTTCGATGGCACTGCACCATTTTTTCGGGAGAACTGCCGCTCGATGCTATTAAATAAAAACCTGTGACCAGAAATGCTTATTTCCTTGTCTCCTTGAGAAATTATTAATCATCATATTTATTGTTCTGACCGTTAGCCGTTCGACTGCAACCCAGCTTAAATGAGAAACGATGATAATTACTGCAAAAACTAATCTGCTAACTGAATCGGTGAAGTTGCTGCTCTACTTTCACTTATTACATTTACTTACATCGAATTTATAACTCCATCCATTACCTCATATAACGTATAATCTTATATCGACCCCCCACTAATGAGATAATTTTTACCATATAAGAACGGCAGGATTATTCTACACATCCTAAATCTACAATATATCGACATAATTTTCCAGAAGCCCTTATATCATTTTATACATATACTAGAAAGGTAGCCCGTCAAAAATGACGGAAATTTAGATATAAAGATATATACAACTCATGTGCAAGAATATGAGTTTTCTCGCTTGTTCCGCAGTGATAGATGAAAATAACACATTTTAAGAACGAAACACATTTATGAAAAACTGTGTACAGTAGAAGACGTCTAATCTGTACAGTTTGGTTCCAAGTGTTATGCAGATTTGAGGCTTTTTGCGGTCAGGTCTATTCAATCTTTGTTTACATTTTTTTTAATTTATATATTGGACAATTTAGATTGTTGAGCCTTAAAAATAAATAAATAACACACTTGAAGTAAGGTTAAAAACTATTAAATTATCGTATACGATTTCATGAAATGGTATTATATGGTATTATATGTGTGTGCTTCACGATCTTGGTTACGACGTTGGCGAAATTGGCTGCAACTTGTCATAATCCTAATAGTGTGGGCCGCTATAATAAAAAAGTAACCAGTTTTTAGTAAAATTTCTGATATAAAGTAGCTTTCAAAAACTTGTGTAAAATTGCAGGCCGTTCTCGTGTTATGTCAGTCCTAGGAATAATATTTCTAACACTGAAGATTTTCCATGTATATATGGAATTTAGAAAAGCTTCTCCAAAAGAAAGGTCCTGAAATGACATTGTAATTCCTCTAACTTCAAAATTTAATCGGGCCCTGATGTTGAGTACTGAAATCTAATAAATACAGTTATTTTGAATGTTACAACAGAATTAAACAGTTAAACTTATTTAACTTAAACCCGCTGTTACTCCCGATGTTATTTTTTAGTATTAAGAAAGAAAATTATTTAAAATTTTCAAATCATGCATTTATGATTTTTTTCCGTCTTTAATAACTAAATAATGAAAAAATAGGCTTTTGTTCTGAGCTCATAAATATAACAATAAAATAATGTAACTAAGACACACTGCAAAATTAAATCTTTGTGATTACAAACCATAAACAAACATAATACCGCTACCATTTTACCTACTATGACGTCATTAGAATATTACCCATTGATTGTTGGAGAACTTACTTTGTGAATGATTACCTCAATGATTTAATATTTTTGACGTTTCACGATGAATGAATCACTTGTGTTTGTTTAGGTTTATGGAATGAGATATTAAGCTGTGAACCTAATTTCAATTGAAGTTATCCAAGGATATATGTATTTTTAATCGAAATTAAAAACAATGCTTTGATCTCGAAATAAAAAGTTTTAGTTCGTATAATTTGTTATTTCTGTTAATTATTTATTTAAGTACTTTTCCATTATAGCGCATTTTTAAAAAAGCTTGGCGCGATTCGGGCATCAGAAAGTGAGATATGTTGCGAAAATATATAAACAGCTATGAAAACAAATCTAATGAACTTTTATCTTTGTTTATATATGCACTTATGTACATAAAAAAATCGTTTCTAAATATATATAATTTTTTTTATATACAAATTACGCCACAGATTTCAGGTATAAACCGGGATACCTAACTGGGGAACAGATGTCATATTCGCCCCATATTGGCGCGATTTTTTTCTGACGCCAAATCATATAGGCAAAGGGTACTTAACTTGCGCCAAAGTGTCGTTATTTTGCTTGATGTGGTAACCCGGATTGTTTATGCTGCTGATGTTTTCGCCAAATTGGCAACCGAAAAAAATCGCGCCAATATGGGGCGAATATGACATCTGTACCCTAACTGGCGCCAAAATGGTGTTATTTTGCCTGCTATGGTAACCCGGCTGTTGTTTTTTATTTATTAATAAATTGTTTATTTTCTTTTATTTTCTGTTTTTTAATTATATAAACTGCTTTGTTCTATAGTTATTATTCAAACTTTTATTTATTTATAGTTATTTCCTTTTCAAAATGATAGCAAATAATTAAAAAATATATAAGTAACTGTATTCGAAAGCGAGATTTCCGCCAAATTGGCGTCATAGAAAAATCACGCCAACCCCGATGCTTATATGACATCTATTAAATGACAAAATTACTTATTTACTGACAAAATTATTATGACAAAATTACTCCCGTTTCATTTTAAAAATGGGTAAATAGCTTTTTTATATTAAATTGTCGGCACAGATGTCATATACGCCCATATTGGCGCGATTTTTTTTGACGCTGATGTCATATACGCACCGGGTACTTAACTGCGTCAAAGTGTCATTATTTTGCTTGTAATGGTAACCCGAATGTTGTTTATGCTGTTGATGTTTTCGCCAAATTGGCGTCGGAAAAAAATCGCGCCAATATTATTATGTATATGACATCTGTGCCAAATTGTATACATATGGAAAAAATTGCTTGTGAGTATGAAGCAGTAAATAGGTTGCCAGAAAATACGTTGGCAAATTTCTTTCTCGCCAAGAAACTTTTCTCCGAAGTATTGTACATAAGCAATGATTGCTAGAAGTGCATTTTTAATTATGATATGCGCTTTTATGTTTCACTACATTTATGCATACTATACTGTGTGTATAAATGCTACAGTTCATATGCAGGGCTACACAAAAGAATTCGTAAGGGTTACTGAGTATGAGAGTAAATTGCTTAAAGGTTGTTTTTAAAGGAGTTATGCATTTTTACGCTGAACTGCATTTAGTTTCCTAAGAAATGTTTGTAGAATATAGATAAAATGATATACATGTTCACGCAAAGAATTGGATACATAACCGTCTATGGATGATAATATCTGGAAATGTGATTTCAGTAGTTTTGAGAGTAGTTTAAATTAAATTTTAGCTAAATAGTGGCATGTAATAACGGTACTATTGACTATGGACGGTAACTGCTGCAATCAATTTTTAAAATTTTTATGCGTTTTCTAAAATGTTTACTTAGTTATCTTGGTACTTCTTAGATATCCCGTCGACCAAATTACTGTCGCCAAATTGTAAGATTAATTGCCAATAATGGTTGCCATTAATTAATTAATTGTAAGATTAAATGCCAATAATGGCCAATAAAACCGTTAATTCGACGTTTTATTTGTATTTTTGTTAATGTTTTACTATTGATTTGGCGATTTATATAATTTGGCGAAATTGGTCGACGGGATATCTAAGAAGTAACGTTATCTTATTTACCTTATTTCCCTAAATAACGAAGTTTTGTTAAAGCATTCAGGATGTGTTGGAAAGTGTTTCATATTCTATGCTTAACGCATGATTTTTCTTTCTTCTTTAGTCTTATTTTGCATTTATTTTATTCTTAATATTTTAGTCTTATACTGCTTTATAGAAACTTTGGCACAGTTGTCATATACGTTATCATATATAGGCGCGATTTTTTTCCGACGCAAATTTGGCGAAAACATCAACAGCATAAACAACAACATCCGGATTACCATATCAAGCAAAATTACGACACTTTGGCGCCAGTTAAGTACCCGTTGTGTATATGACATTGGCGTCAGAAAAAAATCGCGCCAATATGAGGCGTATATGACATCTGTGCCGAAACTTTAATATTTAATGTTTAAACTCTTCGCTCCACTCCCCTTGCATATAGTACAAACTATAACACGGATAGCGCAAAATAATAGACAGTTTGGTACTTTTCCACTGTAGGGGCTTTGGCATTTTTTAAAAAAAGCTTGGTGTAATTTGGGCATCAGAAAGTGAGATTTGGGTACTTTTCCGTTATGCGGACACCATTGTCGCCAAGCGTAATAGTTGGCGCAAAATCGTGAATTGAAGCATTTGAAAAATAAAAGAAAAACCATTGTCGATACTAAAGTGAGCATTTAAAAAATATAACATTTGAAAATTCCAGACTTTTACGAACTATTTCATCAAATCACAAATATATACTTAAAATAAGTGAACAAATAACTGCTATAAAATAAAGCAATAAAATAAAACTCATATTAAACTGCTGGCGTAAAATTACAAATATATTTTAGCATTTTGAAATAATTGGCGCATTAGCATACATTTTGGCATGGTGTCCGTATAACGGAAAAATATCGAGATTTGTTGTCAAATCATATAAACAGCTATGAAAACAAATTTGATGAGCGTTTTTGTTTGTTTTATATGTATATTATTGATGTTTTTATGTACAAATTACATCTGTTTCTGTATAAAATTAGAGAAACGGCTTTTTTATGTTAAATAAATCGTATAAATATCGAAAAAAATGCGTGTGATGAAACAGTGAATAGGTTCCCGGAAAATATGTTACCAAATTTCCTTTTTCGCCAAGGCACCTACCTATACTGGAAAAGTACCTAAAGCACATTAAAATCGCGCAGTTAGGAGCTCACACAGTACACCGTTGTCTATTGCGGTTATTTTATTAGTAGCATCGGAAGGAAGATGTAAAGATGTACTTTAAATTCTCACCCATCGATTTCGAAAAAATATCTTAAAAGAGTGGAGTTTAAATTAAATTTCGGTGACCTCCATTCAGGGTCGTACTGGCCCACCGGGCAACGAGGCAAATGCCCGGTGCGCCCATCGTCTTTTTTTTTTTTTTTTTTTTTTTTTTTTTTTTTTTTTTTTTTTTTTTTTTTTTTTTTTAAAGCACGCTTAAAGTTGTGTATTCTGAAAGGCATAAAATTTTCAAAAATTTTCATTTGGAAAATTAAAAAGTAATGCTTTTTATTTTTTAAAGTATAGCATAAGCAAACTATGTGTGATCAAAGACAATTAGATAACCCAATTTCGAGATAACAGATGTTATCGACAATCAGATATGCCATTATTACACATGGTATCCTGGACCAGACTTTGTTTCAAAGCTTGTACTAAAGATAAATTCTAAGAAAAATAATATTAAGTATTAACTTATTTAGATATACGCCTAAATAAGTTCTGCTCTAAGAATGCTTCCAATAAGTCTGCGTCTAATATGTTTGCATATTTTCTGCGTCTAAGTATTTAGCGACCCTGGTGTTGTCAGGTATTTTTGTATTTCTGTCCTTTGTGCAAGTATAAGCGACGAAACACTGTATAAGAAACATATTCTCATTTTAAATGGATTCATTGGCAGAGAATTTGATAGTCATGGCGCCCTGGTCCAGATTTTATTCAGTACCCCGAAGAATAGTAACTTCCACATAAATTAATATTAGTATTAATAACGTATTTAGTATATTTTCTGTCAAATATTAAGCGCCCGGGGATGCTGCCCGGTAGTTTGATATTTCTGCTTTTTGTAAAAGTACAAAAGACAAGAATAAAAAGGGAATGACAATTTAAGACAGCATATTTTTATTTTTATTTCATTTGGTCCCATTGTCAGAGGCGGCTTTGGTAATCATGACGCCCTTGTTCTGATTTTTTAAAGCGTTTCTGTAAAAATAACTTTCAAAAAACTAATATCGTGTTTTTGTAATCATGGCGCCCTTGGTCAGATATTTTTCAGTGCCTCTTTAAAAATGCCTTTCAAAAAGTTATTATCGTGTTTTTCTAATCATGCGCCCTTGGTCAGATATTTTTCAGCGCCTCTGTAAAAATGCCTTTCAAAAAGTTATTATCGTGTTTTTCTAATCATGCACCCTTGGTCAGATATTTTTCAGCGCCTCTGTAAAAATGCCTTTCAAAAAGCTATTATCGTGTTTTTCTAATCATGCGCCCTTGATCAGATTTTTTTCAACGCCTCTGTAAACCTGCTTTTCAGAAAACTATATCGTGTTTTTGTAATCATGGCGTCCTTGGTCAGATTTTTTCAGCGCCTCTGTTAAAATAAGGTAAAAAAAATAACTAATATCGTGTTTTTGTAATCATGGCGCCCTTGGTCAGATATTTTTCAGCGCCTCTGTAAAGATGCGTTTCAAAAAGCTATTATCGTGTTTTTGTAATCATGACGCCCTTGGTCTGATTTTTTTTCGGCAACTCTGTAAAAATAAATTTCAAAAAACTAAATCGTGTTTTTGAAATTATGGTGCCCTTGGTCAGATTTCTTCAGCGCCTCTGTAAAACTGCTTTTCAGAAAACTATATCGTGTTTTTGTAATCAAGGCGTCCTTGGTCAGATTTTTTCAGCGCCTCTGTAAAAATGCCTTTCAAAAAGCTATTATCGTGTTTTTCTAATCATGCGCCCTTGGTCAGATATTTTTCAGCGCCTCCTTAAAGATGCGTTTCAAAAAGCTATTATCGTGTTTTTGTAATCATGGCGCCCTTGGTCAGATTTTTTTTCAGCACTTCTGTAAAAATAAATTTCAAAAAACTAAATCGTGTTTTTGAAATTATGGTGGTGCCCTTGGTCAGATTTCTTCAGCGCCTCTGTAAAAATAACTTTCAAAAAACTAACATCGTGTTTTTGTAATCATGACGCCCTTGGTCAATTTTTTTTTTTCAGCACCTGTGCAAAAATCAATTTCTAAAAACTAATATCTTGTTTTAGTAGTCATGGCGCCCTTCGTCAATTTTTTTTTCAACGCCTCTGTATAAATAACTTTCAAAAAATTACTATCGTGCTTTTGTCATCACGCCATTCTTGGTCAGATTTTTTAAGCGCCTCTGTAAAAATAACTTTCAAAAAACTATTATCGTGTTTTTGTAATAGCAACCTCCCCCCCTCCCCCCACAGACACGCACACACATACTTACATACACGTTCACTCTTCACAAACAAACACATAAATTGATACTCTTGTTCTACTAAAGTGGAGCATTCCATAGTTTCCTAATGATAATATAAGTGTTAGACCGTCAAGACTAATTCTTCACAAGATTTTGCAATGGAAACTTATGTAAATTTTGCTTTCGAAAGAAGAAAACGTTAATTTTTCATATATATTTAAAAATTCGATTATACTTTTAGCATCCGAAAATGCCAATATCTAAAAACGTTTTTTTTAAAACCGGATCTGCTTAACCGCTTTAAACTTCAAACACTACCTCGATTTATAAATTGAAAAATACACATGTAATGAAAATAAATAGACAAACCACTAAAACTGTAAAAGATGTTTTACAAAAGAATGGGTGAATATAAGTAAAGAGAAGTGCAGTTTGTGTTCAGTTTTCAATGCTGTTAGTCAATAACGTGGGGTGGGATCTTGTTCCTAAGAAGACAAATTACCATTTCTGCGGGGTTTCGAGTTAACTAGATAATGGGTTCTATAGACACCCAATGGTTTCTGTAGTAATACACTATGACGCAAAAGTTTAGACAATGAAGAAATTCTTACATACTTTGAAAAATATTTATTCAATTTTCAAATCACTGCTTGAAATTAATGTTCTGTACATATAAACAATATTTATAACAAAGAAAAGTGGAATTGTGCATATTGCAATAAATTAAATGGTAACAAAAATAAACTGCTGTCTCAAAAGTTTAGACACAAATTAAATAAAATCGAAATAAACAATTTTTAAAACCTGGTTGCGCATCCATGCTTATGTATTACGTCATATACACGAGATTGCATGGAAGAAACTAAATCTTGCATAGTTTATGGATCGATATCGTACCATGCCTTCTCAATAGATGTCTTAAGTTCCTTTTCAGAAGAGTATTGTCTAGCGTTGCTATAAACTTTGCGACACATGATGCTCCAAAGGTTTTCTATAGGGTTAAGATCTGGGCTACATGCTGGCCAGTCAAGAACTCTTATATTATGGGAATTAAACCAAGATTATGAATGTTTTGCAGTGTGAATTGAAGCATTGTCTTGCTGAAATTCCCACTGAGGATCCCCTAGAAGCTCAGCAAATGGCAGTAGGTTTTCTTCTAATGTCTGTGTATAATGCTATGAAGTTTGACGACCACTGGTGAAGGTCAGAGATACTTGTCCATTATAGCAAAAGGCTGCCCAAACCATCACCGAGCCCCCTCCTTGTCTGCGACTAAAAAAACGTCGAGGTTCCTTCCGCAAGTCATGCCAATACGATAAACAACCATCTGGACCATCCAGATTCCACTTTTTTTCATCGCTAAATATGACTGACTGCCATTTCTCTCCATATGACATATGCTTTCGAGCCCACATAAGTCTTTGTAACTTATGATGTGGTTTCAGAGCTGGTTTCTTCTGCATTTTGCTATAAACGATTGTTCCTTTTTCCAAAATTCGTCTACGAATCGTATCCTTTGATACAGAGAGTCCCGACGAGCTTTGAACTCCACGTACGCTCATTTGTTGAGTACTCGCTAGTCTTTGTATCAGGCGATCCTCTCGTACATTTGTCACACGTGGCCTCCCAGACCGACATTTTGCTTTATATTCGGAACCACTCGATAAAACTCGATAAATAGATTTTTTTGACCTATTAATAATAGCAGAAATTTCAGAAACGCTCTTCCCTTCACCTTTCAACTGCCAAATCCTTGAAACCTCATTCACTTGAATTTCTTTAGCTCTCGGCATGTCGACTATGAAGCGCAATCGTTTGCAGAACTTAAGTACTCCAAATTTGTGACATCATCGATTCTAAATTTGCATATGCCAGCGAATATTCAAAGAAATTTAGAATAGTGTCTAAACTTTTGCGACAAGCACATTTGAATTTTTATGAAAAAAATTAGTATTATAGCAAATAAAACGACTGTCTTTTGTACATAGCATTTTAAATCAGTTTTTGAATATATTTACAGGTTTTTGTAATTCTGACGTCATAATTCTACATTTTAAAGCTGAATGACGTCATTGTCTAAACTTTTGCGTCATAGTGTACCAGATGTGACACTTTTTATCGATTATACTGTATTCTGAGATTTCTGGTGCTCAATATCTTTCTGCTGGAGGTATTTTCCCATGAAATACTAATTAACGCACGACACAAGATTCTTCTTCTTCTTTTAATTTTTTTTCCACATTAAGCAATTAATGGGGTTGGTCACCCAGCTTCCGATTTCTCCTCACTAATGTAAAGTCTATGGACATTGGATAGATTCATATATTTGAAATATCTCCTCGGGAAATTAATATTTTTAACTTCTATTTTTTGTGTACACTTCCTAAAAGTTTCTTTTTTTTTCTTAGTTCTCAAGATATTTCTAAGGTATAGACTTAATTTTATATGAAGTGTTAAAATCTTACGAGTGTGTCAAGTGTTAAAATTTTAAGAAGAATTCACAGAAAAAAAGATGCTAAAAATGTGAATTTTCCGAGAAGATATTTTAAATATACGAATGCATCAAAAGTTTATAGACTTAGCATTACGGAGGAGAATTTGGAAGTTGAGTGACGAGCCCCCTCAAGTATTTCTATTTTCTTTGACTTTGTTTTTTATTTTGTAATACAATGCTTAAATATAATTTTGATACATATTACTTTTGAAAAATGTAAATATATTTGAAATTATTGCCTCTTTTCTGGTGCGTTTTTTGTGCGTGTGAGTTGCGGCGAACATTGTAGTTTAAATTTAGATTATCTGAAATTAAAATATACAGTAATTTTTAATTAAATATGACTTATTTTAGTGACTAGACGGGACAAAGAGTGGAAATTACGAAAAGCTTTTTTTATTATTATTTTATTTTATTTTTTTTTTTTTAATGCTGATTATTTGAAGAGGGTATTCAACTTTTACCGTAGAAAAATACTGATTTATGATGATAAAAAAAAAAAGTCCTTAATGCACTGCATAATTATATAAGAAAAAAAGCTGACAAAAGTAAAACAATTCATTATTATTAAAGTAATCGTGTCGTAGTCAACAATTTAAAAATGCAATTTTGAGAAAATTTTTATTAGTTTAAATTTTATGTTATAATTATAATATAATGCTTATTGTTTTTTTTTTTTTTACTTACATAGAATCGTCTATTCCAGATTTTGGCCACATAAAGAAGTTTTCCGTGGATAAAGCCGCTAAAATAAAACTCGATTTTCTGAAATTTATAAGTTATGATTACGTGGTAAATCCTTAAAGCGGTTCTCAAAGAAATATTTTTTAACGTTAAATAATGCGAAAAATTCTGCTCATTTACAAACATAAAAATAGTGTTCGACAGAAACCGAATTTCGTTTACCTTCCTAGTTTCGACCGAAAACGAAAGCGAAACTGTTTTAAAAATAAATTCAAAGTAATTAACATAAACATATACATATATGCATGTTATCTGAATAATGTTTTGAGTAGAAACAGCAGTACATAATTATTAATTAAAAAATAATTTGATTGAAACAAAAATAATTCAATATAAGGTGCTATAAACATAAAAAATTATTAAAAAATAATTTAATTTAAAAATAACGATTAGTAATACCTTCTAAATTTATCCCCTTGTATGTGAATACATACTATGTGCGGCTCAACAGATGGGAGTGCCGTTTGGGGGAGGCTAGGGAAGGGCAGTTATAGTAACATCGAATATTCGGCAGTACTTTCGCCGAAACTAAGACTTCGGGCTGAAAACAAAAATGAAACCGAATATTCGGCCAAACTGTACATAAAAGAAAAGACTTGTAGTAGAGGTCTGCACGGGCCGACATTTCCAGGCCCGGGCCCGGCCTGACTCGGAGAAAAAAAAATTCGGCCCGGCCCGTAAATAAAATATTGGCCCGGCCCGGACCGGACCGGTAAAAAAGTTAAAAGTTCGGCCCGAGCCCGGCCCGTAGCAAAACATTATTGGCCCGGCCCAGCCCGGTATAAAAGTTAAAATCTCGGCCCGAGCCCGCCACGGCCCGAGTGAATTTCTACAAAACATTGATTTTTACGTCGATTTGGTTAAAAATTTGTCTCGTACGAGGAGTTCAAGCCAAAAATATTTATCTTAACTTTTCTTTTCATGTTTATAATCTTCATTTTTATAGAAGTGCCGCAGGGTGCGATATTTATTTTTTTAATGAATCTCTATTTCTTGTATGTAAATGTTTCAGTTATCATTAATATTGTTAATCCATATTCCATGTATTGAAGCGTTAAATATCTGAAAAATGCTATACAGTAAAATCTAAGACTGAATTGCATAGAAAAGGAAAAAAAAAAATGCGTTCACAAGTTCCCTTCTTAGCAAGTGTAAATGTATTACATATTATTTTCTTACGTAGTAGTATATTAATTTTGCATGGATCAACACGTTTTTCAGTTTAAAACGAGATTCCGTCATAGACAGGTTCTTTTTTACACGTTTTACTATATTTTAATTTAACTGTATTTTAATAAGCGTAGAAATCTACTACTCTTTAAAAAGAATGAATTTGAATGTTTAATTGTAGGATAATGGCGATTTAAAAATGTATGCATTTTTTGACAAAAAATTTGTGCCAAGCCTAATTTTACTGACATTTGAACGGACCACGCCACGTCGAGACAATGATTTTCATACGGGCTGGGTGAAAACTAGGAATGAAAATTTTGGGCCATGAAGATTAGGAATGAAACCAGTACCCGGGTGTGTGCAGACAAAATAAGTTAGGGCCGGCCCGACCCGAAACTTCAGGGAAAAAGTAAGGCCCGGCCCTTAAAGAGTAGGCTAGACCCGGCCCGATTGCCGTGAATGAAAATAGATGCTCGGCGCGCGGCCGGGCCGGGTGTTTATTAGTATGGATTTTTGTGAAATCTTCAAAATTTGTCTAATGTATTTCTTTATTTTCTCTTTATAACTGTTGCGAAAAAATAAAAAATCCCTGCCGGCCCGGCCTACAGGCGGAGGTAGATTTCGAAGTTAGGTATACTAATTTCACAAACAAAAACTAAATCATGATTAGAGATAAACCCACTTTAACAATTTTGTCTGGCCGCTTTTGACAAGTTTTTATTTCATTTTTATATAATGGCTAGTTTTAGCAGAATCATGTTAGGGTGGTATTCAAAAAAATACTTTTCCATGCTCAACAACTCGAAATTTTCTGGCATAACTCCAGATTCATTTTTAATAAAAAAAATATGAAACTTAATGACGCGATTTTTGAAGAGATTTATAAGCGACCTGTATTTTTATTTTTCGTTCAATTAATTAAAACTTGATATATAAAAAATTACTTTCTTAGAAGGACAATATTTTTCGTTTCTAACACAATCGCTTCGGGAAATTCCGTTCAAAATGCCCACCTTGTCATCATTTTTTGAAATATATTCCGCCTCTATCAAAAAATCGATCATTACGATAGATTATATAGTTTCTGAATAAGCGAATCTACCAATTAAATTCGTTTGAGAGCAAAAATTAATTTAAAAATGAGTCAGAAAATAAGCAGTTTGGATTTGAGTGCATCCTTAATACAATGATTTTTCCAACACAATCCGCTTCGGGAAATTCGGTTCAAAATGCCCACTTTAACAGCATTTTTTTAAATATATTCTGCCTCTATCAAAAAATCAACCATTACGGTACATTACATAGTTTCTGAGTAAGAAAACGTACCAATTGGAAGCCTTTGAGAGCAAAAATGAATTGTAAAATGAGTCAGAAAATAAGCAGTTTGGATTTGAGTACACCCTTACTAAGATGATTTTTTCTTCAACCGCTATTTGCAAGACATTATTAGAATGACACTTTCATTTTCAGAACTGGTTTTGAAAGTGAAAGTAACTTTGTTAAAAATATCTGTGACCAAAATCGAAAAAGTGAAAAAGGTGCGCTGTAGAGATGGACCTCGGCTATCCAATGCAAAAAAAATTATTTAAAAATGTCGAAATGCAAACAAGATATTAGAAAAATCCCTCCCCATAGGATTAGCATTAGCTCGTGAGTGTCTTCGTGAGTGCCGGCAGGGACAGGACCCTCAAGTCATCAGTTCGGGTTTCAGTTGTTGATATAGAAGTTTTCTAGTGAATTTGGCGCCAGTTTGTCTTTGATTTTCAGTGTTTCTCTTATTTTAGCCCTCCTAATCTGTCCCATATCTCTTAATATTAGAATGCTATTGTTAAAACAAAATTGCACTGCAAATTATGTGTTTTCAAGATTTTAAGTGTCGCGCCTCAGGGAAGAGGATTTTTCAAAATTATTTTACCCCACTCATGTAACGTATTAAAATAAGGGTAATCTCATAACTTTTCTAAATCTGCCTTTCTTTTGTCAATCCACCGTTAATTTTAGACCTCTGGGCTTAAAATGTTCTAAAGGAATATACTTAGCAGCGGGTTTTTTTTCGTACTCTGGTACGGTATCTTCCACTCATGGGAAAATTATAAGACTAACATAGAATTGTGTCTAAAATCGAATAAAGAATATGGACATATGTTTCTTAATTTTAACTCCCTTCTTCGCCTCAAGAGGGCGCTTTAAAGTTTTGTTTCTTCAAACCTTTAGTATACTGTTTGTGCAAAAATTATAAAATTCCCAAAATAAAGTCTGTTCACTCTTCCCTATCTTTTCGTATCAATTTTATTTTTACTACCACCAGGGGACGCCGCCCAGTGAAACATTTTACTTTTAGCCTCAGGCTATTGGTATTTTTCATCTGTTTTTCATAATATTTTGTCTCATTATTTTTCTTCATTGTAGATACTATTCTCCAAGTTCTTGACACATTCTGACAACTCGGGCACTCATTCTGGACCAGCTGTGGCCCATCGGGCCCCTCTCCATTTGTCTGGCTCTAATCACACGCTTCACTTGTTCTTTTACCATTTTTCTTTTTCTTCAAATTTTTTCTTATTCAATGGTTTGGTTTTTTTTACCATTCTCAATTTCCCTAGTCCTCTCTTACATGAAGTTAACTTTCATCCTTGGTCTGCCCTACTGTCAATTTGGGGCCTAATGCCGCTTCGGGGGAGGGGGGGGCGTTTTTTCTACCTTTTCCAGACCCGTCATCTAATACCACGTTGGTAAGGATTGGAAGATTAAAATTATCCAAAATACCAAAAATGAAGTCCATTGAAGTTTTATTTTAGTTATAGAATTCCCTATTAGCGGATATATTTGTCTGTTTACCTTTCTATTTTTCGATAACGCTCCTTTGTCTTCGATAAACGGAGAAATTCAACATCATTAGACACACTTTAGACATTTAGGGAACTTTAACTTGTATCAAACCTTCTGCCTTTATCGAAAAGAAGAAAATGCTAATCGATTCTAGCTAATGCGCCTAAAATAAAAAATGAGCTAGTAAATGTGTCAAAAACTAGCTACTTCGGATTTCGATACAGACTTGAAGAGTCATGTTGGAATCGCTAGGCACTGGAAAACAATTTCCGTATGAGACAGGCTCCCTCTTAGCAGTTATATATGTCTGGTTATCCTTCCGTTTTTCGATAAAGCTGTCTTGTTTTTGATAAACGGAGAAATTCCACAGCATTTGATACACTTTAGACATTTAGGGAACTTTAACTTGTATCAAACCTTTTGCCTTTATCGAAAAGAAGAAAATGCTAATCGATTCTAGCTAATGCGCCTAAAATAAACAAGTTGGAAATTGCTCGTCAAACGTGGCAAATGAGGTGCGTTCGTACTGTAACTATTTTTATAAATATTTTTTGCACCGCATATTGTACTGAATGTATATTTTAGTGCACTTCATAAGTGCCTATCCATTTCATTCTGTTCAAAAGGCTACAACATCATTAATTTGCACTTGAAATAATTTTTTCGCATTGGCCGTAATATAAAGGAAAAATTTTGACGGTCCCTGTAATTAAACTGTACGTCCGATTTTCATAAAATCTGAAATGACTCGACAAAATCTTGAAGCAATTATATATTTAAAATTTCAGACCCTTCGGAAGGCTGTAACATCATTAAAATGCACTTGCAATAATTTTTCCCATTGGCCGTAATGTAACGGAAAACTTTTGACTGTCCCTGTAATTAAACTATACATCCGATTTTCATAAAATTTGAAATGACTCAACAAAATCTTGAAGCAATTATATATTTAAAATTTCAGACCCTTCGGAAGGCTGTAACATCATTAAAATGCACTTGCAATAATTTTTCCCATTGGCCGTAATGTAACGGAAAACTTTTGACTGTCCCTGTAATTAAACTATACATCCGATTTTCATAAAATTTGAAATGACTCGACAAAATCTTGAAGCAATTATATATTTAAAATTTCAGACCCTTCGGAAGGCTGTAACATCATTAAAATGCACTTGCAATAATTTTTCCCATTGGCCGTAATGCAACGGAAAACTTTTGACTGTCCCTGTAATTAAACTATACATCCGATTTTCATAAAATTTGAAATGACTCGACAAAATTATGCAACAATTATATATTTTAAATTTCAAACGATTCGGTTGGGTACTTTTTGCTCTGTTATATGCGGACAGACGGACGGACAGACAGACGGACTGAACGACAGCTATAGGTGCTACGTATTTATATAATTACGAACGCACCTAAAAATGAGCTAGTTAATGTGTCAGAAACTAGCTACTTTGGATTTCGATACAGACTTGAGGAATCATGTTGGAATCGCTAGGCACTGGAAAACAATTTCCGTGTTAGGCAAGTTCCCTCTCAGCAGTTATGTATGTTTGGTTATCCTTCCGTTTTTCGATAAAGCTGTCTTGTTTTTGATAATCGGAGAAATTCCACGGCATTTGATACACTTTAGACGTTTAGGGAACTTTAATTTGTATCAAACCTTTTGCCTTTATCGAAAAGAGGGAAATGCTAATCGATTCTAGCTAATGCGTCTAAAATAAAAAATGAGTTTTTAAATGAGTCATAAAATAGCTACTTTGGATTTCGATACAGACTTACAGAATCATGTTGGAATCGCTAGGTACTGAAAAACAGTTTCCGTGTTAGACAGGTTCCCTCTTGGCAGGTATCTTTACTATCCTTACGTTTTTCGAAAGAAACTTTTGTTTTCGATCAATGGGGAAATTTCACATTATTTGACATTTAGGGGAACTTTAAACTGTATCAAACCTTTTGGAGTTATCTAAAAAGTATAGAAAGGTTATTTGATTCATCAAATGTGCCATAGTTACGCGATTTGGACATTGCAGTTTCATAAAGAAGAGAGGGGAATTTATTCCAATGCAAAGAAAATCATTTTAAAATACTGAAATTTAAATGAGATATCTTTATAAATTTCTTCCATAAGATTAGCATTAGCGAGCAGGTCTTTTCGCTTGACTGAAGTAACCCCTTAAGCCTAAATCGGGAGCAAATAATTGCGATAGCAGAATTATCGATCAAGCCCTATCACTACTATGAAATTTTCGGCCAGAATAATAGCTAAGTTTTCCAACAATTGTTTTTAACTTCTCTCCTTATAATCGATTGTAAAACATCTCGATTGTATATTCTAGGAATTAATCGATGGTTGTATCGATTGTGATTTTTTACGATGACGATTTTTCTCGATTGTCCGAATTTTCGAGAATCGCCCATCACTATTGCTGTCTACGAACTAAAGTGAATAATAATGAAACCTGTAGTAATAATGTTAAATAATATTTTCTTTCATGCAATTTCAGACTATATATATATATATATATATATATATATTTAAACTGTTTAAATAGCGGGATTCAAACCAAATGCTTCTCTATGATAATTTTTTAATGTTGAAAAAATAAAGAAATAAAACAATTTTTTAAAATGATTCACGTAAAATAGACGTCATTATTGCCCTAAACCAAAATTAATTTTCTGAAATTTTTTACACCATAAATAGTATTTGTATCCTAGAGATTGTATTATATAAAATGTTATTCAATTGTATAAAATAATGTTTTGCACTTTTGAGTTTTGACCCAACGAAATTGTTTTTGTTTGTTTTATTTTAATATTTTATTTTCCATTTGGAGATAATTGTATGGAGATTGTTATTCGGATATTCGGAGTAAAGTATGAATTAACTCATTAGATAAGGTGAGCAGATTTCGAAAATAGAGATAGCTTTTTTAGAAAAGTGTGGTGGAAAAAAAATACCTCTAAGTTGGCAACACTGGTCTAACATCAGAAGTGCAATGTTTTGCGGGGAACTATTTTTGTGTAAATTACATTTCTATAGTATAAAATACTAATTTGGTTGTCATAATTATTTTAGGAATAATGTTTTCGCTATAACAAAATAGTCGTATATATTTTTAAAGTATTTTTTTACACATAATTTGCATAGTATGTATGTGTGTGTGTGTGTTCCATTAAAAATTGGTCGCTCCAAGAGGTGGTCTCTTAAGGGAGGTCATGTTTTAATCTAGATTTTAATTGTTGAAAAAAGGTAACAATGTTACTAAAATTTATTTTTCACATTAGGAAAAAAATATGCAATTAACTTATGTTTTGATACTTAAACTTTTATAAGTTAATTACTGGAGAGTGTAAAAAATGAATACGTTGACGTTTGCTTTGATTTTACGGTTTTATCTTTTATAACTTTTATTTCGAAATCCTTTCGAAGTTCAGTAAATAAATGCTTTTTTTTTTTTTTTTTTTTTTTTTTTGGATGCCAACAAAGAATGACGATTTCATTCATTTATCTATTTCCTTGAGAGTTTCCTGACAGAATTTGGCAGGGAAGTGTATTGACCGTCATCCTTAATTTGTCACCAGAGTTAAATTCATTGTCTAAAAAGGCACACAGGAGTTTAAATACTTAAAAGTTACCGGAATAAAAAAAATCTAAACTTAGTTTAGAAGTTTGACGACTAATGCGCTCTCCGGAATTATTTTTCTAATAAAACCTTCTTCAGGCGACCAGGAAAAAACGGAATTTGTTTCGTTTTCTTCAAAGAAATGGGTCGCTCATGGAGGGAGTTCAACTGGGATAGTCTCTGACAGGGAGGTAAAATTAGTATTGAGCCTATGGGAATAAATTTTGTTCTATGCAAAAATGATCGTTCGGGGAGGTGGTCGCACAGGGAGGTTTCACTGTAAGTGTATATAAGAGGTGTCCCACCGAAATAAAGCCACCGTAATTGTGTGCTGTAATTGGACACGAAAAAAACCAATAAGAACGAAACAAATACATAAAGAAAAAATATATATACAAATACATATTTACAAGGAGTAACTCACTCCCTGCCTTACTTGGGCAGGAAAAAAATGTATTTGTAAAAAAAAAGAGGGGGGGGGGAGTGTCCCGCCGAAATAAAGCCACTACAGTTAATAGACAATATATCCGCCATGGTTATATATGACGTGGAATATACGATGTGGCATACCATTTACCAATCCTTGGAAGAAAATAGCATCAATATTCTCCCACGCTTCAATGATGACGACCTTCAATTTTGTCACAGACTGAAACTGTCTGTTATTGGCATATACAGCCCTACTGAGGATACCTCATACATTTTCTTGGGGATTGAGATCAGGAAAAATGTACAGGTGATTCCATGACATGTACCCGATTATCCAAAACCCATTCCCAGGAGGATTTTTGAACGTGAATGGAGGTCTTGTCCGCCTGGAAGATCCAACTTAGTCTACAAAGTCTCTTTGCAAATGACAGTAAATGGTTTTCTAGCATTTCTTGGTAATCGGTAGGCTTCATGCGGCCTGAGAGAAAAGCCAGGTTATGTTTATCTCCATAACCGATGCCTCCCCACACCGTTAATGAGCCTCCACTTTGCTGTCTTTTGGAAAAAATTTCTCTTCTTTCCTCATGTCATACCAATAGAAAGCAAGGTCGTCTGGCCCATCCAAATTAATGTTTTTCTCATCTGAGACTATAACACGATGCCACTGGTCCTTCCAGGTTCGATGATATTTGGCCTAATCGACTTTCCATTGCATGTGGATAACTTTCAACATGGGCAGCTGTTTCCTTTTCTTGTGTTGCAAAATGCCTATACGTTTTTCAATTCGTTTCAAGGTTGATTCTGTCACAGGGATGTTATCTTCGTTTGTCAACTGTTTTAGGGAAATACCACCTCGTGAAGACGACGCAAAACTTCTCTTTTCTGCCTGGAAGTCATTTTTCTGCATGTACACCACTTTTTTTTTTATACCCGTACGTATTTCCCTGATTTACAAAATTGTTTGTTACGGTTTTAGATCGTTTGATTTGCTTAGATATTAGTCTATGTGAAAGACCTTTTTCCTTAAAAGTTGTTATTTGTCCTTTTTCGAACTTTGATAGGTGGGTTTTCATTCCCATTCCAATACTGAAGGAGAAATAGAAAATTCAGCCTTCTAAAGTCTGCAGAAATTCCGACTGGCTCAGAATAAGTATTTGACAACTTCCTGACATCATAAAAATGTTGACCTGCAGCAGCTCGAATGTCGGTAGTTACCAATACGTACTAATATTGACTGTGGCTTTATTTCGGCGGGACACTTTTCCCCCTCTTTTTTTACACATTCATCTTTTTCTCCTGCCCAGGTGGGGCAGGGAATGAGTTACTATGTATTATGTATTTGTATATGGACTTTCTTAATATATTTGTCTTGTTCTTATTTGTTTGTTTCGTGTCCAGTTACGGCACAGAATTAGGGTGGCTTTATTTCGTTGGGACACACCTTATATATATATGCATTTGGGCCTTTTTGTAAGGCAATCGGCGCCCTTTTTATCCATTTTGCCACCGCCCTAACAGTTATGCCAGTACGACCCTGCCTCCATTATGAAAGATTAATGGTTTTAAATGGAAACTTCTTCAAATTCTCCAGCTATCGCCAAGTTGGCTAACATTTGACGCTACTGTGGTAAACCTGCATTAATATTTTTCAACAATTACTCATTTCAATGAAGCGGTCCTACCGGAATAGTGAGGGACACACAGAGACTTGGATTTTATATAAATAGATATATTTTTTTTTAATGTAAGATTTTCCTTTTCTGCCGAAATATAAATTAAAACAAGCATTTCTACGTCTTCCATTTTAATATCATTTTCCATATATTAGATCGATTAATATTATGACCAATTTTCTCCTTTTGGTACAGTTTTGTAGTTCATAAAGTATAATTCTAGTTTATAAAATTGTTATTTACTGGCCTCAACTTAAAGTTTTCAGAATTTTCCTCGCGTGAAACTGATAATTTCACCTGCCTTTTTGTTTTAAGAAATCTGAAAGCATGTGAGCTATAGCTCTTTTGCCTAAAATATAATTTATCTAATAAATCAGTCGCTCTAAAAAATGCATGAAGTTGACTAAGAAGATTGAAATTGTGGCTAGTTAATTGTAATCAGATTGTTTGTTGTGTATTTTTTATTAATATATATTTCATATGTTTAGCTCTTTATTTATTAATAGATAAAATGCAATTTTCGTTCAAATTATATTACCACATATGTTTTTTTTTTATTATTATTTTTGGGATTATAAAGATCTCATTAATTGAAATTCCCAATAACCATCTTTAATATAGGTGTCTAAATCATATTATGTTACTCACGAAAAATGTACAAGCAATGATTACCGTAATTTCTAATGAATTTGTATTTCGTCTGCATGTTCATAATTTGTTGCCAAAATTTCTAAGTATGAATATGTTCAGCCAGCAAATATTTAGGTTTAAATTCAATAAGAAAAGATTCAACTTCTGCTCTGACTTTAATTATATTACAGAGGAGACGGAGTGTTTCTCTGTTATTATTTGCATACAATATATAGACTTTGTATCGCTCTGGTAACGTGCTTGTAAACAAAATCAATTTGTGAGGGTTCTATTCTACACAGCGACGTATGAATTAATGTTTTAATTAAATTTATTTTATACTTTTTACAAGATACATATTTTATGCACAGTTAAAGACTGCTGCAGCTTTGATTATTTCATATAAATAAAAACATACATTTATTTTACTTAAATAGGTGTCACAAATAAAAATAAAAATCAAAATCATTTGATTTTTATTTGTGACACCTATTTAAGTAAAATAAATGTATGTTTTTATTTATATCATAAGAAAGGCTGAAGTAAAATTTGTTTGAGTTTTTACGAAAACTTACAACGGTTTTTGACATCTGATTATTTCGAAATTTCGATTAAGAAAAGTTTCTCGAAATTATTAATTATGTTTATTAAATTATTGTTTTACATTATAAATCATATTTCAGCTGGCAAAAACCAAGACTAATTTACAACTAAAAATGAATAAAGTTTTTTACTCTTGCAAGGAAAAATGATGCAGCGATTGAATTTTATAGATGAAATGTGTACAGACGATATTCAATAATACTTCAACTGGAAAAAATACATTCATAATCTTTACTACTTTAATGTTTTATAGTTTTTTAAGTGATAAGCTATTAAATTTAATTAGCTAAGATTTCATGAAACATTCCATAATGTGTAAATTAAATAAAATAAGATCCATAATAATTTTTAGCGGTAAGCTATTTGATTTAATTACCTAAAATTTCAAGGAAAATCCCATTAAGTGTAAATTAAGCGAAATAAGATCCACCATTCCATTACTGTACCTAAATTATAAAAGTATAAACAGTTCAACAATAATAATAAATTTCCAAACATAAATTATTTTGGATTTCAGTCAGCAATTGTACATTTTTAAGTAAAAAAAAAAAAAAAAAAAAAAAAAATCATGATTAATTGCGAAACGTAATTCCTTTTTACTAAAATATCGATAAGATTTAAGCCGTAGCATTGTTTAATGTAGCATAAAATATGTAACCAGTAAAAATATTTAATAAATTAAAAAAGCGGAATTTGTGCATTGCTTCGTAGGACAAAATCCTCAGCGGCTGACATCGCTGGTGAACGCGTTACCACAGGGCACCAAATACTTCTATCGATAATGGAAACTTGGTTATTACTTCAGGTCATGTGTTTCAAAAAATAGAAATAAATGGCTATTTATTGATTATTCGTTTCTGAAATCATTTTTAAGATTTTTTCCTATGGATAAAAAAAGTGTTTCTTAAAATATTAATTAAATATTTTCCTGTTTATGAACATACGTGATTTTTTTCAGCTCAGTTAAGATATAAGCGACTAATTACTAATCTAAACTAAACTTTGCGATGCAATGATCCGTAAATACTATTTCTACCAGTGTCATTTGACATCGGTAGAAATAGCGAGTTTTTATTTATGTTTACTTTGCTTGTAGTTTTTGAATGTAATAAGCATAAATCATGTCTTGAATGCGTTAGAAATGATTTGTAATTGTTTCAATCTAACAGTTACAAATGCGAAACCATAAATAGAATTCTTTTAAAAGGTGTTATTTGACATCTGTAGAAAGTGTTAAGGCTAGTGTTAGCCCTCATGGCAAGCACTTCACAACTATGCTTTGATGACTACGGCCCTGTAGTTCTATATAGCATATATCCCTGTCAGATGTAATTCAGAACCTCCAGTTTCAGTTTCAAGCAAATTTGGTACTCAATTTACGAAATATAACGGGGGGTGGGGGAGAGGCAAAACCTCTGCAAATCCGGGCGCACATACTACCGGCATGCTGAGCTTCAAGCAACAAAATAATGTTAAAATTAAAAAAAAATTTTTTGAAGTTTTAATAGTAATAGAAAATTTAAAACATTTCATTTTTAAAATAATAAATTTTACTGTCATAAATTCATCCTAAAAATATTTGTCTTCTATGTCAGTACCATAGGTTATTATTGTCTGAGATTAAACTTATATTTTTCTTCTTATAGAACTGATCAAAATATACAGTCCTGGCCAGAAGTTTAGGACCACAGTGTAGAAACTAGAGTTTTTTAAATTGAAACCACTGATAACGTCATAAATCAAATCGATTTTCGTCAGATGGCATCATTCCGTCTGACAGTGGAGTTACTGTAGTCGCTATGTAGTTTGAGTAATAAATGTCGCAGACGCAATTTATTGTCTGGATCTTAAATTTCAGTGGTGGTCCTAAACTTATGGCCACGACTGTATATATATATACATAAGTTTACAATCTTGCTTATTGTGGATCCAGTCGTTGAGGGCTTGTCGCCAATATGTTTTTAACGGTTTGACAAATGAGTGATCAAGTGTCTGTAAGTACTGCGGGATGTGATTTGGACGACAGAAAAGAATGAATTATTTTTTGCTTTCATTTTAGCTTACTTCTGAAACACATTTAATGCTCCCCCATGTTTAAGGAGAAGATGCCACACACACTTATTTCCGTATTGCTGCAAGATTATGACCGCTTCTGCTTGCAGTGGACAAATATTTGAGAAAGATTAGAATACATCCTTGGGATAAATATTGGAGCAATCATTGGAATACACCCTGGATCGGACGCGCAGCCAGATAACTGTTTTCAAGTCAAAATCCAATCAAAAATATTTCAGAAGATTATGCATAGCTCCTTTTTGTGGACAAGTGGCGAAATACAAAATCATGACATAGTGCGCGCTCTGGCCAATACGAGAATAGGGAATACGCGTACTGTCTACATCACGACCAATGGGGATGATAAAGCAAAGCGTCCTGACAATCTAAAATAGACTCATTTTATAGTAAAGGGTAACCCAAAGCACGAAAAGATAATCTCGAAATAAAAAAGAAATGGCTCTTAAAAAGCATTCCATTTCACAGAAATGATCAGAAATCATGATATAATTTAAGAATAACTAAAATCTTTATGCTAAAGTAAATCGGACAAGATAATAATTAATTTAAGAGGAATTTAATAGAATTAACTATATATTTTATTAAAGAATAAGGAATAGTGAAATATGGAGGTAAATTAGGATAAAACAGGGAAATATCGTAATGGAAGATCTAGTAATGTAACACACACACACACACACACACCAACACACATATGTATGTGTGTGTATGTGTGTGCGTGTGTGTGTATCTCCAGGAAAGAAAAACTTTGATTGCTCATTTCGACAAAAAGAACCTCAAGAAATCATCCTTTTTCTCTCAAAAATATCTTGCTAGTAGAACTGAAATATAATGACTAGCGAAACTTTTTATTAATGGATTTATCCTCAAGACGTTTTTTCAAGAAAACTAGACTTAGTAAAATAATATTTACTGATGACATTTTTATGACCCACATAGATATGAAATATATCTCTCAAGGCATATTTAACTGTTTTTTCTGTTTTCATTAATTTACTTTTATATTTATAATAAGAACAAAATAAGGAAGTCATTACATGTAAGATTTATGTTTCCTACATCAAAGTCAGTTAAACGGTATTGTTCCTTGCGTTCCATTTAAGTGTCCCTTTCTGTATTTAATTTTTAGCTCTTTATCTATTCTATTAAAATCCGTGCGCTAATTAAAGTAGAAGAATAAAGGGCTGCGGACGAAAAGAGTCCGCTGACCGCGGTGGTTAAAATAGTCATTAAATTGGTATTTGATTTACTGAAACTATCATTATTCGCTTCATCGATTTCTTTCCAAAAAGAATTAAACAAAATATGTCAAAAAGGAAAATATTAATGGAAAATTTTGTGGAAGTTACTGCATTTTGCGTAATCGTAGTAAAATATTTAAGTTTTCTAAATAAAAATGGACATTCCATTTTTAGTATGAAGACATTTTCACCAGCATAACTTATAAATGCAGTCAGAAGTGATCTGCTGAACGGTGTAAGACCGCGACATTCATACAGAAAAAAAAAACTATTAAATTTGCAAAATTAATGTATTAATACCAAAATATTTTTTCTGTTACTCATTTTTATTTTAAATACGGCAAAAGTAAGACTAAGTCAAATCCTTATACTGGAAATAAAAATAATTTATGTTTCTAGTAAGGTAAAGAAAACAAAGATAAAAAAAAAGGGGGGGGGGGGGGTCTCGTTAACCAGAACTTAGTTTTCGACGGCAAAAAAAATTCTGTATGTATTTTGCTCATTATCTACCTTAAAAATGTATTTTGGTGCATTGAAACATTAATATCGTTTTAAATATGACGTGATATTTACCAGCAAATGGTTTTTGCATTAATAATTTTATTATTTTTAGTTTATTATATTTTTTTTTTCAATTTTCACACGCAAATATATGTCTCAAAAGCGACGGCAAATTTTTCTGTATGTATTGTTGCACATTATCTACCTTAAAAATCTATTTTGGTGCACTGAAACATTAATATCGTTTTAAATATGACGTGATATTCACCACACTGTAAACAGAAATGTCTGAAATTCAGACATTTAAGTGTCTGAAAAGCAGTGTTCGATTTTAAGACGTTTTAAAATGTCTTAAAATTTTCAGACACTTCTTACGTCTGAATTTCAGACATTTCAAATGTCTTAATTGCGACCATCTTTTTTTTTATCCCTTGCTAATATGAAGCCATCTTTGACCACTTTTCTTTCAAAGCCATATACTCAGCCATGTTTGACCACATTGAATAATTTTTTTCAAATGGGAATAATTTGTTACCAGAAAACAGAGCTAATAAGCATAAAGCAGAGCGTGGGAAAACTGGGATTTTTCTCTGCCCCCTGATTTTAGGGTACCCCAAATTGGGTATGAAATTTTCATAAAGCTGATATTTTAAATCAGTTTTGACCTTATGATGATTGTAACCAGTATTTTTAGTTTTAGAATAGGATAATATATGTTTATATATATTCACCAAAATATGTATTTGTGTGATATATATATATATATATATATATATGTCCTACGGCATCAAAAACATTTATTACTTTTAGTGAGGATTTCAAATTAATTCTAGTCTAAAGACCTAGTATTCATTTGACCCCTCCCTCCACAATTCATATACTCTCAGAAAAAAATAATTTATGCCTCTTCGATGCTGTCAAATACATATTTGGATAAATATATCCTTTTCCTTAACTTATCATGTTCTCAAAATACAAAATGTTTATTAAAATAAGTATAAGATCAAAACAATTTTAAAATATCAGCTTTATGGAAAATTCACATCAAATTTAGGGACTCGTAAAGCTAAAGACCCATAGAAACAGCCCAATTTGCCCATGCTGCAATCAGCTCTGCTTTATGATAACAAATTATTCCCATTTATAAAAAATGATTCACTCCTTCAGAAAGGATCCCATACCTGCTTTGTTGTGCAATTTTTTCCATTTAAATAAAATATTTCCAGTGAATTGGATTCAGCATATTTTGCATTTTTATTTCTGTGTTAAATAAAATATAACACTAGATTCCCCAAAATTTGCAGTATATGAGATCCCAACATTAAGAAAAAATTGAGTATGAAACTCTTACTGTTTTTTATCTCCCTTCGTTTTTATTGCTAAAAAAATACTGAAATATTTGACAACCGCACATCGGCGGCTAAGACGAACAGTATACAGGATTCTGGATGGACAGCATGTCTATTTGTCACTTTTTAAACGATAATGAATGTAGTAAATATCACTGGAAACAGAAATCCTTCATTATGAATATCCTTCATTTCTGCTCCCCACACGTTGTTTGTGATCACACATGGAGTGGCAGTCGCAAAAGCCATTTCTTATCCACATGATTGGTATCATTAGTTCTTTAAAAATAATTATCTGCGGCTCTCATCACAGATGGCTTCACTGCTTAATCCTTAAAACAGTTATCAGCATAATATAACAGTTTCTTGAAACAGTTTGCAACCCCCCTCCCCCCCCCCCCCCCAAAAAAAAAGAAAAAAAAGAAAGAAAAATGCCCGAGCTTCTTGTATCCAATGCTTAATTGAAAATCCAATTTAATTTAAAATTTTATAATTGAAATGATATAAAATTCTCATTCAACGTGTGAAATATACATTAAATTATAGCAGAGAACTCCAATGCAAAGCAAATTAATAAAATAAAATAAAACAATACATTCATAACAGAATAACCGCTCATTAAATGTAAACAAACACTTCAATTTCAGCAAAAATCTCAGAATCATAAAATGTATCATTTTATTTAAATGCTCTAAAATGCATACAGTCAACGCTTATTAATCTATAACACATATTCGAATGCAAACAATGAAATTTATATTTGAGGTTTCAGAGTTAACCAGTCGTAGAGTTTTTTTCGTTTTTCATTCTTTATAGAAAGTTAGTTTTTTTATTTATCAACCTTTTAGCTTTAATTCAATCGAATTTTCAGTTTAATAGTTGTTTCTCTGTGAAACATTAAATTAAATACTGATAATTATATATATATTTAATGAAACAATTATTTCTGAACTGGAAAAAACATTTTTACAAAACTTGTAAGATAAAATTTCAAATTATAAATCTAAAATATTAAAAAAAAAAAAACCAGCAATTAAATCAGTGTTTCAGAAAATGAAAAATATTAATTCATGAATGTCTATTTGGATTTGTATATTTACATATGTAGGCTTTTTTATTGCTATGCATAATTTAATTATACTTACTTACATCACTTCATTTTATGAAATTGATCACCTTTTCCAATATTGAAGAGATATTTTATTGCAAATCATGTATTAAATTATTATATTTCCATTTTAATGCTCATTTCATGTTGCTTTCATGGAAAACTGTTATAGAAAAACACTTCTGCTTAATTTGTTATGAAGAACCGTAAAAAAAACATCAAAATTAATATTGATATACAATAAATATCTTATATCATTCAGTTTTCTTAGTAAAAAGTATTAGTTTCTTTCCTTGAAGTGTGCTTGGAATTAGTTTTACATTTAAATAGAATAGATAAATAACAATAATAAAAAATAAAATAAAATAAAAGCTCTTTTCTTTCTCGAAATATTTTACATTTTCGTTCAAATATTAACATCTATAAAAATCAGTTGGTGTTATGCGGACTCTTTATTAAAGGAAAAAGAAAGAATAGAAAACAGTAAAATAAAAAATTGAAAAATGTCAAAATATATTACATTTTCTTCAGCAACCTATATTTTACATGTTGTATAAGCATACTTAAACAGACAAGATTAGAAAAAAGAAAGAGTAAGGAAGGAAAAAAAGTTACAGAACGAGTTAAATCTCACATTTTATTTCAAAAAGGAAAATTCCTTAAAAAAAATATTTGGCTGTCATGAGTCATTGGTCTAACCTATACACATCTCCACCCTCCACACACACATTTTTTTTTTCCGTTCCATACTGTATTAATGTTCTACTTATGATGTTACTCAATATTATTTATTTACTCTTTAAAGATCATATTTATTGAAGTACATCGATTTTGGTTCTTGCTGTATTTTCAAAATGGCTTTGTGACTTCAAATTTAAATATGTTATTGATACGGAACACATAAAATACATCTAAATGTAGTTTTTGTATTCTAAACAAGTTTTCACAAGTTTTTCATTATTAAAAAGAAAAAAATGTCATACAGTTTAATGTTAATTTCGAAATTTTTAAAAGAATGGTTTAATTTCCATAGGAAAAATAAATAAAAAATATTTATAAAATATTCAAAATTTCACAATGACATCGTTCTGATGCGTTTATGATTAGTTTAATACACACACACACATATACATGTATATATAACAAGATAAATATTGAAAAAAAATTTAAAAAATGAATATTAAAATTAGTTTTCAAATTCTAAAGTTTTGGAAACATATTACAGATTATTGAGCAATAAATCGAGTAAATTATGATGTATTTATTTACTTTTTTAGAGGAAATCAAATTATCACTGTAAAAATATTTTCAAAATACAATTAACTATTAAAATAATGGAAGTTTTTAATACTGATTTGATTTTATATATCACAAAGTCACACCATTTTTTTTTCTTTTAACTGTCATTTAAATAGTTTAGAAAACATAAATAAGATATGTAATACAAATAAATTTACTCTCAAACCAAATAATATCATGTGGAACTTATAAAATGTATTCAAGTTGACATTTGTATAAAAGAAAGTTTTTTCCCAAACACAGCTCCCCCGCCCCCCCCCCACACACAAACACACACAAAAAAAAAGTACAAATCTAATTATAAAATATAAAAAATAAATCACAACGGGTGTTTTATCATTTTATAATTTTCAGTATTAAATATAGAGTGAATTGCATATTTTTCATAACGAACAAAAAATTAAATTTAAAAGTCAGTCGAGATTAAAATATAGTTTTAACCGTGAAAGAAAATGTTATAAAAATTCAACATATTGATGAAAACTTTAAATTCATACACATCAAAGTTTCAAAAGTAAAAAAAAAAAAAATATATTCTAAACACAGTTTTTCTTCTACAACAAAATTCGAAAATTTTATGTTTTTTTTTTGTTGTTTTTTTTTTTTTTTCAGTTTGTTAATCTTGATAATGATATAAATTTAGTTGAAGATCATAAAAATATACACATAATGGAACAATGAAAAATATTTATTAGATCTAAAAAAGGTACAAATAAGATAAATGCATATTATTCTAATACAAATCATTTATGTTATAAATAAATAACACTACGTAAGTGAAAGTTCCATTTCTAAACTAAAGTTTTATGCTTGTAAATATACATACAACAGATTCCTTACGTTTCATATTATCTGTTAAGTGTAATCCATACATAAACGTAAATGTATAAATATAAATTCAAAATAAATGCGACGTTTTGTTGACCTGATATTATAATATCTTTAGACTTTTAAGAGAAAGCAGAAAATTAAATATATTCAAAAACATTTGATAATTGCCATGTTTTGTTTTCATATCACTTATTTATTACAGAAGTAAATAGAACGTGAACTAAGAAGCAGATATATGAACGAATAATATCCATCCAACCATCCGTAATGTAAGATACTTCCAAATTTTACACTTCCACATATGGAATGACGCAGCCACTATAATAACATAATTACAGAAATTTTCAGAAATAAAATAGACTCGATCTCGTCAAAGAAGTTAACGTTAACTGTTGAAGGAACGTTTAAATTTGAATGCGTCAACGGTCTCAGAAGTTGACTGACAAAGAAAACAGTTGAAGTCAGCGTTTCCAATGCAAATCTCCAATGGTTTTGCGGTTTACTGTACAGTGAGCTGATTAAAACTTTTTTATCAGCGGAAAATAGAACGCTGTATAAGAAGAAATCAGAAAAATTTTCTTTATTTGGTCTTTTTCATAATGCTTAGATTTATATATAATATTAATACAATTATTAATTTTCATACTTTAAGACAGAAGGAAAATATATTATAAACATTAAAAAATGTCGTAACACTTCCAAATAATTCAGAGAGTTTTCATGAAGCACATTCTTCTGTATATTAAAAAAATAATAATAAAATTTATTCTTCCAAATGATTACACAATTAAACATTAAGAGAAAAAGGAAATAAGAATTTTTCGTCAGAGAAGCCTCCCCCCCCCCCCCCACCGCTCTTCTTTTTTCCTGAACCACTTGTAGGAATCAATTTTTAATTCTGTTTTCCTTTTTACATTCATATATTTAAAATTTATCTTAAATTGTGAGGTAAGGGGTGTTCAGAAGAGCAAAATACAATATGAGAAAAAAAAATGTTAGGAATATGTTCTTGAATATTTAATACTTCTTACTTGCTACGTTTTTATATTTCTTTTATACAAAAACTTTCTTGCACGAGGCGTTCTGACAAAAAAATGTTAGTTTAGCTTATTTCATGTTTATAAATTTTACTTTTAGTTAGGCAAACTAGGCAGTGGACTCCAGGCACATCTGTTCAATCTTCCTCCTCCCTACATTTTTTCTGCGAACACTTAGGGAGCGGCCCTTCCTTGAACCTTCCTACGTACACCTATGAGTGGAAGTAGTTTTTGAAGAATTTTATATTTTGTGGAAAGCTTATTTAACTACTTATTGCCACAAAAATAACTTAATTCCAAAAGTTAGTAAACGGACATTTACAATTTCGGCAGACGTCCTAATGCTCCAATCACATTGCTTATTTTATAAAATAATACCAAATTGGTGGATGGCACAGTATTTTCAACATCTTTCATAAATTCGAAAACATTTTCTGATGCTGCTGCAATATATATTGCGATACAATTGTATCTACAGTTATCATACATATGGTATAATTGTATTACATATTGAGACACATAAGTGTCTGGAATTCTAAATGTCTTAATTTCAGACACATGATCATCATTAAGACATTTTTCTTAGTTCATTTATACCATGATCACAGTAAGACACTTAAGTGTCGTAAATTCAGACACCTATGATGTCTGAAATTTCATATTCAGACACTTAAGTGCCTGAATTACTTTTTCAGTCACATATGTGTCTGAATTTAAGCCTCCTCTATTTGCAGTGCAGGAAATGGTTTTCGCACTAATAATTTTATTACTTTTACTTTAATATAACAGGGTTGCCACGCTGCAGGGAATTTCCAGATCAGGCAATTCTTCGGTACCGGTATTTTCTTACAGAACATTTCTCTTTAAATAAGGCTAAAATTTGTGCGTTTAACCTAGATTTATTTTTCTATAAACAAATACTGATATTTTACGTGGAAAATTCCCTGAAGCGTGGCAACCCTGTATAAGTTTTATTTTCAATTTTAACATGCAAAAATATATCGCAAAATAAAATACATAGTTTGCAAATATTATTATTTGGACTTTTAAAATATGGCCGCTGTAAATACTAAACGGTTCCTAATTTGAAGAATTAAACATGAACCCGGTTGTTTCCACAATCGGTGAAAGAAAACTATGAACCACATTACTTCATTTTGGTCTACATTAAAGCTTTTTGTCAAAATAATGAGAAATTTATGTTTTGTGACAATAATTACTATTATTTAGCGGTATTTCAAAGTTAAACATAATTTTCTACGCGTGTGCAGTGATATGTTCCAAACTGAGTGCGGGCCTTTAAAAGTCTGTACAATATATCCGGGATATTCTTTAAACTAACAAGGGCAGTTTGCGAGGTAAAAAATAGTTCAATAAATAGTACAACTATAATTTTCTCCTTACCGACATTACCTCATTAAAAGAAATGCTAACAAAAAGAAATACTCATATATTTTCACAAACATGAAATTATACAGATTTATATAAATGAAAAAATAATATGTAAAGTTTGACAACTAAGTATTTGTAATTAAATTTTATTAAAGGCAAGTTATGACATAGGAACGTTACACTGACAGAAAAACATGTCAATATACACTAAATTATTCCTCATTTTTTACAAATAATTTCCGTACTCCTAGAAAACATGTTTTTTTTTCGTGAATTATCCTCAAATGTCTAAAAAAGAGGGAGAAATTCCGTTCATTCCAAGCACACATGCGTATTGGGTCTATTAATAATAAATTCGAATTTATTTCAAAAATTAAAAACCTAAAATTCTAAAAATTAAGATTTCTAATTTAATTACAAATGACAAAAAAGCTTTCGAATTTCCAAATAAATAACAATTACTTTTCTCATTTATTCAAAAACACTCACATTTTTTTTTTTTTTTTTTTTTTTAGTTAAATAAAGTTAAGTAAAGTCGAATTTATGAAGTTGTTTATAAATAAACATTCGCATTTAAAATACATTTTAAGTGAACACATTTAAAAGATATTTTAATTACGAAAATTAAAGGGAAAAAAATCGATATTACTTTTTAAAAAGTCTTATCGAATAAATACACTCATTGCCATAAAAATTTGCGCACCAAGAAAAAGATGTCCAAATGAAACGAAATTTTACACGCGTAAGTACTACCGTCATATAAGTAAGTGAGTAGAAAACCAAAGAAAACGGATCATTTATTGCAGAAAAAAGTACAAATGAACGGGAATTTCAGTACTCTGTTGGACCCCCTCTAGAGCGAATGCACGATGCGATACGAGCGAGCATTGAGGCATACAAGTTCCGCATGATGACCTGAGACATCTCGTTCCACAGTTGCTGTAAACGCGCCTCGAGTTCAACCAAATTCGTAGGGTAGCCAACTTGCCGTCCCAAATGATCCCAGTTATGCTCGATTGGTGACAAATCTGGGGATCGAGCAGGCCAGGGAAGGGTGGTAATGTGGCGGAGGCAGGCTTGTGACATCCTTGCTGTGTGTGGCCGAGCATTGTCTTGCTGAAAAATGGCTCCTGGGAGGCCTGCCACGAGTGGCAACACATGTGGCTGAAGAATGTCCTGGACGTACCGCTGGTCTGTCATTGTGCCACGGATTAATATTAGGGATGACCGTGTATCGTAAGCAATGGCACCCCATACCATCACACCAGCTGTGAGAGCGATGTGTCGCTGTAAAGCGAAGGCAGGATTGAGACATTCACCACGGGGCCTCCACACACGAAAACGATTGTCATCGTTGCTCAAATTGAATCTAGAGTCGTCGCTGAAGACGACCTGGTTCCATTCCGTTGCAGTCCAATCCTGTCGTAAGCGACACCATCCAAACGGAGGCGTCGGTGGGTGGGTGTCATTGGCAGCACAGGTAATGGGCACCGTGATACCAGATGTCCTTCGGCCAGGCGCCTTGCGATGGTTCGGAAAGACACAGGGATCCGTAGTGAAGATTCTGCCTGTGTCTGGATAGCGGCCACTGAAGAAATTGGCTCTACGCGTGCGTTTCGTATGATATGAGGGTCTTCTCGACGACTGGTCTGTCGAGTGCGTTCCGAGCCTGGTCGCCGTGTAAATGACGTCTCTTCAGTCAACTGGTCCCAACACCTCCTCTCAGTAAAATCAGAAAGGCCTACTTGACGAGCTACTCGCCGAGCTGACCACCCAGCTTCCATCATCCCGATGATTCTTCCCCTCTAAAACTCTGACAGCTGCTCATATTGTCTTCGATGGCTGCGTAACGGCATGTCTACCTCAACGTTTCCTTTGCAAAAGAAAAGGTACACTCAGACACGTTCTGCTTACCAGTTTTATACTCCTAGGAGGACAAAGTTCAACGCCCTCTAGTGGCATTACGCAGTGAGCAATCACCCTGCATTTCTAATCATTTGCATATCTGCCTAATATGTACCTTCATGCCAAGTTTCATTACGATCCCACAATTATTTCTTGGTGCGCAAATTTTTATGGCAATGAGTGTATATAATATTCGTATTTTATTTCTAGCAATCTAACTAAAACTATTTAAAATTCACATTTTTATACTAAAGGATAAAAACCACAGTCACAATCTCATTAAAGACAAAACCTTCCCAAAATGAACTTCAAAATTAAAAGCTTTAAAGAAATTGATCAAGTCATACCCATCTGAGGCATTCTAAGCGTTTTGCTGCTGTGCAACTATAGTTCAGTGTTATCGCGTTCGTCTCGTAACGATGAGATAACTGGTTCGAATACAACGTCGTCCGCTTTTGCTTTTCCCCAAATTCCTTCAACTGACGGATATTTTACCACCTGTAACGGAGAGGAAATAAACGGATATTCGTAAATTCACGGACATATGCCGGCAGCACTGCTGCCAGTAGAATTTCCGTGAATTGAAGAAAGTTTTTTTGAGAGTGTAGGTGCTGAGTATTGTTTGGATGATAATCGGTTTTTTACGACAAATATTTTCTGCTTCTGAGAATAAGCGCTCACTGCTTTGGAGGTCTATTTTTTTGTGTTTTCAGCATTTGTAAAGTAGAAATGATTTTATCGAATCTTTTTCACTATTTTGATTATAATTGAAACACCTACTGCATTAAAATAATACTGATTATAAAACGCATTGTGCCACTTTCTTGAAGCTTTTACTGTCCCCTGTGTTCCACAAAACCAGATACTTGTAATGATGAGCTTCTCTACTTAAGAGGGCTCAGGGCTTGTTAGAAACCGAAAAACGTGTAAACAAAAAAACAATTAATCTTTTTTAGCAAAGACAGCATCAATGCTAATTTAAATTTCCTTTACCTAATTAATTATATGTGTAATCTACTCGTAAATATTTACTAGGTCAGAGGTTCATCATTGAAGTTAGTTATGTTTCAGTCTATTTAAAATTTATATAAAAGACTGAAAGTTGCCTGTGACGTCGTTTACGTAACATAACAAAAAAGATGAATGCGTTAACTAAGCAACGCATTTCCCTCCCAATAGTTAAAACAATATATAAAATTAGTCAATACCTTATCACATTTTATAGGAAACAATACGGTATTTGTTATTTATAGGTGTCTTGACATAACTCAGTAAGAAATAAAAGGCAATTTTGTGCCAAACAATATAAACAATTTCAAAAACTAAACTGCAACTAATGGAAACATCGATGCAAGTAAAAACGTGGAAATCTACGAATCTCTCTTGTAAAACAGAAAAACAACATTGGGAGAATTCGACTACAACAACGTATTTTAAGTGGTATTTGGTGTGAAATTTTTTAAATGCATTATATAAGAAATTGCAAAAATTTATTATAAAAAAAATTAAAGGCTTTAGTGTTTCAGAAAACTGCAATTAAAATCGGGCTGCCAAACCACGACATACAAACATGCCTCGAATATACTTCGAGCTCCCGAGTCTTAATTTCAATAATGGCAGTGGGAAAATCGTTGTTTTAAAAAATACAGCAATTTTTATTCATATTTTATAAAATAAACAGCTTTAAGAATTAACACTCGTAAAAAATAAGTTTTTGTTTCTGGTAATCGAGTTAATTTTATAGTTTATATGAATGAAAACAACTATTTTCCATTAATCATGACTTTAGAAAAAGTTCCTTTTTATCAATAAATTTACCTCCAAGTTTATTTCAAGCTTAGGAAACAGTGTTTTTTATAACTGTTCACTGTAAACTGAAATGTCTGAAATTCAGACATTTAAGTGTCTGAAACGCAGTGTTCAATTTTCAGACGTTTTAAAATGTCTTAAAATTTTCAGACACTTAAGTGTCTGAAACAAGAGTGTTCAATTTTAAGACGTTTTAAAATGTCTTAAATTTTTCAGACACTTCTTACGTCTGAATTTCAGACATTTCATATGTCTTAATTGCGGCCATCTTTGAACCCTCCCCCTTTTTTTTTGGCCAATATGAAGCCATATTTGACCACTTTTCTTTCTAAGCCATATACGCAACCATGTTTGACCACATTGAATCATTTTTTATAAATGGGAATACTTTGTTACCATAAAGCAGAGCTGATTGCAGCGTGGGAAAAATGGGGTGCTTCTCTACCCCCTGATTTTAAGGTACCCCAAATTGGATATGAAATTTTCATAAAGCTGATATTTTAAATCAGTTTTGACCTTATGAGGATTGTAATCAGTATTTTGTAGTTTTAGAATAGGATAATTATATGTATATATATATATAAATATGCATTTATGTGATATATATTCCCTACGGCATCAAAAATGTTTATTACTTTTAGTGAACTTCGGATTAATTCTAGTCCGAAGACCTAGTATTCATTCGCCCTCTTCCCCCACTGCCTTCGTATACTGTTACAAAAAAAAAAAAAAAAAAAAAAAAAAAAATGAAGCCTATTCGATGCCGTCAAATACATATTTGGATAAATATATCATTTTCTTTAACCTAATCATGTTCTAAAAGTACAAAATATTTATTAAAATAAGCATAAGATCAAAACAAACTTAAAATATCAGCTTTATGGAAATTTTATACAGAATTTAGGGGCCCGTAAAGCTAAAGGCCCATAGAAACAGCCCTGTTTGCCCATGCTGTAATCAGCTCCGCTTTATGGTAACAAATTATTCCCATTTATAAAAAAGAATTCACTCCTTCAGAAAGAATTCCATCCCTGCTTTGTAGTTCAATTTTTTCCTATTTAAATTACATATTCCCAGTGCAATTCCCAGTTTAAGCATTTTTTGCATTTTTATTTCCGTGTTAAATAAAATCTAATACTAAATCCCCCAAAATTTGCAGTATATGAGAACCCAATATTTAAAAAAATTGAGTATGAAACTCTTCATTTAAAGAGTAAATTCGATTTTTTTTTTTTTTTTTTTTTTTTTTTTTTTTTTTTTTTTTTTTAAGAGGGGTTTATTTACCATAAGAAAAGTTGAGAATTTAATTATAAAATATTCAGAATTTCACGATAGCTTCATTTTAATGCTTCTATGATTTATTTTCATGTTCACACAACCACATATATAATAACATACAGGAAAAGTCACTTCTAGTTTCAAAACCTATTTTGCCTAAATATACATTTTTTTTTGCCTTGTTTGTATAAATGAACTTTGAGGAAAGCCGCAATTTTTTGTGCGAAATGTAGTTATGCATGGAAATATACAAAACTCTAGCTGTTTTCTAATTTCCATTTTAAACTTGTAATAACCTTTTAACTTAAAGCTGTTCTCAACTGCTCTGCTCAACAAGCACAAAACGTTTTGACACATTTACAAATTCATTTTTTAACGGAAAGGTATAAAATTGGAAAGCCTGAGCATGGAATCGAACTGTGTTTTCCATTTTTTGATCCATAAATTACCTATTGAGTTATAAGCGATTTTGATCACATGACAAACACGTTTTTCGCCCTTTCTTGAGTGGTTATTCTTCTTTCACGCAGAAATTCGATTCAAAACGCCCACTTGGACACTATTTTCTGAAAGACCTGTTGCGTTTGAAAAAAAAAAAAAAAAAAAAACGGAGAAAACAGTTCGATAACATAGTTTCTGAACAACAACACCAGCCAGTTTCATTCATTTCCCAACAAAAATAAATTAAAACTTGCGTCATAAAGTTGCCCTTTTGGATTTGAGAACAGCCTTAAAATAAAATAAGCTTAGTTTTCAATTTCTCATGTTTTGCAAATCCAAAATTTAAAATTTTGAACAAAAAAATCAAAGTAAATAATGATTTTTTTTTTTTTTTTTTTTTTTTTTTTTTTTTTTTTTTTTTTGAGGAAATGGAATTATAGCTGTAAATAATTTATATTCTATACAATGTGCTATTAAAAAAGGAAAATTTCGAAAACTGATTTTACATATAATAATCACAAAATTGCAGTAATATTTTCCTTTCAACTGTATAGTTTAGAGAATATACGGGTGTGCCATATAATTAAAAATTGCTTTGAAATCAAATAATATCATGCAGAATATATATCTATATATATATTTAAGGTGACACAAAAAAGTTTTGACAAATCGGATTTCAAAACACAAATCAATTTTGCCAAAAACAGATTTTTGGCTAAAAAGGTTTTCCTCGAAAATTATACATCTCTAATTATATAAAAAATAAATCACGATAGATGTTTGTTAATTTTCCAATTTTTATCAAATATTAAACTTCGAGTGAATTGCACATCTTTCATAGCGAACAAACAATTAATTTAAAAGTAAGTTTAAAATAAAATGTGGTTATAACTGCGATAGAAAACGTTACAAGGAATTCAACATGTTCATCAAAACGCTAAATTAACCTTTTAAAAAACAACCCTTTTTTTTTTTTTTTACTTCTTTTAAATCCAAACAAAGTATTTCTTCTACAACAAAAGTTTCGACAATTTTACGTTTTTGCTTTATTTTTATAGACATTCTAAGTTAACCAATTTTTTACATAATATTACTGATGTTTTTACATAATCAAATTAGCCTACACTCACACAAAAAATATGATATATAATTCTGGAGCTGCAGTTCTAGAATTACAAGTATGTAAAAATATATATTTCTAGAATTAGCTGTTTTCTTTTTCGCAAACAAATTCAAACATAAGTTATATTTCATGCAACATTTTATGTGGTACTATAAACAAAATATCAAAAACACTTACTGATATCGATATGACTTGATTTAAAATAACTGTCATAGTGAAAGAGAGACAAAAACTTGCTTCTTTTTGGAAGAAAACCCCTTCCTATATCCTGCTAGCCCTGTTAAAATAATGGAAATTTTCCATTCTGAAAACAGAGCCCGCGGGACTAGTTTGTAGGTCTGGGGTTAGTTTTCTTGTTTAACGAGATGAGTAACTATATTCTTGACGAAAAGCAATGAAAAGTAATACTGTCTCCGTTGGGAACTATTTGTAGAGTTATCCGGATGTAATTTCAGTCGTTATATCCATATATGAAGCACATAAGATCCCTCCAGCCATCCAGAATGCAAGAAACTTCTAAATATAACGCTTCCACTAATAACGCAGCCGCAGTAATAACATAATGACAACATTTTTCACAGTAAAAAATCCGGACCGGTCAAAGACGCGAACTGTTGAAGAACGTTTAAATTTGAATACGACAACGGACTCCGGACTCACAACACAGATTCGCTTCTCAAAGTAAAAAAAAGCTGCGAGTCAGCATTTCCATTGGAAACAGATGGCTTTATTCATTACGTCAGTCTACGGGTTACAGTATGATAAGTTGTTAAAACTTTTTTTTTTTATCAGCGGGAAAAGTGGAACGTTGTATAAGAAGAAATCAGAAGCATTTTATTTTCTTTATTTGGCGTTTTTCGCAATGTTTACACTTATAAATTATATGAATATAATTATTACAGATTTTATTCTTTCAGTAAGAGGGTAAAAAACATATTATAAATAAAAAAATCGTCGTAACGCTAGTTAAAAAAATAACATTTATTCTTCGAAATGATTACATAATTGAACACTAAGAGAAAAAAGAACTCAGAAATTTTCGTAAGAGTAGCACCGCCCCCCCCCCCTCTCTTCCTAAACCACTAATAGAAATCAATTTTTAAATATTTCCTTTTGACGTTCGTATATTTAAAATTTATCTTAGATGAGGGGTGTTCAGAAGGGCACCCCTTACCTTCCACTAGAGGGAAAGAAATGTTCTGCATTTTGAAAAATATTGTTAGAAATTTATTTTTATACATCTATTTAATATTTAATACTTCTTACTTGTTAATTTTTTTATATTCCTTTTATATAAAAATTATCTTGTACAAGGTGTTCTCACAAAAGATTCTTGGTTTAGCTTATTTCATATTTATATTTTGCGTTTTAGTTAGGCGAACTAGGTAGGGGACTCCAGACACATCTGTCCATCCTCTCCTCTTTCTACATTTTTTTCTAAGAACAATTATATCTCTTTGTATTTAGGGAACGGCCTATGAGTGAGCCATGAGCATACCTATGAGTGGAAGTAGTTTTTGAGAAATTTATATTTTGGGAAAAGTTTCTTTAGCTTGTACTTTTACACTAAAAATAATTTAGTTCGAAAGTTAGTAAACGGGCATTTACAATTTTGGCAGACGTCCCCATGGTCAAATTAAGTTGCTTATTTTATACACTAATACCAAATTTAGTGGATGGCAAAGCATTCCATCCATTCGAAAACGTTTTCTGACGGTGCTGTCAGATATATTGCGATACAATTACATATGAGGACACCAGAAGCGGAAGGCTATAAGTGACAAAATTGAAAAAACTGAGATCAGTATAGAGGCTATCTGGAAATAAGGCTATTTCTTTTATGATTGCTCTCAGAAGAAAAATATAGGGAGGGGAAACGTTGGACAGATGTGCCTGAAGTCCCCTGCCTTGTTTGCTAAACTAAAACGCAAAATATAAGAGATTTCCTAATTATGTGTTGCATTCTGGAGGTCAACTACTTAAGCTCTATAAACTACTTAACCTCTTTAATCTGTACTTAAAATTTAAAAAATATATTGTACTTCACTTTCCTTCCACAGTTATTGAAATAAGAATTGAAAGACCGCTATGAAATTAGCAACAGCTTCATATTTTAAGTCAGTCACTTACTATTGATGTTAATCGTTAAATTCAATTTATTCCAAATCTAAATTTTTTCACTTATATTCTTTAGCCGCAGGGTCCTCATATACAATCGTCGTTTCATCATACATATGATACAATTGTATTACATTCAGACATATAAGTGTCTGAATTTCTACATGTCTTAATTTCAGACACATGATCATTATTCAGACATTTTTCTCAGTTCATTTATACCATGATCACAGTAAGACACTTAAGGGTCTTAAATTCAGACACTTATGATGTCTGAAATTTCATATTCAGACACTTAAGTGTCTGAATTTCTTTTTCAGTCACATATGTGTCTGAATTTAAGACGCCTCTATTTGCAGTGTTCAACGATATTTTTTTCTGGCATATACATTTACTAAATAGATATCAAAATAGATAACATTTCATGATTTCGTTCAATTATGTACTTCCTTATATCTTTTAAAATTACTTTCTTTAAATATTTTTTACCCTGACACATATATATTGTAAATTTAAAAAAAAAAAAAAAAAAACCTACCGACTCGGCTCACCGGCGCAGGTAGATTTTGAAGTTAAGTACTAATTTCAACAACAAAACCTAAAACATGGTTAGAGATAAACCCATTTTAACAATTTTATCTAGCCGTTTTTAACAAGTTTTCAATTTTATTTTTGTATAAGAGCTGGTTTTATCATAATCATGTTAAGGCGGTATTAAAAAATATAATTTTCAATGCTCAAAAACTCTAAAATTTTCAGATGCATTTTCAGAATCACTTTTAAAAGGAAAAAAAACAAGAAACTTGCTGGCGTGATTTTTGAAGAAATATACAAGAAAACTGTTTTTTTTTCCGTTCAATTATTTATAACTTGATTTATATACAATTATTTTCTCAGTAGGACCATATATTTTTCGTTTCCAACACAATCGCTTCGGGAAATTCGTTTCAAAATGCCCACTTTGAAATCCTTTTTGAAATATATTCTGCCTCTATCAAACAATCGACCATTACGGTACATTATATAGTTTCTGAATAAGGAAAAAAAATGGATGCGCTTGAGAGCAAAAAGGCATTTTGGATTTGAGTACACCCTTAATACGATGATTTTGTTTCTTCAACCGCTATGTCATTTTAATTATTTTTTTGCTGTAAGAATTGGTCCTATCAAAAAATTGTCAATATAGAAATCGCAGCTAATGTTAAGAAGATGTAAAATAGATTCATGCGGATTTTATATTTTGTGAAATGATGAAGTTATGGAATTTTTTCTTCATCAACTCCCCCTTTCTGTTTTGTTTTTTATTTATTTATTTATTTATTTTTGCGGTACGAATTGGTCCTATCATAAAACTGTCAATATAAAAGTTGTAGATAATATTAAGAAGATTTATAATAAATTTAACTGGATTTTATATATTGACGAAGTTATGGATTTTTTTCTTTCCAAACCCTATTTTGTTTCGCCATTTGAGCCCATTTTTTATTTTATAAGAAATCTGTCATACATAAATTTTTGGCCCCTTTTCTAGAAGTAATAATAACTTTAAAGTGATTCGATATGTATTATAATTAAGAAGTTATCGGTTTTTTTCGCTTTTCACAAAACTCCTCCATATTTCCACCCTCTTCGTCCGATTTAGCCCATTAACAAACTTGACTGAGATTTTATGCGCCTTGATTTTTTGTATCAGTTTGGAAGAGGTTTGTGCAGATGTATGGAAGTTATTGTGTCCATAAAATAGTGATATATATATATATTCACCCTATATTTTGAATTTACAAAGTACAGACTAACTTTATATAATATACAAAAGTTAACATAAATAGTGAATGGGAATTTTATTGCTTTTGAAACTTCTTTTGCGACATGTTATGAACTTTTAATGTACATACATAAAAAATTTCAAGAAATCTCGCAGAATAATAGATAAGTAAACGGAATATTTAATTCTTTATAAGGATATTTTTTATAAAATGACTTGCTATACTTTTATGCTTTCTTTATGTTTATTGTACAAATTCAGATTTTAAAATTTTAAATCTTTACTCAAATCATTCATTCGCGTTTTCCTGAATAGAAAATTTTAATGCAATATTATTTTATTCAGAAGTAATTTAAGAAGCTATCGCCTTTTATTATTGCGTTTTTGTGGCTCCACAGAAAGCTACAGAAAACTAATTTGATAAATAGAATGCTGAAAGGACGTTATATAATGAATACTGATTTCGATATTTTTCAAACTTTTTTTTTTAATATATTGTGAATCTAAAAAAAAGTGGACTAATTTAATTTAATATCAAGAAATATATAAAATATTAAAATTAAAGAAAAATAGTGTATGTGCATTTTTTTTACTATAGATAGATATAGATAGATAGATAAAATTTTTTACTGAGTCTGATTTTGGTTTCTATGGGTTATGATCGGTGTAGGTCTGCGAAACGTTTTCAGAAATTCCAACATAAGGGAGATTACAATAGGTAGTATTTCATACGAAATTTACCTAACAAGCAGTTTTGTAGGTCCTATATTAATGTTTCTTTAGAAGTTGTTAGAAAAATTCGAACTAGTTTAATAGGAATTCAGCTAAAACCAGAACGCGGTGAGAAATAGCAATTTTCAACTTGAAGAACTGTCCATTATTTAAACTATATTAAGATTTTTACGGCTTTTTCGAGCTGAAAAAGGAGTTTCACACCTTTAAATGCATCTTATTGCACATATAAAAAGAAACGATATGTTAAATCAAAAGCTCGAACATTCCAGTGACTATTGCAATGTTAGCCGAGATCTTCTTTAAACTATATTAGTTTTAACATTGAGATAATTTGAGCATTTAATAATTTTAATAAGTATATTTATGTATGTGTGTCTGAGAATTTTATAATATTCAAGGGTATTACACTCATGGTACAAATTTTAAGGGTAGGTAGAGCACACAGTAACAATCATTTATTGTATAGGAATGTATGGGACCAAGTGACGCATTAAGGTAAAAACACCAGGGGGCAATTAGGCCCCTTTTTTAATTTTCAAAATTTCTCATTCATACCAGAAAATTTTTTTGCTATCCTTTTCTTGACATTTCATAATTACTTAACAATAAAATTCTTCTTTGAAAATTTTTAGTATGAAATCGAATTTTTTGAATTAAATAAAAAGAACAAAACTGGCAAACTTATCAAACGAAATACATGACTAAAAAAGATTAAATGAGTATTTAAAATATAGTTTACAAATAAATAATAATGCATACAATAATTAAGTGTTGAAAATTGCTCCCACCAACTGTGATACATGCTTCGTAGCGTCGGTGGAACGATTGGCGTACACTTCTAAAGATGTCAGGCCTTTCCCGCACACTTGCAGCAGCTTCGGATATGCGAGACACTAGATTTTCATATGAGTCAACTGGAATCTCATAAACAAGACTCTTCAGATGTCCCCATAAAAAGAGATCAATGCTCGATAAATCCGGAGATCGCGGTAACCAAGGAACTGCTCCACCACGCCCAATCCATCGCGTTCCAAATGTAGCATTCAGGTAACTGTGCACATTAGTGGTGAAGTGCGCAGGCGCTCCATCATGTTGAAACCACATCCGGTTACGAATGCAAAAAAAAATAAGATAACAGCGACCATCCAGCCTCGTTGGTACTAGGTATGGGACAATCAAATAATTATTAACTATTCCAGCCCAGAAATTAACAGAAAATCGTTGTTGATAAGCATGTGGCCGCGTTGCATGTGGATTATTGGTTGTCCAGAGATGGAAATTATGCGCATTAAATACACCCTCACGTGTAAATACTGCCTCATCTGTAAATAGAATATGAGCAGTAAAGTCTGGCTGCAGTAAAGTAATACATTCTGCTGCAAAACTCACTGGCAAAAGTTCAACCGCAGAAGATAGTCCTCCGGATTCAAAGTTTGTACACATTGAAAACGGAAGGGATGAAATCGATTTTCATTTAACACTCTCCAAACGGCTGGATGACTCACACCTAAATTCTGTACAACAGCTCTTGTACTTGATTCGGGCCTTTCACTCACAAAATTCAAAATAATTTCTTCCGGGCTTGCACTTCGTACAGCTCTTTCTCGCCCAATTTCCTGTCTGGTGATGTAGAAAGAACCTGTTTCAGAAAGCTGACGGTGTAAACGCTGAAACATTCTATGATCAGGCATTCTTCTGTGAGTAAAATGATCCTGATACATTCGTAGGGCAGCTCTGGCGTTGCCATTTCCACGACCATACATGAAATGCATGTCGGATTTTTCGGCATATGTAAAGTCGTCCATGACGAACGATAGCACAATTAAAAATGGCGATTTCTTCTACTTGAATGCATGGTATTGAACGGCGGCTTACTGCCCTCTACCGCCAGTGGAATCAACCAAAAACTCCATTTCTATTTCAAAAAATTCTATTTCTATTTCTATTTTCAATTTAAAAAATATCGATTTCATACCAAAAATTTTCAAAGAATAATTTTATTATTAAGTAATTATGAAATGTGAAGAAAAGGATAGCATAAAAATTTTCTGGTATGAATGAGAAATTTTGAAAATTAAAAAAGGGGCCTAATTGCCTCCCTTGTGTTTTTACCTTAATATGTCACTTGGCCCCATACATTCCTGTACAATAAATGAATGTTACTGTGCGCTTTACCTACCCTTAAAGTTTGTACCATGAGTTTATAAACACCCTGTATATATACAGGGTGATTCTAAATTGTTTTTACAAAATAAGAAGGGTGGTAGTACCCAACCAGATGAGCAATAATTACCATAGAACATCGGGTCGAAAACTACTTATTGAGTCACAAATACAGGGTATTTCAGCCTAACTGAAGTCGGCTTGTCGGCACTAATTTTGCAAAAAATAAAAATATTGTTGAAAGATTGCAAAGATATGTACCTTGTTTTGTATGAAATGCGATGACATCACAAAAAGTTCTGGAAAAACAGTGTGCTTACGCAATCAATGATTCCGTATGGAAAAGTTTAAATGTGGAGCGTGAAATGCGCACTGTTAGCGTGTATAATGGAAACTTCTACCACTTTATTTTGGTATTATCATATTTACAACAAAGGTAAGCATGTCTATTAATAGTTTCATCATAATATATTTCAGTTTTCTGATAATTATTACCGTGAACCACAGTTGGTTTATTTTAGGACATACTGTACTTTTTATTAAATGGGTGGTTTGCGACCCTACGTTCCATGGTAATTATTGCTCGTCTGGATGGGTACTATCATCTCTCTTATTTTGTAAAACAATTTACAATCAACCTGTATATATATATAATAAATTTGACATCACAAATATATGAAGAAATTGATAAAGTTCTAAAGATGATTTAGAAATGAACATAGGAAACCAGTATGTAAAATAAGAAACTATGAATGGTTCACAGAATCATCAGAGGAGCTTGTGAGTTCATTCATAGAAGATGCGTTATTTCATCCAATTTTGTCGGAATTAAGCCTAAAATGACAAAATTTAGCTCCTTATAACGCAACCATTACAGAAAATGGATAATAAAAAGCTAAGAGATCCAAAGAAAGATACACTTCATACAGGATATTAAAAATTATTAGAGCACAATACCTAAATGACATACTAAGAGTCAAAACTACAGCATATCAGCATGGAAAACAAAGTTAAGACTATTTTAATATTTGAGCATCTGAGTGAAACCCATAACTATGCTGCCATCTGGTGTGAGAAAGGAAAATGCAAATTGGAACTGGATTAATAAAAATAATGTTTAGTGTTGCCATTTTAAGCCAAAAAAAAATAAAAGGATTGAAAATGATTGAAGAAATCAAGAAAAGACTTAGATTAACTTTTAGTTAAACTAGAATGAAAAAATAGGAATAAACTCAATATATATATATATATATATATATATATATATTCCTCAAAAATCTTGAGTATATGTATCAGCATCATATTCAGTTAATTGGTTTCCAGAAAATGGTGAGCTTTTATTTTCTTCTAGATTACTAAATATCTAAATCAGTAAATAAATATTCCTTTCTTTTTCTCCTTCCAGAATTGATAATAAAAAGCAAAACTTTGCTCACTTAAATTTTATAAATGATTTCTAGTAAATGCACATCATATATAATAAAAAAAAAATCGAAGTAAACAAAACTCTCTCAACTCATTTGGACGAAAAGTAATTGAAGAAGTCTTCCTATTAGACTGGAAAATATTTCACTAGTAGAAATGAAATACAATGACTTTCTTGTTAGGAAAAATTTATTTTTATCAATGGGTATACCTTCAAGGCATTTTTTCAAGCTTTCTAAAATAGCAATCATTGATGATTTATTTGTGCTTCTTTTTTATGGTCTATAGAGATGAGAAACATATCTTCCAAGGAATATTATTTAACGATTTATTTCATTTATTTACTTTCTATTTATAATGATCTTATTTTATCCAAATGTAAAAAAATTATTTTGTTTTAATGATCACATTTATGTGAATGTGATCAGTTTTATTATTCATGTTTAAAATGTATCTATATCTTACCCATAGGGATTTGAAATTTTAAAATTAAAACACATCTGTAAATAAAATGAACTATTATAACACATTCTTGTGCTTAAAAGCTTAAAAAACAAAATTATCCGCAATCTTGAGAAAATGTCCCCGGGTGGAATTTTTTTTTCTTATACTATCTAAGATTTCCTATTTATTTTTTAATATAACGGCAAAGGAAAACGAAGGAAAAGGAAATAGTAAAGCTAAACAATTTTAGACATGGTTAGTGAATCCATTTAATAGAATAAGAACCATCAATCCAGCCACTTATCTAAAATTCTGTACTAATTTAATGCTAGAATATCTGTACTTATCTGCATATTGCATATTTCAATGGTCTTACATTTATTTTCACACACATATTTTGATTTGGAATCCAATATGCTTTTCTTAAATTAACCATTTTCTTTAAATTTCAATTAAAACTCACTTTTAATTAATTGTTTATTTTATCTTAACATTTTTTCAGTTCTCATCCTAATTTTCCTTCATTAAAAAAAAAAAAAAAAAAAAAAAAAAAAAAAAAAAAAAAAAAAATGTATGTGTTTAGCGCTAACGACTTTCACACTGATGAAATTTGTAAGAATGATTAGTTATTTTCACTGGATAACAAACCAAAAACAAAACAAAAGAAGGAAAAATGTGAGTAAGGGAATGTAAGTGAATGTAAGGGAGATGTGTAAAAATGTAAAAGCCATATCATAGCATAAATATTTAATAGTTTAATCTTTGCAGTTTTTTTTTTTTTTTTTTTTTTTTTTTTTTTTTTTTTTTTTTGCATCTGCAATATCTATATTAAAATTGCTATTAAAATTCTTTAAATTTCACATTTTTTAAGCAGAACATTTGTTATGTAAATAGAATTAGCAAAAAATGCATACTTTCAGATAATATTGCAATTGACCAAAAAACTTCAATTTTATACTGATTTTGCTTACAAGATAACTATGGTTTCAGTAATAATAGTAATAGTTACAAAATAGCTATTACTATGAAATATTAGTATTTCTTGAATATTAAAATAATAGAAAATGATTTCTAAACCAATAGAGATGCCAATTTACTATATGTATGTAACAAAATAAATACTGGTAATCACCGAGTTTTTATTATATAAAAAAGAAAGAATGAAGTCAGCAGCATTATTCCTACCGGATTTTAATGTAAAAAAAAAAAAAAAAAAAAAAAAAAAAAAACGAAGAAAACAAGCAGTGGTAGGCTTTTATCATATAAAAAGGAAGAAGAGAGCATAAATACATTTGTCTTACCGGATAGTAATGTAACATTTCAAACATCATGCTGTGTATTTAATGTAGTATTGTTATACAACTGAGCTTTGATTGATGTCTTCTTGCCATACTTTAAGGTAGCATGATTGATCTTGCCACAGAAATAATGTAGTAAAACCATTCGTATGATTGTTTTTATTAGTTGTATATTAAATATGTGCACGTCGTGGAGTGGCAGTGAAAAGACACGAATGAAATCTTGGGGCGATTGTCCAGGATAAAAAAAAAACGAATAAAATTAATGATTTTATTAAAGAAATCATCATCAAAGCAGTTAAACACATTCTTTATAAGGCATTGCCGTCTCGAAGGTAAATGATTTGACATGAGATCACTGTATGATCTTAAAATAAAATTAGAATAAAATATTAGAGTGAATGATGTCTTGGAACGACCAGCCAGGGAACTGTTGACAATAGGAATGATCGAACAAATTCTGCCGAAAACTCTCGTGCATCTGCTTTTTGCTACAGCGCTGAGAAACACAAAATCATGACGTAGCTCGCACTCTGACCAATGCGAGAATGAAAGATACGCGTAAAGCATACGTCGCGACCAATGGTAGTGATAAAGCAAAAAGTCCTGGCAAATTGAAGCAGACGCACTTTACAGTAAAAATTACCCCAGCGCAGCCAAAATAATCTCAAAATAAAAAAAAGAAATGGCTCGCGAATGAAGAATTAATAATATAACATGTATATATGTATATATATATATATATATATATATATATATATATATATTATTATTTTACAAATCTACGGAACTCGCAGTACGTAATCCCTAATTTCAATAAATGTATTTTCTCAAAAAAATAATAATATGAAGTTTATTAGTATGTAATTTTCTCTGTTAATTCACACTCGTAATACAGCATATCAATTTACCATGTTTTACAAACTATATACAACGAGGCAAAATAAACAAATATATAAAACAGATTATTAAATACATTTGGATAAAATAAAATAATGACAGGTGAGAAAAAGTTTTAATAACATAACAGTATTTACAAAGTAAGTAAGTAATAATAATAAGTATACAAAAACTTAAAAAATACGACGAAATTTATTTTCAAATAACAAAGAATATAAAGAAGTACTAAAGAATAAAAGTTCAAAGCTATATATTTTTCTTTAAATGGACTATTTTAAAATGTAACATAACAAAGTGCTAGAAATTGATAAAGATAGAAAAACTTTTACCATGTGCCTTTATACGTTGAGTCGTTTCCGAAATTGACACTTTGATCTTCGATAGAAAGTTACTTGATCATTTAAATGAGCAGGCTTATGATGTTTCTTACGAAGAAGTCTGCGCAAGATATTGTTTACAGTAGACTGCTATTGGAACTAAGCCAAGCACGTGAAAATAATCGGAAGGATTTACTTAAATTCCTTGCAATAGACTTTTTCATTTATTTTTATTTATCTAGACATTTTTATTCTACGGATGTATTTAATAAGTTATTACAAAACTTCTACTAGACATTTTTATTTTTTATTTTCCAACACTTCTGTAATGGGAAGTAAATGTAATTTATTTGTTTATATATATATATTTCTTTTTCTCTACAGAAAACAACTACTTTGCTTATATATTTGAAATCTGTACCCCTGATAAAGTAATTCAATATGTAAGCTTTTCAATTACTTTTATCGATACCCATATTTTTCTTTCTTTCTTCCATATTAATACTCGTAAGGTAGTACAAGGGACTATACTTTATACATATAAGCTGGTATATATATTTTTTCATTTGTGTTATTCAATTTCTGCTGTTTTTTACTATTTTTTTGTTTCCATGTTAAGTGTGTTGTGGGGAACTGTATTTGTTATTGTCAATTCATTCATAATATCACAGTTTTTGTTGGTGGTCGGTAATGTTTATTTATTGGTTATATATATATATATATAAATTATTTTTTTTTATACTTACAGCTTTAATTCATAATATTTGATGGTGGTAGGTTATGTTTAATTAATTGTTATATATATATATATATATATATATATATGTGTGTGTGTGTGTGTGTGTGTGTGTGTATTAAATACTTTACCTTTTTGCATTGATTTTAAAACAACACAATGTAAAGGGGAAAGAATAATATAAATAATAAAAAATAATAAAAAAATAAGGGTTCAACGCTATATATTTTTCTAATAACGTACAATTTTAAAATGTAACATAACAAAGTGCTAGAAAATGGTAACGATAAAAAAAAACTTTCACCATGTACATTTATACGTTGAGTCATTTTAGATATAGACATTTTAATCTTTAATACAAAGTTTCATGATCATTTGATATGAACAGGCTTATGATATTTCATACGAAGTGGTCTGCTTAAGATGTTGTTTACAGTAGATTGCTATTGGAACTAAACCAAGCATGTGAAAATACTGGATAGGATTTACTTAAATTCCTTACAATAGACTTTTTCATTTATCCAAACTTTTTTATTCTACAGTCGTTTTTAATAAGTAAATAAAAACTACTACTGATCATTTTTCTTTTTACATTTTCCAACACTTCTGTAATAGCAAATAAATTCAATTTAGTTTTATTTATATATATTTTGTTACGTTCCTTTTAAATTTTGCCATGCGTTAAATACTTTAGATTTAAGCACTAATTTTGTGAACTAACCAATGTAAAAGAAACTTTTTTTTTAAATTAAAGTATCACGCTACTTACTTTTTACGGTTTTTGATAGTTAAAATATTTTAATGGAAGTTTGCCAATGTCTGATGAATAGCTGTTTTGACAAAATATCTTATTTAATATATGTTTAAGGAATTAAACGAAATGTAAAGACCTGTAATAGTTCAAAGAAATTGCTGCAAAAAAGAACGTTGATTGATTTATTTATTTTAGCTTTTCATTTGCTTGGTGTAGGTGTAAGCGAAATATGCTCTATATATTAACAAGCAGGATTTATAATAGTAAGTAAACAAAAAAAAAAATACAAGGATATTTATTTTGAAATAAATAAGCATATAAAGAAGTAAGAAAGAGTAAAAGTTTAACGCTATATAGTTTTCTATTAATGGGCAATTTTAAAATGTAACATAAAAAAGTTCTAGAAAATGATAGCGATAGAAAACCCTTTACCATGTACATTTATACTCTGAGTCATTTTCCAAACAGACACTTTGATCTCCAATACAAAGTTTCTTGATCATTTAATATGAACAGGCTTATGATGTTTCATACGAAGAGGTCTGCGTAAGATATTGTTTTCAGTAGACTGCTATTGGAACTAAGCCAAGCACGTGAAAATAATGGGAAGGATTTACTTAAATTCTTTGTAATAGACTTTTTCATTTATTTTTATTTACCCAGATATTTTTATTCCACGGATGTTTTTAATAAGTAAATGCAGAACTACTACTGATAATTTTTTTTCATTATCATCATTTATTACACTTAAAATAGAAAGTAAATGTAATTTTATTTATTTATTTCTATGTATATATATATATATATATATATATATACATTGTACGTTCCTTTTAATTCTTGTCATGCATTAAATACTTTACCTTTAAGCATTGATTTTAAACAACACATTGTAAAGGGGGGGGGGGATTAAGTTCTAAAGGGTAGAAGTTCAACTCTTTATATTTTTCTATTAATGGTCTATTTTAAAATGTAACATAACAAAGTTCTCGAAAATGATAGCGATAGACAAACCTTTTATCATGTACATTAATACTTTGAGTCATTTCCGAAACAGACAATTTGATCTCCGATACAAAGTTTCTTGATCATTTAATATTGGCTTATGATATGAAGTTTCATACGAAGAGGCCTGCGTAAGATATTGTTTATAGTAGACTGCTGTTGGAACTAAGCCAAGCACGTGAAAATAATGGGAAGGATTTACTTAAATTCCTCGCAATAGACTTTTTCATTTATTTTTATTTACCTAGACATTTTTGTTCTACACATGTATTTAATAAGTTAATACAGAACTACTACTTAACATGTTTCTTTTTTATTTTCCAACACTTCTGTAATAGCAAGTTAATGTAATTTTATTTTATTTATTTCTATATATATATTGTATGTTCCTTTTAATTATTGTCATGTATGAAATACTTTACCTTTTAGCATTGATTTTAAAACAACACAATGTAAAGGGGAAAAAATTAAGTTCTAAATGGTAGAAGTTCAACTCTTTATATTTTTCTATTAATGGTCTATTTTAAAATGTAACATAACAAAGTGCTAGAAAAAGATAGCGACAGAAAACCTTTTTCATGTACAGTCGTGGAAAAAAAAAAGTAAACACCCCCTACTAACCCATCAACAAATTATCATAGAAGAACGTTACTGGTACCGAACGATTGAAAATAATGTTTACTTTTAAATGATGTATATAAAATTGGCTTAGAGGGCCATCTACATATTAAAACGAACCCAAACTTCATTTTTTTTCAATTGCAATACCCAATTTTAACACGATATTTCAAATTTTCGGTTCAAACTATGCTTAGACATCAAATTTCAAGCCATTTGAATGATAAGTTTTTGAATAATAAATATTCAAAATTTAGAACTTCAAATGTTAAATTGCATTTTCACATTTTTGTTAATATTTTCTGAAATTATACTCCTAATGTGCTAATTTTTTGTACAGCAATAATACTAAAATACCCAAACATAAATACGTTGAATTTGCAATTTTTATAATTTTATGATATAAATTATTTATGATAATTATATTTATGATATATTATAAATTATTTATGAAATTAATACTGGAAAAAGTTATGAATTGCAACCTGCAATTTTTTTGATGGATTTAGATTTATTAAATCCTGCTTTATGGTAATCCAAAATTTCACATTTTTCTTTCAAGTAGTTTTCAAATAATGCTTAAAAACCGACAAAATGATGGTTTAAGGGGCCGCCTATGATAGAAGTGACTAGATATATTGAAATTTCTTATGCTATCCTGTAATCTAACAGTTTTCAACGACAGCTTCAGAGGCGCTTTAAATGCCTTGATCAAGACGGTGGCTCTCTCGGTCAACAATCAAGTATCGAACTTCAAATTGGATACAGCCCCTAAAATGCGCTCGTTTTAAAATAATAGATTTATCGGAAACTTATCGTACGAATTGCATAAAATTTTTTTTAGACTAATTGAAGAGTGTAGAGTACATTTATGCTGTCAGAATTGTGCACTGTTATTGAAAAAAACAAAGTTATGGTCCGTTTTAATATGTAGATCACCCCCAAATCAAATTTTATATACATCATTTAAATGTAGAATTTATTACCAATCGTGTGGTACCAGTAACTTTCTTCTACGATAATTTTTTGAAGAGTTAGTAGGGGTTGTTTCCTTTTTTTTCCACGACTATACATTTATACATTGAGTCATTTTCGAAACAGACACTTTGATATCCAATATAAAGTTACTTGATCATTTAATATGAGCAAGCTTATGATGTTTCATACGAAGAGGTCTGCGTAAGATATTGTTTACAGTAGACCGCTATTGGAACTAAGCTAATCACGTGAAAATAATGGGGGGGGGATTTATTTAAATTCCTTGCAATAGACTTTTTCATTTATTTTTATTTACCCAGATATTTTTATACCACGAATGTATTTAATAAGTAAATACAGAACTACTACTGATAATTTTTCTTTTTAATATTCTAAACATGCTTAAAATAGCAAGTAAATTAGTCCAGTAGAAATAGCTCAAAAAATATATAACTCAATATGTAGTTCATAAATATATAGCTCAATAGCCTTTTCTTGCAAAAATTCGGGTATTTCTGATTTTAGGGTATTATGTATAGATTGACCGACCATCTAATGAAAAAACCATGTTTTCGACCTTTTAGACCTTGTGCGTTTTTTGCTATATCAAAAAAAAAAAAAAAAAATCGGCACTTTGTTTGATTTTTCTGTAATAACTCGGTTCCAGTGCATTTTACAGAAAAAATTACAGTTACAATTTTGTAGACGATAAAATTCTCTACACCATACACTATTCATGTTTGTAAATTGACTAAATAGGAAGTTAGATACGGAGCCGGGAAAAGGGGGTACAATTTGCAAAAAGTGGAAAAAAAAAAACACAAATGACGTTAGTTTTTCCTTAATAAGCCATTTTTTCCGTTTTAGGAACAAAAGCGTCGTAATAAACTTTTTAAAGTATGAAATATCTTACAAGTTTCATTCATTAGAACATTAATTATCTCTAACAGACTCTAAAATCAGAGCAACACGATTTATGGTTAAAACAGTAAAATACCGCCTAGCTAGTCACTATTTTAAAAACGATCTTTAATTTTTGATACTGAATATACGAAGCAATTAATTGATTATAGTATGTACAATAAAAAATAATCGGAGAATAGTTGGGGGGGGGGGGGGGGGTGATGAAGTTAACCAAAAGACCTAGTCGGTATATATAGGCGCCGCCCAGAGTTTGGGCTGAGAATCCGAAGTCGAAAGTAAAATTAAGAGCAGGGAATAATATAAGAAAAATACTGCAAAGATAAATAAAATATAATTTAAAAATTTGAAAAGGGAAAAGGATTGTATTGTACGAAACTAGAGGGGGGGGGGCATATGCTTCATTCGCTAAAATGGGAGGCAAAGAGGGCGCAAAATGAAGATTTGGTTTATCGTATTTGTATTAATTTGTCTCACAAATTTTTCTTAATCAAAGTTTACATTAAAGATAAATCTATGTCACATTGAGAATATTATTCTCAACATAAAGAGGACCAACATTTATGCTATTGCATACTAAGACGGAAACCTACATAAAGCGGAATTGTTTTCGGGGTGTTTTGAATTCAACTTTAAATTTTAAAATGAAGCAATGGATAATATAAACTTATAAAATTCTGTATGTAAATTCACTTTGTGCAGGAGGGGGATAGTGTGGGGGTGAGGAGGGCGGTAAAATTCATATTTGCTCCAGAATAAAAAAAAAAAAAAGCTAGTTTGAGGCTGGAAGTATCGAATAAGAATAACTGTTAAAATGAATTAGGAAAGACCAAAATGCATGATTATATACGTTAAAAGTAATAACAGAAGAAATATTGACAATTAATTAAGTATATGAATGTTATTATATTACTAGAAAGGTAGCCCGTCAAAAATGACGGAAATTTAGATATAAAGATATATACAACTCATGTGCAAGAATATGAGTTTTTCTCGCTTGATCCGCAGTGATAGATGAAAATAACACATTTTAAGAACGAAACACATTTGGGAAAAACCGTGTACAGTAGACCACTAATCTGCACAGTTTGGTTCCAAGTAGGGTGCGAATTTGAGGCTTTTTGCGGTCATGTCTATTCAATCTTTGTTTACATTTTTTTTTTTTTCATATATTGGATAATTTACATTGGAAATTCTCAAAAACAAATAAATTACATACTTGAAGTAAGGTAAAAACTGTTAAACTATCGTATATGAATTAATAAAATGGTATTATGTGGTATTATTATACGCGTGTGCTTCACGATCTTGGTGAAATTGGCTGCAACTTGTCATAATCATAATTGTGTGGACCGCTATAGCAAAGAAGTAACCAGTTTTTAATAAAATTTCTGATATACAGTAGTTTACAAAAACTTGTGTAAAACCGCCGGCCGTTCTGATGTTATGTCAGTCCTATGAATATGGTAACCCGGCTATTGTTATTTATTTATTAATTAATAACTTGTTTATTTTCTTTTATTTTCTTTTTTTACTTATATAAACTGTATTGTTCTATAGTTATTAATTGAACTTTTATTTATTTATTGTTATTACCTTTTCAAAATGATAGCAAATAATTTAAATATATATATGTAACTGGTATTTGAAAGCGAGTTTTTGCCAACTTGGTGTCAGACACAAAAACACGCCAAACCCGATGCGTATATGACATCTGCGCAGAAATTACTTCTGTTTATTTATAAAAATGGGTAGATAGTTTTTTTTTTACATTAAATAAATTGAATACATATGGAACAAATTTGTTGTGAGTATGAAACAGTAAATAGGTAGTCAGAAAATACGTTGGCAAACTTCTTTCTCGCCAAGAAACTTTTCTCTGAAGTACTGTACATAAGCGATGACTATAGGAAATTCATTTTTAATTATGATATGCGCTTTTATGTTTCACTATATTTATGCATACTATACTGTGTGTATAAATGCTATAGTTCATATACAGGGCTACACAAAGGAATTCGAAAGGGTTAACGAGAATGAGAGTAAATTGCTTAAAGGTGGTTTCTAAAGGAGTTATGCATTTTTACGATGAACTGCATTTAGTTTACTAAGAAATGTTTATTGAATATAGATAAAATGATATACATGGTCATGCAAAGAATTGGATACATAACCGTCTACGGGTGATAATATCTTGAAATGTTATTTCAGTAGTTTAAGAGTGTTTTAGTTTGAATTAAATTTTAGCTAAATAGTGGCGTGTAATAACGATACTATTGGCTATGGACGGTAACTGCTAAAATCAATTTTTTTAATTTTTTATGCGTTTTCTAAAATGTTTACTTAGTTATCTTATTTTTGTTAAAGTATTCAGGAAGTGTTAGAAAGTGTTTCATATTCTATGCTTAACGCATGCTTTTTCTTTCTTGTTTAGACTTATTTTGCATTTATTTTATTCTTTTTTTTTTTGTCTTAAACTGCTTTATAGAAACTTTAATATTTAATGTTTAAACTTTTGCTCCCCCCCCCCACCTTAAATATAGTACAAACTATAGCGCAGATAGCACAAAATAATAGCCAATTTGGTACTTTTCCACTATAGAGGCTTTGGCGTTTTTTAAAAAAGCCTCGTGTAATTCGGGCATCAGAAAGTGAGATTTGTTGTCAAATCATATAAACAGTTATGAAAACAAACTTGATGAGCTTTTTTGTTTTTTTATATATGTATTGATGTTTTTTATGTACAAATTACTTCTGCTTTTGTATAAAATTAGGTAACTGGCTTTTTTATGTTAAATAAATCGTATAAATATCGAAAAAAATGCGTGTGTACATAAAATAAAACAGTGGATAGGTTTCCGGAAAATATGTTGCCAAATTTCCTTTTTCGCCAAGGCACCTATACTGGAAAAAAACCTAAAGAATATTAAAATCGCCCAGTTAGGATCTCAGAAAGTACAGCGTCGTTTATTGGCGGTTATTTTATCAGTAGCATCGGGAGGAAGATGTAAGGATGTACATTTTTGTATATTACATTTTAAATTCTTACCCATAGATTTTGAAACAAATGGGTAAGTGTGATCACAGATCGCACAGAGGGTTTCCATTAATATTCCATTAAAAATACTTTATACTTTTGAAAAATCTGTTTCGCAACCAAGGACGCACTTTATTCTAAACAAACCTCTATCCGAACGAAACACCGTTTTATATACTATCCGTAGATATATTAGTCAAGGAGATTGGGCCGATAGCACCCGAGATAAGAAGGCGCCCCTGGCGGTAAAAAGTGGAAAAAATATGTAAGGCTTATAGTGCATAATATGAAGGAATGGCCAAAGGGGTGTCGGGTAAAGTTGAAAAGTGCTCCCCGGGAGAAAAGGGAGGAGGTTAGAAAAATTGCTTAAAGTACACAAGTTCGAGCCAGGAGGAGTAAATAATATAAGACTTTTTGAAAATTTTATGATTTTCCGTATGGTCAGAGGTATTCAGCTGTACGTATGCAAAAATCCTTGTCTCAAACTTAATTAGGGGCTCTCTTAGAAATAATTGCTTAAAATACATATGTGGTAGCTCAAAGGGTTAAACGTAACACTTTTTCAAGATTTTATGATTTGTCGCCTGGCTTCAGATGTTCTGCTATAAGTATGCAAAATTTCAAATCTCCAATTTAATAAGGGGCTCAGTTAGAAAGAATTGCTTAAAATACACATGTGGGAGCCCAAAGGGTCAAATGTACGATTTTTTTCAAAATTTTATGATTTGCCGTATAATGTGTGGTATTCAGCTATAACTATGCAAAAATTTCACGTCTCCAACCTAAATAAAGACTCACTTAGAAAGAGTTGTTTAAAATACACATGTGGGAGCCCAAAGGGTTAAATGTACGCATTTTTCAAAATTGGTTTGTCATTTGATGTGAGGTGTTCAGCTATAAGTATGTAAAATTTCACGCCTCCAACCTAATTATGGTCTCACTTAGGAAGAATTGCTTAAAATACACATGTGGGAGCCCAAAGGGTTAAATATACGACTTTTTGAAAATTTTATGGTTTGTAATTTGATGCGAGTTGTTCAGCTATAAGTATGCAAAATTTCACGCCTCTAACCTCATTAGGGACTCACTAAGAAAGAATTGTTTAAAGTATACATGTGGGAGCCCAAAGGGATAAATGTATGGATTTTTCAAAATTTTATGGTTTGTCATTTGATGTGAAGTGTTCAGCTATAAGTATGAAAATTTTCACGCCTCCAACCTAAATAGGGGCTCACTTAGAAAAAATTGTTTAAAATACACATGTGGGAGCCCAAAGTGTTAAATGTACGGCTTTTTCAAAATTGGTTTGTCATTTGATGTGTGATGTTGAGCTATAAGTATGCAAAATTTCACGCCTCCAACGTAATTAGGGGCTCACTTAGAAAGAATTGTTTAAAATACACATGTGGGAGCCCAAAGTGTTAAATATACGACTTTTTTCAAAATTTTATGGTTTGTCATTTGATGTGAGGTGTTCAGCTATAAGTATGCAAAATTTCACGCCTCTAACCTAATTAGGGGCTCACTTAGAAAGAATTGTTTAAAATACACATGTGGGAGCCCGAAGGGTTAAATGTACGGCTTTTTCAAAATTTTATGATTTGTCGCACGATGTGTGGTGTTCAGCTATAACTATGCAAAAATTTCACGCCTCCAACCTAAATAAGAGCTCACTTAGAATGAATTGTTTCAAATACACATGTGGGAGCCACAAGGGTGAAATGTACGACTAAACAGAAATTTTATAGTGTGTCATGTGATGTGAGGTGTTCAGCTATAAGTATTCAAAATTTCACGCCTCCAACCTAATTAGGGGCTCACTTAGAAATAATTGTTTAAAATACACATGTGGAAGCCCCAAGGGTGAAATGTACGACTAAACAGAAATTTTATAGTGTGTCATGATGTGAGATGTTCAGCTATAAGTATGCAAAATTTCACGCCTCCAACTTAATTAGGGACTCACTTAGAAAGAATTGTTTAAAATGCACACGTCGGAGCTCGATGGGTTAAATGTACGGCTTTTTCAAAATTTTATGGTTTGTCATTTGATGTGAGGTGTTCAGCTATAGGTATGCAAAATTTCACGCCTCCAACCTAATTAGGTGCTCACTTAGAAAGAGTTGTTTCAAATACACATGTGGGAGCCAAAGGGTTAAATGTACGACTAAAGAGAAATTTTATGGTTTGTCATTTGATGTGAGGTGTTCAGCTATAAGTATTCAAAATTTCACGGTTCCAACCTAATTAGGGGCTCACTTAGAAATAATTGTTTAAAATACACATGTGGAAGCCCAAAGGGTTAAATGTAGGACTTTTTCAAAATTTTATGGTTTGTCATTTGATGTGAGGTGTTCAGCTATAAGTACGCAAAATTTCACGCCTGCAACTTAATTAGGTGCTCACTTAGAAAGAGTTGTTTAAAATACATATGTGGGAGCCCAAATGTTTAAATGTACGGATTTTTCAAAATTGGTTTGTCATTTTATGTGAGGTGTTGATCTATAAGTATGCAAAATTTCACGCCTCCAACCTAATTAGGTGCTCACATAGAAATAATTGTTTAAAATACACATGTGGGATCCCAAAGGGTTAAATATACGACTTTTTGAAAATTTTATGGTTTGTCATTTGATGTGAGTTGTTCAGCTATAAGTAGGCAAAATTTCACGCCTCCAACCTAATTAGGGGCTTATATGGAAAGAAATTTGATGTGAGTTGTTCAGCTATAAGTATGCAAAATTTCACGGCTCTAACCTCATTAGGGGCTCACTAAGAAAGAATTGTTTAAAATACACATGTGGGTGCCCAAAGAGTTAAATATACGGCTTTTTGAAAATTTTATGATTTGTCATATGATGTTTGTTGTTCAGCTATAAGTATGCAAAATTTCTCGCCTCCAACCTAAATAAGGGCTCACTTAGAAAAAATTGTTTAAACTACACATGCGGGAGCCCAGAGGGTTACATGTACAAATAAAAAGAAATTTCATGGTTTGTCATTTGATTTGAGGTGTTCAGCTATAAGTATGCAAAATTTCAGGCCTCCAACCTAATTAGGGGCTCACTTAGAAAGAATTGTTTAAAATACACATGTGGGATCCGGAAGGGTTAAATGTACGGCTTTTTCAAAATTTTATGTTTTGTCATTTGGTGTGAGGTGTTCGGCTATAAGTATGCAAAATTTCACGCCTCCAACCTAATTAGGGGCTCACTTAGAAAGAGTTGTTTAAAATACACATGTGGGAGCCCAAGGGGTTAAATGTACGGATTTTTCAAAATTGTTTTGTCATTTGATGTGAGGTGTTCAGCTATAAGTATGCAAAATTTCACGCCTCCAACCAAAAATAGGGGCTCCTTAGAAAGAATTGTTTAAAATACACATGTGGGAGCCCAAAGTGTTAAATGTACGACTTTTTCAAAATTTTGGGATTTCTTGTTTGATGTGTGGTCTTCAGCTATAATTATGCCAAATTTCACGTCTCCAACCTAATTAGGGACTCACTTAGAAAGAATTGTTTAAAATACACATGTGGGAGCCTAGAGGGTTAAATGTACGACTTTTTCAAAATTTTATGCGTTTTCATTTGATGTGAGGTGTTCAGCTTTAAGTATAAAAAAATCTCACGCCTCCAACCTAATTAAGGCTCACTTAGAAAGAAATACACATTTCGCCTTTAAAATACACATTTCGCCAAGTTGGCCAACATTTGGCGCTACTGTGGTAACCCTGCATTTGTACTTTTCAACAATTTTCCCATTTCAATGAGGCGGTCCTACCGGAATCGTGAGGGACACACAGAGACTTGGATTTTATATAAATAGATGTAACAACGCTCCTGATGTTATACTGGACCTTGAGGACTTTGACGATCTAGAAGAAACAATCGAGTCACGTGCTACCAGGATCAAACAGCAGAAAAAAGAAACACATATAAAGTGACTACACTTACTATATATTTGTTGATTAGTATCTTGTACATGATATAATTAATTAATTCGTGTTTTTAATATAAAAAATAAAAGTTTTTATTTTAATTACTAAATTGCCCAGCAGCATTTTCCTGTTTTTAAATAAAATCTCGTTGCTGTGATTTTCAAAGTCAATTACAAAAAATAATTACCTAATAAATGAAACTATGGTGTACTTCATGCTCTAAAAAGTTGATTATGATTGATTTGATTCTGAAATGCACTAAGAGTGAGCTATAAAGCAAAAAATACCGTTATTTGTGGATTTTTGTAATTTTTTCAAATTTTACCCTATTTTCCCGGCTCTGTATCTGGCCTCTTATTTGGCCAAATTACGAGCATAAATAGTGCATGTTGTAGAGAATTCTATCCTCTACAAAAATGTAAAATATTACTATTAATTAAATGTAGTAATTAGTAAATTAAATGTAAACTACAAAAATTATTATTATTTTTTTAAAATGACGAAAACAGTGCTTTATTTTTCTTTCTTATAATGTCTCTCTTAGAAAAGTGTTTTTTTTTTTTTTTACTATAATTTCCTGCGTATAAGCCGCGGCTATGTTAAGTCTGCTTCAAACCAGAAATTGTTTTTAAAAAATGAAGTCAAATAAATACTGAGCAGAAATAAGTCACAATGTACATTAAAAAAAAAAAAAAAAAAAAAAAAAAAAAAAAAAAAAAAAATCTAGTAGAAAACAGAGTTATCTGAGCCCTGCCTTATACAGGAGGAAATTACGGTAATAATATTCACATATTTGATTAATTGTCAATGTTTCTTCCGCTATTACTTTTAACGTATAGAATTATGCATTTTGCGCTTTCTGAACTCATTTGTAACAGTTATTCTTATTCCATACTTCTAGGCCGTAATAGCTTTTTTTTTTTTTTCATTCTCGGACAAACACGGATTTTGCTCCCTCCTACAGAAAGTCAGCTTACATGCAGAATTTTGTAAGTTTATAATATACATTGCTTTATTTTAAAATTTAAAGTTGAATTCAAAAAACCCCGAAAGCAATTCCGTTTTATACAGGTTTCCTCTTAGCTTAGTTGTTGGTCCTCTTCATGTTAAAGACTAATATTCTCAATGTGAGATAGATTTACCATTAATGTAAACTTTGACTAACTAATAAAAAATTGTGTGACGAATTAATACAAATACCATAAACCAAATCTTCATTTTGCGCTCACTTTGCCTTCCATTCTGGCGAAAGAAGAATATGCCCTACCCCTCTAGTTTCGGCCCTGTATAATCCTTTTACTTTTTTTTTTAAATTTCTAAATTATATTTTATTTATCTTTGCAGTATTTTTATATTATTCCTAGCACTTAACTTTATTTTCGACTTCCGATTCTTAGACCAAACTCTGGGCGATACACATATCTACCGACTGGGTTATTTGGCTAACTTCACCCCCCTCCCCCCAACTAATCTCCAATTACTTTTTATTGTACATACTATAATCAATTAATTGCTTCGTTTATTCAGTATCAAAAATTAAAGATCGTTTTTAAAATAGTGACTTGCTAGGCGGTATTTTCCTGTTATCGTGTTGTTCTGATTTTAGAGTCTGTTAGAAATAATTAATGTTCTAATGAATGAAACTTTTAGGATATTTCATACTTTACAAAGTTTTTTACGACACTTTTGTTCCTAAAACGGAAAAATAAAAAATAAAAATGTGTTATTAAGGAAAAACTAACGTCAATTGTTTTTTTTTTTTTTTCGCACTTTTTGAAAATTGTACCCAATTGTCCCGACTCCGTATCTCTGTATCTCTAGTATGTTGCAGAGAATTTTGTCCTCTGCAAAATTGTAATTGTAATTTTTTCTGTAAAATGCACTGGAACCGAGTTAATCCAGAAAAGTCGAAAGAAGTGCCGAAAAATTTTAGTTTTTTTTATATAGTAAAAAACGCACAAGGTCTAGAAGGTCGAAAACTTGTTTTTTTTTTTTTTTTTTTTTTTTTTTTTTTTCATTAGAGGGTCAACATATACATAATACCCGAAAATCAGAATTACACGAATTTTTGCAAGGCAAAATGCTATTTCTACTGGACTAAATGTAGTTTCATTATATATATATATATATATATATATATATATATATATTGTACATTCATTTTAATTCTTGTCATGCATTAAATACTTTACCTTTTAGCATTGATTTTAAAGCAACACAATTTAAAGGGGAAAAAAATTAATTTCTAAAGGGTAGAAATCCAACGCTTTATATTTTTCTATTAATGGACTATTTTAAAATGCAACATAACAAAGTTTTGGAAAATTAAAAGTTAAAGTTAGGTTATAATAAATAAATTAAATTTAGATAATCTGTTACCTTGTACATTTATACGTTGAGTCGTTTTCGAAACAGACACTTTGATCTTCGATACAAAGTTTCTTGATCATTTAATATGAACACGCTTATTATGTTTCATACGAAGAGGTCTGCGTAAGATATTATTTACAGTAGACTGCTATTGGAACTAAGCCAAGCACGTGAAAATATTGAGAAGGATTTACTTAAATCCCTTGCAATAGACTTTTTCATTTATTTTTATTTACGCAGACATTTTTATTTCACGGACGTATTTAGTAAGTAAATAAAGAACTACTACTGACCATTTTTCCTTTTCATTTCCGAACACTTCTGTAAACACAAGTAAATGTAATTTATTTTTATTTATATACATTTTGGTATGTTCCTTTTAAATCTTGTCATGCATTAAATACTTTACCTTTTAGAACTGAATTTGTTAACTACACAATGTAAAGAAATCTTTTTTTAAGCTAAAAGATCCCGCTATTTAATATTTACGGTTTTTATCTGTTAAAATATTTTAGAGTATGTTTACCAAAGTCTCGCGAATAGACATTTAGGTAAAAGTGAAGCCTATCTGAAGTCTTATTTAGCACTTTTTAATGTGTCATGTCAAATTTAAAGACATTCTAAAGTGCGAAAACAGTTGCTGCAAAGCGATGATTTTTTTTATTTGCTTGATGTGGGTATAAAAAAAATAAGCGCTTAAGTCGAAGGATGAGGATGATTTATAATTTTCTCTCTGAACTTTATATATTTTTACTTTATATTATTCGCGTATAAAATTAGAACTTAATTGAATAAAAGTATCACTGTCAAAAGATTCCCCAAAAAGTAGAGTCGCACTGGATCTGTACAATTTAAAAAAAATGCGATCTATACTTAACCTATTAAAGTATAACATAATCGAGAACGAAAATTTACAATAATCCTTTCCGAGTTACCACCATTCTGAAAAACGATATTTATTTTTGTAAACTTTAAAAACCAATATATTTTCACGATTTAAAGAATCAGTTATAAATACAAAGTTTCTTTCCTTTCTACTGATTTTTGGAATTGTTTCCTAATAGTCTTTAGAATGTATTAAGAAGTTTTCTCAAACCAAAATATAAGGTTTGTATGATGATAATAATTGTCAAGTAAAACTTTTCATGTTCAAAAAACATATTATATTGACAGATATGTTCAATCAACATTCAATCATTAACATTAAAATAATTATTAATTTAATATTCTTGCATGCATAAACTAAGTTAGCCAGCTGTAAATGTTTAATTGAGAATTGATAGCATCCTAACAACCGATATCACGATTACAGAAAACTGTTTAATACACTGAAAAAAAAAAATTCTCGGAAACGTTTCCAAAACTCAATAGTAGCAAAAACTAAATAAGACTAACAAAATATTTAAAACATTGGTTTTATAACTGTTTTTTTAAAACTCTAAAATTTATTGGTTTCTGGGCATAGAAAACAATTATTTTCAATTGTAAGTAATTTGGAAGATATTATTTTGAATTTTCATTCGTGAGCGTTCTTAGATTAAAAGGGGTTTGTCTTTTTTTAATCCTTCACTGCACGATGTTTTCTATTTTTACAATTTTTTTTTAAATCTATAAATCGGTCTAATAATGGGAAAAATACAAAAAAAAATAATAATTTCAAAATGTCAGCTAAATTTTTATATTTTATGGTGTCTGCCACATGTGCATAATTTGGGTTTTAAAATATTGTATTCATATATTTTGCAGCTAAATGAGCACAAACTAATTAATTTTTATCTGCTTAACACTCTACAACTAATATTATATTAATATTTTTAAGTATTCAGTAAATATAATTGAAGAAAATCTTACTTTAATAGCTTTATTGAATTTCTTTTGCTTGTTTCCGAAGAACAAATTATATTTTTTTATATAATGCAGTTGTCTGACATGGACAAAATAAAAGTTATTACATGGTTTGGATCGTTCTTAATCAGGTACAGTGATCATATTCACCAAATTCGTGGCACATAATGAAAATTGCAAAGCTTTTAGGTGTGTTCTGTTCCAGATATGGCACGTCGTGTTGTGATGGTCTAAAGTGCACCTCTATAAGCAATCGGCATGGTAATAATGGATATAACTTATAGCTTCCAATGCCAAAAAAAAAAAAAAAAAAAAAAAAAGAGAGAGAGAGAGAGAGAGAGAGAGATATTTTTAAATAAGCACACTGTTGCTCGTTCAGATAAAAATCGTTATACAAAGAATATTAAAGATTTAATTGTACTATTAGAAATTAAATGACTAAGTATACGAAAGTCTCGTGTTCAGTGCATCATAAAAAAAAATAATAATAATAACCGTGAGATACAAAGAAAATCTCATACTACGCTAGGAATCATTTTCAGATATTTCTTTGAAGTTATTGATGTATAATGATGTAGATGAAATGTACCTCCAGTTTCTCAAGACAAAACCAATATGTAACCCAAGTATTTCGAAAAATTTTGAATAATACGATGTTTATGCAACGAATGTCAGGTATTGTTCAAATGTTCAATCTAATGTTTTTAGGAAAAATTTTATCGCTAAATTCGCTTTGGTTTTATTCAAGAGTAACCTATACTTAAGTTCCACCTGCAAAACTACAGATGAAACCCAAAACATGTTGAGGAACTACATATTAGTGGTCTATGCCGCAAATTATGAATTTAAGAATAAGTCACCTGAAAACCTATCTAAACCGATTAAAATATTTAAACAATAAAAATATAATTCGAAAAACATTTCGTTAATTAGAGCTAGTAAACTAAAAGCGCACTTTTAATTACCGCCGAATTAATTCAATAAAAAATCCACAATTTTCAAAACAAAGAAACTGTAAAATATTTCATGAACTTTTTTATAGCATTTATAGCAAGCGGCATGTATCTTTCCTTGATGAAAATTACGAACATCCATTTTTTTTTTCATTTAAACATGATAACACTTTGCATGTCAACAAAATTTTGATAAATAACCAATCACAACGCAGTCCGGCCACCAATTGAATATATGATTATATTTTGCTGAACAATTTTCAGGTGTTACAAACGTTTTTTTTTTTTTTTTTTTTTTTTTTTTAACAGACACGTAATGTTTTTTGATAATGTCAGGATGAATATCCAGGAAAATAACACAGAAGAAGCAACAGGGTAAAAGGAAAAACAGAAAACCCGCTTAAAAATACTCAGTACCTTACATATCATTAAGTAGTTAAGTTTGCAACAGTTGCCACTGAGCTAAATAATATTATAAATAACACTTTCTTCTTCTGAAAAAAAGATGCCATTCCTCCCTCTCTCGCTCTCTTTTTTTTTTTTTTTTTTTTTTTTTTTTTTCTGTATGATGCTTGCGTTTATTCTAAGGAAACAAACAGTATTAAGACTGTTGTTATGTTTATTAGTAGGGAGTCTCCGTGTACAGTCGTGGAAAAGAAAAGTAAATACCCCTTGCCAACTCTGAAAAAAGTTACCGTAGAAGAAAGTTACTGTTACCACATGATTGGTAATAAAGTCTACTTTTAAATAATGTATATAAAATTTGCTTAGGGGGCCATCTGTATATTAAAACGAACCATAACTTTGCTTTTTTTTCTGTAGTAGCACACAATTCTGACAGCATAAATAAACTCTAAACCCTTCAATTAGCTTAAAAACAATTTTTTATGCAATTCGTACGATAAGTTTCTGAGAACTTAATTATTTTAAAACGAGCGTATTTTAGCGGCTATATCCAAATTGAAGTTCGATACTCGATTGTTGATCGAGAGAGCCCGTTTTTGATCAAGGCATCTTAAGCACAACACATGCAGTCATTGAAGACTGCTAGATTACAGAACAGCATAAGAAATTTCAAGATATCTAGTCAGTTCTATCATAGACGGCCCCTTAAACCATCATCTTGCCGTCTTTTTAAACATAATTTGAAAAAAAACTACTTGGAAGAAAAATGTGAAATTTTAGATTTCCATAAATCAGGACTTAATAAATCTAAATCCATCAAAAAAATTGTAAGTTGCAATTCATAATATTTTCGAATATTAATTTCATAATTCATAACTTATATCATAAAATTATAAAAATTGCAAATTCAACGTATTTATTTTTGGGTATATTAGTATTATTGCTCCACAAAAAATTAGCACATTAGGAGTATAATTTGGTATAATGATAAAAATATGAAAATGTAATTTAACATTAAAAGCACTAAATTTTGAATGCTTATAATTCAAAACTTATCATTCATATGACTTTAATTTAGTGCCTAGGCATAGTTTTAACCGAAGATTTGAAATATCTTGTTAATATAGGGTATTGGCATTGAAAAAAATGAAGCCGGGTTCGTTTTAATATGTAGATATCCCCCTAAGCAAATTTTATATACATCCTTTAAAAGTAGACTTTATTTCCAATCGTTCGGTACCAGTAACTTTCTTCTACGATAATTTGTTGACGAGTTAGTAGGGTATGTTTACTTTCTATTTTCCACGACTGTACCAGTTCACGTAAATATCACGTAAAATAAATATTTTCTCAATAAATTAAAATGACTTATATATATATATATATAAACCTAGTAAAATATTATATTTAGCCTGAACTAGCGCATCCCCCCTAACAGAACAAGAAGAATATAACTGTTTGTAAAAAAATATAAAACTAGGAAAAAACTGGCTGCGGCCTCATCGGCAGTGGGTTATATTTCAAAAGCAGCCGAGCATTCAAAAAAATGTATATAACATATATATTAGTGGCAGTGGGTTTCGGCTAGAACAGTGAGTAGCAAAATGAAATGTTAAACATTCGATGGCTATTATGGTGATTCGATTCTGGTCGAAACCCACTGCCACTAATACATATTTTTTATACATTTTTTTGAATGCTCGGCTGCTTTTGAAATATAACCCACTGCCGATGAGGCCGCAGCCTGTTTTTTCCTAGTTTTATATTTTTTTACAAACAGTTATATTCTTCTTGTTCTGTGAGGGGGGGGGGGGTGTATATATATATATATATTATAAATAACATTATATCTAAAACTTAAAATATATGTATATATATATTTATTTTTATATATTTATATAGTAACGTTTCACGGAAGCTACTTATTACTCACGGAAACTAAAAGGAGATGCTAAAACTGAAAATATCATTTGAAAGATTTTTTACTGAATAGAAACATTATTAGTTCGAGTGCCACACGACCAAAATAATGTGAAAACTCCAAATCGTGATAAGAATATACCGATTGGTCAGTATCTACTTTACATTAATACAATGTCTTTCTGAGGGGGAGGGGGGGGGCGCATCGCGTAAAGTCGTGGGAATTCAAGATGACGGCTGTTATTCAAAATGGCGTCATTTTCTAAATTTTCTTACTATCCATCATATGAATGTGTGTTTTAGGTCCATTTCGATGTTTTTAACATCAAAAATTTCGTTTTTAATACTTTCCGTCATAGTTCAATGAGTTTATGAATTCAGTTTGTCTGTTGGTTTGTCTGTCTGTCTGCTTGCCATTCCATGCTCTAACTCATTTAAATATCGCTACTCGCTTAAATTCACTCAAATTGTCGTATAATTCATATATCTTATTGAAGTTTAGAATAACATGTTCAAAATAAAAATTGAAGTGGTTTAGAGTCCGTTTACAGGGCACTCAAAAGAATTCTATTACGTTATTGTCTATAAGTGCCCGGGTGCTACGGTTGAGAAAACTGCAAATCGTGAGAAGAATATACCGATTGGTAAAAATCTACTTTATATATAATCCATATAAGAGGGGGAGGCATCACGTAAAGTCGTAGGAATTCAAGATGGCGGCCGTTATTCAAAATGATGTAATTTTCTGGAATTCTTGCAATTTTCACACTATTCGTCGGATAAAAGTGTGTTTGATGTAAAATTCTATGCTTTTAAGGTTAAAAATGTCATTTGAAACATTTTCCAACATTGTTAAAAAGTATTTATGATACCCGTTTATGTGGCATTCTGTCTGGCCGGCTGCCCTGATATCCATGTAATTTAAATATTTTATTTATATATGTAATACATATATAAATAATGTATGTATGTAAATATAAATAATTTATATATGTAATACATATATAATATATATGAGTTATTTATATATGTAATTCAAAAATGTGGTATACAGCAAAAAGTTCTACATTGAAAATAAAGTGTGTAGCATTTATAGTTCGTTTACACACGCACTCAAAAGAATTCCATTACATTATGATCTATGGAAGAAAATGATTTTCAATGTGTTTTAATGATGTTAAACTCTTTGAAACATATTGAAATTGATATACATCCGTGAGGTGCAGTACAATATAATTGCTGTAAAGTATGATGTGCATAGTATTTATCGTTCATTTACAATGGCACAAAAATGAAAACGGCTACAGTACTGTTTATAACCTATGTGCTTTTTACTTTCTTCTATCTTTACAAGATTTAAGTATCGGAATCCTGAAAATTTTCGACTTCCGGTATTCGACGGATTTATACATTTTAAGGGTCAGAGATCCCGAAAACATGTTTATACAAAATGTCTGTCTCTCCTTGTGTCCGTCCGTGTGTCGCCATTTCACCATCAAAAAGCGTATGAAGTTACGCATAGAATTGAACGAAAATTTTTGAGTATATTTTTGGCTGTCACAAACGGATACTCTGTGAATTTAGAAATATTCTGCCGGAAGGAAGCGCTGTAATAGCGATTTTTGTGCCATTTTCATTATTGGACCATCAAAAAGTGTATAAAGTTATGAATAGATTTAAACCAAAATTTTTGTGTATATTTTTGGCTATGGCCAGCAGGCCCTCCTTCAATTTGGAAATATTCCACAAGAAGGGAGTGCTGTGATAGCGATTTCAGTATAATTTTCTCGATTTTTCGTAGTTTTGTTATCTATCGTCGGCTCGTGCAGCGACGGGAACTCGAGTCCTGCTAAGCCGGCTATTCGCAAACAGCTGATGCACAATAGAATAACGAAAACCTTTTGATTTTAATAAATATCATGACCGAGTTTAACTCGTTTTTACTTCGAATATTTGACTGAAACAGACATTTACGATAAAAATCAAAGTTCGTATAGTATTGAACTAATAATATTGAAATATTAACATCCTGTTACTGCTTTTTGACATATTAAGATATATGGCATAGAAGAAAATTTTGGGATTGGCACATCCAACTAGTTTAATTATAGTATGCGTTTTCAAATTTTACTAGGTATGAAAGAATTGCAAATTGTTATTATTTCAAGTAAAGATTATTTTCTTAGGTAGGATTGCAGCTTATAAATATACAATGTAATTATGATTATTAGTCTACACCATTCAATGTGATCTAAAATTTCGTCTTATATTTCACTTTCTTAATGTTGCCATTCTTGACTGTACTTGCAGACTCTTTGACGCGCAGACGATAAATCTGTGAATTAAAATGACGCCATTTTGAATAACAGACGCCGTCTTGAATTCCTACGACTTTACGTGATGCATCCCCCTCTTATATGGATTGTATTAATATAAAGTACATACTCACCAATTGCTATGTTCTTCTCATGATTTGCAGTTTTCTCAACCATAGCACCCGGACTAATAGGCAATAACGTAATGGAATTATTTTTAGGGTCCTGTAAATGGACTCTAAAAGCTATACACTTCAATTTTTATTCTGAACATGTTATTGTAAACTTCAATAACATATATAAATTACATGACAATCTGAGTGAATTTAAGCGAGTAGCGATATTTAAACGTGTTAGAGCATGGAATGGCGAACAGACAGACAGACAAACAAACAGACAAACTGAACTTATAAACCCATTGAACTATAGCGGAAAGTATTAAAAACGAAATTTTTGACGTTAAAAACATCAAAATCGATCTAAAACACACATTTATATGATGGATAATAGAGAAATTTCCGAAAATGACGCCATTTTGAATAACAGCCGCCACCTTGTATTCCCACGACTTTACGCGATGCCTCCCCCTCTGAAATGCATTGTATTAATTTAAAGCACGTACTCACCAATCGGTATATTCTTATCACGATTTGCAGTTTTCTCAACCGTAGCACCCGGACTATATTGCTATCTGCGGATGATAGTGTGATGTAATTGACATTGATTCAAAGGGGATGCCATTGGCAATGGCTGAAACAGATATATTTTACACAAATATTAATTCAACTATTAAGTTAAAATATCTATGGAACATAAATGGTAAAAATACAAATGTAACGTGTCCAAATATTTAGATATATGCCCATCATTATTCATTGAGGATTTGTTGATAAATATGAAGGGAAACTTCTTCTTTTTACCCCTTTCGAATTTTATATTCCTTCTGTTTCTACGACAACGAGAAATGGAATTTTTTTAAATAATTAAGTTTGTTTACATCATACATATGTATTACATACGTAAACTGTAAACTTAAATTTCTCAAAATGTTGCTTTTTGAACTTTGATGCACAGTCGTGAAAAAAAATGAAAGTAATCATCCCCTACTAACTCTGAAACAAATTATTTTAGAAGAAAGTTACTGCTACAAAACGATCGGAAATAAATTCTACGTTTAAATGACGCATATAAAATTTTCTTAAAGGGGAATCTACATATCAAAACGAACACAAACTTTTTTTTTTTTTCATTAGCAATACCCAAGTTTGATAACATAAATAAATTCTACAACCTTCAATTACCCTAAAAACAAATTTTCATGAAATTTGTACGATTAGTTTCAGAGAAAATTATTATTTTTAAATGGGCCTATTTTAGGGGCTGTATTTAAATCAAAGTAAGGTACTCGATTGTTGAAATGCTACAGAATAACTATTTCACTTCTATATTTCTTACTGATATGACCATTTCACTGGCTTAATATGTTTCGACTATTCCCAGCCCAAATATTTCAATAAAATTACTAAAATATTTTTTTTCCAAATTATGCTTTTCTGCCTATCATGAGCGGCTCCTCAAACCATCACCTTAAATTTTATTAAGCGTAATTAGAAAACTACTTGTAAGAAAAATATTAAATTAAGAATTTGTATAAAGGACATAGCAAATATAAATCTATCAAAAAATTGTAGGTTACAATTCATATTTTTTTCGAATATTAATGTCATAATTCATATTATAAAAGTTTTAAATTTAAAAATTCAATGTATTTATGTTTGAAATGTTTAGTATTATAACCATATAAAAATTATCACATTAGGATTATAATTTCAGGACATATTAATAAAAATATGAAAATATAATTTAACATCATAAACTCTAAATTTTGAATGTTTATAATTCAAAAATTTATCATCCAAATGATTTGAAATTTCGTTTCTAGGCGTAGTTTGAATAGAACATTTAAAATACAGTCAAAATTAGGTGTTGCCATAGAAAAAAAACAAAGTTTGATCTGATTTTGATCTGTAGATGTCCCCTAAGCTAATTTTATATACTTCATTTAAAAGTAGACTTTATTTGCAATCGTTTTGTACCAGTAACTTTCTTCTACAAGTATTATAATTAGTTGCAGACTTAGTAGGAGTGTTTTCCTGTTTTTTTCCACGACTGTACATTTATATAGAAACTACTACATATCTTGCATAAATATTTTACTCATATAGCATATCAATCTGAAGTGAACTTTTCTTACACACATATGTGTAAAGTTTTATTAAAAAGATTTTCTTTGGAAAAATACTTTGTTATTTAAAAGTGGTTTTTAATCCAGATTTTTAGAAAAATTACTAAAAGATATCTGTTTATATATTTTACTTGACTTTATTAGGATTTATTTATATTATGTATATAAAAAAATTCAAATGGACATCTTTGTAGTTTTTGAGAAAATGTACATTAATTTAACATGGTTGGTATAGGGTCTTCCAACAAACCTTAAAAGTCCGCATGTACATTTTTACTTTCTTCTATCTTTACAAGAAGAAAGTATTGGATTCATGAAAATTTTCGAATTCCGGTTTTCGACGGATTTACACGTTTTAGGGGTCAGAGATTCCAAAAAAACATGTTTTTACAAAATGTCTGTCTGTGACTCTGTGAGTCTGTCTGTCTGTCTGTCTGTGTGTATGTGACACAAATTTTGTGGGCGCTCTATCTCAAGAAGAAAATAACTAGAAGAAAATATTGCAATTGGATTTATTTTCGAGTTGCGGTTGTCAACGGAATTACACGTATTAGGGGTTAGAAATCCCGAAAAACAATTTTTTACGAAATGTCTGTCTGTCTTTCTGCCCACTTTTTTTAAATCGAAAAGTGCATAAAGCTATGAATAGAATTGAATCAAACTACATAATGTGTATTTGGCTTTAAGCGTTAGGTCCCAGTTGCACCGGAAGCTTGTGACGCTTGGGAGCTATGATAGCGATTTTTGTGCGGTTTTCTTATTTTTTTTTTTTTTTTTCTGTTTAAGTGGAAATTATATGAATCTTTTTCGGCGAAATTTTATCTTTTAATATAATGTCATAAACAGACGTCTTATTAACATTTTCTAGAAGATAGCCCTGCAGGTGGCGCTGTGATCTTGATTTCTGTTTAACTTTCGGGATGGGCGCGGTAGTAATTGAAAAAAAAATCATACTAAATTATTCAAATGTCCAATCTAGGTTTAACATGCATCTTTGTAATAGCAAAATCTTTTCATCATTTTTAATACATTACCTGTTGTTTAGACTTCCTTAAAATACCACCCCCCCCCCCCCCCCCCAAAAAAAAAAAAAAAAAAAAAAAAAAAAAACTTCATGGTTTTGATACATTTATTGGCAAAGAGCTTGAAGTGCAATAAATGAAGTTATTTGATTTGAATTCTTAAAGCGTGAGATAGTTCTTCGATTTTTGGGACTTGCACGGTAACTGTTGAAAAAAATCATACTAAATCACTCAATTGCAAATTCAAGGTTTAATTTGCATATTTCTAATAAGCAAATTTTTTTCACGCTTTTTCGTATATTGCTTTGTTATTCAGCATTCTGTCCCCCATCCCTTTATTGTTTTGAAGCATTTATTGTCGAAGAAATTGGAGTGCAATGAATGATACTTATTTTGAAGTCTTAATATGCCTGAGAAGAAAATTTTTGAATTGGTGTAACCAACTAGTTTAAAATATAAAGAGACTTATTATTAGACCCTTTGAACTTTTTTTTTGTTTGGGGGTGGGGGGGGGGGGTCGTTATATTCCTATATAACACTTGGGGATATTCCTTCGGAATGGAACGCTGTAATAGCAATTTTTATGCAATTTTGCGGTTACTAGAAAACAATCAACAAATTTTACAAAACCCGCAAATGCCAATAGATGAACAAGATTAGCACTAATGAACAGAAACATGAACTCCAGGCCAAACAGTGCCTAACTAAATCGAGAATATAAAATTTAGAAAACTCTTGTACATAGAACAGCCATACACTCAGGTTATCCATAACCTTAAAGTTATCTCACAACAAAACACTTGAACTCACGATAATAACTATTAAACTAATGCACCTGAGAATATGTAGAGTTTAAGAACATCTTATTCATCTGCTGCTATTTGTAATTAATCAATCATATTCGTGTTGAAAATAATACACATTTTCGTCTGTAAAGCGCTCAGCTCATCTGTTCTATTATTACTTTTATTATTATATTTATAATTACTATTATTATTATTTGTACTATTACCTTTATATCTTATTGTTAAAACTATTGTTAAATATTGTAATTTTTTATTTATTTATTTTTTTTTTTTTTTTTGAATAAACTTGCAACGCGGGATCTGGAAGCCTATGCCAATGGTGGGTTATCCCGCGTTGTAGAAAATGTTAAAAATGATATGATGCAGTTTATAAACATTTTTCGTCGAAATTTTATATTTAAATATAATGCCATAAACCGATGTTTTCTTGACATTTTGGAGAATATATGCTTAACATTTTCACAATCCTAGCGATTATTGTTACATTTTCGGGACAGGCGCGGTAGCTGTTGAAGAAATTTTGCTGTTTGCATATATGTAATAAGCAAGGTTTACCCGTTCTTTGATAGATTACCCGTTGATAAGACTTCATTAAGAATCCCTCCACCCCACTCACCCACCCAAAAACCCTTCATGGACTTGAAACATTTATTGACAAAGAACTCGAAGAACAATAAATGAAATTACCGTAATTTCCGGCGTATAATCCGCGGATCAAACAATCATTTTTCGACCCAGACATTTTTTTAAAAATAAAATGTAACTTTTTAGATCGCGGTAAATATTTGTCTTCAATTACTAAATAAAATTTCTGGGTCAAAACAGAATTGTTTGATCCGTGGATTATACGCCGGAAATTACGGTACTCATTTTGAAGTCTCAACACATCCACGACGGGAAACGAGAATTCTCGTTTTCATTCAAAAAACATCATTGATTAAGGGCGTGGCTTCTACCTTACAGAAGAAGTATTTATATTATATTATCCATATTTTTATAGATTGTAAGACATTTTATATGAAATTCGTCCACTGAAAGATATTTACGGGAGCATAAACTTGGGAAACCTATCTAGAACACCAATTTACAAAAGACTTTCAGAACAGGGGGGAGTTTCTACTGTTTTAAAATTCAGATTTGGTAAAAATTGCGCGTCGACAATATGTTAGTATGCATGAGATATAATACAGTTTCGAAATCGGGACATCCGACAAGTTTAAAAGGTGAAATCACTTATTAAGGCCTTTTAACTTTTTTTTTTTCCTTTCGCAATTTCTGACTGTTTGACGTCTCTAGGGTGAAAGGAACTCCTGTAAAACAATCTGTTGCATTTTTATGAACATCTGAAGTCTGAACTTGCTTATGAACACATTTAAACAATTTTTTTTTTGTTTCATTTGCCACAACACATCCTACTGTTTGTTTCTTACGGTTGAAACAGCATTCAAATAACATAATTTGTTAATTTTATTAAATTTATGAAATATGAGAGGATATGACATACATTTTTAGTTGCGTTCGTAATTAGATAATACGTAGCACCTATAGTCGTCGTTCAGTCCGTCCGTCCGTCCGTCCGTCCGTCCGCCTGTCTGGCCGTCCGCATGTAACATAGCAAAAACTACCCAATCGAATAGTCTGAAATTTTAAATATATAACAGTTGTAATATTTTGTCGGGTCATTGCAAATTTCATGAAAATAGGATGTATAGTTTAATTACAGAGGCAGTCAAATGTTTTCCGTTACATTATGTCCAATGGGAAAAAATTATTTCAAGTGCATTTTGATGATGTTACAGTCTTTCGAACAGAATGAAATGGATATGCACTTATTGAAGTACACTAAAATATACATTCAGTAGGGGAGACCGAGGCAAGATGAAGAGCAGGGCAAGGTGACGAATGTCTTAATCTTTAACGTTTTCCACTAGGTGGCAGCATCAACCGGACACTACTGGCTCTCCTATCGGCCGTTCGTTAAACAATAGTATAGAGATGCTGAAATCGCCATTTTTGTGTTAGTTGTGAAGCTTTGATTGTTTACCGCTGCCACGTTATAACTTTTATGCATGTGTAAATAAGCTCTGCTACAGATTCAGGTAATATATATCGTTTCTCGTTAATATTCATGAGTAACTTAGTTTAAATACCACCTATTACCATGGATAAATGTCAGTTAATCGCCTTTCTTCATGGCAATGAAAACGAATATTTTTAAATAGGCAGTCCGGCATGTTTCGGAATTTATTAAACTAAGTATATTGTTCATTCTATTTAAATCCTGTAAACGCTTGTTTGTGCAACCTTGTGGTTAGTGTTTTTGATTCCAAACCATTGCCTAAAGCAACACAATGTGAGAAAAAAAAAAAAGAAAAAGCAAAACACTGAGCTGAAGCATTCTTACAAGCACACCCATTAAATAAATGTTAGAACAAAAGGAAAAGCAGAAGGAAGAAGAGAAATGTTTAAAAAATAGAGAAGATAAGCTCGTGAAGCTAAGACAGGAGTAAAAAAACTCAAACTAAGTTCCTGTAGGCCTAAGTCTATTAAATCCAGGACAAACAGTCCAGTTGCATCATCTTCAAAGAATGGTGTTTTCAGATGTCTTGCTAGTGACGAGGAATATTGTGACCCACCAACAGAAGAATAGATGCAGTGATGTAAATGCTAAGGGTGGTGGCATGAGGAATGTTCCAATTATGAAAATGGCACTTTTATTTGTGTTTTTTGTTAGCTGCAGAGCTAAACCAACATTACGTTACAATGAATTATACTTAGTTTGATGCTTTGTAAGATGTAAAAACACAGTTATCATTTGTTAAACCATGTAACATATTCAAAAGATAAAATATGTTCAACCTTTTTCAGTGTTGTCATCTTACCCCAAGGTCAAAGTCATTTTACCCCAGTACTGGGGCAAGATGACGATTTGTTAATGTTATGAAAAAATAAAATTATCCTTTATTTTTTTTTATTTGAAAAATTAAATGGTAATATATTTAATACCACAAAAGAATACTCTAACAGTTCATGTAAAATTAATTTTACTATACTTAAAAATAAATTAATAAACAACAAAAATTGTTAACATAGTGATCTTGTCCCGGTCTCCCCTATATGCAGTGCAAAAAATATTTATAAAACTAGCTATTATAAGAACATGCCTCATTTTCCGCGTTTGACGTGCAAGTTCCAACTTGTTTAATAAATGCATCACACATTTCAATTTTTTTTTTTTTCAGCAAAATCTTCGAATGTATATAAACTTCTTATACTTTACTCATGTATATACTGATTATACATATATGGTGTTCGTAAAAGTATGTCGAAGTTATAAATTTTAATAGTGTCAACTTTAAGCTTTGTTGAGTGTTGATTCAATGTCCCAAGTAAAGAGTAACTTAAACAATTTTAGATAAACGCATGCGCGAGTACTGCTTTGTTATTTACTGGCTTGCAGTGCCACATTCGAAAAATGTCGAAACCTGAGCGTAAAGCTTTGATTTTGGGCTGAAGATTTAAAAGCCGATAGCCATGCGATTTTTTTCCTTTGGGGCTTTATAAAAGATCGCGTCTACATTTCGCCACTACATAATCATTTGCCAGAGTTGAGACACAGAATTGAAGAGGCTATTGCTTCCATTACTCTATACTTCTTAACAAAAGGGCGGGAAGAATTGAACTTTAGGTTGAATGCGTGCTGTATAACTAAAAGTGCAAATGTTGAACATTTGTAAGAAAAAATAGGTTAGTTTTCCTTCAATTTGGATTATAATTTGTTTTAAAGATTAGCTTGAAGTGTTTTAGATAAACACATGCGGGGGTATTGCTTTGTTATTTGCTAGCTTGCAGTGCTACATACGAAAAATGGCGACACCTGAGCGTAAAGCGTTTATGTTGCCTGGAGATTTAAAACCTGATAGAGCCATGCGATTTTTTCCTTTGGAGCTTTATAAAAGATTGTGTCTACGTTCCGCCACTACCTAATGATTTTCCAGTTTTGAGACACATAATTGAAGAGGCTATTGCTTCCATTACTCCGGACTTGTTAATAAAAGTGTGAGAAGAACTGAATTTTAGGTTGGATGCGTGCTGCATAACTAAATGTGCACATCTTGAACATTTGTAAGAGAAACTAGGTTAGTTTAGATGCAATTTGATTTATGATTTGATCTAAATAGTCTAAATGAAAGTGTTGTAATATACCATTGAACCAGGGACATTCTTTTAAGGACACCCTGTATATCCTAACGAAAATAATTCATAGAGCTGTGTAGAACTCTGTAGAATTCTTTACAAGCTCTATAGAATAGTCTTTATACAGAATACTATTTCTAAAGTACTTTGAATATTTCTATAGAAAACTTTTTAAAAAGGAAATGTTTCTATAGAATACCCTTTCTATAGATTATTATTTCTGTAAAGTTTTGAAGAATTGTATAGAATAATTTCCCAAAAGGAAATGTTTCTATAGAATTCATAGAAGTTCTGCATCATTTTTTCCCTATAGAGTTCATAAACCTTATAGAATTTCTATAGACTAAAGATTCTATAGATTTTGTAAATATATATATATATATATATATATATATATATATGTGTGTAAGAAAATTATAAAGATTAGACCTATTAATTAGTTTTTGTAATGAATCGTCTCTCAGTTTGGATACGGGCCCAATGACTAATAATCACGAGTTTGGCAGGGTAGCCAATTAATCCATTTTATCGTTAAACTAATAGCAACACATGGCCCTTTTTAACTGGTAACCCTAGGAGATGAGCAATTTCAGGGAGATACTTCTGAGCCACGTGCTGTCTGAAGGCTATCCTGTAAGCAGCTATGAAATATAATGTTTATATTTAATTATTTAAATAAAACTTAGTAAAGTGAACAACACGGAATTCTGTAATCTCTTTAAAATGCCACATATATGTGCAGGAGAAAAAAAATTTCAGCTTTTAGCTTTTTTTCTCACAGAAAACAACCGATTTGCTTATATCATTGAATTCTGTACTCTTGAAAACGTAATTCAATATATAAGTTTTTCAATTTTTTCGGAATCCATATTCTTTTTTTTCTTCCATATTAATTCTTGTAATTAAGTATAAGGCACTTTATTTTGTACATACAGTTCTATATTATATGTTTGTGACATCCATTTTTATTGTCAATTCATTCACAATATTGCTTGCGGTTTATGATGATGGTCGGTAATGTTTAATGGTTATATATATATATATATATATATATATTGGTCCTTTAAAATTTATGTGTACTAATTATTTTTACACCTATATATTAAAATAATAAAAATAATAATTAATTTTGTAATATATCGGTTTATTATAACGGTATTCTATAGATTTAATATCATGGTGAATTAGTAAATTTATGATTCATCAATTTTTTTAAGCACCATCAAGAAAATAAATAAGTAAATCAATCAATAAATAAATTCTTTATTTTAACGGACTTTTTTTCAACCCTTAAATGTGTTTTTCTAAGTTATGAATTGTTTCGGCTTTCTAGTTCACATAGTTTGAGAATTGGTGTAAATGCCATACGGATTTAATAAGTGGGAACGGAAATCACAAAAGAAATAAAGTTGAAATAGTATAATCTAATCAAAAACAACTCGTTGCAAATGATGCCGCCAAGCCACAAACCTAAAACGTCAGTCATTTAAAAAGTTATATCACATAAAAAGAAGCGATATAAAAGTGCATACTCCGAGTGCAATGTAAAAATCTATCACTACTCATAATGTTTCCAAAGGACTCGGAGTGAAGTACAGTATGTGAAAACTGCTTGGCGACCTGCAGGCTTTTATAATGATAAGTAAGAGCAAGTACTTTTATAAGTACTTGCTCTTCCAGCACTTACATATATATGACTTTTCGTTTAACAATTTTTTTCTTGTATTACTTCTCCCATTAAACTGTGAAAATTCGAAGCTTATGGTGTTTACATGCCCATTCTTATTTAACATTATGGGATCAATTTGTTGATTACCATTATTTGAACGAGAAAGACCAAATTTATGAGGAGGATTTACTAAGTAAACATGTAATAAACATTTTGAGTTTGTTAAATAGTATTAAAAAATAATGGCTAACAACGCACATAATAATAGACGTTAATTAAAGTAAGATGTATTGTAGTAAAGCCTGCGTAAACGGAATTGCAGACGACAGGGGATAAATCTGTTCTAGTAAGGCTACTAGTATTATATAATATTCCTTATGTTGGAAACAAGAACTTTACGTTTAAGTAAATAATCTGTCATAAACAGGATCCATTTTACAAGTTTTACCTTTAATTTTAATACAGTGTATTGTTAAACGTATATATGTAACTAAAAATTATGTTTAAAATAATGAAAAGTATAATTGTAATAGCAGATGATTACCACAATTACATACCATTTCCTGCTTGACTTACAAATCTTTCTGATTTATTACAGATCTTCCTCCTACAAATATTTATAAATGAGAAATTAAAATTATTTTTTTCGACTTTCACAATTTTTCTGCATAAATTAAATATATGCCTGAAGGTCGGCAAGCAGTTTTCACATACTGTACCTCACTCCGAGTCCTTTGGAAACATTATGAGTAGCAATAGATTTTTACACGGTACTCGGAGTATGCACTTCTACATTGTTTCTTTTTATGTGATATCACTTCTTTTTATGACTGACGTTTTAGGTTTGTGGCTTGGCGGCGTCATTTACAACGAGTTGTTTTTGATTAGATATCACTTCTTTTTGTAAGGTATTTCATTTGCATTATACATATTCCATTTTAATTCAGTAAAGAAAAGAGAAACGAAAGATGATAGAAGTAAAAAAATAATTTAATACTGAGGCTATAAACTTTTCAAAAATGTAATATATCTAGTAAGACATAATGTTGGACTTTTTGAAAACAATTCAATTACATTTTATTGATCCTTACAAATCTCAGAAGAAATCATTTATATTTTAGAAATGATAAAACGTGTCGAACTAACTAGCAATATTTTAGATCTTGTTCTATAAGCTATAAGGTGATTCGTAAATTAACTCAGTAAGGATTTTATTTTAATAACTTTTAAAAAACTGCCAATACATTTTCAAAATTCGCAATATTTTACACAAAATATGTAAAGACTTAAAAACAGATTGAATAATGAACATTTGTTTTATCACCGGGCGTGTTTGAAGTAATTTTTAAATAAAATTAGTTTTTTTATAATTTTGAAATCCAAAGTCCCTCCGATAAGCGCGGCAGAATCTCAGATTATCTGATTAAGCCTCTTTTTTTTTTTAGAAAATGCTTTCATAAGCTCCAACTCTTGTTGTATTTTCTGAATTTTCAATGCATGTACTTTCTAATTTTTTTTTTTTTTTTTTTTTTTTTTTTTTTTTTTTTTTTTTTTAAGTGACTAGCAGGGCATACTAAGAGGGCATACTAAGTCATATGCTTTCCTAGTATTTTATAACCTATTTCAGATCATTCATACGATAAATTATAATTCATTTCAATAAATTTTAAAATTCGATGTTTCATCGTTATGAAATGATTTTCCCTAATTTCAGTCTCATTTGTAAATTTTTATGTAGCTCTATTATCTGATTAAAAATTAACTAAAAGCTATTCATGGCATATTGATAATATCCTTTAGTTACCAAGTCCAAAATAACAGAATCGATTAGCTTAATAAATCCCCTTGTTAATCTTTTTAAATGAAAAGAAAAGGAAAAATTCCAATAAAACTGCCAAAAATGCAGTGATCCTTAAGTTATGTCGATTTGTTTTCATGACAATAAGTACTCTGTGATTCACTAAATTACTTACATTATCTTTCTGAGGCTGTTCTGTGGTTTCTCCGTAGTCAGTGTTTAATTAGAATCTTTTCATAATCGAGGTCCACTGGCACGTTTCTATAATCCAGTTTCTCCTCAAATATCAGCAGGGCATTCGGAGATGATTATTGTGCGCGGTACCTTCGTCAAAAACCATTCCGATTTCTTGTAAAATAAAAGTTCATTTAATTGTTATCGAAATTTTGTGTGCAAAATACCTATAGTATTGGAATTTTAAAAGAGTGTGGGCTGAAATCTAGGAGCATTTTAATAAAGTGGGCCAAAAATTCGAAATTTTGAATAAATTATTTTTATTTTACGTTTTTAGCGAATTTTTGCCTTTTTTTATGTTCAACCCGTAATCGCGCGAGTTCTAACCAGCTTTAAATGTTTAATGGAATGTGAAATATGCATGTCGCAGGTTAATTGGAGAATCATCTCTCATTTTCCAATTAGCCTAATATCTTTCAGGCCTAGACAGCGGTTAGGATAATTGACAAGTAACCACTTATTTCCCAATCAGGGTGATTTTTTTAGACTTATAAACCCATAACCCGAACAGAACCAAAAAATAAATTACAACAGACTGTACGCCGATCCGAGCAAGCCAAAATAATTTCAGTCTACACGCAACCCGACCCCAACTGAAAGCTCCATTTGCAAACACCCGAAATTTGACCCCCATAAAATCTGATAGTATCTGATAGCATCTGAAAATATTGAAAATAACCGTAACCTGATTCGACCAAGACAAAATAATTTCCGGCACACGCAACCCAACAAAAACCTAAAAATTCCCTTTGAAGAAAACTAAAAATCTGATCCGAACGATATCTGAACCCAACAAAAATATTCCAAAGAACCATAATCGCATCCGAGCAACACAAAATAATTTCCGTGGACATGATACCCGACCCGAACCTATAAATTCCCTTTGAAAAAAAAAAACGAAATCTGATCCGAACCAAATCTGAACCCGAAAAAACTCCAAAGAACCATAACCGGATCCCAACAGACAAAATAATTTCCGTGGACATGTTACCTGATCCGAACCTAAAAATTCCATTTGAAAAAAACCCGAAATCTGACCCGAACCAAATCTTAACGCGACAAAAACATTCCATTGAACCATATCCCGAACCGAGCAAAACAAAATAATTTCCATGGACACGCAACCCGACCCGAACCTAAAAATTTCATTTGAAAAAAAAAAAAAAAAAAAAAAAAAACGAAATTTCAACCCGACAAAAATATTCCAAAGGTCAATAATCCAACACGAGCAAGACAAAATAATTTCCGTTAATACACAAACCGATCTGAATCTAAAACTTTCATTTGAAAGAAACCCGACAAAAATATTCCAAAGATCCATAACCGGAACCGAGCAAAGCAAATTAATTTCCGTGATCACGCAGCACGACCAGAACCTAAAAATTCCATTTGAAGTTAACTTGAAACCAGACCCGAGATAAATATTCTAAAGAACCATAACCCGATCCGAGCAAGACAAAATAATTTCTGTCGATAGGCAACCTGATCCGAACCAGAGATTTATAATTGAACTCAATCCGAAACCGGGTTATGGTCGGTTTTCAGGTTGACTTCAAATAAATCCGATTGCGTGTCGACAGAAATAATTTTGTCTTGCTCGAATCGGGTTACGGCTCTTTGAAATATTTTTGTCGCTTCCAGATGGGGTTCGTGGTCGGGTTTCAGGTTGACTTCAAATGGAATTTTTAGATTCTGGTCGTATTGAGTGTACACGGAAATTAATTTGCCTTGCTCGGATCGGGGTACGGCCTGATGCATTTTTATTTCGGGTACTGTTCGGGTTTCGGCTTAACTTCAAGTAGAACTTTCAGGTTCGGATCGGGTTGCATGACAAAGGAAATAATTTTGTCTTGCTCGGATCCAGTTATGATTTTTTGGAATATTTTTGGCGGATTCAGATTTGGTTCGGTTCGGTTCAAATTTCGGGGTTTTCTAGTGGAATTTTTATGTTCGTGTCGGATTGTGAGTCCACGGAAATTATTTTGTCTTGCTCGGATCGGGTTATGGTTCTTTAGAATATTTTTGTCGATTATAATATTTTGTTCGAGTCATATTTCGTGTTTATTTCAAACTAAATTTTTAGATTCGGATCGGGTTGCGTGTCCACAGAAGTTATTTTGCCTTGCTCAGATCGGATTATGGTTCTTTGGAATAGTTTATTTGTCGGGTTCAGATTTAGTACCTGTCAGATTTCAGGTATTTTTAAATGGAATTTTTTATCCTCGGGTCGTGTTGCGTCCACGGAAATTATGCTGTCTTGTTCGTATCGGGTTATAGTTTTTGGGGATATTTTTGTCAGATTCAGATTTGGTTCATGTCAGATTTCAGAGTTTTCTTTTTAAATTGAATTTTTAGGTTCAGTTCGGGTTGTCCAAGGAAATTATTTTGTCTTGATCGGATAGGGGTTATAGTTCTTTAGAATATTTTTGTCGGTTATCATATTTGGTTCGGGTCATATTTCAGTTTTTTTTTTTAATTAGGTTCGGGTCGGGTTGGGGGTTCACGGAAATTATTTCGTCTTGATCGGATCGGGTTATGGTTCCTGGGAATATTTTTGTCGGGTTCAGATTTTGTTCGATTCAGATTTCGGGTTTGTTTTCTACAAGAATTTTTTGGTTCGGGTCGTGTCGCGCCCATGGAAGTTATCTTGTATTACTCGTATCGGGTAATGATTTTTAGGAATAATTTTTCGGATTCAGATATGCTTCGGGTCAGATTTTAGGTTTTTTTAAACGGAAGTTTTATGTTCGATTCGGATTGCGTGTCCAAGGAAATTATTTTGTCTTGCTTGGATCGGGTTATGGTTTTTTAGAATATTTTTGTCGGTTATCAAATTTGGTTCGGGTGATATTTCGTTTTTTTTAATTGGGTTCGGGTCTGGTTGTGAGTTTACGGAAATTATTTTGTCTTGCTGAATAGGGTTATGGTTCTTGCGAATGTTTTTGTTGGGTTCAGATTTAATTCGTGTCAGATTTCGGATTTTTTCTAATGGATTTTTTATGTTGGAGTCGTGTTCCATCCACGGAAATTTTACTTTCTTGTTCGTATCGGGTTATGTTTTTGGGGGATATTTTTGTCGGGTTCAGATTTGGTTCGGTCCAGATTTAAAGTTCTTTAATGGAATTTTTAGGTTTGGTCCAGGTTGCGTGTCCAAGGAAATTATATTGTAATGCTGGGATCGAGTTATGGTTCTTTGGAATATTTTTATCGGGTTCAGAATTGGTTCGTGTCAGATTTTGGATTTTTTTCTAATGAAATTTTTAGGTTCGGGTCGTGTTGCGTCCAAGGAAATTATTTTGTGTTTCTTGTATCAGGTCATGGTTCTTTAGCTTATTTTCGTCCGTTATCATATAAGGTTCGCGTCATATTTAGTTTTTTTTTTTTTCAAAAAAAATATTAGGTTCGGGTAAGGTTACGTGCCCACGGAAATTATTATGCCTTGCTCGGATTGGGTTATGGTTCTTTGGAATATTTTTGTCGGCTCTCATATTTGCTTCGTGTAAGATTTCAGGTTTTTTTCAAATGGGATTCTTAGGTTCGGTTCCGGTTGCGTGTTCACGGAAATTATTTTGTCTTATTCGGATCATCGGCTTATGGTGCTTTAGAATATTTTTGTCGGTTATCATATTTAGTTCGTGTGAGATTTCGGGTTTTTTTGTTATCAGGTTCTTCTCCGGTTGCGTGTCGACAGAGATTATTTTGTCTTGCTCGGATCGATTTTTCACGAATCCAATACTTTCTTCTTGTAAGTATAGAAGAAAGTAAAAATTATTATTCCGGGACATAAAAGTCAAAAGATTGTGAGAATGCCTCACATATTACTCACGCCACGCTTCAAAAATAAAGAGACTTTAAACTGGTATAAATCAGAAACTAATTAATATTTTTACATGAAACATTCAAAGGTTTGAACTACTCATGAAAACAATTCTAATGCCGTAAACCGCGTACAAATCCGATAATTATACATTGTTGTAGCCCTGTCAGAACAAGAATTGGTCAAGAACCTGTTTGGTCAGAACAAGAATTTCAAAAATGCAAAAATCAGCACTTTTAAAATCGCATTTACTAAAAACCTATTGGCCAGATTCCACTTTATTTCCATTTTCTGAGTCACGTGGCATGCCCCATTCCATAGAATCAAGAATTTTTTTTCTATCATAAATAGAACCGGATATATAGAGGGTTCAAAATCTCGCTTTGGTCAGTCCGGAAAATATAAACTTGACAGAGTACTAAAAATTTTTTTAAATATCGTTTGGCATTAATTGGCAGAAATTCCTTTCATTTACGGTTCATTGCACTGTTATTTCTTTTGCTTGGCGAGAAACTCTGTCGAGTTTCTATGATAAGAGCCAACAAACTGTCGAAGGACGTACCAAGCAGAAAGTACCCGTTAAAGATCTATCACCAAAGCAGAAGCAGCATCGATCGCAGTTAACGCCTGGGGGGGTAACGAACTGAAAACAGCGGCGATACTCGAGTTTTCTTATAGACTTCGAATATTTTTTATAGAAACTCTATATAATTTCTATAGATATTTTTATGTAAGATCTACAGACATGTCTATTGACCGTTTTCACGTATTTCTATAACTGTTAGTTAAATTAGGTTATACGAAATTGGGCCGTAATTCTGTAGGATTCTATAAAACCTTTTCTATAATTTTTATTTTTAGAATTCTGTAGTATATTTTCGTAAGGGTAATGATGGGTTAGACGATTCATTTAGAAAATAAGTGAAACAATACTCTTTACGCTATTTAGAAAGGTTTAGAGTTTATGCAATTTGAAAAGAATACATATTGTCTAATCCATGTCAAAGTCCTATTTTTTTGTTTACTATTGTAATTTGCTTAAACCAATTATAAAGTGGCCATGAAAAAAGTACATTTCTCTATAATTTTACAAATATACGAATATGTAACATTTCCTCATTATTTCTATGGAAAAAAAAAATCAAAGCCATCTATAATTCATGTACCCTTATCAAAAGACACAGCCGCTAAAAAGAATAATCAATCTTCATACGTCCTATAAGGTAATTTCGACGTCGTATTATAATTTATTTTCCTGAATGTTTATGTATCACAGGTGAACATAAATCTATTCAATGGAATTTTTCGTATAGTTAGCTCTTGCATCTAGTAGTAACCTTTTTAATAGAAATAAGGATTTTGGGGGGAAGATTACATTCCATTTTTATGTGAATAAAAATATGTACAGGTAAACTTCGTAAAATATTTCTGATATATAATGGGTAGAAATTCCCCTGTGAAAATACCATCTTTATATCACTTGCTTTTAATTTTGGAGTTTATTTCATAGCATGGTTTTTTAAAGCTGCTATGGAAAATGCTCCCATTTCTAAAATGCATGTTGTAATACATAAGTTTCTGTTCATTCAATCATAAACATTACATAAACACTGGGTTTTTCTTTCTAATATTTAATGTTTTAACACAAAAATATATAAATATACAGTGTGAGTACAAATGATGGACTCGATTTAAAAAAATCAAATATTCGAAAATACTGCACATATTAAAATAAGTGATACAAGAATTTAAAGAGCAATATACCATAGTTTTTTCCAGTTACAAATGTTCGATGTGTGACCCTCTTGTTACACGGTATACGTCCAATCTGTAATCCAGTTCGTTCCAAACATTTTATAGCATCACTCTGTCAATGGTTCTGGAAGCTTCACAAATGCGTTCTTTAAGTTTTGGAAGCACTTTTGGCTACATAAACAATGTCTTTGACTCTTTCAGGACTGAAAGAACGCATTTGTGCAGCATTCAGAACCATTGACATACTGATGCTACAAAATATTTGGAACGAACTGGATTACAGATTGGACATATGCCGTGTAATGAGACGGTCACACATCGAACATTTGTAACTGAAAACAACTTGGTATATTTCACTTTCAATTCATGTATCTATTATTATAATATATGCAGTAGTTTCGAAAACATGATTTTAGATAAATGGGGAGAATTTAAGAAGAAAAGCTGGGAATGTCCATTCTTGGTACTAACTAAATTGCAGTGATCTTCCAGCACTTTGCTTATAAAGAAAAGTTAGTGTATTAAAACTTGCGACTGTTTCTCTCTTGTTGATAAAATTGTGAACGACTGTCTGAGATTGGGCACACTGTAATTTCTGCTAAATGAGTAGATTGAGAGTCTTAGTTCCCGTCGAAGAATTCCTTGTGTTTATGTCTGATTTTTCACATTTAATCCTTTATCTACTGACGGCACTTATAAGTACTATTAAAATAACTTGTATAAAATTCATTTAATACATCGATTAGTAGTAATACAGTGCAGAATGAGTTATAGATGCATTACTTTATCTTTTTCCAAAAGCATTACTGGTTACACAAAACACAAATATTTTTAAAAGGATGATTTATTTTGCCTTTGCATCTTTTCAGCTTTCTAGGTGTTGGGGGGGGGGGGGGATTTTCAATTCGGAAATATTTCTATAATTCTATTGTAAAAACATTATATTTTTACATTTCCAAATTCTACAAAATACTAAGAAAAATATTTTAAATAAAAGATTTGAGTGGGCTTATAAATATTGCACAAAATTCCTATAAATTCGAATTTAATGAATCCTTCTGAAATCCTTCTAAAATTTATTAAATGTTAGAATCCGAAATTATACAGTGTCTTGCCCGCCATCAACAGACTTAGTCCACGTAACTGCTCGATTTCGAAGGTGGCGTGGACCTCAAAGATCAAATTTTAATATTAACCAATAACTCCTGACAATAATAAAAAAAGAGTGCCCTCTCCCTGAATTCATCAATTCTCATCAATTGGCCCTGACTACACATATGTTAAATGATAGAGAATATAAAGCACTTTAACCCTTTACCTACTGGCGGTACTTATAAGTACCATTAAAATAACTTTTTACAACATTCCTTTAATACATCGATTAGTAGTAATACAGTTTAGAATGAGCTATAGATGCATTACTTTATCTTGTTCCAAAAGCATTATTTGTTACACAAAACAAAAATATTTTTAAAAGGATGATTCAAAGAATGATTTGCCTTTGCATCTTTTCGGCTTTATTGGAGTTAGGGGGGGGGGGGGGATTTTCATTTCGGAAATATTTCTATATTCCGATTTCTATATTCTATCATCCGTTTTGACGTTGGCTTTACTGAAACATTATAGACGCATTTATACTAATATCATTAAGACCAAATACGTTGCTAGGCAACTGATGAAAGAAAAGGTAAAAAATGAAACATGTATTATGTCAAATTGATGAAACAAAATGCTTTATATTGTTGGAAAACATGCATAAAGTTCCCCAAAAAATTATAAACCTAATTTAAAAAATCTCGCAAATATATTGACATAATTTCAAACTAATTGGAATAATTTAATAATCTTATTTAAAAATTTCAGCATCCGAAATTTACCATTTAAATCCATTTTTTATATCAGTCATTTCTTTCAACAAATGAAAATTTGAAAATCGTCTGACTTGCCAGAGAAAAGCATTACAGAGCAAAATAAAATATTCTATATTTCCCGAACGAATGAAAAAATTTAACAAACAACTATACAGCTAAGTCCGAGAACCTCAACAACATGCCCAATTAATTTCAAGCCGATCGGATGATTTTGCGGCAGTTATCGCGGAACAGACAGACAGACAGACAAACGGAAATCAAAACTTTTCGTGTCTCCACAGTAAGCCTTCACTGACGTTTCGGCAATAAAATGCAATGTTTAAAACAAAATAAACAACTGATGCAATGTTTAAAACAAAATAAACAACTGATATAAATCTGAAAGATATTCCCAGTTTACCCTGCTGAAATAAATCTTTATAAACAAAATATATTTAATCTAGTTCGTTTCCAACTGATCTTTTTGCATTTAAATGAATTGCATGCCACAGATTCAACAAACAGCTTTGATCTTCTTATCAGTTCCAGTGGGGAAAGTCATATATTTGTGCTAAATGCTAAATCTGTGACTATTTTAGATTTAGCTTGCAAAAATTCACATTTCTTCTAAATTTTATGTAAAGAATAGTAGTAAATATTTGTATTTAATGTCGAAATAAATATACAGGGTCAGCCTAGATGATTCATCGTGTTTCAAAAGGTTGTTTATTTACAGGTATTTGACCGTAAAAAGACGGGTATTCATGAAAAAATACATTCACTCTCCAAGTTTCTGGTATATACTGCAAGTGTTCAATGTGTGCGTCCTCAGTCATCCGGCACAGATACCAAAGGTAATCTAGTTCCGTTTAAAAGTCAATAGCATATTTCTGCCAATGTCCGTCACAGCAACAATGATACGTTCCTGCATGCGAGTCACAAGGCAGGCTTTCAAACTTGGTGAGTGCATGTATCTTGTCTTTTATCACCCTTTTCTGTAGGTCGTTTACCTGTCAATACATAGTGTTTTGAAACCAGATGAATCATGTAGGATAACACTGTATATTGCAATTATAAATGTTAATATATTTATTTAAAAGCAAATCAAACAAAAAATGTTCACATTAATATGGAGGTAATCTTTTTACATGTCGACAGGTACCTAAAGATATGAATAACTAAATTCCTCTAGCTGAGAATAATCTATGTGAAAAACTTTTTTAATGTCATTTGATTGATAAATATGAAAGTGCCCTCATGCGATATATAGAAGGGGCAATTTAATATTAAATATAGTGAACTACATGCTAATCTATATTAAAAAAGAAAGATGTTTTGGTGTGTGTGCATCTGTCAGTAAATTTGTTTGCTGGAGATGACTATCGTACTCTATCACACATCGAGGTCTGTAAATTTAATTCAAGATAGACGAAGACAGGTTCGAATGCACCTTAGATTCGGATTTCAATATTTTGGTTTAATTGTTTTGTCAAACAATTTCTATTTGATATCTCATCCATTCAATATTATAACATGTATGGAGCAGACTTTCGGGGATCAATTAAAGATAAATCACAAAATATGAAATAGTTCTTTAAAATCAACTATTAAATAAAGTTAAGACTTTTCTTTTTTTTCTCAAATGTTGCGAATAAAAAAATTTAAATCTTCCATAGAAGATTTACTAAGCAACCCCATTTATTATAGAAAGTTGTTCACATGACGACGGAGGTGACCTCGTGGCTTTGAGATTTTATTTTTATTCGGCGAGTGGGATTTGTTTTGAAAAATAGACAGACGTAGTAAGATCGCGGTATATTTAAATGAACTTCGTCGCATTGTAAAGATATTTTCTAGAAATGTCAAATTTAGAGGATGGCCAGAGGAGAGGCGTACCCCGTATGACACCGGAGCTTCATATATACTTCTCAGAGAAAACTTTCTCAATTCAATAGTGATTTTAGGTATATTTAAAATTATTATTCCGGTATCGTGCAACACTGGGCGAGTTTAATCAAAATATTAATTTTTTTGTAATGAGTACCGATAGATTAAGAACTTTAAAACATTTTCAAAGTCATTTTTTTTTTTTTTTTACATTAATATAAACTTTAGGTGAAGAAAGAATTTACTAACTTGAAATGACAAAAAATAATAATAATATAAAATTCTTCATTATTGTTTAAATCTTCGTAATTTTTACTGAACCGTCAAGTAATGATGACTACTGCCATTAATATGAAAATAACTTGCTTAATTCAAGACACATACCTGAAGTTGTGAATCACTAAGTTAATGAAAGTTATAATACTTCTTCTCCTAATTAGTGCTACATGACTAGTTTAAATGAAAGTGTTTCCTTGCGTTAAATTAAAGGGGGGGAAGTATAATAAAATATTTTAACATCACTACCTGTGCTTGACGAATTACATTTATGACATTTCTGTATCACTTATTGTAATGTACGTAGTAGATTCAAAAATATGATTTTTTAAAATCGGGGTCCATCATTTGTACTCACCCTATATATATATATATATATATATATATATATAACGATAATATAATTACAAATCATCAATTATTTCCAATTACGATAATTAAATCAATAAATTAATAAATTTATATGTATATATATATATATATGTACAAATACATACATCTGTGCACACACGCGTATATGTATATGCATAAGAATATGTGAAAGAAAATAATTGATTAAATTTCAAGACGCTTTGAAGTGTGCTAATAAATACAGCGTATTTCTCTTGAAATTACTCATTTAAATCAAAGTCGTAAAATAACGCTAGACATTTAATAGCCCATCTATATTCATACTCCGCTGTTTCCTATCTAGAGCACTTTCTACTAGCCTCTATTAAGCCGTCTGCAGATGGCTGTCATAAAAGAAGAATAGCCTTGAGGCAAGAAAATGCTGTGATGGGAGGGGACTTTCACAATAGGATAGAGTCTAGCATAAAATTCTCGCAATCCCCTAAGGGGGGTTGGTACACAGAGGGATTGAACTTTTGGCGCCTTGTGTCGTCTGGTGTTTTGTGTTCTTTAAAGAGTTTGAAGATTCGTTTCGACGAAAAGTGGGATGGTTCGTGATGCGCTGCCAAATTCTCAGTGAGAGTTAGTGAAATGGGGAAAACTGGATTTTCTGAACAGCTTAAAAAATGTTTTAAAAATAATTGTTTCAAATACGTTTAACATCTTATAGGGAAAAATAATATTTTTCAAAAAAAAATGTTTTTAAAACATAATGTCAATATTTTAGCAGTTGTTAGTATGCCAGATAAATTATGTTTGAAATCTTACGAGGAAAAAAAAACAAGGTTATAAAAAAAAATTTTAGAGGTTTTTTATGAATGTATATATATACTATATATATGTCACTTTGTCTCTGAATATATTGCTGCATTATATTACTATTGCATTAAATAAATATATCTATAGTGCAAGACTAAATGATATAATGCAAATTCTTGATTTATTTGTTAATTTTCGAACTGTAACATTTATTTCAATTTTTATAATTATATTTTAATACAAACTTATACTAAAAAATTTAATATAAATAATTTTTATAAATTTTTATAAAAAAATATATTTGTGTGTTCTTTTTTTATTTTTTTATTTATTGTATAATGAAATAAAAAGCCAAAAAGAAATAAAATAAATTACTTGAGTGTAGAGCAATTTTTTTAAAATTTAAATAGTAGCATAAATTCTTGTTAAAAACCAATTAACAAAAGATTTATGTTTTATAATTAAGAATACATTTGCATTCTAAGATGACTTTTTTTTTTCTTTCAATTATCCTATATAGATGATATATTCAAATGGCATATATACTCACGTAAGTTGGCAGTCAAATTAAAACTATACCCTTTAAAAATCCTCCAGTCTTATGATCCATTTCATGTAAATCGAATGCATGGAGATTCAGTTTTTTCTAAAACTGAGAAACAAATGGCTAAAAAATTTAAAAGCATAGTTATTTTTTTTATCGAAAATTTGCACTTTAAGTACTTTATTCTTTCTAAGCATGACTATGAAATATATATCATTGTTTCTTCCATTTTAAAGTTGGTTCATTTTACTATATACATTTTGTGAAAACAGGCTATTCGATTTCTTGGAAATAATCATAGCTCTTTGACATATGTAAAAACGCATAAGAAAAAAGGTTTTTAGAAGATCTGAGACATTTCTACAAATGTAATTTATTAATAATTTCTTCCATAATTTGTGATTTTTAGGTGACAGTCATGTGCCGAAACTTACGTGATATTTTCAAAATTGTGATACAGTGAAACCTACTAGCTAAAATGAATTTTCAAGGACATATTTTAAATTTTATAAATTATAAAGTTCGTTACATAAAGAGGCTCTGAATTGTGAATGGAATAGAGCAGACTAAAAAATATTCTCTATTAGATAATTACTGCGTCCTGTATTAGATAAAATTAGTGCCTGTTTTCTCTGTAGCTGGGTTTGGATATATTTTCTAAAACGGCCTGGATAAAATTCAAATCTCTCATTTATTTATGTGAGAAAAATATAACGTATTTTTTTTCCTTGTCGAAGATAATTAATTAGAGTTAAATCTCATATCTGTTTATAATGAACGTCGTACAATTTCAGAATAAAATTAACACAAATGCATCAAAATTTAAGCTTATTGAAAAGACAGCCAGTAAAATATTTAAACAAAATATGAATATTATTTATGTGTTAATTTTCTCATAAAAATGAGAATTTTCTTAATTTCTTTCTTTAGAATTTTGTTCTACAAAATACTGTCAGATATCAAAATTTTAAAATACAATGAAAGAAGACATCCTTAAAATTATTCGACATATCATTAGAAATTCTATTTTATCATAAACTAAAAGAAAAATATGTTTTGTGTATGCCAAAATTACACCCAAAATAAATTTAATTTTAACATTTTTGCTCTAGAATGTGTAAAAAAAAAAAAAAAAAAAAATCGTTGCATTATAAAAAAATGTATTTCTGAAATGTTCAGCAATAATTTAAACATTCTATTTTTACATAATCTGAAGAAGTTCATTGAAGTAATTTATCCATATAAATAATATATTCCGCAAAATATCACTTACGAAACGTGATGAATATCTTTACATCCCATGACTGAATAAATAATAATAAATAAAGAGGTTTATTCAGATTTATTATCTCAAGTTATTATTAATCAATATTCCATTTTTACACATTTTTTAAGTTGCTTCAGAAGAGATTGATATCAGAGAATTGATTTTTGGCCACCAGAATATTCAACTTTTCTTTTTTTCCCTATGATCTTTGTTTTGATACAATTTAGTACATATGAGGACGTGTGTTTCAAAAGTCGTCTTATCCGAAGGTTGAAGAAAAAAAAATCGTGTTTTTTCTATCAATCTAGTATATTGGAAAGCCTACAAAAAAAAAAAAAAAAAAAAAAAAAAACCTCTTTTTATCCCGTCTGTCTGCAATTGTAAAGTCTTGGTTTACTATGAAAACCAGTGGACACAGAAGGTTTTCGCGATTGCCAAAAATTAGATTTTTCGGATAAGGCGAATTTTGAAACTCACGCCCTCATACATTGATATATATTGTTAATATTTGTCTGAAAAGTATTTAAATATGTTATACAGCATATGAAACATGTATTGTATTAAGAATTTTAACCTATTTAGGCTTTTTTAAAAATCTTTTTTATTTTATTTTATTTTTTTTATTTATTTATTTATTTATTTATTTATTTTTTTGCTTTGTTAAGAAGAAACACAATATTATTTACACGTTTTGATAATTCAATAATAATGAAAAGTATTTGGAAATAATCAGGTTGTTGTTACTAGAATTTCTTATGGAATAAAATAGAATTAATGCAATTAAAGGTTCAAAATACTTTGCAATTTTCTAAATAAATCTGTGATTATGAATTCCTATAACACAATTAACCAATCAGAAAAAATATGCTCAGAGAGGCAGTAAATAAAGATTATAAACTATTTTAGAAAAATTATAACCTTTAAAACAAAATAAAACAATTGTTATACTAAGATGGAGCAAAAATAATCTTTAGTTACTCTTTCTTCTTATTATTATTATCATTATTAAATGTTAAAATTACAGTCTAGAAAATATTAGTTAATGCAAACACGCAACTTACAATCAATGAATGTATAAATTAAAATCATAAAGAATTAAACTCTCTGATTTTCCTATTCTATCTCAAGCTTACATCACTTTAGCTGAAATCTAGGTTTTTGGCATGCAGCCACAGATTTTTAAGCATTGGCTGGCTTTACTGGTTTCTCGTTGTGCACATTCTCTATCCTAATGCCGATGCACTTTATCACCGACCTACTTTGAAAATAAAATCTTCTGCCCTCCTAAACCTACATCCAAACAGATCTATAAAGTTGATGAAACTCTTCTGGACAAATAAATCACGGCAAAAGTCTGAAAAGGAAGTCATGTTTTAGCATGAGATTTTCATTTTATTTTTGTTGTTGTTGTTACATATATATGCATGTATACATAAATAAAACCATTATAAACCAGTACAATTTATCATCAACAAATGTGAATATATAAATTATAAATTTATTTATTCTAATTAAAAATTATGTGTAAACCATTATAAAATTCTTTGAAACATATCTATCTATCTATCTATCTATCTATCTCTCTCTCTCTCTCTCTCTCTATATATATATATATATATATACAATAATATTAATAAATTGTTCGTATATTGCATTAGGATATAATTTTTTAATGAAATGATAAAAAAATACTTATTTAAAGATTTGAAGTCGGAAAATAAAATCTTCTGAACTCCTACCTACGTCAAAAGACATCTGTAAAATAGATAAAATTTATTTTTACATAGGCACAAAAGAAAAAATATATCGGAAATTTTAAAAAAGGTCGCTAAATTTTTGAATGAGATTTAAATTTTTGTCAATATTTCCTTTATTTTTTTTTTTCCGTGTATGCTATCAGGATATAATTTTTTGGTACTTTTCGGTTAGCCGGGCGCCAGTTTCTATATACATTTATATGTATATATACATGTATGTATATATACATATATATATATATGTGTGTATATATACACATATACACATATATATGTATGTATATACATATGTATATATACATACATGTATATATACATATATATGTATATAGAACACTGGCACCCGGCTAACCGAAAAGAACCAATTTTTTAATGAAAATATAAAAAATACATTTTAAAAAGTAGGAAGTAATAAAAACTATCTTGCTCTGAAAATTAATTCTTCTGAAATCTTAAACACACATTGAAAGATATTTATAAAATTCAATGCGACATAATTAACGAAAAGCATCTAAATAAAGAATCATAATTTTGCGTGAAATTTTTACTAATTTATTTGTTTATTGCCGTTCATATTTTCTTCCTTTTGTGAGTACTTACACTTCCAGAATATTCAATTATTTAATGAAAAAATCAACATTACAAAAATGAGAAGTGTGAAGATAAAATATTGAAGTGTTGATAAAATCAATTATCCCCTTAAACACACTTCCAGAGAGATCTATAACACTGATTAAATTGCTTTTCACAAATAAATCACTGAAGACATCTAAAAATAGAAGTTTAGGTTTTGCTTGTTTATTTATTTATATATTTATTTATTCGTTTTCCTGCTTTTTAAACGTCATAACATCATTTTTTATGAACACAGTTTTTGTAAACCTCCGAAAATATAGACATTTCTGATGCATGTTCTAAAAACAAAATTGCATGTTACTGTAATATTATTTTCCATTAAATCATAAATCTATAATTAAAATAAATACTTTAAATTTGATATCTTACAATGATAATTTGTCATTAACCACCTTTATCATCTCAGCTCTTCATATATCTTGACTATGACTAATCTATGACTAAATTAATAATACGGAAATTATCGATTTGCGATAAATAAATGAGTGATGAAAGCTTTAGTATATTTTACACAAAATTAACCCAATTTTTTTTTCAAAGTAACACTTTGAAGAAGTATAATTTCCTCGCAAGCCCTCTGTTATAATCTGTATGTCTGTAGCTAAAAGTAAGTTACTTATACTATATAAATTAGGAAGTGCTTTCTAGTACCAATTGTACTTAATAGGATCTTGTGAAAATATAATGATCAACATTTTGCAAATACTGTAAAATGATATATATTTATCAACTGAAGAAATAGTATTGTTTTCTAGCCTATAAAAAATTAAGAAAATAGTAAAATTTATTTACTTATAAATGATGAGATATTTTACCGCAGAATGTCAACATAGGACATGACGCAACGTAATAGGGGTTAAAATAAGACACATAAGTGGGCAAATATCCTTGCCAAACATTTTTTTTTTTTTTTTTTGCTTCACAAAACTACTAATGCTATTTACTGAAGATATAGTGAGGTATTTAAAATTGATAATAAAATATAGCACTGGTTATGGGTGACTAGAATATTTTTAAACAATGTGATTCTACTGGTATATTAAAGTTCGTCAGCGTAAAAATATTAAACAGTTAAATAAAAAAACTTAAAAAACAGCAATTTCAAAATGTAGGATATTATAAATGTAATACTATAATAAAAAAAGAATTGTGTATTAGTATTTCGTGTTACGCAGATTTAAAATACTATGTTATATTTAAAACTTAAATACAAATTTTATTTAAGTATTTTTCCAAGAAGTTCTTCAGATGCATCATTTTTTACCTAATACCACGTGGCACCTACTAAAAATACTAATTTATTAAATGACAATATTTCGTGCAAAACGTTTAACTGCAGATTTTATACTCTTCATTCAAAATTAAAGTTTCAGCTGTTTATATCAAATTTTATACCTTTATAAAATTGCTTTTATTTTGTGCTTAGTTTTTTAATGATTATAAGCGTATTATAAAGTTAGATAAAATATTTCAATGCAAACGCTATGTTTACCTGCAAAATCTGTACACTAAAAGTTTCAGCTAATTATATTACAATGAAACCATTTAAAAATATGATGTAATTTTCTTTTAGAATTTAAAATACTTTTTTAGAATTTGAAAACCATGCATATTTTTAAGTAACTGGATTAAAGAATAATTTTAGAGATCTTAAAATGCAGATTTGCGAGAAATAATAAATTGAGTTATAGAAAGATAGATATTTAAATTTTCTTTGCTCATATGAAATATTCACATAGATTTTTCGTTTTTGTTGTTGTTTATAGATTTCTAAATATATATTCAGTCCTATAATCTATAAATAGTCATTGTTTACTGCATTCGTTAAAATACAGAAGATTATAAAAATGTTACTATAGTAACGAAAATAAAACACGCTACACTATAAACAATTCACATTCAAATTCAACAAATTCTAAGTGTATTACAATGCTAATGTATATTTAGAACAAAGAAAAAAAAAAGCAGAAGTTTTGTCCTTTGATTTTGATTTAAAAACGGTCAGTTAATTTTCTAAAATGTGATTCTTCCTAATTTATTCTTGATTTATTTTTAGTATTTAAAATGATGTGCTACATTTTAAAAGCTAATGCAAACTTTTAAATAACCCTATTTCAAGAAATTCTTCAGGGCAATTTGATCCTATTTATTCTAGTACATTCATCAAAAATCTTTTATCAGTTAAAAGCATTTTAACTTGCAAATTTAGCAGAAATAATAAATTGCATTAATGAATGATGGGAATTTCAAATCTTGCTTGCTATTAGGAAATATCTCTATAAAGACTTATTTTATTTCTAGATTTCTCAATATTTTTAAACTCATGCATGTTTATCAGTATTCTGTGTTGAAATTGTTTTATGTCAAAAAGTAGTTAAATGTAAAATTATTTTTATAACGATGACAATAACACGTGTTATACTTTAAAATTTTAAAATCCAGTTTGAAAAATTTAACTGAGAAATATGTTCAAAATTTTCGAAATTATTAAATATAGTGCTTTTGCTCGCAATTTGAGACCAATTAATATCTTGTTCTTACTGTGAATTATTTTGTAGAAAAAGGCGAAAAACATCGAATTAAAATATATTATTAAAACCTATTACATAATATTCCGCTATAAATTTTCATTGATTTATAATTTAAATATATTTCAAAGTTAATTTTAAGGAGTTTTTTCGCTATCCGATCGCAGGTGATAAATTGCCAAAACTTTTTTAGAGTTACAATTATATACGAGTTATAGTTACAATGAATTTAATTGTTCGTGAAACCATGTTCAATAAAATATACCAACTGGCCATGAAACGGCAAAAATGAAACATTTTTAACAGTAAAAATTGAAGAATATATATAAAAAAGAAAGATTTAACATATCTAAAAAAAAACTTTAATCAAATGATGATTTCATATTAATTAAATTCTGATGATATGCCGAGAAATAAATTTAAAAATCCTAACAAATATAGATTAAATAGGGTTTTATTTTGTCTTTCCTTTTGCTGTATCTAATATATATATATATATATATATATTAGGGTGGGTCGAAAAAAACGAAATATTTACAATCGAAATGTAATAGAGTGGAAAAGTTGCCTTTTGTAATAGACAATAAATTCATGAAATATTATACCTATCGGTTAATATCTTTTACCGCCGCAAGGGGGCCAAAGTTTCAAAAAATTGCAAAAAACATGTATTTTTTAATATTTTTTTTAAATTATCTAAACGCGCGAATACAATTTCTAATAGGACGCAATAGCTACATGAAGATATGAGAAATGTCCCGGTAAATATTCTTTATGATAAAGGTAATATCTTTTACTGCCGCAAAAGGACCATATTTTTAAAAAAAATTGTAAAAATTTCAAATTTCAAGTTTTTCTAAATTTTTATAATATGTCTAGAAAAAAATAAATTTACTTTATACTATTAATATGTCATAAATTGTGTTAACTATTTGTCATAGACTGAAAAATAAAAAATATAATCATTCATTGTTCTTGACGACCGCTTCATCTACTACTGTTTTACTGCATATCAGCAGTTCATATACCACAAATCACAAAAATGATATAAAATGAACAAATATTTTACCATTTTATTAATTAAAATACAGAAATGTTTAACGGATTAAATAAACTTAAAATGAAAAAGTATTTAAAGTAAATGAATTTCATAATATGGCTTGCTTTCAAATGAAGTCATTGTTCCTCGGGAGGCCGAAATTTATCATATGTGATCCTCACTCTGTTCTGATCCACAAACTTTACCAGCAATTTAGTGACTAATTTCATTTCTACTGATTGAGTGGGACAAGGAAATTTATAATTGCTGTTATCTTTAATCGAACATTCTAAACTCACCAGCGTTGTCAGATCGTCAGTCGATAGACAAACCGTAACAGGTGGTTCCGTTAGTTTACAGTTTTGCCTTTCGACTAAAGCCATGCAATTTTAAGCTTCAAAGTTAAAGTATCTAATGACGAAATGACGGATGGCACTATTCGTGTCCACAGAATTTCGTGCTTTGGCAATCGGCTGATGCAGTACACTTTCAGGATGTACTGAATGAGTGCATCCTGAAAGTGTACGACATCAGTTGTTTCACAATGAAAATGAATCCACCATGTGTTTCAGATTCTATGGACTATAATTAATAACCCCCGTTACTTGTCATATCATATACGAAAGATTATAGTTCCTGTAATTTCACGAAATACCTTTTCGTGAATCATCCTCATTGGAATGATAGCATATGAAGAAGAGGACATCAGGACCCCAGCCATAAAGAAAAGTGCCAAAGCACGAAGTTCTGTGGACACGAATAGTGCCATCCGTCACTTCGTCATTCCAGACTTGAACTTTAAGCTTAAAATTGTATGGATATAATCGAGTGGCAAAACTGTAAACTAACGAAAACAGCTGTTACGGTTTGTCTAACGACTGACAATCTCACGATGCTGGTGCGTTTAGAATGTTCGATTAAAGATACCAGCTATTATAATTGTCCTTGTCCCACTCAGTCAGAAGAAAGTTGCGTGAAATTAGTCTCTGAAGTGCTGGTAAAATTTGTGGACCAGAACACAGGGGGGATCACATCTGATCAATTTCGGCCTCTCGAGGAACAATGGCTTTATTTGGAAGCAAGTCATATAATGAAATTAAATTATTTAAATACTTCTTCATTTTAAGTTTATTTAATTCGTTTATGTTAAACATCTCTGTATTTTAATTAATAAAATACTAAAATATTTTGTTCATTTTATATCATTTTTGTGATTTTTGGTATATGAACTGCTGATATGCAGCAAAACAGCAGTAGATGAAGCGATTGTCAAGAAAAAATGAATGAATACCGTTTTTATTTTCCAGTCTATAACAAATAGTTAACAAAATTTATGACATATTAATACATATAAAGTAAATTTATTTACTGATAGACATATTATAAAAATTATAAAAATTTAGAAAAAATGAAAATTTGAAATTTTTACAATTTTTTTAAAAAATATGATCCCTTTGCGACAGTAAAAGATATGCCTTTATCATAATGAGTATTTGCCGGAACATCTATTATATCTTCATGTAGCTATTGCGTCCTATTAGAAATTGTATTCGTACGTTTGGATAATTAAAAAAAAATATTGAAAAAAACATGTTTTTTTGCGATTTTTGGAATTTTCGCCCCCCCTTGCGGCGGCAAAAGATATTAACCGATCGGTGTAATATTTTACAAATTTATTCTTTATTACAAAAGGCAACTTTTCCGCTCTATTACATTTCTATTATAAATATTTCGGTTTTTCCGACCCACCCTAATATATATATATATATATATGTTAAATCGAAATTACTACCTTCCACTTCATGCAAAGGGTAAAACAGGGAGAAAAAAGTCCATTTTCTAGAATCGAGTTATTTGAATGGAATTTTTTTAGCTAAACATGAATGGCAACCATGAAATAAAGCGTGATTTCGAACGAACATTAATAAAGGAATGAATATAATGAATAATACAATACATATCCATAAATTGAGGATTTCAAATCATTTTACTTTTATTCTTATTAATATAAAATAATTAATTTTAAATTTAAAGGTATAGTATTTGAATTACTGTTATAGTTAAAATTGAAAGAAAAAACATTTAACTAAAAAGTATCATAACGACCAGACACCAGCGTTGATAATCATCTTAACGAAAACACAGAGTTAGATTTATTTATTTAACAATGAAATTTAATTAAGAATGGAAAATAACAATGAAAATAATTCTAAGTTAAATTATGAAAAAAAGGAATTTGTTGTGATTATTTCATAATATTAAAACCTTTTAGTATCAGCAATTCGGTCTATCAGTTATGAACAATCAATGTGTGATTCGGCTAGAAAAGATTCCGCCAAAATTTGTTTTGAGAATAGCTTCGTACTAATTATATTTTCGCAAACTCTTAGGTTATAAAATATTTTAGATCTATTTAAAGTTGATAGTGACGCTGAGTCGTCTCTCTTAGATAGAATGCTATTTTATAAGTAGGAAGTAACTGCAGTTTCTCCTCTGATTTTCTTTCGCTTCGAAAAAAAAATTGTTGGTTTGGTAAATTTGGCTCTAAACTTTATTGCCTTTATAATTTCTTAAGAAGATAAGAAGACGAATTCTAACTATGAACATTTGTTTCCAAAGATTAAAGGTTCTTCAACTTGTTTCAGATGAGACAAAATAATTTACAAAACCTCGTCTTAAAATATTCCTCAGCGGCTAGAGCTCATGCCCGTAGCTAGACGATGCTACCAGGTCGGGCAAATGTTTTTCTAAGAAGGGCAAAATTACTCTTTAAATGAATTTTTTTTTTAGTCTTTTGTGATCTTTTAATAAACAGGATTATTATAAATGATGGACCAATTTTCAAAAAATTGTATAATTGTATATTTCAAAAAATTCTTCAATCCTTCTAAAATCCTTCTAACATTTGTTAAATGATTATGTAAATCTTCTAATGTAGTTTAAAAAATTCACGAAAAGGGCTTTAGAAGATAAAATCTTCATGAATTCATAATTCAGCTCATAAAGGGTTAATTGCCTAATATGTTTATTAAATTTTCGCAAACAAAATACATAGAAAAAATTGCAAGATTAATTAATACATTAAAATTTACTTTTGGGAGTAGTTTTTACATGAATCATGTATTTTATATAACATTTAACGAGTCTGTTAACTTAAAAAAAACTGTATGTCATATAATGAAAAGAAATGAATACAGAGAAAAAAAGAAAGAATTGTAGAATTTTTTTCTTTTCGGAATTATTTGTCTATTTTATAACTATATACGAATTTTATAACAATATATTCTATATTTAACCAAAGAAATGCTTAAATGTTTTTCGATAAAATATTTATGTTAAAAAATATTATAAATCGTCATAGAAAGATGAATATTTATTTTTTAATACAAATATTTATTTAAAAATGTATTATCCTTTTGAAAATGGAAAAGTTTTCCAAATTCCCTTCAAACAAAAGTTTTCAAACTTTCCTTACTTTTTTCTATAGAATCGTACTTTCTTCATCGCATTCAATATATAATTTTGCGATTTTTTTTAAAACTCTGAATATTTTTATTGCTGTAAAGTTAGAAAGAATTTCGTTTTTTTATTAGTATCATTGTTTCAATCACATTAATAGTACAGTTAAGGGGGAGAAAATTTATTTTACGAAGTTTGATTATACTTCAACTTTGCAATGGCTTAATAAATTTAATTATTCAAGTATGAAATCCTCTAAATACATTTTATGTATTATTTTTTTTTTTATAAAAATGAGGTATCGTAGAATATATGCTATATAGTGTGTCTGTACTTACTATATTGATATTTCTTTAGTTTTTTCATTTTCTTAATATAAATTATGAATCAGAATGCACAATTAATTAAATGAATTCAATAAATCGATGGAAATATATCAACCTTTTATCAAACTATTATATATCAAAATCTAATTGACATGGTTATTTCTTATATAATATGATTTCAATTTCAACGACTTTTATGTAATTTCTTTCTATCTGAACTAGTAAAATGTAAATTTATTTTAATTATATTTCTTTCATAAATTTATTTTTTATCTTTTTTTTAATAATCAATTTCATTGCTATCATTAATTTGAAGTTAAAGATATAAAAAAAAAATAGCAATATGTTATATAAGTTTTCAGTTTCTTTTATTCAACAAGGTTCATTTTTCTTTGGGTTCACAAAAAGATACAAAATTAGTTAAAAGAAATGTTAGTTGAAATAAAATGAAATTATCGTATAAAAATATTTTGCTTAAAAAATGCGTTTTTGCAATTACAAATCACATAATCCCAAAAAATCATTATTAAATATGAATGTTATTTAATGATTAGAATACAGCACAACAAGTCCAAACACGTAATACAAAATATCGAAACATACATTCGTAAAGTAGTTGCTATATTAGCTGTATTAAATAAAAAACTTATGGTGAACACTGTCATGAATTAGTTTTTTTTTAATGTTTATATACTAAATTAATTTAACGAAAGTGATGCGAGTTATTACAATTTTAATGACATCTTTGAAAATGTATTAAATGAATAAATTCCCAAAATCCTTTGAAAGAAAACTCACTTGATATAGTCCGTTTTCTTTTAGGTAAACTATTCAACAGTTACAAAGATTGATCTTTATTGGAGGATCATTAATCTTTAGATTAGTTGTCAAGGGTAACATTATTAGAATATTTTCCCACCCTTTGCTTCAGAATTATTTATGAAATGACTTTCCACCGACAGTAAATGTTTTTAATCATTTATGTGTAAACAATAAGTGATTATTTCGAAAATAGATAAGAAGAGGTGAAAAATAGTAGAACTGAAACTTAACTGAATTTATTATATTCATAATTAGATGTATGAAAGCGGCACCTTCATGACTGTTAATATTTCGTCGTAAATACTATCTAAAATATCTGATCTGGATAATTATTAAATTTATATTTTTATAAAGCAATGAAGAATGTGTCGCCTGTATTTTTGGATGCAAAAATAATCTTCCACATATTAATGAAACAAATGATTGGTGAAAACTTTTTTAAAAATAGTTAAAATTAAAAAAAGTTTCATGGATACAAACGTAGCTGAGAAATAACGCATATCTATAAAATATGAATCAGATAATGTGATTATAGTCTGGAAAAATATTTTGTTACGGAAGAATTTGAAACTAAATTACACTTTGCATTATTACTTTTACATTTCAGTACACTTCATATTAGTTCTTAATATAACTTATGACCTTTTTTTTTATATACTTTACGTTTCAGAGAGGGCGTCCTTTAAAAATACACTCTTCTATTTTTTTTAGCGCATTTTCACGCGTGAATATTTCAAGAAAGCATCATAATAGTATTTTTATCCTTTATTGCTAAAACCGCTAATAATACATTTTTTTAAAAGAAAATATGTTATATATAATATAATAACTAATCTAAACGCTACCACGTACACGTTATATGAATTTTCTACTCCTAGTGTAAGTTCGCGTCAACTGGGAAGCTGAAAATATGGCTAAAATGCTCAACTTCTATTAACAGACAAGGACATTTAAGTTTGACATACGTGTAAAATTTATGATTACTATTTATTTCTAAGTATTTAATTCAAAACGTTTCAAAGTACGTTTTTAGAAATATTTATATGTTAAAAGATTCGACGAAATTAGTCAGTTTTACATTCAAAGGAATTGTTTAGAAATACGAGTTTTTCCACAAAAGAAAAATAGTATTTTTTAATAGTTTAGTATAAATTTAAAATGTGCCAAATTAAAAATTCATATTTTATTAATAAAAATTTACATTATTCATATAAGCCTCTTTCTCATGTAAAAAAAAAGAAAAAAATGCTACAGTTTCAAATTAATGAATTGTTACAAAAAAAAAAAAAAAATATATATATATATATATATATATATTGATATATTTCTATATTTTTCTTTTTAATACATAGCGGCAGGTATCTTACTTGCCGCTTTATCAAAAACAAGATATTTTCATATTAAGACACATTTTAATATGATTGTAAGAAATTGACAAATTAACAGAAGCAGGCTAAAAGTAGGCTTAAACTATCAGAATTCTGGCACATCAAGAAATGAATAAAAATTCAACTAAGGAATTCCTCTTTCCATACTTGAATAGTGCTAACTTGAGTGAAAGGTAGTAAAACAGCTTCTCATTCAAGTATTCACTTCAATATATATTGAAAACAAGAAAGAAAAATCATTCGTTAAGCATAGATTATGAAACACTTTCCAAAACTTCCTGGATGCTTTAACAAAACTTTGTTATTTAGGGAAATAACGTAAGTAGAATAACTAAGTAAACGTTTCAGAAAACGCATAAAACATTTGAAAAACTGATTTCAGCAGTTACAGTCCATAGCCAAATATGTATTCCAATTCTTTTGAACAGCTCTGTTTTTGATCTGTAGGTTGATATATATACTGTATAATGGGAAAATTTAGTTTAGCAAGAAAACGCGTAATAGGTTGAAATTTCTCTTTCAGTCATTTATACTAATAGATAGAAACATACTTGAAAACTTTTATAGAGCCCTGTAGTTTACCTAGTATCTTTATTACACGCCACTATTTAGTTAATATTTTATTCAAACTAAAACACTTTTAAAATTACTGAAATCACATTTTCAGAAATTATCATCCATAGACGGCCAAGTATCCAATTCTTTACGTGATCCAGTATATCATTTTATCTATATTCTACAAATATTTCTTAGAAAACTAAATGCAGCTCAGCGTACAAATGCATAACTCATTGAAAAGCCCACCTTTAAGGAATCTAAGCTCATATTCAGTTACCCTTACGAATTCTTTTCTGTAGCTCTGTATAACAACTGTATCATTTATACACTCTATATAGTATGATTAAATATAATGAAAATTAAAAGCGCATACATGTAATTAAAAATGCATTTCCAGCAATCATTGCTAATATACAGTAATTCAGATACATTAAAGTATGTCAAATGTTTTGTGTATCCCTGTAGCTGCTGTGCACTTCGTATTATACATGAAATAACTTATAGTAAACCTCGGCGACGTATATCAATTTCATTTTATATGAAATAATTTAACACAATTGCAATATGTCGCGGACAATTTCCCCTATACCATTATGTAACGGAACTCTTATGTGTGGCCTGTAGATGAATAATTACTATTTTTTGCATATTCTACAGAATGCATATTTTAGTGCACTTCATATATGCATGCCAATTTTATTATTTTTGAATGCGTGTAACACCATTAAAAATCTATTGAAATGGTTTTTTATCATTGGCCGTAATGTAACGGAGTACTTTTGACTGTCCCTGTAAATGAACTAAACATCCTACAAACTTCATTTGAAATAGGAATCGTGCTATGTTTGAGGCGAATAACATCCAAACATTTACAAATAATCTGAGTATATTTACGAGAGTTAGAGCGCGGACAGATGACCAGACGGACAGCAAATTGAAGTCATAAACACTTTTCATCTTTGTTGAAAAATGTCAAAAATACAAACTTTGACGAAGCTTTAAAATACGTAATATTTTAATTCAAACGTCCACTTATTTTGAAAATGCAAAATACATTGTGTTTCATAGATTTTCCTCACCTGTGCTTCAAAATAGCACTGTATTTTCGAAATTTCTGTTCTGTTTTTTTCTTAATGTCGTGAAGTTTTTCAATAAAACGAATGTGCCAAATTATTCAATTTACACCTTGCGAACGGTTTTATATTATTTATCTCTTAGAGGATTAGTTTCAGACAGTCTTTTGCACAAAACAATTGTTTTAAAATAATGAAAGAAAAAAGATGTTTCTTAAAAAAACTTTTACCGAAATATTGTATTTCCCGGTGTAACACGCATTCCAAAATGTAACGATTTTTTTTAAGGAAAAGCTTGAAAGAAAAATAATTTCAGAACCTCATTTAAAAGTAATTATTTTAAAATAGCTATTTTTGTTAGATCATTGATGCTTCACGTTAGAACTTCGGTAACATATAAACATCAGTTTAATAGAATGCATGTATGAAATTATCCATTTTCTAAAGTTAAATATGACTTACATATATAAATTATGTTAGTTAATGTAACAGTAATTATATATTAGTATTTATTTATTTTTTTATTTTTTTGAATTTTTTTTTTTTTTTTTTTTTTTTTTTTTTTTTTTTTTTTTTTTGCATTTCTTTTTTTTGGGTGTATTTTTAATAAAAAAGTACTAAAAAAGACACAGTATACAAAAAAAAAAAAAAAAAAAAAATTAAACAAACCCGAGAAATACAAAAAAAAAATCGCCCATCAACCCCTTCCCCCCCAAAAGGAGCAACATATGTTCTTCCACTGTATAAAAAGCATACCATTCTTAAGGTACATTTAAGAAGAAGAAGGGAGGGAACGTCTTATACAAGAGGGAAAAAAACTACAGGAAAAACCAACAAAAAAAGGCTATACCTGCACTGAATATGTAGAACCCCATTTTTAGGTGCGTTCGTAATTATATAAACACGTAGCACGTATAGTCGTCGTTCAGTCCGTCTGTCCGTCCGTCCGTCCATCCGTCCGTTCATCCGTCCGCGTATAACAGCGCAAAAAGTAGCCAACCTAAACGTTTGAAATTTTAAATAGATAATTGTTGCACAATTTTGTCGAGTCATTTCAAATTTTATGAAAATGGTATGAATAGTTTAATTACAGGGACAGTCAAAAGTTTTCCGTTACATTACGGCCAACAGGAAAAAATTATTGGAAGTACATTTTAATGATGTTACAGCCTTTCGAATGGTCTGAAATTTTAAATATATAATTGTTACAAAAGTTTGTCGAGTCATTTCAAATTTTATGAAAATTGGATGTATAGTTTAATTACAGGGACAGTCAAAATTTTTCCGTTACATTACGGCCAATATAAAAAAAAATAATTGAAAGTGCATTTTAATGATGTTACAGCCTTTGAAACACAATGAAATTGATAGGCACTTATTGAAATGCACTAAAATATGCATTCAGTACCATATGCGGTGGAAAAAATATTTATAAAACCAGCTATAGTAAGAACGCACCTCATTTGCCACGTTTGACGAGCAATTTCCAACTTGTTAAGATTCATTTTCAGGATGGTACTTTCGTGCGTATTATACGCCAAAAGCAAAATTACTGTACCGCCATCTATAAGAAGTTCGCCATTTTTAGACGCATTTTAAGAGGCGGGTAGTGCTTCTTAAACACTGTAACAAAAGGACCTACATACTAAACTACACCTACATTGTATAAGCATCACCCCATTTTAACAGTGCATCATAGAGAAAATAAAGGACATCTAGTGCACAGGAAAATACAGTATATTTCAAATGCAATTTCCAATGAAGATTCAATATAATGATGTATTTTTTCTGTCCAAGGCATGCCATTTTTCTGCAATTTAAAAAAAATAAATTACATTTCGTAGTTTTTCTGTACTTTTGATTCCTGACATTTGCATTTCTGAAATTTCTACGGATAAAAGTAATAAGACTTTTCATTAAAACGACCGTTTCAAGTTATTCCGTTTACACATTGGGAGCTTTCCAAATTTCAAAATGTTTCAAATCTATTTGCTATATTCTTTTCAATAAACAAACACAAAAAAAGTACAGAAAGGTAGTTTTTTGGCAATATAGAACCATTTTTTAAAAATATGTGACTGCGGATAATGAGTGTAATTCTATTTGCTACCTCCATTGAGCGAAATTATGTCTTCAACTATATCGAAATTTTATCTGTTCAAAGCATTGTCGATTTAGTAGCAACTAGCAATAATAAAGGGCATTTTTTTCTGAAATCAGAAAAAAAAAAACAATTGCGTTGGATAATTCTTTATCCTTCCAATCGAGCAGGTAAAAAATGCCTAAATATTTCAGACTATACTTGCTGGTGTGAGAACAGATTTGAAAAAAAAAAATAGAAAAAAAAAACTGTTTACAGTTAAATATCTTCACTCAGGTTATTAAGCCATGTGAAAAATGTCTTGTATTCCATTAATCAATATTTTGTATTATATTTGCACTTTAATTTCTTTTTAACATGTATAAACGAAAAAAATGCTTTAAATAGAGAAGTGATGAAGATAAAATGGCATAAAATAAAAATATATAGCGTAGCAGTTTTGTCAAATCTATAAAAATAAGTAAAACAATGAGAACATCAGATTTTACTATCATTTCATTGCTAAAGGTGTACAAAAATGAACTGTTTTTAGACAGGGTTACAACCGTCGACTATTTTTTTTTCTTTAGTTTCTTTAACCGTGTTACAAAGAAAAATAATTTACCTGCGATATTAGAAGAAATGTTTTCTCTTATAAATAGTAATGGGCACAAAAAAAAAAAAAAAAAAAAGGTGGAAGCTCTATTATACCAATTAAAGATACAATAGATGAAATAAAAACAGATACTGCACTGTTAAAAATTTTGCCGCATTCTGGCAGGTCATTCGACCGTTTTTTGAAAAAACGGTTTCATAACCCTAATTTAACTATATTCTGACCATAAAATGGCCAATAATATGGTCAGAATAGTGTTAAATTTACGGTTGTGTAACCGTTTTTGAAAAAAACGGTCAAATGACCTGCCAGAATGCTGCAAATTTTTAACAGTGTGGGTTAACAGCTACTATTATGATTAAAATAATAAAATGAAACTAAATAAAGTTGAGTTAGTATTATTTTTATTTTAATTTTATGTTTGCAATGTTTTCTATTATGCATCGTGTCGCATGACATTGTTTACTATGTTTATTTTTTTTAAATTATGTGAAAATATATCGTGAATGATTGATATTTTATCACTTTTTATAGCATTATTTAAATTAATCTAAACAAACTCTGTCAGAAGAAAAGAATATAAATCTGATTGAATGCGCGAGTATTCACTACATTATATATTATACGTTGTACACAACAATATACATTTATTGAAATTAAATACTATATGAAGGAAAAGTCTCAGTTGTATGCAGCCGCACAATTAAAATACATTAGATACAATCACAGTTGGAGCATAGGAATTTTTAGGAAAAGTCATTCATATTAGATAATTTCTTTTAGTTTATCTTTTATAAATCTCAGAGTTTGGAAATTATACCTAAAGAACAACAAAATACATCTCCTAATATTATAACAATTATAGGTAGAAATTTCGAAAGAAAACGACACTTCATTTAATTGCTTCTCATAAGGGAAATTCCTAACTTTATTCCACTAAACTAACTGCTTCTCAGTTAATCAAATAAAAGTTACCAGATGAAATGCTATGAAAATATGAATGCCTGTTTATGAAAAAAATATCATTTTCACTAAATTATATTTCATACCATTATGCCAGGAAAGAACCATTAGTGCCATGTCATGATTAACATATATTTGTATATGTTATCGGCCAAACCCGATTTTAGGCCAAACTAGATTGGCCTAGACCAAACTAGTTTATCCTAACGCGCATCGGATAAACCAGTTTTTCCTAGGCCAAACTAGTTTATCCTATCGCCCATAGGATAAACTAGTTTTTCCTAGGCCAAACTAGTTTATCCTGACTCCAATAGGATAAACTAGTTTTTCCTAGGCCAAACTACTTTGGCCTAACACTCATAGGTCAAACTAGTTTAACCTGCTATTCATTGGTCTGAACTAGTTTATCCTAGGCCGATCTAGTTTATCCTAAGCCAATTCAATTTGGCGTGCTTTTATTGATCCCAAAAGCCGCTTCAGCGCCAATCTTCTAGTTTATCCTAGACCAATTCAATTTGATGTGCCCTAATTGATGCCAACCAGTGTTGAGCATGCTCATAAAGGAAAAAAAAGTACTAATTCAAATTCAAATTCTATTTCTCATAAATGAGTCAAGTTCAAGCTCAAATTCGAAATTTTTCAAAAGAATCCGCTCAACGCAAACACATCTAATGGAAGTGAGACAAGTTCACTAAAAACTCGTTTTTTTTTTTTTTTTTTTTTTCTAATATAATAGAAGTTTAGCTGCCAAATTTACAAACTTTTGTGATTTAGTTTTTTTGTTATTCGATGTAAGGGTCCTTACGGACCCGCCCAATTTTCCTTCCTGACACTCAGCCCCAACTTAGTTTGGGAATTACTTTTTTCGAGAGGTTCGGACAGTGATGGACCGGGACTCAATATTTTTTCGGTTTAAGTCGGTACTGAACTGCATTTTTTTTTTTTGAGAATCACACAGGCAGAAATTTTCAGTCCAATTTTCAACTTAACTCATATGAAAATCATTTGGATCGGCCAGATCTCTGTTCTGTTCAGTAAAAATATCAGTAACATTATTTCAGAATTAAAATTTATATATTTATTTAGTGTTTAAATATTTACTTTCCCCTATCTTTACAAGAAGAAATTATTGGATTCATGAAAAATTTGACCTCCGGCTTTCGACGGATTTACACGTTTTAGGGGTCGAAAACCATGTTTTTACAAAATGTCTGTCTGTGATTCTGCCTGTCTCTCTGTATGTGTGGGCGCTCTAGCTAAAGAACTAATGCACGGAATTTAATAAAAATTTATAATAAAGTAGTCCCTGATATAAACTGGTGCTGATTGTTTTTTGGTGTAAATTACCAAAAGGTGGCGCTGCTATGCTGCATTTTTCATGATTTCCGCTACAGCTCTATCTCAAGAGCTGCACTGCAAATAGAGGCGTCTTAAATTAAGACACATATGTGACTGAAAAGGTATTTCAGACACTTAAGTATCTGAATCTGAAAATTCAGTCATGATAGATGTCTCAATTTAAAACATATAAGTGTCTTACTATGATCATGGTGTAAACGAACTGAGAAAGGTGTCTTAAAAATCTGCAAGTGTCTACTTTTAAGACACTTTGTAACTCCGTTCCGCATTAACCACCAGGCGGCGCTCTAGTTGCGCATGCGTTTTAGATGCCTTTCGTTCGAATTGGATGTCCGTTTGTAATTCAAACTGAGCGTTTGTTTTATCTACGCGTACATTTTAACTAATAATTTATTTTGACTTGATTCGGTTTTTTTGGAATGTGAAGTTTCAGGATTTAATCCGTATCGACATAGTGATATTCCATATTAATGAAAGGTGTCAAGCAATAACAATAATATAGTGTTCTTCGTCTCGTCAAAGCAGGTAAAGAGAACTGTTGTCTGGCGGGCTATGTTTTTAGGATGGAAATATTCCATTCTTTTAACAGAGCTAGCCGGATGTGCAAAGGGATTTTTTTTTTAATATCAAAGTGTGATTAACTCACGGATACTAACGTAGCCTCCAATCCGGACGTCGCCTGGATGGATGTGATTTTGGAATAATCACACCTTTTTCCAGGTAAGTGGACCCTTCACTATGTATTGAAAACTCTCTGCGAATGGTTTCTCTTTAAATAGAGACCTCACACGTGTCTATAGCTTTATTAGTTCCTGAGTTATGCCAAAATTTGTTTAAAGCATTTTGCCTATGGGATTTCCATGTTAAAATTTTATCTTGCTAATATTTAAATTTCTACTATTCAAATCATCTGCAATTATGTTTCTGTATTATTTTACATCCGATGTTATCCTTAAAATAAGTTTTGGCAAGTCTGCATGGTGTATTAGTTGTTACTGAATCTATTGAGATACACCATCCTAAGCCTTCTTTCTCTGTCTACTCGCACGCCATTACTTTAAAAATAGCAGTGACAGCACCTGTTGATCGGCTCATAATTTCTTAATTACCATCAAGGCTATCTTAACGGCGTTTTCTTAGAGTAATTATTACACAAGAGTACCTTTTATATGGGTTTTATTTATGTATACAATATTTTTATAAGCATTTAATGCGACAGCATTTGTAACGTTCACATCAGTTTTACATTTCCCATATGTTTAATATGTGATATGTACTGAAATTCCCAACTCTTTATAGTAAACATCCTTATTTAATTTTTATTTATTATGTATGCTTTTCATGTCTGATGACGTTTTCTTGCGTCTCAGATTTTATACACCGTGATAAATTTTAAGTTATTTAAAAGAATATAGTTCGAAAATCCTTCCATTTACCCATATCATTAATTCCCCCATACATACAGCGAATTACTTGTCTTCATTTATTAGATTAAACTGTTTTGACTGATAAAACTCAAATCCGGTCATGAAATCTGTTTTACCTTTCTGCTATATACTTTTGTTGTTTCCGAGCATTTTAGAAATATTCTATTTCCTATACTGAAAGTAGTCAACTTCAGATGTTTTCATTTTCAAGCCCGGTGATTCACACCACAATTTGAAGACTCATCAGAAATCGTCTGAAATCTGTAGACGTAAAGCGGAGAAAATTTTGCTGGCGTTTTGAATAAATCTTCTTATTTAACGATTTAGAAAATGTTCTCGCCTTATCTCTGTATTAGTCATAATGATTATTTGTAAATTCTTAAATTCATGTAATTATGTGCTGTTAACATAATTGTAAAAATACGGTAAATATATACAGCTATATTTCATTTGAAATCAATTATAATATTGATTTTTTGATTATTTTTAGTAAAAAAGAAATCTGAAATTTAAAATGAATATCAGTAAAAAAATAGAATTTTATACTATATGACTTAAGCATAACTGGATTTTGTACTTAAAGCTGAATTATTCTATATTTACTGAATCACAATGCAGAGTTGGAATTTTTCTAGAAGGACTTGATTAAAGCAAGAGTAAACTTTGACATGTCCCCCCCCGCCCCCCACCACCTACGATTTTTGTTGCCCCAGATTCGATATGCAATTTTTTTAAAGCTTATACGTTAAATGTGTTTCGACATTGTATATTGGTTATAATCAGTATTTTGAACTAAAAAGTAGAATAAGATTAAAAGTTAAGTACAAAAAATTTTAAATACAGTAAAAACTCTTAATCGCGGGCACCTTCAGAACGCTGAATCTGTCTGCTATTCGATTGTGTTAGCTTTTATGAGGTAAATATACATACAGTGAAACCTCCCTGTGCGACCACCTCCATTAAGCGACCACCCCCTGAACGACCATTTTTCATGGTACGAAATTTATTCCCATAGGCTCAATACTAATTTTACCTCTATTCAGAGACCACCCCAGTTGAACTCCCTCCATAAGGGACCCATTTCTTTGAAGAAAATGAAACAAATTCCGTTTTTTCCGGGTCGCTTGAAAAAGGTTTTATTAGAATAATAATTCCGGAGAGCGCATTATTTATCAAACTTCTAAACTAAGTTTAGAATTTTTATTTATTCCGGTAACTTTTAAGTGTTTAAACCCCTTTGTTCCTTTTTAGGCAATGGATTTAACTCTGATGACACATTAAGGATGACGGTCCATAAACTCCCCTGCCCTATTCTGTCAGGAAACTCTCAAAGGAATAGATAAAGTAATGAAATCGTCAAAATTCGTTCCAGACAAAAAAATTGCATTTATTTATTGAATTTTGAAAGGACTTGGGAATAAAATTTATAGTAGATAAACCATAAAAGCAAAGCAAACATCAATGTATTCATTTTTTAAACTCTGCAGTAATTAACTTATGTAATTAACTTTTGTTTTGATACTTAAATTTTCATATGTTTTCTTAATTTGAAAAATATAATTTTAGTAACATTAATTGTTACATTTTTTCAACAATTAAATTCTAGATTTTAACATGACCTCCATTAAGAGACCACCTTTCGGAGCGACCAATTTTTATTGGAACGGAAGTGGTCGCTTTAGGAAGGTTTTACTGTATATTGATAAAGGTGAGTGTTCGCTAAAGACAACTGTTCGTATGAAGGCTTTGCAGTAAAATCTCCATAACGGACAATCCTAAATAAAGGACACCACTATGTAGAAAACACATTTTTTTATTGAAAATATGTAAAATTTTTATACACATATACCTCAGAAAAGTAGACACCTCCGAACGTCGGACAAATTCCACGGTTCCGAGGTGCCCGCTATTGAGAGGTTTTACTGCATGAAGAAAAATATATTTTGTTTTTAACCTTATTCTACTCTAGGAATTCATAATATTGGTTAATAATAAATATTGATTAATAAATATTACAATGTAATACTCATATACTGTAAATTTGGGGGAATCCAGTGTTAGATTTTATTTAACACAGAAATAAAAATGCTTAAACTAATTTACTGGGAATAGCTCATTTTAAATGGGAAAAAATTGCACATCATAGCAGGGATGGGATTCTTTCTGAAGGAGTGAATCATTTTTTATATTTGGGAGTAATTTGTTACCATAAAGCAGAGCTGATTGCAGTATGGGCAAACTGGGCTGTTTCTATGGGCCTTTAGTTTTACGGGCCCCTAAATTTGGTACGAAATTTCCATAAAGCTGATATTTTAAATTCGTTTTGATCTTACACTTATTTTAATAAATATTTTGCACTTTTAGAACATGATTAGGTTAAAGAAAATGATATATTTATCCAAATATGTATTTGACGGCATCGAATAGGCTTTTTTTTTTTTTTTTTTTCTTTTTGTAACAGTATATGAAGGCAATGGGGGGAGGGGGTGAATGAATACTAGGTCTTTGGACTAGAAGCAATTTGAAGTTCTCACTAAAAGTAATAAACATTTTTGATGCCGTAGGGCATATATGATAACACATAAATACATATTTAGGTGAAAAAAAAAATATATATTATCCTATTCTAAAACTACAAAATACTGATTACAATCCTCATAAGGTCAAAACTGATTTAAAATATCAGCTTTATGAAAATTTCATACCCAAATTGGGGTACCCTAAAATCAGGGGGCAGAGAAGCATCCCAGTTTTCCCACGCTGCAATCAGCTCTGCTGTATGGCAACAAATTATTCCCATTTATAAAAAAAAATATTCAATGTGGTCAAACATGGCTGCGTATATGGTTTAGAAAGAAAATGGTCAAAGATGGCTTCATATTGGCTACAAAAAAAAAAGGCTCAAAGATGGCCGCAATTAAGACATTTGAAATGTCTGAAATTCAGACGTAAGAAGTGTCTGAAAAATTTAAGACACTTTAAAACGTCTTAAAATTGAACACTCGTGTTTCAGACACTTAAGTGTCTGAAATTCAGACGCAAGAAGTGTCTGAAAATTTTAAGACATTTTAAAACGTCTGAAAATTGAACACTGCGTTTCAGACACTTAAATGTCTGAATTTCAGACATTTAAGTTTACAGTGTGATACGCTGATTTTCATGAAACTTCAGATTAAGTTAGTCCCTGATATGAATTGATGCTGTGTACGTTTTGGTGTAAATCGCCCAACAGGTGGCACTGCTATTTGCAGGATTTACACGATTTCTGCAATAGCTTTTTTTTTTTTTTTTTTTTCATTCTGGCTTTCGCTAGAGAGTCTTTCATTCGGGACGTGGCTGGGCACCTGGGAATCTTGCTTCCGCAAAAGAGTCGGAGTAGAGTAGAAGAATAAAGGGTTGCGGACGAAGATGGGCCGCTCGCCGCGGCGGTTGCCTTTAGCTAGCTTAGCTTTTGCTAGAGAGTCTTTTACTCGGGACGTGGCTGGGGACCTATGAAACTTGCTTCCGCAAAAGAGTCGGAGTAGAGTAGAAGAATAAAGGGTTGCGGACGAAGATGGGCCGCTCGCCGCGGCGGTTAGCTTTATCTTACTAAATAGCTTTATCTTAAGAACTAATGGACATATTTTCATCAAACTTCAGATTCAGTTACACTTTGATATGAAATGATGCTGACTACGTGTTGGTATAAATCGCCAAATAGCTCTATCTCAAGAACTAATGCGCAGATTTTCAACAAACTTCATATTCAGTTATTCCTTGATATGAATTGATGCTGATTACGTGTTGGTGCAAATAACCTAATAGGTGCTGCTGTGCTGCATTTTTTACGATTTCCTCAATAGCAAATCGTAAAAAACTAATGCTCGAATAAAATCGTAAAAAACTAATGCTCAAAAACTAATGCTCGAATTTTCATAAAACTTCAGATTCCAGTATACGTTGGCTAATATTGCTGCTAATTATATTTTGGTGTAAATCGCTCAACAAGTGACGCTGCTATGCTAAATTTTTCTTAATTTTCGCTGTAGCTGTTTCTCAAAAACTAATGCACGGATTTTCACCAAACTTCAGATTCAATTAGACATTGACATAAGTTGTTTCGTTTAGATTTTGGTTTAAATTACTCAACAAACAGCGCTACTATGCAGCATTTTTTTGGATTTACAGGATTTCAGCGATGATCATAGCTCAAGAACTAATGCACGGAATTTCATATCTTTAGAATCCTCATGATGAACATAGATTGCCATTTAATTTTTCACTGTGATAGCGAATTTTGAAGTATTAACATGTTTGAGATAATAGAAGGTTTTGGGATTGGCACATCCGACTAGTTTTAAGATGAGTAGATCCCTTTTTAGGTAATAAAATTAAAGTATAGTAAAACCTGAGGAAAATAACGTGCCTATCACGAAATCCCATGTTTAACAACAAAAAAATAGGTTGATTTATGCAAAATGGGGATATCAGTACTTTTAAAAAGAATATAATGCATTTACAACAGGCGATGAACCTTCTAATAAGGAATAATGCCTATAACGGATTTTTCTTCTTTCCAATGCAATTCCGTCTTAGAAGGTTTTATTGTATAGAATTTTTTTAATTTTTAAATCTCCAAGCCATAGCATGTGGATTTAAGATATTAATGATTCTATTGTAAACTATATTGATTTTTTAATGAATCTCTATTTGTATGAAAAAATCTGAATAATTACTAATACCACAAATTTTTTTACACTGCTTGGAGACTTGAAAATCTGAAAAAAATTATATAAAAAAACATTCTACGACGGAATCATGTAAGAGTAAAAAGCTTAGTTATAGTTAGGTTCCTTTTATAGCAGGCCTGTCGTCTCTAGCAAATGAATTACGTTTTTTTTTTTTTTTTTTCAAACGGATTATTGGATTTAACGGATTTAAAATTTATATAAAAAAAAACATTCTACGACGGAAACATGTAAGAGTAAAAAGCTTAGTTATAGTTAGGTTCCTTTTACAGCAGTCCTGTCGTCTCTAGCAAATGCATTATGTTTTTTTTTTTTTTTTCAAACGGATTATTGGATTTAACGGATTTAAAATTTATATATATATAAAAAAACCTTCTACGACGGAATTATGTAAGAGTAAAAAGCTTAGTAATTGTTAGCTTCCTTTTATAGCAGGCCTGTCGTCTCTAGCAAATGCATTATGTTTTTTTTTCAAACGGATTATTATATCCAATTTGCACCGATTAAAAAAGATATGTTTAAAACAGGATTTCGTCATACACAGGTTCTTCTAACAGGTTTTTCAGTACTGTATCTCCATCCGTATAAATGTCTCTTTAAATAGAATTTTAATTGTGAAATAATGGTAGCTTAAAAAAAAAAAAAATGTGTATTTTAGGACAAACTGGGACATGCACTTCACCGGATTTTTAAAAGTTCCAGATTTCTGAAAGAATATCAAATGTACTTCTGATATTCTTAATGGCGCATTTGTTCATAAATAATTCAAAGCCAAGTGATATTTATTTGAGAAACAAAAAATAAATGTCTCTAAATTCTTCCTCTCTTAAATTTTATGATAACCTCTCATCCCGTCTTTGGTACGCCAGCACACAATTTGTCGTACGGAACATATTTCGTAAGCACCGGGAGACAGTATCCCACTCCCCATAGAATAAAATATATTATACAGGGGTGACGGCAATACTACTTTGCACAAGGTTGGCGCCGGAGCGGTAGTTGAGATCACTAAAAGGATGTCAAATTTCATAGGCCTAGAATAAACTAGAAGGTTGGCGCCGGGGCGTTCTTTGGGACAAATAAAATCACGCCAAATGCAATTGACCTAGGATAAACTAGTTCGGATAAATGAATAGCAGGCTTAACTAGTTTATCCTATGAGTGTTAGGCCAAACTAGTTTCGCCTAGGAAAAACTAGTTCATCCTATGAGCATTAGGATAACCTAGTTTGGCCTAAAATCGGGTTTGGCCGGTAACATATATAAAGACAAAAATTTTAAATTCAAAACACCGGATTTGGAATAATGATTGTTAAAGTCTACAAAAATATGTGCAAAGCAAAACATATTTAACTACATGGGAGAAGGAGGCAGAAATTTTTGAAGTAAAATAGATGCAAAACTTTTTTTTTAAAGTTTTTGCATCAATTGCAAGGAAATGAGAGATTGTGTCTATCAAACGACCACTTGGAAGGTAATATTATTATTATTTGTATCAATTATTTACGAATGTTAAAACGACACACGCATTTAGTTTCATTTTATACTTGATTGTTGTTCACTTGGTCCAAAATTTTGTAAAGTTTTTAGTTGAAGTTTAGTTTAAAATGTTTTTAAACTTTTGCAAAAGCAATTGGAATTTGTGCTTAGCAGGAGTATTATTGAATCCTGAAAAATCTAAACAGGGTTGAGTATTTTTCGAAATCACTGTTCCAAAATGATAATGCAATTTTTAAATTAGGAGACTATATTTTGAACCTACACCAACTTTCCCTTTTTTTTTCACTTTTTTAAACTTTACCAACTTTCCCTTTTTTCCTTTTTTTTTCCTTAAATTTACCTTTTAACATTTTTTAACTACTTTTTTTTAAAACTGTTTTTAACAAGTTGACTGCCACAAAAAGTAAGAATTTTTAAGTTTCTTCTTGAAAAGTTGTTTGCCACCACAAATTCTGAAAGGTAAGTTACGCTTTACTAATAAAGCGAAATTTCAATATTAATACATGGAAATTATTCCAGAGGGAAACATTCGCCTTGGATCCCTCTGGAATAATTTCAATGTATTAATATTGTTTCTATCTATGCTAGATTTAATTATATTCCGTGTTTGCCCCAGGTTGGTGGCTCACGGTAAATATCCCATCTTGTGCTGCGTTTGTAGCCTTGCCGACATATAATAGTGAGAAATTTTCCTTGCTGGGTATCGTTCCAAGTGGTTTAGTCGGTAGAACGTCAGTGCGCTATACTGATGGCCAGGGTTCGAGTCCCGGCTTGGAATTTTTTTCACTATGTTGGCCTTTGCGCCTTTTAAGCAGTTACTTAGAAATTTGATTTTCATTTGAAAGCGAAATTTCTGCCAATAAATAAGGCAATTTTTTTTAAAAATAATGGTAAGAAAGTAATAAATTAAAGAGACGAATATTAAAGCTACGAGTATACTCGTAGCGTGATAGTCAAAGTGTTAAGCTGTTGAAGAATCTATTAGCATTTGTGCGCAACAAATTTGCATATAGCAAATTGCAAAATTTTAACTTACCCACTTAACCATCCATTTTAAACCTTACCCACTTTTCCTTTTAAACTTTTTAAAACCTTTACCAACATTCCCTTTTATTACCCTTTTAAACTTTACCTTTTAAAACTTTTTTTTAACAACTTTCCTAAAAATAGCAACTTGTAAAATTTTTACCCTTTCTAAACTTTACAAACTTTCACCTTTTCCCCTTTTTAAACTTTACCTTTTAAACCTATTTAAACTACTTAACTACTTTATTTTTATAGTTTTTATCATTTGAGGCATCTATTAGCATTTGTGCGTAGCAAATTTGCAAATATCAAAGCAAAAGTTTTACTTTTTAAAACTTTACCAACATTTTTTTTTTTTTTTTTGCTTTACAAACTTTCCTGTTTTTCCATTTTTTAAACTTTACCTTTTAAACCTTTTTTTTAAAATTGTTTTTAACCTTTTGCAATATATATTAGCATTTGAGCGTAGCAAAAATTTTATTGAATTATTTTAAAATCAGTGTTTCAAATGTGAATGCAATTTTTAATTATAGTCGTCTACATTTTAAAACTGTTCCACCTTTCCCTTTTCCAATACTATGTCCCATATTTAAGACGTTAAGTTTTTTTTTTTTTTTTTTTTTTTTTTTTTTTTTTTTTATCAAAACAGCTTAGAAATATTACATTTTATCTACTTTTTCATAAAATTCCATGGCGTTAGATACAATCAAAATTGCTGGATGTTAATGTTAAATGCGATTAAAAATCCTTTTTAATGATATGCTATGCATATACACTGACATATTTCACAATATGTTCTATTCATAAACATATTTTGAATTATGAATTTTTTTTTATAAATTTATATTTTTAAAAATACGTAAGAGATATTATCGGCAATAATTATGTCCAAAACATCAAAGAACACACAGGACGCATTTCGGACTCGAAATTTTAACAGCCTTTCATCAGCCAATGTAAACACGTATCCGTAAGGGGACGAATTCACGAATGAACAGTAAGGGCAGAGAGGTGAGTATCGAAAGAATAGGACAAGTTTAATGGGAGATAAGTTATTCCGAGTAAATCTATGTATAGATTTATGGAGTATCATTCATTTTTATACAAATAAAGAAGAACATCTGAAGAGAATTTTCTCTTTTCCTTTTTCAACTGTCTTAATTTTTATTTAATTTCTTAATAGATTGATTTTTGTTTAATGCAAATAGAGAAAAAAAAATCTAAAGGAAAAGTTTGATTTTCTTATTTCAACACTCTGAATAATTAATTTGTTCTGAAACATTGATTTTTGTATTTATTATTATCTAAAAACTATGCAAGTAGGGGATTTTTGTAAACAAACAAAATATTAATAAATATCAATCAGTAAATTTAAAGTATATGTCTCCACCGTCAGTAGTTTTTGTGGTATTAATTTGTAATATAATTAGAAAATGTAATAAATAAAAATTAATATATATATTTTTTTATTTTTTATGTTATTAATTAGAACACCATGTGAAATCAATGCTATGTGACATGAATATTATTGTTTATAATTTGAATACTTTTCCGTAACTATATGTTAAAACTAGTCTGATAGAATTTACCCAAATGTATTCCCGTTTCCGTGGAGGGTGAGGCTTAATATAACACTAGATTTTTCGCTTCAGGTTATTTAAATTCTCTTGTATTTATTATTATCTAAAAAATATGCAGACAGGTGAATTTTTTAAACAAAAAATCATTAAATAATTATCAATCAGTAAATATAAAGTAGATGGTTGCGTCAGTCGTTTTGTGGCATTAGTTGGTAATACGTATATTGTTAAAAAATGTAATAAATAACAAGAAATATTTTTTAAATTTTCACGCCGTTAACCAGGACGTCATGTGAAATCGCGTCATATGAAATGAATATTATTGTTTATATTGTTAGTAATTTTCCGTAAGAATATGATCGAAACAGGTCTGATAGTATAATTATCTAAAAATATAAAAGCAGGTGAATTTCTTAAACAAATCAATAAAGAAATGCCAATCAGTAGGTAAATATATAGTTGGTGGTTTCGCAGTAACTAGATTTTCTGGTATTATTTGTAATATATTGTTAAAAATGCAATAAATAACTAGAAATATTTCTTTAGTTTTCACGTTATTAATTAGGACGCCATATCAAGACACGTCATATGAAATGAATATTACTGTTTATATTTTTATTAATTTTCCGTAACAGTATGTTATAAACTATTCTGATAAAAATTAGCCAAATATACCCTTTTTTGTGTAGGGTGAGAGTTAATACAACACGAGGATTTTTACGCTTTACCTGACTTAAATTCTGAATTTGAATGTGGTTACAATTATTTTAAATAAATTAGTGCAAAAATGCCCTGAGACGTAGGAACCTTGAAGCTAAGAAGTAAAATTGAACACTTATACCGTTCATAATTGATTGCAGTAATGATTAGAGTTTTCATTCATTATGGCTTTAAAATCTTGAAAAATATTATGTAGCAGAGAAAGAATTATTGCTAATTAATTTAAATTTTATTATTCAAAAATTCATATCAAATATTTAGGAAAATTTATCAATTTCATAAGTCATATTAATTTTTTTTTGTGTTTTATAAATTTTTATAACAGTATATCATAAACTAGTCTCAAAATACTGCATGATTATCTATTTTGAAATTACGAATTAATATTTATTTACTTAATTTTTCATGATAACCTACATTTCACGCATACACATAGTTAATAAATATAATAACGATCAAGAAATCACGAAAATTAATTTCAAAGACAATTGAAAAATGAAGCACAATGATCGCAATTCCTAGTTGTTTTTTGTTTATAAAGATAAACAATTCTACTTAAATGTAAATATTTATTTACCATTATAATTTTACAAAAAAACTATCAAATATTCCAACTGAAGTAATATAGTTCTTAAAGAAAAGTTTCAGTCACATGATTTCTTTAACTAAATTATACTTTTCGAGTACTCTTTCAGTTATTAACAATTAACCGAAGTTCGTAAGATTATTATTTAAAAAAAAATACTATGAAAAATAAAACATCAATCACCATTTCTTCTCAATTCTTTTATGCTTTTATTTAAAAGAAATATTTGGTTTAAATCTATACTGTTCAAATTCTGCAGAAACTGTCCAGTAATTCAAAAGATTTTATATATAATGTGGTGGAACCCGCCGAATTTTGGCGAAATTAAAAAAAAAAAAAGAAGAAGTATTGCATTAAATTTATAATAAAGCTACAAAAGTAATTACAGTCAAAAATCCTTCTTTCTTTGATTAGCCTAACTCATAAAACAAATATTATTTTTAACCTAAAATTAAAAAAAAATATTCTATTTTTATAAACTTCAGCTTTTAAAACTATCAAAAAATTAAACTTTATTCATATACGTAATCAGTAAGATACAATCAAGGTAAGTAATTATGAGGAAATTATCAATTGAGGCTCTTATGCTTTTTACGGAATGAAAAATCAGCAAAAAGGATTTCATTTTGACATAATCATAGAATTTTTGTTTTCCTTTGAATTCTGAACCTAACGTCCTTTTCATCGTCTCATATTCTGATTAACCATTTAAAAATAGTTTAACGTTAAATAGGTTATCAATAAATATATTTCCAGTGTTGAAAACAAGTTTGTCATCTATTACAACTTTCCATATGAAAATTCCAACTCATGATTTGAGGTTCTAATTTCAGTACCGTAAACAATCCATAAATTTACAACTTATTCAAAGTGAAATATTTCGTAATATAATAAAATGATGGTTTTCTTTCAAGTAGGACATCATTTTCACTCATTGAAATACTTCACCTATGGTTCCAAACTCAGTATCAGCAAGATAAAAAATAGACATGTTTTTTTTTTTTTGTTTTTTTTTTTGCTTGTTTGTTTGTTTTACATCATTTTCTATTCAGAATTTTATACGAGTTATTTTTAATTGTTATGCGAAAAGGCGGCCTCACTAAGAATATAATCAATAAAAATAAATAATCCACATTATTTCTCTTTTCTATCCAACAATGAAAAAAATCTAATTACCACCGTTTTGATGAAATTTAATAAACAATCGTTTAAAATTAAAATTAAATTAAAATTAAAATTAAAATTAAAATTAAAATTAAAATTAAATTTAAAGTATAAGAATAGGAATATTTTAAAAATTAGCTAGAGTTGGCACATTTACAAATAGACATCCTTCACTTAAAAAAAATAATTATTAATATTGTTTCAGTAGAAAGCTCAGGACGTATGGCTTAAAAAACACCCTTGTCTTTTAAATATATAGATCCTTACTTTACCATATTATTAAGGGTTTTCATTGGTCAGAATAAAGATAAATTATGGTTATGTATTCGTTTTCAATAAAAAATGTTGAGAGATTGGAAGTTTTCTGCAAGCTTATAACAGTGCACACATTACTACTATTTTATAACCCTTTTTTCGTCATTGAGTAAATATGAGAGTGAGATAAAAATTTTTAGGCTTCCAAACTAAAAAGAAAAAAAAAACGTTTATCAGGTGCAATAACTAGAGTGTTTTTTATTACAAAAGAGTTTTAGTAACAGAAATTATTTATATCATAAATTCGAAACTCTAATAAGCATCTGTTTAAATTACTAAAATAATAATACTAAATCTATAAATAGCTTAGCTCACTACAATCTGTTAACCATTATAACCTGAATGAGCAAATGTAAAAGATAAATTCAAAAATAATATGTACGTAAACTAAAAAATGTCTGAAAATTCACCAGGAGCTATAAATAAAGCCTTTGAAATGAAAGTTTTAGTCACATCATTTGGCAAGGGAGGAGTACTGACAAATGGTCATTTTTTCGGAATTTATTTCCGTTTCACGGTGTTAAAATAGAAAATCGATCTGGTGCAAGGTTAGTCGGAAATAACTTTGAAAAATAACTTCTAGACATTACCACAAAAAGTGACAGTTCTGTAGATTTTTCTGTATATTTATGTAGAAAGTATAGAAAATTTTGCTTACCCTATTCCTTACAAATATTAGAAATAAGTTTTTTAAAAAATAAGGAATTTTATATATAAAAAACGTTATTATTTATTCTATGTGTTCAATTTTAAGTTGGAATCTTTATTAATTGTGTAATAAAATATTTGTTTAAAAACCAATTAAACGAATAACCTCTATTTACTCTAATGAACAGAATACCTGAAAATATTATAAATATCGAGATAAATAATTGGCTTTAATTTTAGATATGTAATTTACAGCTATGTTCAAATTAATATGAACAAGATGTATAAACTATGAATTTAACCCATTTAATTTTTCAAATTTCTAATAAAGTATTATTGAAATGTTTCTTTGTATTTGACCATAAAAAGTGAATACTCGAACTCGAATTTTGCAGTAAAAAGGCATTCTACAAACAATTATCAACTTATTAGAATTTAAATATCTTTTTAAATATCATCATAATGGATAATAAATATTACCTTAAATATCATTATTAAATATCATATGATTCGATCATAAATATAATCCATTATCATAAAACAAAACATGAATTTATGCTTGGCCACTTATGAAATAAATGCATTTACATTTTTTTGGAATTTAAATGTGTGCTATTTTTTTACAAGTTATTCTTTCTTAACACACATTTGAAATTTAAAGAAATGCCCATAAGAAAATATATCACCCAACGTATCTATATGTAAAAAAAATTGCCTATCTAAAATATAAAATGTGAGAAGAAAGTGTTATATTATACCACCAATAACAGTAAAATATATATTATATTATAACATCAGTAGCATTACAAAAGATATATACTACTTTATTACCTTCAAACTACATTTGTGTTTTAGATGTGTGGTATTCTTTAAGGAATATGAATTTTACTATAACTTGCATTTAAATAGATAAATGACAACTTAGTATACAGTATCTTGAAAAGTGACACTTAAAAAATATAAAGAGAGCATTTTCTTAAAGGTATTCATAAATTAGACATACTTCAATTTTCTAAATTCGTATTTCTTATTTTAGCACCCCCCCCCCCCCCCCCACCTCTACCTCAACCGATTTCTTCTGATGTCGATCCGTCCATTTATAGAATAATTTATAGCATAACTAAGGTGCAAAAAGTTATAGGGGAAACTATTTTAAAGAATTATGGTAATCAATGAAATGGAAAAATATGTCTTTCCCTGAAATATCTATAAAAAAGTTTTATTTAATAGTGTCATTATCTTCTTCACACCAAAAAGTATTGAAAAATGTATCCCATAAAAGATGATATTTTCCAACATCTAAAGAATAGAACTTAATATGTATATGAATAACTGTGAACAATTTTTGTTAAAGCTAAAAAAGGACTATATTATTGATATTGTTTGAACGCTGGCAAAAATTCCCTAATTATTTTGAAAATATTGTTTATACTCTATTTCATAATTTTTTAAAGCTTATTTTTTAATTTTATGAAATTTATATTATTAAACATAGATATATTAACTTTTGGAATAATCTGTCAATTTAAAATTCTAGATCTTGTCTTGTCAATAAATAGATAATAATATTAACTTAAAAATATACTATAAAGTAAAAAATGTCATTTGAAGAAAATCTTCAAAAATGAAATATTTTAATGGTGTTTATTTATAATATAAAATGATGATATTCACTACCAAAAGCTGATTAAAGCAGTTTCAAAGGCGTTAGAAAATTAAGTGCTTTCGATTATGGATGTAACTTTCTTCTGGTTCTAAGATTAAAACTGGTGTTAAGCAAGTCACTTCTCCCTGTCTCATTCAACTATGGTGAATGTAATTACTTTTAATTATATGCAATATTTTAATTACTGCAACCATAGGATGGTAAAACCTTTCTCCATCCTTTTGTGCTTTATGAGCCTTATTTTTAAACCATACATTGGAAATAGTTTGAACCATAAACTGAATTTTTGTTGAACGATATTTTGGAGATAGGTTGAACCATAAACTCTATTTATGACACTGCTCATACATTTTTATGGAGATAATCTGAAGCATTTGTTTCGAAACTGAAATCAACCAAAATATATATAAATATATTTTAACTTAGTGATAAATTGATATCAATGTATAAAGAAGTTAAATTTTCTGCAAACACGAATCCAATTTTAAACAATCTTTTTAAGGTATTTTGTCTGCCGACAATTTAACTACTTTTAATCCCTTTAAAATTTCTTCAAATTTTATAAAAAATATATTTGGTGTCAATTTCAAAATAAATGCTTTAATTGTTTTTCTCTAAAATGTATGAACATTGTTTATATTTAAAGTGTAGCTTTTTAAATTTAAATGACGGCAGGCTCCCGTAACTCTCAATTAGCAATTTTTTTCTACACCATTTGAAAAATACTTATCAAACTGAAATATTATTTTGTTTAGTGGTTTATGTTGGTAGATATTTATTACTTTTATTTTTGAAAATTTTTTTCAAGACTATGCACTGTAAATATAAATGTATGGAATTCAGACATTTAAGTGCCTGAAACGGAGTGTTACATTTTCAGACGTTTTAAAATGTCTTAATTTTTTCAGACACTTTTTGCGTCTGAATTTCAAACACTTCAAGCGTCTAAATCGCAGCCATTTTTTAAAAGCATTATACGTAACCATGTTTGACCACGTTGAATCCTGAAAATCATTTGGCTGAGGTCCTGCACCACCCCCTCCCCCCACAAACACATCCACCCTCATACACAGGGGCTCCCAAAGACAGTATGCAATTTACGTAAAGCTGATAATTCAGATATTTTTTTACTTCTACTGATTATAATCAATATTTTGAAAAGAAAAATTTAAATACAAGAAAACCTCTCAATAGGGGCACTTAGGAAATTTGTCCTCAGTTCGGAGGTGTCTGCTTTTCTGAGATAAAAGTGTATAAAAAATGTGCATGTTATGATTAAAGAATGTGTTTTATAAATAGTGGTGTCCACTATTTAGGAGTGTCCAATGGAGGTTTTACTACAAAGTCTTCACACGGACAACTTTATTTAGCGAACACTCACCTTTATCAACATAAACATATATTTTTACGTCAAAAAAGCGAACACCTTCAAATAGCAGACAAATTCAGCGTTCACAAAATGCTCGTGATTGAGAGGTTTTACTGTATATAGTTTTTTATTTAGTTAGTTTTCAATCTAATTCTACTTAAGAATTCAAAATATTGATTATAATCTGAAGAATGTCGAAAAAAATTTAAAACATTAACTTTACAAAAGTGCATATTTAATTTAGGGCTCCTAAAATGGTAGGGAAAGGGAGGGGGCACTGCCCAGTTTGCACATGCTTCAACGAAATCCTTTTGCTGCACAAATTCCAACCCTGCATTATGTTCGCTAAATAGAATCGTCCTGTATTCAGGAGTGTCCGTTATTACAGACATTCCCCAATTTAGCACAACTTAGTAAAAACCCTTTTTAATCAAAAATCCATATTTTGCTTTTTTTTTTTTTTACCTCAAAATTGCAACCATCTCCGATTATCGAACAAATTCCGCAATCACGAAGCGTAATTGAGATATTTTTCTGTATTTGGTTAAATGTATTTTGTGTTTTTAATCTTGTCTTACTCTAAAAGTTCAAAACTTTCATTATAATCAGTGCAATATCAGTTTTACAAAAATCACATGCAAAATTCCTCCACCCTCCCTGAAAAATAAATTATTTCATTCAACAATTAGATTTTTTTAAATAATATATCGCGTCATGGACAATATATTTATATAGATCAGAGGATAATCATAATCACAAAAGCAATTTAACTATCAAGAAAAATAAATAAAATTTCTATATTAATAGCATGCTGAAAAAATTACTTATAATTTGCAAACTTCTTTTATTTTAAATATATAAATGTCTTAACATTTAACTGTCATTTTTGTATTTTTCATATAAGTGAATATAAATAAAGTAAAACTCGCGATTTTAAAAGCAAAATCTAGTTATAACCTTTTATTAATACCCATTTTAAATCAATTTTTTGCTAAAAATAATGAATATTTTTGCTGGCAGTTACCCGTATATTAACATCATACAATACACGAGAGTTCCGACAACGTCAGGCATTTACATATATTCCATTTATCTTATTTTTTTTTAATCTGCGGTTGGTAACAGGAAGTGTAATCAAAGTTAACGAATGCGTTTATCTAATGAAGATTGAAGAACGATATTTTTAAAAGCATTAGACAATCATTTAAACCATTTCTTTTTTATTTAGATATGTGGTTGGTTGCTAGCAAAAAGGATTGGCAGTTGTACATTGAAAATAAAAGAATGAATTATACTATTAACTTTAAATGTCTTTATTTTGGAGATATTATTGCTCTAAATGATATTATTGCTCTCTATTGACACTTAAGCGTCTGAAATTCCTTTTCAGTCACATATCTGTCTAAATTTAACGTGCCTCTATTTGCAGTGTGGATAACGAATATTTATTTGTTAAAATCCAGCGTGTTTGATTGAACAACTTTATTTTGTAAACCGAAATTATTATTTCAAAAGATTTTAAAAATTCTGCACTCAAACTGAGACTGCGAACTCATCTGAGAATTAAATTTCTGGCATTTGTAAGTAAATCAAGTATATGTAAGCATACATCTGACACCCCCCCCCCCCCCTCAAACTTATCTATTTTTAAAGGCTGCATACATTTTCTAATGCTTTTTTCATCCTTTCTGTGATAACGTAAGCACTGCTCTGATACCCCCTCCCTCTATTCCACTGTCAGATAAATAAGAAAATCTTGTACTTAGTCCAGGCAAATTAAAGTAAATACACTTTCAACCCGAGCAAAATTGCAATAGAAGCTCTGTTAACTGATTTTTAATCCGTAACCATTACTGAGAAATATAACCAAAATCAGACAAAATTCGATCACGGGAACACCCTTAAAAACGGATTTCAAAACGGCCTGAATCATATGCCGTTTTGCGTTGTTGTGCTGTTGTATAGCTTTTAGTTGAGACGGAAGACGACAGAGGGCAACACTGAATAATTTGAACTGCAAATATTCATTTTTTATCGAACAACTGACAACCAATAATGCTTTTGGAACAAGATAAAGTAAAGTATCTATAACTCATTCTAAACTGTATTACTACTAGACCGATCTCCTAACAGTCATGCGGTGAGTTTTTCAAGCTCCGGCGATGGGAAGATATATCTCCGGCCTCAGGCAAGCGCTATACTATATTTTCTTTCTACATATTAAGTCTTCCTGAACATTTTAAGCCCTATCGCATCAAAATCGGTCCAGTGGTTCGCGAGATATAGTTCTTTTAAATTTCTCTACTTTCTGTTAATCCCGTTCCTCTATCTCATGTATCCGCAATTGCAACTGGCTCCGAATCGATTCCAGTGCTTAGAAATGCTAGTTGTGCATAACTTTCCCATTTTTAATAATATGCTTTAGGGAATTTTTCAGGGCAAATATCAGTATTTTTTAATAGAAGAATAAATCTAGCTTAAACGCGCGAAATTTCGCCTTATTTAAGAAGTAATTTTCTATAAGAAAATACTGGTACCGAAAAATTTCCTGGTTATAAAATTTCAGGACACGCACAACCCCTGCATTTATAGACATTTCATCACCAATTTACTTTGTTAAGGAGATTTTAAGCAAAGATATCGATATTTTTTATACATGCTGTGCTGTGATTGTGATCTGACCAGAGTAGTTTGTCATGTCAGTGTTTTTCAAGATTATATTTATGGTGTTAAATGATTATTTAACAGCGGATTACTACATTATTTGTGTAATTTGAAGCTTATACAACACTAGTGAGTGAGTTTTAGATTCTTTTTATAAATTTTAGTATTTTAATGACCTCTGAAATGTACATGCTTTACCATTGGCGGCCATTTAATAATGCATCTCTGTGGAGATTATTGTAATGTTAACCTTTTTTAATTAATCTCTAACCTCTAACGTACATAATAAATGCTATAAACAGCTCCATACTGTGCTTTTTATTAACGTAAGTGTATATACTTTGCTCTGTTGCCAATTTCAGTTCAAAATATCAATTTTAAGTGTACTAAATGATGTTTTGAAAATAGTTAAAAATTGTGTTCTATGCTAACTTTTAGCTTCAAACTCCCATAGGAATAACATTGGGAGTGTGTAACTTTTATAAAATTATCAAAAATACCTATAAGAGACAGCAGACAGAAGAGGAGCAGCAATGGCATTTAAAAAGTGGCCGATGTACTGGAACACATATCGCCATTTCATTCTGATTCAACTCTACGCAAAATTGTTACAGGCGTAAGAGCTAAAAAAGAAGTTAATGTTGATGAGTTGCTCTTATTTGGTATGATCATCATCTCCAAAATGATAGGGAAGGATATATTTAGGTATTCGGCTAAAAGGTCAAAGAAAGTGAAAACTCTAGGATCTGCTGCCGCCATTTGTAGTTAAAAAGATGACTTAGATATACAAATAGATCCAGCGCTCCTCTTCCAAAGAATGATGATTACTGGCACTTGTGGTGAAATGAATCTCGGAGATGTCATGCGTTATGAACCGTGTGCGTACCCTGCAGCATTATTTGAATCACCAAGTATGATGAGGAATTCAGACAAAGCTCAGTTAGCTCAAGCCCTAGTCAAACACATTAAAAATTTACACAATGAAAAATATGACAACGTGGAAAGTACAGAAAGGTACATATTGGATGGAGGATCTTTCTTGCGTTGCATTTCCTGGTGTAAAAAATGATACATATGAAACATTGCTATGTCTTACGCTGATTTTTTGTTAAACAATATGGAAAACCTATCATGATTTTTGATAATTACATTGGGTATCCAACAATCAATGATGTGGCTCACAGATGACGCTACAAAAAAAAACAGTAGAGATATTAATTTCAGCCCATACGTGAAATTTATTGGAAAAAAGGAAGAGTTCCTGGACAATGAAAAAACAAGAAAGCAATGACTTCCCTCATAGGCGAATTGCTTAAGAAACAAGGCTGTACTGTTCCCAACACAGATGGGGATGCCAATATAGACATTGTTCGTGCTCCAGTCTCATCTTCAGAACATGCACATGCACATACCACTGTAATAGGTGAAGATACCGACTTGCTGATTCTCCTTCTTTAACAGGCAAAGGACAATGGCTTCAAGCTATACTATCGCAGTGACATAAGACGAGGATCATGTTCCAAACCAGTCTATCATATCCTCAACATGCAATCTCTGTTAGGTCGTGAAAATTGCAACTTCCTTCTGTTTCTGCATGCTTTCACGGGCTGCGATACAACATCCAGAATTTTTTTGATTGGGAAATCCTCATCATTTCTCAAACAGATGAACAAGACAGAGCTCCGTTCTATTGCAAAAATATTTTGTTCAAATTCAAGCCTACATTCAGATATGGCTGAGGCTGGAAGAAAAGCAATACTTCTGTTTTATGACTGCAAGGCACTGGCTTCTATAGACAAACTACGTCACCAAATGTTGGTAAGGAAAGTAACTACAGTAAAATCATTTATTACACCTGAACGTTTTTCTCCGACCGATTCTTCTACAAAATATCATAGCTATCACACTTACTTACAAATAAATATCGGAAGAAAGAACCAAGCCAGGAGAATGGGGCTGGTATGTAAAAAAACACTCGTGCTACCCAAAACTCTGCGAGTGACTACCAGCTACAGATTATTTACTTAATATGATTCCATGTTCTTGAAAGACAAACTGATGACAAACTTTACGATGCTGAACAAGCGTAATTGATTGCCCTGTTCTACAGCTTCTGGGGTGTGCCAAGTCAATGGATGTAACAAGAACTACCTAACTTCTAACTATAAATATGATGAAAACGATTGATACGTTTTTTTTCTTCACTGGAACATTTCTGTAAAAATGAACTTAAGCAGTAATTTGTCAGAAATAGTAGACTTTTGTGTACTGTTTATCGTTTTTGACTATACTTCAAAGTTAAATTGTGAAAATAAAGCGATATATTTCCGTAAGCGATATATTCTCTGCCTTAGTTCCAGAAAATCCCCTCCGCCATTTTGAAATCTGTATATAGGGGTGTTCCCGTGCTCAGATTTTGTCTGATTTTTAGTATGCTATTAAGCAGTAGTTCCTGATTAAAAAATTCTGTAAAAAGCTTCTATTGCAATTTTGCCCATGTTCAATCACAAAATGCCTGGACTAACTCCCCTTTCGTGCTTGAGTAATACTTGAACGATAAGGTTGTATTGACTTTGATAAAACTTTTAAATCATTTTCATTAGTATGTTTTTTTATGTATTATTTTACCTTACGCTAGAGATGAGCGACTAACACTTTTCTCTAATAACAATTCTAATAACTCTAATAACACTAGCTAACATATGTTTGATCAAACAACATACTAATATAACGCATTTCAAATGCACGGAAAAATGTAAACAGTATTCACACTTTGCGAATCTAAATAATATGTTGACAATAACTTCACTTTCAGGTACTTCGCAAACCTTAATTCGCAATATCAGTGCCTAATCCAGAAAATAAATAATAGAATTAATATATGATAAGAAAGATATAAGAAATGGAAATTAATAAATCCAATCACATATCACTCAACTAGGGCTAAGACATGCATATTGCAAAATTACATTTTATCAACATTACACAAAAATTAAATATAGTTAAGGATTAATAAGAAAGCATACTTTTTTTTACAAAATTTAGTTAAGAATTATAAATAAATCCTTATATATTTTTAAGATTAATTGCGACAAAATAAAAATACCTTGTGATCGCTGTTATCCTACACGCACACGGCCGATTCAATGGCGGACAATCTGTGATTGGTTAGAAAGTTTTACCATAGGATGGTAAAATTGAAACCATACTCCATCATTCACCAATAAACGAATTACTGAAACAGAGATTGAAGCATCTTTTAGTACTTTTACTGACTTTGAACCATATAGTGGTTTAAAATTGAACGAAAAATTTTGACAGTCTATTGATCAAATTTCTCAACATGAAATGTACGTTTTGTGTATACTATCAAGTACCGGGTACACATTTTGTTGTTTAACAGACAAACAAGTTCAACAGACAAATATTTCTAAAGGATCAGCATTAGCGTTAATATTAATTTTTTTTATATGGATAAGTTCCGTTACGCAGCTGAAAATGTTTACTTGATTATTAATTGCATCGAAAATTCCAATATTTCCTGTTGAGAAAGTTCATTAATGCGTTGTAAAAACTATGCGTAAATTTATTTATTTATTTAATTACTTTTTGGAAACGCACTGCACAAGAAAATTTTCGTGTCAAAAAAGATTCTTTAAATCTGGAAAATGTTCTGGTTTTTGAGATTTCTTAAGTTAAGCGGGTCCGGGACACATTTTCAAATAATTTTTATTTATCGAGTTAAAATTTCAAAATTTTTTGTGATGGTTAACCATTTCATTTGTAAACAAAATCACATAATAAAATTTTTCATATTTTTTTTAAAAAAACATTTAAAATTTAAATTTTATTAAAAAAGTGGAGTAGTTTAAAATCGCTATAACTCGAAATATTATTCGTAGAATTTCATTTATTTTTTGCATTTAAATAAACAGAAATGTGCAAGTTTTAATTTAAATCCAGCATTTTTAAAAATATTAATTTGAATAAAAATAAAAAAAATATTTAAATTAAAAATTTGAAAAAAAAATGACGTAACTTTAAAAAAAAGCATATTTTGAAAAGTAAATATTTTTTTCAAATTTGCTGAATCAAAATTAAAGTAAAACATTTGAAAAATACATGTTCCAAATTTGAACCATTTACCTTTAACGGTTCTTGAGTTATAACAATTTAAATACAACAAATGGTGAAAAAACCCATCATGAAGAAAAACGCATTTTCGCAATAAGTCGTTTTCATGACAACCATTGCTCGAAAGCTAGATTTTGAAAACAAATCAAAACTTAAAAATGAATATTTCCTGTTCCAGTTAAGATGGAAACATGATTTAAACTACATTTTAAATAGAGAAAACATACAAATTTTTAATGTAATAAAAAATTATAAGAAAATTTTAAGATTTTTGTGTCCCGGACCCCCTTAAAAGAACTTTATCCGCAATCGTGGATAACCCAGAAAAGGGAGTATTTTAATAAGTTATGTATACTTTTATTTTGCGAACGGATACAGGTACAATTATGAAAGTCTGCAATTACTACCAATTAAGACACAGAAATTGACCATATGCTTTCCAATGTCAACTATTCGGTACCGTCTTCAACGAATGATACTATTTCTAAAATAATTTGAAGTGTAAGAGGTTCATTAAAGAGTTTCTCAGCACCATCGATTATGTAGTATTTGATGTGCCATGGACATGAATAGACTAAACTGAAAACGAAATTGGTGAATATTTGTTCTATTTGCATTTTCATCACCTATCGCTTCTGCCGGTAGACAGGCTGGAAAAAATTACATCTAAAAAATCTCTTATAATTGCTAAATACTTTTCGAAATAAATAATAGAGTGAGTTTCAAAATTCGTCTTATCTAGAAAGTCAAATTTTGGGAAATCGTAAAAAACCTCTGCGTCAATTAGTTTTTATTGAAAACCAAGATTTTACAATGCCAAAAATGCACGATCAGACTAGTTTTCTTTGCACATTGTAATGTTTTTTCGAGGCAAGTTCACCGATAGAATACCGTCAACTTACCGCCAACCGGTTACTTTGGTCCATCACATAAAAAAGTGTTTATTATTTGTATTAAACAAACAATACAAGATAATTTGGAGTTTTTGCCCTTGAAAAATACTTTATACCCTACTATATGATATTTGAACAGCTTGGGGTAATTTAAATTTTTATTATTGGCAACACTGGATGTGTTTCTAAACAACTGTTTTCGTGCGCAGATTTTACCTCTCCAAACTTTCTCTGATGTAACAATCTGGATAAGAGCTACAAATAATGTAAGTTTCAAAATATTACTTTTAGTAACCTGTAACCCACGTGTGATCATAGTTTTTCTTTTAACTTTTTATTTTGACAGGAAATGTTTACGTTTTCATAAAGTTAACATGAAAACTAGTTTTTCGGGGCTACTTATTGCCAGGCCTATTTTGGTACGAAGTTGCCCCAGTTACTTAGAAATGCCTTTTATAGAACCAAATCTCTTAAAAATTATTTTAAGTAAGATGTTTTTCAAATGTTATGGTAGCAAAATGTTACATTAACTGTTTTTGTTCCAGTTGCTAAAGATAACATGACGAAAATTGTTCCTCGTATCTTTAATATTTACAAATGGTTTATTCTGTTTAAATGTAAAAAAAAAAGCCATTTGTTTATCGATTTTGCAGTGTTAATTCATTAGCAGATCCTATTGCAAGAGGGTTCCAATAGTCCAACATGTGAAATGTACTCAATTTATATGAAACTAAGTGAATGAACTAAAGAAGCCCCTAACAAAGGGATACTTTGTTCCAAAACTTTAAAAATCGTTAAAAAATAAAATAAATAAAAAATTACTTCTTTAAAACCATACAGTTTGCTTCATTGTTTCATGTTAATTGTTTACAACTCAATTTCGACGTCGAAAAATCGTATATAATATTTTTTTATAATGGAAATGTTAGTGAAACAAGAAAAAAGTGGTCCAAAATTGACCCGGTTTACGATATATTGATAGTGAACACTCGATGTTTTAAAATTTGGATAAGGTAAATTTTGAACTCGTCCTCAATTGTATTTCCCCAATCTCCATTGTAGTTGTGATTTTTTTGTATGCTTTGAAAAAAGGTCTAATCTTTTTCAGTGACAATAAAAGTCCTTTCGGCAATAGCATCTCTTAAAATGTATGTCTTTTAAGAAAGCATATATGAAATATATATGAAAGAAAGTTTGTATGCAGTACATTCATAATTTTCCATTTTTATGAAATATATATATATATCATTTTCTCCTGAAGGTTCATACGTCGGATACTTTAAAATTTTCTAAATTCGCGTTCAGCAAAATTGCTCGCCCCTCTTTTGTTATAAATCTGTCGATTTAAAGAATAATTTATCGTCTGACTAAAGAAACGTTCGTTTTAAAGAATTTTGATAATCAATGAAATGGAAATATATGCCACTTTCTCAAATTTCAATAGGAAGTTTTATTTAATAGCACCATTATCTGCTTTAATCCAAAAAGTACTGAAAAATATGTCATATAAATGTAAAATTTTATTCTAGAAAAGGAAGAATAGTTTTGGACATTATTTATGAATAGCTGTGACTATTTTTATTCTATGATTTAAAATAAAAAGAAATATACTTTTTTATATTTTCTTTAATTAAAAATGTATTCATTTTATATGTGTTTAATCATTTTACTTCATTTATCGAGATTATTAAAATATGCATAATAATAAAGATCTTAATATATGAAAGACTTAATAGAAAAATAACTTCTTCTGTAAGTTGCATATTAGATGCACTCTTCTCTGAGTAAATTGACAATGTATTTCAATCTACTTATTATATTATTATTATTATCTACTCTCACTGAGTTACAGGCATTAAACAAAAACAATTTATTTTGTTTTCTGTGCATGTTTTTAAAATTTATTTTCTAAGAACCCAAACGTTACACCGCATTTTTATTTTTAGATGCATTTTAAATTCCTTTTTATAATAACATCACATTTATTAATTGATACACGAATCGTTAATCAACAAACATTAAAATTTTCATGACAATTTTCATAAAACAACATAAAATACATAAATTAATTAAAAGTGCAGAGCTACTCAAAGTTAAAAAGTTAAATTCATACTTAATCTTTGTTTAGTTTAAGATTTTCTAAAATACGTAATTATTTTTGTATTGTTTTCAAGACAATTCATATAGCCAAATATTCAAATTATTTAATCAGTGTCCTCTTTATATTTTATTTTATAAAGCTACCAAAAAAAAAAAAAAAAGCAGGTTTGATATAAAGATTTTGTAAACCCACTTTTTTAAAAAATTTATACTGTATTTTTATAACAGAAAAGTGTATTCTTAAATAAATCACATTATAGAAAGAAATAAATACACAAAATAAGTAAATATAATGAAATATACTTTTAAAACAATATTTATCAATTCAAAATAATTTTTTATTACATTCCACAGTAACCTTTTATAAAGAAATGTACATACTTATAATGCTGATGCCATTACAACATGCACATATGGCTGTAAAAATGGATAATGCATTACCATAAAACTTCAATTTCTTCAAAAATGGGTATCCTTTAAAGAGTATGTCTGTTAAGATGGCATGCATGCAAAGTATATAAAACACAACTTGGTATGCAGCTTCATATCTAATATCCATTTCTATAAAATATATAACATTTTCTTCAAAGTATTATTAAGTCAGGTATGCTTCAATTTTATAAATTCGGCTTTTTTTCTCATTTCAAAATAATACATCCTTCTTTCGCAATATAATTCCACCTTTACTAGAAAATATTTATCGCTTAATTTGTAAAACGTTGCAGAAAAAAATATTTTTAAATACAGTGTAATCTCGTTCCAACGAATATCGCTTTAACGACTTTTACAATTTAGCAAATATTATCTGGATTCATAAAATTCCTATTATCATATCTCATCTCTATAATAATAGCCTAAGTCACGTGACTGTCATCAACAGTTCCGGGTTGACCGCTTCTCTGTTTATATGCCACGTGGCCAATTTCGGGATTTAATATTAGACGGGCGCAGATGATAAATCGCCAAATGTTGTTTTATCAACAGAATGTCATTAGTATTATAATAGTCCACTTCATGCGACTGTAATAAATGATTTTCCGTGTGGTAAATTGAAACAAAGCTTTGATGCTTAAATTAAATGGTATGTTTTATGGTATTATTTATTACTTTGCTTTTCTTTTCTTTTTGAAATTGAGAGTCATAAATTTTAAATATTTCAGTTTTGAATTAAATTTATGTATTTTAAATAAAATTAGTGAAAGTATTATATTTTAGAGGAAATTAATGAAATACAAGAAAATACGACGTGAACAACGTTTGGTGATTTATCACCTGCAACCGGCTACCATAAAAATACCGAGTTCATGATTTCTGTATCAGCATCTTCCGATTTGGCGAAGGATTGAGCAAGTAAATTAAAGTAAGAATAAAAGTAACATGATACAATGCCTAGCATACATTTAAGGGAGATCAAACTGGTCGCCAAGGGCGGCTAGTTATTAATAATTTTCAGTTTAAAGAATATTTTAGTATGGCGAATTTAATTCAGTATAGCTTCCCAGAGATTCGTTTTAACGAGATTTTACTGTAAGTATTGCAATGATATGAGAACAAAAAAAAATCTTTTAATCGGACATACATTAGTTATTTTCAATATTTTTAGTAGTGTTTATTATCTAGTTCTAGCTTATGCAAAAGTCACAGATAAATGTATCCTATAAAAGTCACAATTTCAAGAGAATAATATTAAGCATTATTAAGAATATTTGTGAAAATTTCTCTACAAGTTTTATATAAAAACAACAGTTTTTCAAAATTTTAGGTGCATAATTTAAATACAAATTCATTAATATTTAATATATTAGCTTATACATTATTTAAGTTTTACCGTTCAGAAACATTTTATGTATTTTATCACTATCCATTTAATGTTATTTCAAGAACAATTGGCTTTTGATACCTTTTATTATAGAATAAATCTATTTTTTTTTCGTAAAATACTCTTTAGTATAACCGAAAACAAAAAAAATCTCATTTTTCAGTAACCGACGGTAAAAATAACATTTTATAATGTGAATCCTTTAATAAGTGCAAATTTATGTTTGATTTTAATGATTTTAAAAAGCAGAAAAGTTATTTATGAATATCTAACTATGTCATTTATTATTTAATTAGTTCTTTATTTCTTTATAAGGCTTTTATTTTATACTTAACCCTTTATGCTCAGACGGTACTTTAATGTACCATAAAATTCGTTTAATACATCGATTTATGATAATACAATTAGAATGAGTTACGGATACTTTACTTTATCTTATTACAAAAGCATAATTGGTTGCATAAAACAAAAGTATTCTTAAAAGGAGGATTTCTTTTGTCTTTGCACCATTTCTACTTTCTTGACGTTGACAGATTGGGGTGTGGGAAGATTTAGTTTGGAAATATTTCTATATTGTTATTGTAAGAACTTTATATTTGTTCAGTTCCCAATTCTACAAAGTACTAAAAAAATATATTTTAAATTAAAGATTTGAGTAAAGTTATAAAAGTGTACAAAATTCCGACAAATTCAAATTTAATTCATTCATTTTAACTGGCAAAATCCTTCTAAAATGTATTAAAGAATTGTGCAAATCTTCTAATGTAGTTTAAAATATTCACAAAATTTTTTTTAGAAGTTGAAATCTTCATGAACTAATAATTCGGAACATAAAGGGTTGAATAAGTTAAAGAATATTCATTGATATTGCTGTTCTACTTCACCATATATAAATATATATATATATATCATAAATATCTATGCAGTACATACTTTTTCATATTGGCTATCATTGCTAACAATTCCTGATGAAACAAAATCTTAACGTATTTAAAAAAAAAAAAAAAAAAAAAAAAAAAAAAAAAAAAAATGTATGATTGGCCTATTTTACACAGCTATTTATCTATACAAATTATATCCACATAAATATTTTGCTCTTTAAGCATAAAAATTCTGATACCATAATAATAATTACAATACGTACATATGTACCCATTATTATAAATGTACCCATTATTATAAAATTAATTTTCTTCACGTATGGTCATCCTTTACTTAATATATCTTTTAAGATAATTCGCGTGCGAAATATATAAAATAGAATTTTATATGCAGCCCATTCGCAAGTATCCAATTTTATTAAAAAATACGTAATTTTCTACAAGATATTCAAAAGTCATATATTCTTCAATTTGCATTTATCATTTTAGAAAGTTCTTCCTTATATATATTTTTTATATAAGTCTGACTATTTAAAGGATAATCTATCGTCTAAGTATGGATATAAGAATTTATAGAGAAAATTCGTTTCAAGGAACTATGCTAATCAATGAAACGAAAAAATATGTCACTCACTCAAATGCCCATAAAAAGTTTTATTTAATGGTGTCATTATCAGCTCTAATCCAAATGGTATTCACAAATTTATCCTACAAAAGAGAAAATGTTCTCCAGATGTTAAAGAATAACTTTAGGCTTTTCTATGACTACCTATTGGTATTTTATTTAGATATGTGAAAAAAGAAAACTATCTGATTTAAATTTTTGTTAAATGTCATTAAATTAAAAAATGCAATTATTTTAAAAATGCGTGTTTTTTATTTCTATTTTATTAAACCTTTAACCGTTTTCTCTGTTTCTGAAATTTCATATTCATTTTTTTGAGGTAATTTAGGTTTTATTCTAATTTCTTAAAAAAAAAAAATTGAATTTTTTTTAATTGTTTGAACATTCATTTCACATTTAAGCAAGATTTTCTGCATCGTAACTCATTAAATAATGTAATTTTACAATTACATTATTTTAGGACGAATGTCATGTTTCAAATTAGGTGAATATTGTTAAATTCAAAGTAATATCCAATCATAAAATAACTCATTTTAAAATATCATGTATAAGTAAAAAGAATTAAATAAGAAACAAAAATAAATCATGAATGTACTAGTAATTTGTAATTAGTAAGAACTAGTTAAAAAACAAACGTAAATCCTACAGAAATAAACTTAGTTTCTTAAAATTAAGAGTATTGTCTAGTATTTTATCACAATTAATAAAAATATTCTTCAATGTATCTACATCTGATGTTTACATGACATTTTCAATATCAGCGTAAAACACCATTCTTCCATTCGTATACAATATATATATATATATATATATATATGTGTGTGTGTGTGTGTGTGTTGGTGTGTGTGTCTGTGTGTGTGCGTATGAGTAATATGAAAATAATTTTTTATGATTGACGGTAATTGTATTTATAGTTATGTAAATAATCACGTTCGAAAAGCAATTCCGTCGTAATTGCATATCACGATGTAAGCGGAATAAGCGTTTAATTAGGAAAATTAAATTGTTGTAGATAAAGAAACAGTCTACCGAAAGAAAATTGAATTAATGTCAATCCTTAGAGACAAATTCACAGGAGAGATTGTTCCTTACATCAGAGTAAAAACTGTAATTACAAAAGGTATACAATCAGAGAAACTCAATTAGAAAAACTCCATTAATCTTCAGGTGATACAAAAAGTCAAGTAAAACATAAAAATGTTTATTTAGGAATTGTGCTTTACGAAAAACAGGAGATTGGATCGTGCATCCGTTATTATTTCCTTCTAATGGTGAATATATCCCTTAAATGTGAAATGAAAGTTTTCTTTAAAAAGTAATGTTTTTAATTAAGAATAATGATTACCCTACTAAAAGAAGGTGATTTGTAAGATTAAATTTTAAATGATTATTTTCATATTCATTCAGTTTTGAATTATTATTTATACTAATGCTTTAATTTCCATTTAATCTTACATACATGTTATGTAACACATTCATAAAACGGGCGAATAGGGGATAGTAGCCATATTTCCACCGCCGCTTCAAATGGACCACTGCAATTCTGTTGTTAATTAGAGAAAGAGACGCCATCTATCGCTGAAATCCTACTCATCAAAATGACGTCATTTATGACTAAAAGAAGCACCAGCCTTCCACATGCTGTTTTCAGACAATTTTAAAAAGCCTAAAATTAGCAGCTTTGATCCATTTTATTTCTACTAAACGTAAGAGAATACTTTTAAACAAGGAAAGATATATTTTCATATGCATATCTAATTTGATGTGTTTATTGCGCAAATGTTTCTCGCAGATTTATTTTCTTTCATTTTTGCTCTTAGTCTTGATATTATCTGTTTTAAAAAATGGCGCAGTTGCCTTAATCGGACAATTTGAATTTCTTAAATTGGACTAGATATAAGATCATAAATTTAAAAAGAATATTGAGTTTCACGTGCCATACGCTTTGGACACTTTTTTTTTTTTTTTTTTTTTTTTTTTTTTTTTTTTTTTTATGGATGACTATCTTTATGCAAGTTTTTGAATATTTTAAGGGTTTTTTTTTGTTTTTTTTTGTACACCTGGATCAATTTCTTTACACAGTTGAGGCTTATATAAACACAACAAAATATATTTTGGAATTTGGCCTCCTAACGGGCATGTTTTTAAAAATCATCATTTTGCTGATGCTTCTACATTTATTCCTTACGAGGGGATAGCCACTACAAATAGATTCGTAGATTCTCCTGCTAGTGAGATTTCGGAGTCGGAGTCAGTAATGATGAAACCTACCAAAACTAAAAGAGTACAAAAAAAAAAAAAAAAAAAAAAAAAAAAAAAAAAAAAAGATGAAAACGACACAGACAAACAGTCTGGAAGTAAAACATTAGTGGCAGCAAAAGTTGTTAAAGATATAGGAAACGAAAAGGAAATAATAAGTTGTGAAAAAATTGACCCCATGAAGGCTGCAGCAACAATCTCCCAAGAAAGACAAAGCTTCATTACAAGTGTTATCTCCTTTGCCGAAATCAGTTAAGTCAAAGCACAGAGGGATCCAAAAAATAGCTGTATTAATATCTTCGTCATTAAATTAAACCTTGAAAGGAAAAAACAACAACTTAAAAAAAAAAAAAAAAGAAAAGAAAAGAAGGAAGCCCTCAAAGCACAAAAAAAAAATTGGAACATCAAGTTTTAGAGAATAGGCGTAATTCAATTGGAAAGAAAATGATGGGAAAGAAAAACGCAGACATAAGGTAAAGAGAACTTCTCTTGAAAAAAAAAATGTGTAATGATTCAGAATGTATAAAGAAAAATGAAGACAGTGATAATTGGTTTGGCCTAATTTTAAGAAAAATAGCGTAACAGAAATGATTCAGATTTCCAAACAAGGTTCTATGTTGTGTACGCTGGAATAAAAAATAAAAGAATGCGTAAAATGTGTAAGCCTTGCATCACTTCTTACATGCTATTCAAGTAACTTCTAATTAATTCCTTAATTCGCATTTTTAATTACTTATAACTTTGATAGTTATTTTGAAAACATTTTGATTTAAAACACTCTTACTTTCACAGATTTGATTTCATTGTATTTCATTGTATTTCATTGTATTTCATTGCTGTTTTTTATGGTTTTATTAATAGCAAACATTGCTTTTACTAAAATCAGTTATGTTCACTATTCATTACAACAGCCTAATATTGCTTGGTCCAGTCCAATTTAAGAGATTGAGGGTCCAACATAGGAGACCAGTTGCTGAATTTGGACCACTTATAACAAATTTTCCAAATTAAGATAAAACTTAATATTTTAAAAATACATTGTTTAAAGATTTATTTCGTTAGTAGATGGATAGATTGACAACGTACAGTGATATTTTGCAGATATTCCAAAATTGGATGTGAAATTGATGATCCTGAAAAGTGAAATGGTCGAAATTCGGTTACTCTCTCCTACCCAATTGCTAATATTTTCTTTAATAACGCAAACAAATTATTTTCAAAGAACAATTATAAATAATAATAATGCATAAAGCAAGAAAAAAATTAAAACAAGTCATTAAACACCACTTAATGTATATATATATATGTTTAACATAAGGAGAATAGCTTGAACTTTATAAAAATTTATAAAAGTAATTCCTTAATCTGCCTGTATTATTTATCTCACTTTGACGTTTATCTATCAACTAGATAATACGTAAAACTCTATTTTCATAGAAAATACCTTTGTAAATAAAATATTTTTGCTTGTGATCGTAAGAAAATGTCGTTTATGCTTGACGGTAATTGTAAATATAGTTACGTAAACAATACCTTCCGAAGAGCAATGACATCGTAATGGTCTACGAAGCAAACGGCATAAGCGTAAGATCTGGATTTTCGGAAATTAAATTTTAGGAGACAAATAAACCTTCTCCCGGAACAGAAATCGAATTAACGGCAATCTTTAGATAGGAAAGAGGAATTGCTATTTACATCAATGTAAAAACTAATTTTAGAAAAGATATACAAACATAGCAACTGAATTAGGGAAACTTGATTAATCTTAAGATAGTACATAAAGTCGATTCAAACATCAAAAAGTTTTTCTAGAAACAATACTTATCATAGAACAGAAGCTATGATCTTGAAATCGTTACTATCCTCTTCTACTAACGCATATTAATGTCATTTCATGTTCTGCTAAATGTTTTAAATGATGGTCAATAACGATTACAAAACGAATATATACAAAAATTATTAAAAAAAGATCTTTACGTTGATATTTTATACACTATATGATATTTTGTAGATATTTTAATTTTATTTTTTTATATATTTATTTATTTATTTTAAGTTTATCATTTCGGAATGTATTTTCATGTATACGAACATACATGTTATTTTTATATATAATTGTTTCCTATTCAGCTCTCAGCTCACAACACTCTCAAACTACAGATAAGAGGTTAATCGCCAGATTTGAACACATTTCATTCATTCATCCATTAGAGATTGATAAAATTTTTGCTTGAGGACAAGACCCTTAGGTTTTTTGCACCTGGCAGATCACTTGACGTATGCTATGCATATTCTATACGGCAATCTATACTCATGATCAATAAAGCAAAAATGTGTACAACAAGTCATAATCCTGCGCAGGGTGTAAAAACGAGAAGTTTAATTTTTAGCTCACAGGCTATCAAAGCCTGAGAGCTAATGTGCCCGCCCGTTCTGTATGTATGTATGTACGTATGTATGTATGTATGTATGTATGTATGTATGTATGTATGTATGTATGCATGTATGTATGTATGTATGTACGTACGTAACGCGATAACTCTTGATAGAAACATCCGATTTGTTTCAAAATTTTTTTCTAGGTTCATTGTGATAAGGCGCTTCCCTGATTAGTTTTGGGAGTTCATTGGTTAAGGATAAAGGGGGGAAAAACGGGGTTAGTTCAACCCCTTAATTCAGATAAATGGGTTTTTCATGCAGAATCATTCGATTTGCTCCGAATTTGATATACCGGTTTATTATGTTAAGGAACTTCCCTGATTAGTTTTGGGGGTTCATTGGTTAAGGATAAAAGGGGAAAAGGGGGTTAGTCCACCCCCTTAATTCAGATAAATGGGTTTTTCATGCAGAATCATTCTATTTGCTTCGAATTTGGTATACCGGTTTATTATGTTAAGGAACTTCCCTGATTAGTATTGGAGGTTCATTGGTTAAGGATAAAGAAGAAAAAGGGGGTTTAGTCCACCCTTTTAATTCAGATAAATGGTTTTTTCATGCAGAATCATTCGATTTGCCCCGAATTTGGTATACCGGTTTATTATGTGAAGGAACTTCCCTGATTAGTTTTGGGGGTCCATTAAGGATAAAGGGGGAAAAGGGGGTTTAGTCCAGCCCCTTAATTCAGATAAATGTGTTTTTCATGCTGATTCGATTTGCTCCGAAGTTGGTATACCGGTTTATTATGTTAAGGAACTTCCCTGATTAGTTTTGAGGGTTCATTGGTTAAGGATAAAGGGGGGTTAGTCCACCCCTTTTAATTCAGATAAATGGGTTTTTCATGCAGAATGATTCGATTTTCTCCGAAGTTGGTATACCGGTTTATTATGTTAAGGAACTTCCCTGATTAGTTTTGGGGGTTCATTGGTTAAGGATAAAGGGGGAAGTGGGGCTAGTCCACTCCCCTTAATTTATATAAACGGGTTTTTCATGCAGAATTATTAGCTTTGCTCCAAATTTGGTATACCGGTTTATTATGTTAAGGAGCTTCCCTGATTCGTTTTGGGGGTTCATTGGTTAAGGATAAAGAGGGGGCTAGTCCACCCCCTTAATTTAGATAAATGGTTTTTTTGCAGGATTATTCGATTTGCTCCAAATTTGGTATACCGGTTTATTATGATAAGGAGCTTCCCTGATTAGATTTGGAGGTTCACTGGTTAAGTATAAAGGGGGAAACGGGGGCTAATTCCCCTTCACTTATTTTTTTGAGGGGCATTATTCTTTAAAATAAGAGTATGATATACAATTAGTGTGAATAGCCTGTGAGCTCAATGCCATCAGTTTAGCTGGGCACTTTTCTTTTTTATTAAATTATTTCATGTAATTTTTTTTATATATATGTAATTATAAGTATTTTTCCTTTTCATTCTTTGAAATATATATTCAATTTTTAATTTCCACTGTTAAAGTATAACTGAACTTAAAAAAAAAAAAAAAACTTTTGAAAATTTTACTTTAATTTAAAGTTCAATTTTATTAAAAATAAAACAATACAGAGCAACTAAAAATGCGTTCATTCTATCGCCGATGTATTTATGAATATTCACCATTTTTGACAGTCTTTTTTATATGAGTTGCTTCAAAGAGTTGACTATTACCACATAAAAAAAAAAAAAAATCTTTTTTATCGATCGTGCATGCTCAGATAAAACATATTTCATACAATCACTCACATTTTATCAAATGTTTAATATATTTATATTCAAACTTCACTATACTGTTTTTATAACTTGCCAATTTTTTAGAAACGGGCGTTAAATTTGGTTAACGCCTACATCTTATAAGCAAAAACAACGAAGAGTTTTTTAATATTTTCAAACAAATCAATGTATCCTCATGATTGCACCACGTGCTATTCTTACACAAATTAATACACACTTACACGATATCTACATATTTGTATGCTGTAACGATATATCATTTCGTACAAGTTATTTTACAGGGGGATTCTAAATACTATTATTTTTCCATGTTTTTTTGTTTGCCCCCTAATTGTCCTTCTTATTAAATCGACGCCGACAAATATGGCGTCAAACATATTCTTTATAATCACGAAAATCCAGACGAATCCGACAAGTATATCTTTATATGTTCCACAAAATGTCTAAAATTGGAAGTAACCGGTTATTAATTTCTATATATTGTAAATGATGATTAAACGTGTATCAATTTTAAATCGTCATATGATTTCTATATTCCATTTGTATTCCAATTTATAAATAATTCTTACCGAATTAATTTTCTTGTTTACCTTCATCTATCGTTAAAAAATGTTTGTTATTCTTAATATTTTAAGATTTTCTGGTAAGTTTTATTTATTAATATATATTCTCTTTATATATATACTTGTACATATGATTTTTACTAAGACAGTTAATGTAAAATATCATTACATACATTTTTAAATAAGTTTTTTATACAAAGTTAAAGGTTATTTTTTATTTCAAAGTTTTACTACGTATTTGATATATATAAATATGTATGTGTGTGCATGCATAAGATAGAACTAAGTAACCTGTTTTGGTAGATCATATTTATCAGTTACTTTAATAAAACATTTAGACATGATGATTAATTTAATAAAAACACTAATTATCTATTTAGTTGTTACTTTCATATTTTTGTTCTATTGTTATTTTTCACAAATATGGAAAAGACAGCTGATAAAAAATCTTGTTTCTGTAAGAAAAAAAATATCAAATTGCATAATATTATTATTTTATTGGATATAAAACCCTCATTCAAATATTAAAAGAAAAGCTGAATATTTTAAGAATATGCTAAAATAAAAATTTATGTTACGAATATATTCAATATTTGGTGTAATTTTCACATGGAAAATTTTAATGTAAAGTGTCTATTTAAATAGCCTTGTATTCTATTACTGTGTTGTCTGCCGAAATTAGTTACTTTTAATATGCATTGATAACTTATATTATTGATAAGTAAACTGATATAATTATGTGTAACTGAAACGAGCTATTTTATTCGATATTTCATTTAATGTATTATTTAGAAGAATGCTTTAATAAATGTATAAATGCAATTTGAGGGCAAATGTACCAAAGGAATGATCTTTTTTTCTACCTTTCCGGTGTGGTATCGTTTAAATCCTGTTAATTACAGTGCCTTAAAAATTATTCAAATAAACGAATTTTTTACACACATAAAACATTTACTACTACATAAAACTCGAAAAAAACTAAAACATTAGAAAATCATTCCCGGTAGCTTTGACAAAAACATGATAATTATTTACCAAAAAGCTTACGTAAAAATGATTGATTTAACGTATAAGAATTGTTCTTTAATTTAAATAACAGTACTATTTTCCTTTAGAATTATTAATAAAGTAACTATAGTAGAAATAATAATAGTATTATTTAGAACTTGAATATCAGTAAAAAACTTTTACATTAAAATATATTTCATGACTTACAATTGCTTCATTATTTAATTGTTAATAATTTTAAACAATAATATAATCATTAGCTTACCGAATTAAGCAGTTATGATGTTTTGTCAAGTAGATGTTCGCAAATTAATTATTAAATGATAAAGAAAATACTTATTCCGTATAAAAATAAAATTAATACCATTCCTTTGAGACTAATTCACTAAAGGAATTGCGACATTAAAAAAAAAAAAAAATATCAAATATTACATTAGATACCGAAGCTGTGTTGTGTAATTTCATTAGAAAATATCAGTATGTCTTCAGGTAGTCGAATTAAAGACAAAACACTTTTCTCAAATCAATATTAATCACAAAACACATACACTGATAGAGAGATTTTTACAATTTTCTTTAATAATGAAAATTTCATGTAAGTAAAAGAGTGAATTTCTAAATAAATGTTTTGAATGACGTTCAGTGACTAACTTGGGATAAATGTGTGACTAATATATACTTTTGAATAATATGTGATGTTTTGCACCCCGGATGCCTTATTTTACGTCATGGAAGTCAAATCAAAATTACTGATATCGCTTGCTTCGTTCGTTGTATATTTATTGTGAAAATAGATATTATTTGATTATGCGTTTACCGTGATAATAGTTACGTATAATATTAAAAAATATTTTTCATGGCTGACAATTTTCGTAAGCTAAACGACTACAACGGATACAACTTTAAAGTAGACAGTTCGAAATTAAATTGTAAAAGATAAAGATAGAACTTGTCTGAAAAAAAAATATATATATAATAAAAAATTGCGTCCTAAACCAAAATATAAATTGTAATTACCAGAGATTTATAGGTTTGTAACTCAGTTAGCAAATATTGGTTAATCTTCAGGTAGCAGAATTATACTTCAATCTTTCCTTTACAAACAAGAGTTATTAGAAAAAATTCATTTAACTCTTAACTGCTGTTGCAGAAAATTACCATATAACAGTTGTGAACCGTCTGCCAAACCATTCGTTGAAATATGAATAAAAGTAGCGATTAATCATAAAATATTGATTTTGCACTAAACTGTTTGTAGAGTACTATTTCTAATAAAATCTTGCTTTTTCAAACATTTCAAACCCTTGTACTAGGATTCCAAATGAAGCAAAATTTCACTGTATCGATAGTTAAACTGGAAATTACAAGTTAAACTGTGAAAATTAAAACAAGCAGTACTAACAACAGTTTAGTGTTAATTGCGATTATTTTTGCAATTACTTAAGCCTTAACTACTGTGACAGGAATTGTCGCATAACTACTGTGTGTGTCCTCCGACACCGTTTGATTAAAATATGAATGAAAATCTCTATTAACTCATAGGGTACTGTTCCTGTACTAAACTAGTACAGGACTATTATAATTAAACTTCACATATTCAGACTGTAAACTGATGTTCTAGAGCTCAAAATGAAAGAAAATTTCCCGTGAAAATTGAAAAATGTAGCCGTCTGCGAGACCGCTAACAGCAGTTAAGGGTTAATAGAGCTTAAATAAGTAAAATTGAGAGATAAGTAGCTTACTAATGAACTACAAAATAAATTTTATTTAATAGTAATTTAAATAATAAAACATCAATTGAGATGCATAATTTTAAATAAATTATAATTAAACGTCGCACATTTCATTATTCATATTTTACTTCAGATTCATCAAGTTTAAATTATTCATCGTGTGCGGCCCAGCACCGTTCTGCTTAGCAATTTTACACTGCTACTATGCAAAAGCTCCGTGTTGTTACTTGAATGCTGTGTATAATGCTGTGTTCATAATATGAATAACTCTCATCCCTTTTTCCAAAGTGCTATGGTCATAACTGTAATTAAAAGATTGTCGCGATAAACTCCGTTTAAAATTCGCGGAATTCGCACGTAAATATTAACCCATAATTTCTAGACTAGTACGATTTGGGTTTCCGTAACTTCAACGCCGCATAATTTTACTCACAGTCTAGTGATAATGAAAGATAACTACATGATTCATATACGAAATTTAATTAGAAATCGAAATGAGATATTGGAGTTTATTAAAAGTCTTATTTTGTTAATGAAAAATACGAATTAATTAAATCATGTTTTTAAAAGCACCGACATTTCTTTCGGTGAGAATTCGCATAAATGTAGAGTTTACGGGTTAAAAGAGTATTTACAAGATATTTATAATATTGTTAACAAGAATATTTATTACATATAACTTTATTTATTATAAAATTCACATGATAAATATATCCGCCTTATAAATAGATAAAATCTTACAATGTTTCTAATAATTCTGATTAAGTCAAAGAGAAGCCCTGTGCCTGGCATTCTGTTGCTTTCTCCCACACTTCTCTCTCTTCATATTTCTTGAACTTAAGAGCAGAGAAAAAAATTTCAGAAATGTGTGCTTTAATATCGGAAATCTACTCATTTCTGGTGGTTCTGGGTATGAGGCGTTCAGAACTGAAGTGGATCCATTCCACAATTTAAATTTAGAATCAAAGTATTATTATTAATATATATATATATATATATATATTATTATCATCATAATTTTAGCTAGACTTTTCATGACAACTTTGCGCAAAAGAAGAAAAAATATCAAATTACAGTCAAGGAGAAATTTTAACTATATGTATCTGGGAAGTGTGAAAAATGCACCTGATCCACTGCAGTTCTGAACGCCTTAAATTAAGGAACGCTGTTAGGGATTGTCGTTAATTCCGAAAATGTTGTAACGATTTTTTTTTAATTTCTTGTAAGTAATTTTGGAAAAAAAATACTTACATTACTTAAAATTACTTAAATTTAGAATCATTTATTATTATTATTATTATTATTATTATTATTATTATAATTTTAGTTAGGCTTTCCATGACAACTAAGCGCCAAAAAAAAAAAAAAAAAAAAAAAAAAAAAAAAAAAGTAGTCAATTTGAAGAATTAAAATCAAGGAGAAGCTTTAACTCTATGTATCTCAAAAGTGTAAAAAATTGGGCGTGATCCACTTCAGTTCTGAACGCTTCATATAAATAATGCTTTTAGGGATTGTGATTAATTCAAGGAATGCTGTATGATATTTTTCTAACCTTTTTTTATTTCTTTTAAACTATAATTTTCGTATAATGTTCATTGACAACACTTCAAAAAGAGAAATCTTCCTTTATATATTAAGGGGACTTACAAAAATATAATATAATCTCTTCAGAGGTATCCATGTTATTATTAAAAGGAGTCCTTTAGCTTCCGAAACCTGAGAATACAATAAATTTGCGATATTTAAAAAACGATTTTTTTTTTTTTTTCTTGTCCGTAAATTTCGAAAACAATTTAGAGTAGTATTTAAAGCGAAACGCACCAAAAAATGGCAATATGTAACAATCAAAATAATAAAGCTGTGTAAAAAAATCACCATAAAATAAAAACAATACATAGGACGCGTTTCGAGCTGAAAATATTAACAGCTCGTCATCAGCTATAATAAACACGTATCCGTAAGGGGACAAGGTCAAAAAATAAACTGAAAATTAGAGTATAGAGCTTGCAAGGAATACATCAGGTGGCGCTAGCTGAAAGGAGAGCATGCAGAAGACGAAAGTGTTGCCAAAATCATAGAAGAGAAATTGATAGGGAAAAAGGGAAATAAGAAAAATAAATAAAATAAAAGAAGTAAATTGAAATATATATGAATATAAATAATAAAGAAAGATAAAAGAATAAAACAAGAAAAAACTAAAATAAACTATTTTTCTTTTTTTTTTTATTAAAAAAAAACAAACAAGAGAAGAGGGAAAAGAATTACAAAAGTAATTTCCATGCTGGAGAGAGGAAAACAGATGATGAGAGATCATTGACAAGATTATAAGAATTTCTAGAAATAAAATATGCTTCATTAAAATTCAAGTGAGAGGGAGAGGCAGGGGAAGAAATAATTTTGGCCAGGGAGAAATTGAAACAATGACTGGAAACCCAACAGTGAGCAGCAATCCAAGGTTTAGAGATTTCTTGATTTGCAATATACCTCTGATGCTCGCCTAATCTGAACTTTTAAACTCTCTTTGTTTGACCAATATAACCTAAATTGCAAGAGCAAGGAATAAATAAACACCCCACCGGTTCTCAGTAGGAATAGGATCTTTTAGAGAAGAGGATTTAATTTTAATCATAGGTTTGAAGATAACTTTAAAATTAAAAAGAGAAATAATTTTAACAATTTTAAAACAGAGAAGAGAATAAAGGGGCAGAACTATAGAGTTAAAATTAGGAGGATTATTTGAATCAGAAAAAGGACGTTTTGGTTTACTAAATTTATACAGAGCTTTATCAATCAAAGAGGAAATATAACCACGAGCACGTGCAAGAAATTTGAGATAATTAATTTCATTATTCAGAGCAGAAGAGTCAGAACAAATGCGTAACGCCCTAAAAACAAAAGTGTATTAATATTAAATTTAAACATTTTAAAAACCCGACTACGTAAAAAGCGAACTGAGTAATTATTTCTCATCAAAGTGAAACTATCTTTTATATTACTTACCTATTTTTTTATTTACTTGTATTGATTACTTTTAAGTTGTGTTTAATTGATAGTTCCTATCTATAAAAACTATTTTGATGAGGCAACTCTATGATGGTTAGAGTTGCAGTAAAGCTAGAGATCCTACCCACACACCTTCCAGGTTGTATAATATTGAAACGGAGCTTCTGACTGTAAAATAATCAATGAAACATCGTCTTCATTTTCAAAGACCTATCCAATGATATGCCACTAGTTAGGGTGCATAAAATTTTTTTTCGTCTCTACCGCCATTTTGAATTTATAAAAACAAAACCTAGCCTATAACCATTGGACACTTAAGACGAATCGATAGATACCTCATTAATTAAAATCCATCCAGCCGTTTGAATGTTTCGAGGGTATAAAGAAATCCACATACCCAGATACGCGTGAAACACATAACCCTTCTTGGCAGTCGGGTAAAAATGACGTTGCTTTTTATTGAGGTGGATGATTTGAAAGAACATGAGGAGGAAGAGATACAGCGAAAGGTTTTCTATAAACGGAGGTAGGGAACTGATCTGGGTGTTTCAAAATTTTTTGAATGTGATGTTCTCTCTCTTGGCTTGAATTTTTCGTGTATTTCTAAGCCTTCTATTCCGAACTTAATTGCTCCCATTGAATATTCTTTCAAAAACAGTAAAATTTCTTCTGGTCAACTTGATTCTCTTCGCTACCTTTCGGCTAAGGTCATTTCTTGCAATAAATCTTTTAAAAAAGTATAATCTTTCTTCTTCTCTGAAATCTGCTCTCCGTGAACTTAATTCCGTTCCTAACCTTCATATTACTAAGCCTGATAAAGGCGGACAAACAGTTCTTCTCAATAAATCTGATTATATTTCCCACGTTGAATCTATTTTAAACTCTGGTCCATATTCCAATTTAAAGAAGGATCCTTCTACTAAGCATCTATCTGATATCAAGCATGTCATTAAAAATTCTGTCTTTCTATCCTGCTAATTGTGCTCGTTTCTGTGCTGTTCCTAAGGTCCATAAACCTACTCTTTTCTTTCGCCAGATCATTTCCAATATTGGTACTGCTTCTTATAAACTTGCCAAGTTTATTTCTAAGTTACTCGCTCCATTATCTTCCACTAACTTTCACACCGTGAAAAACACTTTTGACTTTGTTGATAAATTTAAACGCCTTTCTCCTTGCAATTATATAATGGTTCCCTTACATGTTAAATCTCTTTTCAGTAACGTGCCTGTTCAAGGGGCAATTGATTATTTGGAAAGAAGGCTGCGCGAATTTCATTGCTCTTCCATTGAGATTGATGAAATCCTACATTTAGTTACCATTTGTGTCAGGCAAACTGCCTTGAAGTTTAATAATTCTTTATATTCTCAAACTGATATTTTGGCCATGGGTAATCCACTGTCTTCTCTTTTATGTGATATTTATACGCATTTTGTTGAAGAAAAACACTTCAGTTTATATAAATTTCCTTTCAGGTTTATGTATGTTGATGATACTTTCATTTTAATTCCCTCTGACTTGGATCTTTCTAATCTCCTTTCTCTTGTTAATTCTGTTGATCCTTGTTTTTGTGTTGTCCCTTAATTTACTCTCGAAGTCAAAGTGAACAGTTCTCTTCCTATCCTTGATGTCTTGGTTTCGAAACACACAGATCGGTTCTCTACCTCCGTTTATAGAAAACCTTTCGATGTATCTCTTCCTCATCATGTTCTTTCAAATCATAATCCTCAACAAAAAGTGGCGTCCTTTTATACTTTTGTTTTTAGGGCGTTACGCATTTGTTCTGACTCTTTTGCTCAGAATAATGAATTTATCTCAAATGTTTTGCACTTGCTCGTGGTTATAATCCCTCTTTGATTGATAAAGCTTTGTATAAATTTAATAAGGCTAAACGTTCCTTTTCTGATTCAAATAATCCTCCTAATTTTAACTCTATAGTTCTGCCCTTTTATTCTCTTTGTTTTAAAATTGCTAAAATCCGTTCTCGTTTAATTTTAAAGTTATCTTCAAACCTATGAATAAAATTAAATTCTCTTCTCTAAAAGATAATATTCCTACTGAGAACCAGTGGGGTGTTTATTTTATTCCTTGCTCTTGCAATTTAGGTTATATTGGTCAAACAAAGAGGGCTTAAAAGTTCAGATTAGGCGAGCATCAGAGGTATATTGCAAATCAAGAAATCTCTAAATCTTCGATTGCTGCTCACTGTTGGGCTTCCAGTCAATGTTTCAATGTCACCATGGCCAAAATTATATTTTCCCCTGCCTCTCCCTCTCACTTGGAATTTCATGAAGCATATTTTATTTTTAAAAATTCTGATAATCTTGTCAATGATCACTCATCATCTGTTTTCCTCTCTCCAGCATGGAAATTACTTTTGTAATTCTTTTCCCTCTTCTCTTGTTTCTTTTTTTTTAATTAAAAAAAGAAAAATAGTTTCTTTTAGTTTTTTTCTTGTTTTATTCTTTTATCTTTCTTTATTATTTATATTCATATATATTTCAATTTACTTCTTTTATTTTATTTATTTTTCTTATTTCCATTTTTCCCTATCAATTTCTCTTCTATCGTTTTGGCAACACTTTTGTCTTCTGCATGCGCTCCTTTCAGCTAGCGCCACCTGTCGTATTCCTTGCAAGCTTTACACTCAACTTTTCAGTTCATTTTTGACATTGTCCCCTTACGGACACGTGTTTACTTTAGCTGATGACGAGCTGCTAATATTTTTAGCTCGAAACGTGTTCTATGTATTGTTTTTATTTTAGTATTTAAAATTCATTAATCAGTATTTGATCTCCGTATCAACAGAAAATATCTGTTTTTGACTGCTATTAGTTCACGAGTAGTCATTTTAATGCTCCGAAAATATGTTTTAAAGACACACATGCTAAATTGACAGCATCAAATGAACATTATTTTGATACTTTTTCAAGTAAGCAAATGAAATTGATCAATTGAGAAAGCATAGAATACATTATTCGATATTTCTTGATAAGACCTGGTTGAAAAAGTCCAAGTGAAAAATTTAATGTAAAAACTACTCGACAACGTTTGCAAAATAACGAGAAGATTTTTTTTTTCACAAATGCTTCTCCAATTATCGGAAAACTACTCATTTCTGGTGGTTCTGAATATAAAGAAAAGCTTTCAGAGATTGTGGTTATTTCGGGGAATGTTATATTACATTTTTGTAAACCTCTGTTGCTGAATAAAGAAATATTTCTATTTCTGTACCATGTAATATTAAAAAATAAACTATGTATATAAATGTGATAAATATCAAAATTTAAGGTAGAAGAGTATAGTATAATTTTATGTAGATAAAACACTCCTCTGGACCAGAAAAGAAAATATTATCAATATACTTACTGAAGATTTCATAAAAGCTGTTCTCGAATCGAAAATAAGTATGTTCTGACATGTTTCTAAATTCCTTTTTGTTTGGAAATGGATGAAAGTTGCAGATGTTATTATTAAGGAACATTGTAATCGAATAGCATTTTCTGACTTAGAAAAGGCAGAATATCTTCGTGAAAATGCGGTTAAAGTTGGCGATTTGAACAGAATTCAGACACAGATGACACTGAGAAAGGGAACACCCCGCGTTAACGTGACAACAACCGCTTATAACTTTATTAGTCATTTTTTTGTTCAAAAATGGTAAAAGCCATTTAATTTCGAATAGCTTAAATAGTCAAGCTTTCCCATTTTATATCATTACGTTTTAAAAAATGAGCCAGAAAATGTGTCAGAAAGTTTAGCGCTGTTGAGCAGGACATTTCACATTTCATGTCTTATCCGTCTTAAAGAAACTGTGACGCATCAAATAAAGCAATGTAATTGCATGAAATACGTATGATTTCTAATACAACTAGCACATGTCGATTCATTTTCTGAAACCCGAATAAAATATTAAGCACTTATTTATACCGGGTTACATCAAAGAAAAAATAGATGAAATACAGAAATTCTACGAATATACTTTTGAGGAGATGCCAGCTTCAAAAGTTCGCAATAACCTGAAATTAATATTATTTGAATTTATAGAAAAATTGAACCATCTTTAATGAAATCTATTTTCATGCAATCCCAAATATAGTTTTAACCAAATGTTGCACTAAGTGAAACATACTATCGTGGAAAATTGGTATATAAATACCGTTAGATGATAATACTAGTAATATATTTAATATGAACTTAATTAAAATTAGCTAAATGCTAGTAAAGGAATCAGAAAAGAAAAATATATCCCAAAAGCAGAAATAAAGGTAATGCCAATCCTTAGATAGTAATTTTCTAAAGTAATTGGGACTTACTTCAGAGTATAAACTGTAATTACAAAAGATACATAAGCTTTGAAACTCAATTAACAAATGACGATTAATCTTCAAGTACCCGAATTAAACAGATAAACGATTTTAGAAACAATGTTTATAAGACATCAGAACATTTGATAGAGTTACTTTCATCGTTAATTTCTTCTAAAAATTAATGTTAATTTTGTCTATGTAAAGGTGCGATTTTTCTTGAAGCTAAATGTTTTAAATGTTGATTAATGACAAATACTTAAGAAACAGGTGATTACAAGACCTTAAATTCTAAATATTTTATCAGCTGTTTTATTTTTCATTTTCTCAATATTTGAGTTAAAACTATCCTTCTTGTTCATCTAGCTTATAGAGTACGTGTTCATTATATGTCCATTTTTTAAAATTCAAGAAATTTTTATGTATTTTAAGAAAAGTTTTACCTGTTTTGGTTACATAGAATAAAGTAATTTTGTATAACTTAGCGAAAGATCATTGAAAATTATAAATCATTGAATATTAGGAATATTATGCTTCAGCGAATATTACCTATATATTTAAAATGCAAGGCTGTTTTTTAGTCATCTGCCCTGAGGTTTCTACCGAATCAATTTTTAAATTATTGTTTTAAATAAAAGCTGTACATTGGAAGATTTGTCCGCACTATCTATTTTTTTAAAAACATTATACTTTTTATATTTTAATTTTAATTTTAATCAAGTTTTTATTGAATTTCTTCAAAATGCTGACAATCGGAAAAATTTCATTGTTGGAGAAAAGAAAAGTAATGGGATTTATTTATTTTTATTGATTATATTCTACCTGATGCTATTTTCTCATTATTATAAAAAAATACTTTTCTAAATATTTAAATGGGAAATTACGTCACGCTTTGAAAAACACATAATTTCACATCATAAACAGATCAGAAAGCTGTTATATTTCGCCCCGCTGATATTGAGACGAAATATTTCAGCAAGTGAAATTGATGTAATATTTTAAAGAAAATTTTCATTTTATTTTATACAACGAAATATCCCATCTTTGAATACGCATAAATTTATAAATTTCGGAAATATTTACTTACAATCTAGGTAGATTTTGAGTTAAGCACTAATTTCAGCAACAGAAACTAAATCAAGATTAGAGATACACCCAGTTTAATAAACTTATATTGGAATTTGTTTTACATAGTATGGCACAGTTCTCACGGTGACTTATCTTAGAATAGATATATAAACATAAAACGTATGATAAATTGAGATGTAACGTATTTTTTGTAGAATTAATTAGTATTATAATAGATAAATAAGTATTTTCATTACTTTTAATTTTTTTACATTTTTTTTTTTACATTTTTCAAATTGAATTGAATTTTTAAAATAGTTTCTGTCAAACAATTTATGCATCATTAATTCATTATATAAAGCATATTTTAAAGTTCATTTGTAAAATAAGTTTTATGTTGATATATCTTATCTAAATTAAGTTATTGTGTGGAATGTGACATACCATGTGAAAACTTTTTGAAATATTAAACTGTATTTTTTATTCTATTATATCATAATTGTTTATTTTTAGATTTTATAAAGCCTTAAATATGGCTTATATATGTTACATAGATTTGTATAATTTCAATAAGTATTTATAAAATTGTGAGAATTTGATACCATATTACTTATCACTGGCGGTTGAAAGATTTCAAGATGTCATCCCTTATAGACTCAAGACTCTTTACAGACCCTTACAGACCCAAGACTCACCCCTTATTCGAATGGACAGTTTTCTTAAGATTTATAACACTGTACATATTACTACTATTTTGCAACATTTTTTTCATCATTGAGTAAATATCAGATGGAATTCAATAATTCTATCCTCCCAAACGAAAAAAAAAAGTCAAAGAGTTTAAACATTTACCATATGCACTAACTGCAGGCTATATTATAAAAGGTTTTAGACACAGAAATTATTTATTTCAAAAATTCGATTCTCCTGAAGTTAACTTTAAATAATATAAAAAATATTTGTGTCCTAAAAATTGCTTTTAAAGACAGTTAATTAATTTTATTGAAAAAAGCTTCATATTCCATTCCTATTTCATTTTTTGCAATAACTTTCATCAACTCTAATAAGTATATTTTTAAATTGCAGAAATAATAATATTAAATCAATAAACAGCTTAGCTCACTACAATTTATTAACCTTTATACACGGAATGAGCAACTGTAAGCGATAAATTCAAAAATAATATGTACGTAAACTAAAATAATGTCTGAAAATTTACCAGGAGCTATAAATAAAGCCTTTGAAATGAAAGTTTTAGTCACATCATTTGGCAAGTGGGGAGTACTGACAAATGGTCCTTTTTTTGGAATTTATTTCCGTTTCACGGTGTTAAAATAGAAAATCGACTTGGTGCATGGTTAGCGGGAAATAACTTTGAAAAATAACTTTTAGACATTACCACTAAAAGTGACAGTTTTGTAGATTTTTCCGTATATTTATGTAGAAAGTATAGGAAGACGTGCTTACACCATTTTTACAAATATTAGAAATAAGTAAAAAAAAATTCAAACGATTTTATATATACAACGTTATTATTTATATTTTGTTCTCCATTTTCAGTTGCAGGCTATTATTATTTGTATAATAAAGTATTCGTTTAAAAACAAATTAAAAGAATAGCCTTTATTTACTCTAAGGAACTCAGTAAAAAAATATTACAAATATCATTTTTTATATAAAATTGAAATACTTTTACATATAAAATGTCATTATTTATTTTATGTATTTAATTTTCACTTGTAAGCTCTTTATTTGTGTAATAAAAGATTCGCTTAAAAACAAATCAAAAGAATAACCTTTATTTACTCTAAGGAACACAGTGGCCAACCTTATTACAAATATCCAGATAAATAATTAGCTTACATTTTATACATAATTTACAGTCATGTTCAAATTAATACAAGCAAGATACATAAAATATGAATTCAACATTTTTTTTAAAAATTTCTAATAAAATATTTGACAAATATTTCTTCGTATTTGACTATAGAAAATGAGTACTTGAACTGAAGTTTTGCAGTGAAATGTATTCTACAAACAAATGTCTACTTATTACATTTTAAGCATGTTTATAAATATCATCGTAATAGTTCATAAAGATCACCTTAAATATCATCATTCAATGTCATATTCTTTAATCTTAAATATAATCCATTATAAAACAAATCTTGACTTTATACCCTGCCATTTTGTAAAATAAATGAATTGTGAGCTGTTCTTTTACGAGTGATTGTTTTTTAAGACACATTTGAAACATAAAGAAATACATGTAACAGAATATATAACCCAATGTATCTAAAAAAAAAAAAAAAAAAAAAAAAAACATTTGCCTATTTAAAATATAAAAATTCATAAGGAGAGTTTTATATTATAACAACAATAGCATAACAAAATATATTATATTATAACATCAGCGCATTACAAAATATATATACTACTCCATTACCTTCAAACTTTGATGTAAATGTGTGGTATTCTTTCAGAAATATGAATTTTACGCGAACATGCATTATAATAGATAAATGGTAACTAAGTATGCAGTATTTTCAAAAGTGACATTTAAATAATATATATATAATATTTCCTTAAAGGTATCCATGAATTAGACATACTTCAAAATTTCTAAATTCGCATTTCTTATTTCAGTACCCCACCCCCAAACCTCCACCTCCCCCGATTATTTTTTACGTCGGTCCGTCGATTTAAAGAATAATTTATAGCATAGCTAAGGTGCAAAAAGTTATAGAGAAAAATCATTTTAAAGAATTATGGTAATCAATGAAATGGAAAAATATGTCTTTCCGTGGAAAGATCTATAAAAAGTTTTATTTAATGGTGTCATTATCTTCTTTAGTCCAAAAAGTATTAAAACTGTATCCCACAAAAGTTGATATTTTCTAATATCCAAAGAATAGAACTTATTATGTATATGAATACCTCTGAATGCTTTTTTCTTAGAGCTAAAGATGATTATATTATTGAAATAAATTTTAACGCAGAAAAAATATCCATTAATAGTTTTGGAAATAATGCTTACATTCCATTTCGTAATTTTTTAAAGATTTTTTTTTTTTTTTTTTTGGGGGGGGGGGGATTGTATTATTTAACATACAGACATTAGCTTTAGGAATAATCTGTCAATTGAAAATTTGTGATCTTGTCTTGTCAATAATTAAATAATAATAATAATAATAATAATAATAAACTGCTATAAAGTAAAATGCGTCACTTGGTGAAAGTCGTTAAAAATGAAATCTTTTAATTATGTTTATTTATAATGTAAAATTATACAAATTTTGAGATTCATTGCCTAAAATATGAATTAAGTAGTATGAAATCACGTACTTTCGGCTATGCATGAATTCGGGTTCCAGGATTTAGACTGGTTTTACAAACGCCACTTGTCCCTGTACCATTCGACTATGGTGAATGAAAATAACTACTTTTAATTTTCTGCACCAAATTAACCACTCTAAATGCTTATTAAGGGAAAACTATAATTCATAATTATCATTAAAATTGAAATATACATAAAATAAATTATTCGTCTATACAAAATGTGCCTATATAGAGATTTAAAAAATATATAAAGGGTCATGAAAAAGATTCAAAATCTCAAATGTAATCGAATAAATTTAATCATTTCTTTTAAAAGTGCTTGACAGTCTTGCGAGATCTATTCGAATCTGTTTCACAACCGAGACATTCATAATGCGTTTACTCTCACCAGCGATGCTCACACTGTGGATGTTTTTGCATTTAGGGGGACAAGGGACCTTAAAATCCTTAAAAATAATTTTTTTTATTTTTTGTAAATTCCACCTAATCATTATTCAAGGGTACTTTATATGCATTATAGCATGCATTTATCACAAAAAAAAATTTTTAAAAAAATTTTATTTTTATGAAAAAAATGTAATTTTACGCTTCGTCTTAGAAATCTTCGAAATGTCGCTTGCGCATTCCATATCAATGAAAATCCCCAATATTTTTTATAAAAGTCTGTTTTATATATATAAATAAAATAGAGCATCGAATTTTATATATTTGAATTTAAAAGTAAAAAAAAAAAAAATTAAAAATTTTGAAATTTTTTTGAAAAAATTTCAAAATTTTTCATTTTTTTCTTTTTTTAACCTTTAAATTCAAATATATAAAATTCGATGCTCTATTTTATTTATATATATAAACCAAACTTTTATTAAAAATATTGGGGATTTTCATTGATATGGAACACGCAGGGGGCATTTCGAAGATTTCTAAGACGACGCGTAAAATTCCATTTTTTTTCATAAAAATAAATTTTTTTACAACTTTTTTTTGTGATAAATGCATGCCATAATGCATATAATGTACCTTTGAGTAATATTTAAGGTAAAATTTACAAAAAATAAAAAAAAAATGAAAATTTTTGAAATTTTTTCGAAAAAATTTCAAAATTTGTAATTTTTTTTTAAACCATTAATTTCAAATATATAAAATTCGATGCTCTATTTTATTTATATATATAAATCAAATTAAAAAAAAATATTGGGGATTTTCATTGATATGGAATGCATAGGGGGCATTTCGAAGATTTCTAAGACGTAAAATTCCATTTTCTTCACAAAAATAAAAATTTTTTTAAATTTTTTTTGTGATAAATGCATGCCATAATGCATATAATGTCCCCTTGAATAATATTTAAGATGAAATTTACAAAAAATAAAAAAAAAATTGAAAAATTTGGAAATTTGGAAATTTTTTCGAAAATTTTTTAAAATTTTAATTTTTTTTTTAACCTTTAAATTCAAATATATAAAATTCGATGCTCTATTTTATTTATATATATAAAACAGACTTTTATAAAAAATATTGGGGATTTTCATTGATATGGAATGCGCAAGCGACATTTCGAAGATTTCTAAGACGACACGTAAAATTCCATTTTTTTCTCAAAAATAAATTTTTTTTTTTTTTATTTTTTTTTGTGATTAATGCATGATATAATGCATATAATGTACCCTTGAATAATATTTAAGGTGAAATTTACAAAAAATAAAAAAAATTATTTTAAGGTCACTTGTCCCCTTAGAAAGAGTTTGCAAAATATTACAATTTCTTGATGATTTCAAAAAACATTCCTTTATCTTTAGATATCTCGAAAAGCAATGAAATTTTTATGTGTAAAAATGTATGTATCTAAGAAAAACATCTTTTTCTGCTTGTTTCCAAAAAAAAAAAAAAAAAAATCTTATTTTTTCCAAGTATATTTTACAGTATATGGACCAAATTTCTCAACATGAAATATTGGTTTTTGTGTGCTATCAATTATCAGGTACGCCTTATGGTGTCCAACAAACACAGCATTAACTTTAATATTAAAATAACTATATTTTGTTATTTTTATATGGACAAAAGTCTGTTACGCAGATGAAAATGTTTATTTGAGAATTGATTGCATCCAAAAATCCAATGTTTCGCGTTGAGAAAACTGATCAGTTATCAGTTAAAACTACCAGTAAATTTATTTTTGTATTTAATTTTTGAAAACGTGCTGCACAAAAACTTTTGTATAAAAAATTAATCTTTAATTCTCGGAAATATTCTGGTTTCTGATGTTTCTGAAGATAAAAGAACCCTGTTTCAAAAATATATATTCTAAAAACACACTCAAAATATATATTAAACATTTAATTGCTAAAAAGGACGTCAAATGTTAATAAAATACATTAAAAGATCTTAATAATTTGGCATGTTTCGATTGAATTTACTCAATCATCATCAGAAAAACAAATAAACACTAAGATGGAAAATGACAATAAACTATTACAAATGAAATTTAAAAATAAATAAATAAAAATCACGCGCGTAATATTTTAACATGTGTCACGTTGCCCTATTTTATTTTCAAATTATCTAACAATTCAATCCAAATATTTGGGATTTGAAATGACAAGGAATCATTGCAGACCATTTGACGTCCTTTTTAGCAATTAAATGTTTAATATATATTTTGAGTGTGTTTTTAGAATATATATTTTTGAAATATTTTTAATGGACGTATAAGAGAACTTCTGTTTATAATTTAATAAAAGAACCCTGTTCGTAATCTTGGATAACCAGACAATGAAATATTTTTCATAAGTTATGCAATTTTTTATCTCGTGAACGGATACAAATACAATTATACAAGTCGGCATATACTAACAATTAAGACGTTGAAAATGAAAATATGGTACCCCTTGTAAATTATTCGCACCGTCCTCAACGTATGAAACTATTTCGAAAATAATTTGAAGTGTAAGAGTAACCATATCAAATGTAAATTTCCAACTCGGCGAAAATGTCTCGAACAAGATTCGAACCAGGGATCCCTGGGCTGAATCTGCCAATGCTCTGCCATCAGAGCTATCCCGAATCTGGTCTAGCTCAGATGAGTGAGCATTGACAGCTTCAGCAGAGAGATCCGCGGTTCGAATCCTTTTCTAGACATTTTTCGCCGAGTTGGTAATTTACATTTGATATGGTTACTCTAACCCTGGTCCGAACATTTTTCTCCAGTTGGAAATTTACATCTGATATGATTTATTTACCAATTAGAATAATTGCTTAAAAAATTAATCTAGTGAAAGAGTAAAGTTTATTAAAAAGTTTCTTAGCCTCGTTGATTTAGCGGGATATGATGCGCCATGGACATGAATAGCCAAAACTGAAAACGACATTTGCGAATATTTGTGCTATTTGCATTTTCTCCGCCCATCGCTTTTGCGTATAGAAGAACGCGCGCATAGTATACGGCTGGGAATCATTTACAGGTAAAAAACTCTAATAATTGCTAAATACATTTCCAAATAAATAATTGCATTTGCTCAATTACTTTTGAAGTTGTGATTTTTTGTAGGTTTAGAGAAATGTTCCAAGTTTTTTCAATGATAATAAAAGTGCTTTCGGCAACAGCATTCCTTAAAATATATGTCCTTTAAGAAAACGCGTATGAAATATATATCAATGATTGTATGCAGTACCTTCATAACGCTCCATTTTTACAAAAGATATATATATATATATATATATATATATATATATGATTTTCTCCTGAGTATTCATTCTTCGGTTACTCTTAAATTTTCTGAAATCGCGTTTCATAAATTTGCTTGTCCCTCTTTTGTCATAAATGTGTCGATTTAAAACATAATTTATCGTCTAACTAAAGAAATGTTCGTTTTAAAGAATTTTGATAATCAATGAAATGGAAATATATGTCATTTTCTCAAATTTCTATAAGAAGTTTTATTTAATAGCATCATTATCTGCTTTAATCCATAAAGTACTGAAAAATGTGTCATATAAATTTGGAATTTTATTCTAGAAAAGGAAGAATTGTATTGGACATTATTTATGAATAGCTGTGAAAATTTTTATTCTAGGATTTAAAATAATAATAATAATAATAATAAATTATTTTAATTTTATTTAACTTTAAATTTCATTATTTCTTTTATAAATGTAATTCATAATTTATATTTTATGTGTTTAACAATTTTACCTAATTTATCAAGTTTATTAAAATATGCATAACACTAAAACACTTACTACCTAAACGTTACTCAGCATTTTTATTTTTAGACACTTTTTATATTTATTTTTATAATAACGTTAAATTTATTAACTGATATAAGAATGGTTAATCAACGAGCATTAAAATTTTCATGACGTAAAAAACAGCACAAATGTATCAGAAATGCAGAGTTACTAAATGTTAAAATGTTAAAAGTTGTAATTACATATTCAATCTTTGTTAATTTCAGGTGTTTCTAAAACACTTAATTATTTCGTATGGTTTACAGGGCAATATATATGGCCAAAAATTCAAAGTACTTAAACAGTGTCCTTATTATATTATATTTTATAAAGCTACTGAAATACTAATAAAAAGGTTCGATATGGAGTTTTTTGCATACCACTTCATTATTATTTTTAAGTTTTTTAAATTTATACTGTGTTTTTATAACAGAAATGAGTATACTTAATTAAATCTCATTAGAGAAATGCGTAAATATACAAAATAAGAAAGTATACTTAAATTTTAAAACTTAATCTCTCTTAAATCTCTCTTAAAACAATATTTATCTATTCAAAATAAAATTACATTTATTACATTCCACAATAATATTTTATAAAGTAAGTTATTTACTTTAAAATGCTGATGACATTACAACATGCACATATGACTGTAAGAAATAGTAATGCATTACGATAAAATTTCAATTTCTTCAATAAAGGGCATGCTTTAAGAGTAGGTCTGTTAAGATAGCATGCATGCAAAGTATATAAAACACAACTTGGTGTGCAACTTCTTATCAAGTATCCATTTTTATAAAGTATAAAATATCTTCTTCAAAGTATTATTAATTGAGAAATGTTTCAATTTTACAAATTCGCCTTTTCTCATTTCAAAAAATGTCTCCTTCTTTCGCGATAGAATTCCACCTTTAAGAGAATTTGTTCATCGCCTAAGTTGCGAAATGTTACAGAAAATAAAATATTTTTAATTAGTTATTGTAATCAATGATATGAGAACAAAATAAATCTTTCGCTCGAAGATACATTAGTTATTTTAATAGTTTTACTAATGGTGTCATTATCTACATTTTAGAAAAATCACAGATTAATGTATCCTATATAAATAGCAAAGAATAACATTTATCATTATTATGAATATTTGTGAAAATTTTCTCTATCAGTTTAAAAAAAAAAAAAAAAAAAAAAGCTTTTGAAATTTTGGCGTAAACAATTTAAATACAAATTCATTAATATTTTATATATTATTTTTTATATTATTTGATTTCTACTGTTTAGAAATATTTTATGTATTTTATCATGTTTATTTTAATGTTAGTTCCGAGACAATTAGCTTTTGGAGCAATCTATTATAAAAATGTCCAGTTCTATTCTTTTCCACAAATGATTGTTTCTTGATTAACACTTTAAGAAACTTTCGTATACCCAAGAACAAAAAAATATCACTTTTTCAGTAACAATAATATAATGAGGATGTTTAAATACTTAGGCCATTGAAGTCTTATTCAGACTATTTGTCTGATAGGAACTTTGATGGTGGGGTTCTTGGGTATCCAGTCTTTGACACGCCTAGTGATAGAATGCCTGTGAAGTATGGATTTCATAAACCGTATCAAATTCTTCTACGCTCAATGCGTGATTGGTGTTCGATTCCTACCCATATTAATAGGAAGTGCACTGTTTGATATACAGAAAAATCAAAGATGGAAAAATAAACACTAGTGCTTGTGTCAGTTGCCATGATGATGGTATTACGTACTCATGTTCCTTGGGCAGTTACTGTACTTTGTTTAAGGCTGAAGTCTTTATCATTCTTATGTACTGCAGAATCTGTTTTGACATTGGCTATAGAAATAGATGTGTTCACATTTGTTTTGATAGTCAATCAGAATTATTTGATTTAAGTAAACATGTAATAATCTCCCATATTGTTTGGGAATGATATATTTTACTCGGTCAACTGGTAATTAAAAATAGGGCTATTTTTTAATGTGTAAAAGGGCACTCATGTGTTTGTATTAATGAGTTCGCTGATGAATCGGGAAGGAAGGGTTCTGCTACCTCTTTTGTCGGTTCTGGATCAGCTATTGGGATCTCAATTCATCTTATTAGGATTACTGTATTTAAGATCTTTAAGGAGAAGCAATATTTATAATGGCGTATCATTAAAGGACAAAGGCAAGCAAAGGCACATAACCGTGATTGTTCTAGTGTTAGCCAAGGGGGACTTTTAATGTTCAACAGGAATGACATTATGAATGCCACTGGTCTTTTAACAGGACATCATCCTTTGAAGAGGCACCTTACTGTCATTAGTGTAAAGAATGATCCAACATGCAGGGTTTGCCTTAATAAAGAAGAAACAGCTGTGCACCTTCTTTGTGAGTGCGAAGTGTTTTCTAGGGTTATATAGGTTTTATAGGTTTTAATACCTTGGTCGCCATTTAATTGAGCCCTGGGAGCTTTATGATATTATTTTGTGATGTCTAATGCATATTGCTTCAGCTACTGGCCTTATTTATGACAACTTTCTTGATTTAGTACAACAAACCGCTGTTCGCAGTTATAGGTTCATTAAACCCTCTTCCTTAAGTCTAAGTATGACAATAATACATCCGGCGACAAAAATAATTTGTGATAAAAAATAATATAATTCTAATCTTAAGTCTTTAATAAGTGTATCTTTATGTTATATTTTAATGATTTTAAAAAGGTAAAAAGTTATTTGTGTAAGTATGTCATTTATTATTCAGTTATTTATTTTTTTAATAAGGAATTTCTTATGTATATATATGTATACACATATATATATAGAGAGAGAGAAAAATAAAACAATATTCTGTGACATCACTGTTCTACTTCATCATTTCTATGTATATCGTTATGATTTTTTTACGTTGGATTTCATTGCTAACAAAGATTCCTCATGAAACAAAATCTTAACCAGTGAAAGTGGAAAACAAATGTATGAGCGACCTATTTTCTACGAAAATTTCCCCATTCAAATTATATCCACATTAATAATTTACCGTTTATGCATAAAATTCTAATACCATTGCAATACGCACATATGGTTATATAAATAAACTAGATGGTACCCGTCAAGATTTGAAGGTAAATAGCTTGAATGTTTTAATATAAAAATTCGTGAATTTTTAATTAGTTGTTTTCAATTAATCATTGAAATTGTGACAAATTTCTGTATTGCATAATTGATTCCTATTTCTTTAAGACGATAGAAGATGCTGTCAGCCAAACCTATTCAATGAAGTCAAAAAATTTTAAGTTGATAATTTAGAACCTATTTCGCTTTCTTTTTATCAGAAATTTAACTAAAAATAATGGGTAGAGCATTTATTTTTACATACTATTATCTCATTTTTTTTAAATAAAAAACAATATTTATTATTTATATATTTTTAATTTTTTAACTACATGACCATTAAAAGCTTTCATGGATTTTATTTTATTCAATCTCATTTTCTAAAACCCTAAATTTGAAACTTGATGCAGCTAACAATGTATAATATATATTTTATTAATTGAATTTTATTTTACATTTGTATGCATTTTCTAAATATTAAACTATGGATATCAAGGTAATTTCTTTTATAGTTCTTATATGAATATCTTTCTTCCCTTTTATCTTTTACGTAAATGAAAGGAAAACTTTTCTTTCTGACGCACACAAATCTATATATTCTTGATAATGGCCAGAAAATATAACAAAATTTGTAAATCAGCTCAATTTAATTACTTGATAATATCATTCAAAATATTTTAAATATTAAATTATCATTATTATTTATTGTTCAGTGTTAAATGTTATTAATTATAAAGCAGCCAAATAATACTAATAATAAAATAAAAATCATATAACTTCTGCTACTAATAAAATATGTCATTATTGAAATAAATTATCGCCAAAAATATCACAGAAGTTCTTTTGCCGGACGTTGGATTCGAACCTACGTCATCTAAAAAAATTCAGAGCCTTAAACTGGTGTCCTAGTAAACTGGTGCTCCGGAACCAGAACCACCACCAGAAACTCATTCTACTTTCCTCTAAATTGAAGAAATCCGAAAAAAGAGTTTTGCCGCATACGCATATGCCCAAAAAATCGATACTTACAGAAATAGGTTTGTATTTTAATATACATGATATATCCATTAGTATAATACTGACTTTCTTCTCATATACATTTGTATCATCCTTTAAACAATACATCTTTTATAAATATATAATGTTTAATAAATATATAAGTGCAAAAATATATAAAATACAACTTGATATCCTGTCCCTTCGAAAGTATTTAATTTTATTAAAAAATATATTATTTTCTTCAAGATATTCATAAGTCATATATTCTTCAATTTGCATTTCTCATTTTAGAAAGTTTTTCTTCATATTTTTTATGAAGGTTTAAATGATAATCTATCGTCTAAGTATGGATATAAGAATTTTTAGAGAAAATTCGTTTCAAGAAACTATGGTAATCAATGAAACGGAAAAATATGTCACTCATTCAAATACCCATAAAAAGTTTTATTTAATGGTGCCATTATCAGTTCTAATCCAAATAGTATTGGATAATGTTTCCTATAAAAGAGAAAATGCTCTCCTGTAATTAAAGAATAATTTTAGACTTCTATATGAGAATCTTTGGATTATTTAATATCAGATTTGCGAAAAAAAAAGCTTCCTGGTTTATATATTTGTTCAATGATATTAAAAAAATATTTTAAAATTGTATATACTTTTTCCAATTTTACGAAACTTTTAACCCTTTTTATACATTTTATATCAACATAAATATTTGACACTTTACGTATAAAAATTATAATACCATTTCAATATTCACATATGGCTATATAAATAAATATACCCATTAGTATAATATTGACTTTCTTCAAATGTAGTCATCCTTCACAAAATACTTCTTTAAAAAATAAAAAAATGTTTAATAAATATATACGTGCAGAATATATAAATACAACTTGGTATCCAGTCCCTTCATAACTATTAAATTTTATTAAAAATATAGATTATTGTCATCAAGTCATATATTCTTCATCTTCCATTTCTCATTTTAGAAAGTTTTTCCTCATATTTTTTATATAAGTGTGACGATATAAAGGATAATCTATCGTCTAAGTATGGATATAAAAATTTATAGAGAAAATTCGTTTCAAGAAACTACACTGTAAAAAAAAATCTGTAAAGTTACTAAAGTTTTTCAAGGAAACTGGGATTCCTAAAACTTTTTATGTAACGGCAACAACAAAAATTCCTGTAACAGACGCACTTTTGCGCCGAAAATCAAAAAATCTGTAAGGTTACTAGAAATTTTTTATGATACTGGGATGCCTAGAACTTTTCATGTAACTGCAACACAGGTTACAGATAAAATTTTAGTAAGATTACTGTAATTTTGTCAGATTCATTTGTACAGTTATAGATTTCTGTAGCTTTACAAAAACTAGTATTGTAGATTTGCAGATTTTTTTGTACAGTTACAGATGAAAGTTTAGTAAGCATGTAACTTTACATCCGTAGAACTACAGATTTTTTTTTACAGTGTATGGTAATCAAGAAACGTTAAAATTTGTCACTCACTCAAATGCCCATAAAAGGTTTTATTAGACTTCCGTATGAGGATCTTTGGATTATTTAATATAAGATTTGTGAATAAAAACTTCCGAGTTTAAATTTTTGTTAAATGCCATTAAGTTAAAAAAAATCAATTCTTTAATTTCAAATTTTATATACCTTTTTTCTATTTATGAAACTTTTAACCGTTTTTATGCATTTTATATCAACATTAATATTTCGCACTTTACGTATAAAAATTATAATACCATTGCAATACTTACACATGGCTATGCTAATAAATATATCTATTAGTGTAATATTGACTTTTTTCAAATGTAGTCATTCTTTACACTATATATATATATATATATCTTTTTAAAAATATAATGTTACGTAAATATATACGTGCAAAATATAGAAAATACAACTTGGTATCCAGTCTCTTTGCAAGTATTAAATTTTATTAAAAAAATTACTACTTTCTTCTAGAAATTCATAAGTCATAGACTTCAATTTGCATTTCTCATTTTTTTAAATTTTTCCTCATTTTTTTTTTATATGTCCTGCGATTTAAAGGGTAATCTATCTAAGAATAGATATAAGAATTTATAGAGAAAATTCGTTTCACGAAACTATGGTAATCAATGAAACGGAAAAATATGCCACTCACTCAAATGCCCAAAGAAGTATTATTCAATGGTGTCATTATCAGCTCTAATCCAAATGGTATTGGAAAATGTATCCTATAAAAGAGAAACTGTTCTCCTGAGATTAAAGAACAATTTTAGACTTTTCTATGAGTATCAATGAATACTTTTAATTATATTTGTGAAAAAAGAAAACTTTAAGATTTAAATTTTTGTTGAACGCCATTAAATAAAAAATTCAATTCATTATTTTCAAATTTTTTACACTTTTTTATGTTTTTTGAAACTTTGAAACCTTTTACCTATTTCAAAAGTCTCATACTACATATTTCGAGGTAATTTAGGTTTAATACTAATTTATTAAAAAAAAGATTGATTTTAAAAAAAAATTGTTTGAACATTTAACACTTCAGCAAGATTTTCTACATCTTAACTGAATAAATTGCATAAATAATGTAACATTATTAAATAACTTTAGGACGAATGCCCTGTTTTAAATTAGTTGAATATTGTTAAAAATTTATAATAATTACCAATCAGAAAACAACTCATTTTAAAATATCAAGTATAGGTAAAAAGAAACAAAAATAATACAGGAATATAGTATTAATTTGTAATAAGTAAAAACTAATAAAAAAAAAAAAAAACAAAAAAAAAAAAACAAAAAAAAAAAAAAACATAAATCCTAAAGAAATGAACTGAGCTTTTTAAAATCAAGTTGATTGTCTAGTGTTTTAAAACAGTTAATAGAAATATTATTCAATGAACCTATATAAGGTATCTTTCTTATATGTTGACATATCATTTTGTATATCATTACAAAATCAGCTTTAACACCATTCTTATACAATATATATATATATATATATATATATATATATATATATATATATATATACATATATATATAATTTAATATATGGAAATATTTTTTATGATTGACGATAATTGTGTGTATAGTTATTTAAGCAATCGCTTTCGAGAAGCAATACTATCGTAATTGCATATCACGATGTAAACGGTATAAAAGTTTGATCTGGAAAATTAAATTGTTGTATATAAAGAAACGTCTAACTAAAGAAAACTAAATTAATGTCAATCCTTGGAGACAAATTCACATGAGGTATTGCCCTTACATCAGAGTAAAAACTGTAATTACAAAAGGTATACAACTAGATGGACTCAATTAGCAAAACTCGATTAGTGTTTAGATGGTACAAAAAGTCAAGTAAAACATAAAATTGTTCATCTAGGAATTGTGCTTAGTGAAGAACGGAAGTTCTAATCACGGATCCGTTATTATTCCTTTCTAATGGCGATTACGGATCCCTTCAACGTGAAATGAAGATTTTATTTTAAAGGAAATGTTCTAAATTAAGATTAATAATTACCTTACTGTAAAAGGTGATGTGTAAGACTAAATTTTAAAGGATTTTATTTTACATTCTTTCAGTTTTCAATTATTATTTGGACTAATGGTCTTATTTTTATTTAATATTATATACATATTATATAACACTTCAAGGAATTAGGCGAATATATATATATATATATATATATATATATATAAATTATTTTTATACCTTAGATAATTTCTTTAGATATTTTACACGTTTACTGTGACACTGCATTACGACATATAATTAAGATTTCAATGCTTTTATTTGTATTTTTTTTCTCTGTATTAGACAATAGAATTTCTCGATAGCGGTCTCACTTTCAAATATTTTCTCTAATAACAGAAACAAATCATTTTGAAAGAACAATTAAACGTAATAATAATGAATTAAGTAAAAACATTATTCAATTAAAAAATAATCATAAAGAAAAAAAACCCAGTCATTAAACAATTAAAATATGTACAGAGTGGGAAAAATGTAGTCTGTTTAATTTACTTACTTGTGATTTACATTTAAGACCTGATTTTTTTTAAGTTATCATTTTATACTTATCTTTTGTTGTGAAAAGAAAATTGCTACCACAATTAATTTATAGAAAAATGAACTTAGCTAACTATCTCGCTGTAAAAAAAAAAGTATAATAAGACAATTATCCATAGACTGGGCGTGAAGTTGATGTCAATTCGGTAGCCCCTTAAAGAGGAAAAACTGTTAAGCCACTGTTAAAAAAAGTAGAAGGACAGCTGTGTAAAATCGAATTTATTGTACCCTTTAGCTATAGATAAGACAAGTGAGCATTATTATTTTATTGTTTTGTCAAAGAAAAAATAGTATTTCTTCATTTTTAGTTAGATTTTTTTAGAACGCCTAAAGGAATAACTTTAGTAATTTACCAAACGGCCAAGCCATAGCATTTAAAAAAGAGGATAAAACATCAGAGAGGTTGCTAAATCGCTTAATGTTAGAAAACTGCAATATCAAACTATCTTAGAAATCCAGAACATCACGGTATTAAAAAAAAAGACAGAAGATCTAAAATACTGACGACTCTTGATGAAAGAAACATTATCCGAATATTTGAAAAGAACGATTCCATAATTTTAAAGGTCCGAAATATAAGCAGGGTTAATAGATGTGTCACGTCTAATTGTATGTAACTATATAAAAAAGTTCTTAGCCTTCATTTTGAAGAAGAGACAGCACCATCCAAATTATCAAAAATGTATGTAGCTAACCGCTTAATTTCGGTGAGAGACCACATGCATTGGACCACCGAATAGACTCCTGTCATTTTCTCAGATGAGAAAAAGTTCAGATGGTCCTGATGGATATCAGTTTCTTTGGCATTATATCAAGAAAGAGGAAAAATTTTATTCAACTTGACATTTGGGAGGGGGAAGCTCAATGTTCCGGATAGCAGTCGGATATGGTGGAAGAATGAGTCTGGTCTTTTTAAATGGCAGATAGAACCATAAAGATTATATCCTATTGCTGGAATCTGAACTTCTTACTTACTATACAGAATAAGGTGGAGTAGATTAGATATCCCAATAAGATGGAGCAGCAATTCCCACAGCTATTGGTGTTAAAAGTTGGTTCCACAGAAATAAGGTCCGTGTTTTGCCATTGCCAGCTAAAAGCCCTGGCCTTAACATAGTTGTAAATATATGGGTGAGTTTAGTTCGTCGCTTATAATGGAGGAAAACAGTATGGATATGTTTTTGAGCTACGAAATGCACTTCACGGTGTTTGGGACAGTTTTTGCCAAAGTTGAATAAAAGCACTCTGTGATTCAATTCTAAACAGAGCCTTTCAAGTGATAAAGGCAAATGGGAAGAAAACTTCTTACTAATACTTTAATTTTCACACAAAATACATATGTGTCCTTCTACTTTTTTACGGAGTTTCATGTAAGCAACAGAAACTATGTTATAAAAAACACTTTCTCTTCGTAATTTAATTTTGATTACTATGATTTTATATTTAATTACTTGCAAAATGATACTAAAATAAAGAATTATGCGCTAATTTAATCAGTTGTTCTTTTCTTATAAAAAAGGCTACTTTTTTTAATATAATTTAAAACCCAAAGAGAATATCTGGAGCTTTATCTTAATTTATAATAGTAATTCCTTAATCTGTCTGTATTATTTATCTCTCTTAGTTGTTTATCTAGATAAAACGTGAAACTCCATTTTTATAGAAAATTCCTTTATGAGTGAAACATTTTTGCTTGTGATAATAAGAAAATTTATTTTATGATTGACGGTAATTGTAAATACAGTTATGTAAACAATACCTTCCGAAGAGTAATGCTATCGGAATGGCCTACGAAACAAACAACATAAGCGTAAGATCTGTATTTTCGGAAATTAAATTTTAGAAGATAAATAAACATGCTTCCGAAACAGAAATCAAATTAATGTCAATCCTTAGAGAGGAAAGAGGAATTGCGACTTACATCAAAGTAAAAACTAAAATTAGAAAAGATATACAAACATAGCAACTGAATTAGGGAAACTTGATTAATCTTAAGATAGTATATACAGTCGATCAAAACATCAAATAGTTTTTGTAGAAAGATTCCTTAACAGAGATCAGAAAATGTAATGTTGAAATTGTTTCTGTTCTCTTCTTTTATCTAATATTAATGCCATTTAATGTTCTACTAAATGGTACAAATGATTGTCTATAACATTTACAAAACGAATATAAAAATTATTTTAAAAGTTCTTCACGTTGATGTTTTACACACAATATGAAAATATGTAGATATTTTAATTTTTTAACGGTTTCTTCCTATCTTGTTTTAAGACTATCATTTCTAAAAATTCAAGTATTTTCATTTATATGTAATATACATATTAATTTTACTATGTACTAACTGTTTCATATTCATCTTTTAACGCACAGCGCTGCCACACTACAGATCAGAGGTTAACCTCCAGATTAGGACACGTTTCTCTCATTCATTAGGGACCGATAATATGTGTTGCAATTAACACTTCGGTTTTATGCACCAGGCTGATCAATGATGCATCTATACATATGCTATACAGTACTCTATACTCATGATCAAGACAGCGAAAATTTCAACCACAGTTCATAATGATAAGTATCACTTTAAACGTATTCTTTATGATCACGAAGTTCCAGGAAAATCCTATAAGTATATCTTTAAATTAAATAATTAAATAAGCAGGTGTGATACGATAAGATAAAAAGAACTTCTTATAAACACCAGAAAAGTGTTACTAAATGCGCAATGCTTTTCGAGTCAGTGCTTTTCGAGAAGAACTAGTCTTCCTTCATCAGGTGCAGACACATTCTACTATTTTGAAAGTCAGTCTTTTTTTTTGGCAGGCTTTAATTTGGCAGTCTCCCTGCTGTTTTTAAGATCCTAGGGCGTATTCTCTGCGCCTGATGAAGAAAAACTTGTTTTTTCGAAAGGGCTTGCGCTTTTACTAAAAATTATATTGTATTTTAAAGAATTTTTTTTATCATACCTTTAAATATTCGACAAAAAATCTAAAAATTGAAAGTGTCCGGTGATTAATGGCCATATAGTGTACATGATGATTAAACGCTTAAGTGTCAATTTTAAATCGTCTTATGTTTTCTATATTTCATTTGTAATTTCAATTTCTGAATATTATTTTTAAAATCTTTTTTTTTTCTTTTTTTGTTTAGCATCATCTATCGTTAAAAAATATTTGTTATTCTATTTATTTTGATATTTCCCTGTAGGTTTTATTTATTAAGATCTTTTCTCTCCATATATATATTTTTACTAAGACAATAAATATAAAATACCCTTGCACACAGTTTTCAAATGAGATATTCGGTCATTTTCATATACGAAGTTGCAAGTTATTTTTTTAATTCAAAGTTTTGTTATACATATGATATGTATATGTAAGTGTGTGTGTTCATGCATATGATGGAACTAAATAACATGTTTTGGTCGATTATATTTATTAATTATTATTATAAAAAAATTAGATATAATATTAAGATATAATAATTAGTTTTAAAGAAACTGATTTTGTGTCGTTACTTTTCGAAAATATAGATCTGAGAACTTGTGGAAACAATGGCGGATCTAGGGGGGGGGGGGGGGGTAGGGGGGGGTGCGAGGGTGTGATCGCCCCCTCCCCTTGGGCAAATAAAGGGTTGCAAAACGGCTTTATGCATCCTCACGGGAAATGACTTGGGGCGAAGCTCGAGCCCGGCGCGACCCGACCCGATTCGCACCAGTTTAAATCCACGAGACCTGGCCTGAGTAAGGTCTCCGTTTTAAAGCCGGGCTGTGCCCCGATTTTAAAATTTTCTGCAAATTAGGGTCGGGCCGATTCGCCGATTTCGAGTTCGTTCGCGAAATTCTTTAAATGATCACGACAAACGAAAATTTCGTCAAAGGATCACAGAGAAAACGCTAATTTTATCAAATAACCGCGAAAAACGCAAATTTTGTCAAAGGATCACGAAAAAATGCAAATTTTATCGAAGAACCGCGAATTACATCAAATGGTCGCGAAAAAAACGCGAATTTTGTCAAAGGGTCACGAAAAAAACTCAAATTTCGTAAAGGATCGCGGAGAAAACACGAATTTCGTCAAAAACTCGCTTAAAAAACGAGAATATCGTCTAAGGATCTCTGAATAAACGTGATTTTCGTCAAGAGATCGCTGAAGAAACGCAAATTTTGCCAAAGGGATGCGGAGAAACGTAAATTTCGTCAAAGAAAAATGAAAGAAAATGTGAATTTCATCAAACGGTTACAGAAAAACGCGAATTTCATCAAAGGGCTGCGAAAGCATGCAAATTTCGTTACAGTTGTGGAAAAACACGAATTTCGTCAAAGAGTCGTGGAATAAATGCGAATTTTATCATAGTGTCGTGGGAAAAAAGAAGTCTCTTTAGAAAACAGCACACATACATACACCTATGTTTATTATTATGGGTACAGCCTCAAATCGACCAGAATCGAAAACAGCTAACCCGACCTGCCACAAAAATAATTAGTGCCCGGAGGGAATCCCCCTCCCCCACACACACTTCTGCTGTAACATTTCAGAAAATTTGCTTTGAATTTTCATTTTTTTTTTTTTTTTTTTTAACTGAGAATTACCTTTGATCAGGAGTTTTTTTACTGAGATTTTTAGTTTTAGTTCATAATAGCAACGACAGATGGCGCTGCAAGCAATAGGCGCTATATCGGTGCAAGATTTAACGACTATTGTTTGCAGCGCCATCTATCACTGCTATTGTAAAGTAAAATCAAGAATCGCAGTAAAAAACCTCCTGACATCTTACATAACCCTTCTGCAAGTTTTTTTAATTGCTGTCAGCAATTGCAAGTTACTGAATTTTAAAATCAGTCGATCCATTTTAGGGCACCCGGTATATTTTTTAATAAGTTTCAAAGCATTCTTTACTCACTGACAGCTGATCTTAGATATAAAGAGACAAGCAGTCTTATACTAAATTAATACTTTTTACATAATCCTGAACATTGAAAAGTATTATTAAATAATTGTTTCGGCGTGCCCGTTATGGAGCTTATACTGTATATAGTTTTTATCTTCAAAAATATTTAGACTTTCTTTTCAAAATTCGGGTCCGCCCGAACCCTTCTCGCAAGAGTGAAAATCCACTCCAAAACTGACCCAAACCCGAAATAATGTATGTCAATCTGCCCCAAACCCAACGCACTAGAGCGCAGCAAAAAAGTAAAAGTCAACCCGACCCGAAGTAAAAAAGTAGATATTAACCCGACACACAGCAAAAAAAGTATAAGTGAACCCGAGCACTCGAGCAGTTGCAAAAAATAGAAGTCAACCGGACACAAACCCGACCCGCAGAAAAAAGTTGAAGTAACACGACCCGCAGTGATAAAATTAGCCCCGACCAGCCCATCAGATTGCAGTCTTCAAACTTTTAAAATCCCCCCCCCCCCAACTTGAGGACTCTCCAGATCCGCCCTTGTGTGGAAAATCTTCGTATATCAATAACAACAACAACAACAAGAAATTGAATCGTATTACTCTCTCATTGGATATAAAACTCTTTTTAAAATCTTCAAAGAAAAGCTTAATATTTCATGAATATTTGAAAATGAAATTCTATGCTACAAAAATATTCATTACTTGGTGAAATTTACACATTGAATATTTTAATGAAAAGTATCTATTTAAAATAGGCAATTGATTGTATTATTATTGTCTGCTGAATTTCACTAATTTTAATATATCATTTGTATTTTAAATGTAATAGATCACATATTAGTAAACTGATATTAGAATTATGTGTAACTGAAATGAACTATTTTATTCTATATTTTATTTAATGTATTATTTAGAAGAATACTTTAATAAATTTATGAATGTATATGAAACCAAAGATACCAAATGAATGACTTTTGTTCTAACTGTCGGATGTGGTATAGTTTAAGACCTGGTTATTAGAGACCATTAAAGCATTATTCAAATAAACAATATTTTTACTCGCAAAAAGCTTTATTTACTGTATAAAACTAAAAAACAGTAGAACTTTAGAAAATTTTGCCCTGTTAGCTTTGACAAAGACGTGTTTATTATTTACCTAAAGTCTTATCAAAAAATGATTAATTTAACATATAAGAATGGTACATTAATACAAATAACAATACTATTTTTTTTTAATTATTCTTAAAGGACTTATAGTTGAAACATAAATCGTATTATTTAGAACTTGCCATATCAGCAAAAGACTTTTACGTTAAAATATATTTCATGTCTTACAGTAATTGTTAATAAATTTAAACAATAATCTAATAATAAGCTTAACAAATTGAACAGATATGATGTCTTTCTGAGGTAGATGTTTGCAAATTAAACATTAAATGATAAAGAAAATACTCATTTACTACAAAAATAAAGTTAATATCTTTCCTTTGAGAGTAATTCACTGAAGGAATTGCTACATACAAAAAGTATCAATTGTTATTACATTAGATACCAAAGTGGCGTAATTTAATTAGAAAATATCGATATGTCTTCAGGTAGTCGAATTAAGGATCAAACACTTTTCTCAAATTAGTATTAATTAGATAATATATACTCTGATAGAGGTGTCTTTACCATTTTCTTTAATAATGAACATTTCATGTAAGTAACAGAGTGAATTTATAAATAAATGTTGTGAATGAATCTAAGTGACTAACTTGGAATAAATATGTGACCAACATATACTTTTGAAAAATATGCTTTGAACCCTGGATTTATTATTTTATGTCTAAGAAGTCAAATCAAAATTCTTAATATTGCTGGCTTCGTTCGTTGGATAATTATTGTGAAAATATATATTATTTCATAATGTATTTATCAGGGAAAACATTTGAATATAATATTAGAAAAATATTTTTCACTTCTGATGACACTTGTCATACACATAATTAATGCGATTCTTGTAAGGTTAGCGACTACAACGGATATAACATTTGAGGAAGATAATTTGACAGTGATTATCTAAGAGCATCTAAACAGTGATTATCTTAGAGCCAAAACTCTGATATAGAATGAATTATTTAATTAGTTCAAGTTCTCCGACAAATCTTTAGTTTTTTTTCTTCTTTCAAGAAATGTTAATATTTTATAAATGGAAGTTAGGGCTTCCTTTTAAACTATACGTCACAAGAAATGTTTATTGACTGCACTGCAAAAAGAGACAATTTTCTTGATATATCAAAAAGGCTTACAATACTATAGTATAATTTCTTCCGAGGTATCCACGTTTAACAAAAAAAGCATTCCTTTAGTTTACGAAACCTTAGAAAACAACAAATTTACGATATTTAAAGAACGATGCCTCAATTTTTTTTTTCTTGCCCATAATTTTCGAAAGCAATTTCTAGTACGATTTAAAGTTCATTAATTGGTATTTTAACTCTGTATCAATAGGAAATATCAGTTTTTGACTGCTATTAGTTCAAGACTAGACGTTTTAATGCACCGAAAATACGTTGAAAAGACCCACATGCTAAATTTAGAGCATCAAATAAATATTGTGTTGTTGTTCTTTCAATTACGCAACAGAAATTTATCATTTGAGAAAGCATTGTACACATTACTCGATATTTCTTAACGAGATATGGTAAAAGAATATGATTAATGCTCTGTATAAACTACTCGGAAGCGTTTCCGAAAATTACAAGCAGAATTTGTTTTCAGAAATGCTTGTTTAAATCTCTTGAAATGTACTTATTTCTGGTATTTTTGAATATAAAGGAACGCATTTAGTGATTGTGGTTATTTCCGGGAATGTTATATTATATTTTCGTAAACGTATTTTACTAAACAAGAAATATTTCTGTTTCCTTACAATGTAATACTTTTAAAAAATTATATCTATATAAATGTGATATATATAACTATTTAAGGTAGAAGATTAGAAAATAATGTTATATAGATAAATAAAACACTCCTCTGAAACAGAATAACACATATTATCTATACTTACGAGGAAGTCATTAAGGCTGTTCTCAAATCGAAAGGAACTACATTCTAACACGTTTTTTAAATTTATTTTTATTGAGAAATGCTTGGAATTTACAGGTGTTCTTATTCAGAAACTATGTAATCGAATAACGCTTCGCTTTTTTTTTTCTTTTTTTGAAAAGGCAGCAGAACTTTCAGAAAATACGGTCAAAGTTGGTGGACGTGGTAACGCAGGAAAGGGGAAAACCTCGTGGTCACTAGACAGGAACAGCTTATAACCTTTTTTAGTAATTTTATCAAGAAATGGAAAACACCATTTGATTTAAATTTCAGACATAAAAAATATTACGAATCCTGAGTGAGAAATTCATTATGGCTGTTCTCAAATCGATAATAGCTACATTCTTACACATATCTAAATTATTTTTTGTTCGGAAGCGCAGGAAATTTGCAGATGTTCTTATTCACAATCTATGTAAGCGAACGGTGTTTTTCATTTCTGTATTACAAAGACAGGAGATCTTTCAGAAAATATGGTCAACGCTGGTGAACGTGATAACGCAGGAAAGGAGAAAACAACGTGGTCACGTGACAACAAGAGAATATAAATTCATTATTAATTTTATTAAAAAATGGAAAACGTAATTTGATTCAAAAACTCTGAAATACTCACGCCTGGCTATTTTACTCTATTACGTGTGTTTAAAAAAATGATCCAGAAAATGTGATGAGAAGGAAATTTCAGAACCATTTAAAAGGAGCTGTTACGCATCAAATTAACTGATGTAATTACACGAAATACACATGATTTGTAATACAACTAGCAAATGTCGATTAATTTTCAGATACCGGAATAAAATATTAACCTCCTTTTTTTTTTAATAAACAGGCGGCCTCCAGATAAATATTGTTTAAATACAGAAATTCTGCGAAATACATTTTTCAGAAGATGCCCCTTTCAAAAGATCCCAATAACCCGAAAACTGTTTAAATTTCTAAAAATTTAAACAATCTGTGCCCAAAGATATATTTACTCATTACCAAATATATTTTTACACAAACGTTGTACTACGTAACACATTCTATGATGGAAAAATATTACATAAATACAGATTAAAAAATATATTCCTTTTGGCCTTTTTTAAAAATTAGATATGAATCAAAAATAAGTATTATTTTACATTTTGCTTTTATTTTTCCATTTAATATTTTAAATATATATATATATATATATATATATTATTATAGATGATAATACTAGTAATATTTTAACATAAATTTAGTTACAATTACTTAAATACTGGGGAAGGAATCATGAAAAAAAAATCCCCAAAACAGAAATAAAGGTAATGATAATCCATAGACAGTAATTTACTAAAGGAATCGAAACTTACTTCAAAGTATAATCTGTAATTACAAGAGATACAAAAGCTTTGAAACCCAATTAACAAATCAAGATTAATCTTGAAGTACCCGAATTAAACATCAAACGACTTTAGAAACAATGTTTATAAGAGAGTAGAATCTTTGATAGAGTTATTTTCTTCGTTAATTTCTTCTCAAAATTGATGTTACATTTGTCTATGTAAAGGTGAGTTTTTCTTGAAACTAAATGTTTTAAATGTTGATTAATGACAAATACTCAAGAAACAGGTGATTACGAGAAGTTAAATTCTAAATCTTTTTTCTGCTTATTTTTGTTTTCATTTTCTCAATATTTGAGTTAGAAATGTCCTTGTTATTCATCTAGTTTATAAAGTTCCTTTGAACTATTTTTCCATTTTTAACAATTCAACAAATTTTAATGTATTTTAAGAAATATTTTACCGTTTTTGTTATCAGGAATAAAATCATTTCGTATAATTTAGTGAAAGACTATTGAAAAATATACATAATTGAATATTATGAATATTGTATTTCACTGAATATTATATTTCTTGATTCACACAAATTCACAATATTGTTACTTTATTAATAGTACAGGTAAAATAGGTTTTTTTAGTAAAAAACTGATGGCTCTTTACCAAAATTTGGGATGAATTTTGTTTTGTAACAAGAAATAAAGATCCGATGAGACCGCCAAAAATAAAGTGCGTTTCGGTATTTTGATTTTTTGGGGGGGAGGGGGGCGGAGGGATGATAAGGGAGGTATTTAAAACTGAGGGAGGGGGAAATTCAATTCCTTTAAGTATGTCAAAGGGGGTATCGCTTACTACGTTTGTTTGTTTTTTTAATTCTAAATCGTATGATACCATCCGCAAGTCGATACGATCATTTGTTACAAATTTACGGTAATTTAATGAAAACAAAGTCGAAAATTATTTTTTAGTGAGAGCAAAATAGGTTTTTATATTAACAACTGACGGCCATTCACAAAAATTTGGGTAGGATTTCATTTTGACACCACAAACGAAGATCCCACGAGTCCTCAATTGTGTTTTGAATGTGTTTTGAAGAATTCCTCTGGACTGGTGAATCAGACATTTCTGATGTACCATCTGAAGCAATCCTTATTAACTTAAATTGATGAAATTTCTAGTTTTATAACTTCAGCCTAAATTGAGGCAATGTCCGCTCTGTTGCTTGCTGTCTATTGTCTAATCTATTACCAATTGGCTACTCTTTTACTTTTTCATAAAGTTATAACTCATATATTATTCAAATTATAGTACTTTTCTGAAAGGTTATAATTTTGTGAATGAAATGTTAGGTCTTTAATCCATTTTCCTATTGTAATGAATCGTTTAGAGGAATTTATGTCTAATTTTTTAAACCATAGTGACAGAGTCCACATATATTTGCGTTCTATCCAAATTGACAATATATTTGAAGAAATATTTATCTGCTATAGTATTTTTCACTAGTTCACAAATATATATATATGTATATATATATAAGAAATTTGAAGAATTAAAAATATTTTTTGTGTCATAAAATGTAACAAAGAGTTGTCGATAACATAGTGTACACTTTGGTCTTGTATTACTATTGACCATTTTTCTAAAATAAAAAGAAAAGTGTGGGACACCTTCAGATTTTTATAACACAAAATAATAATGTAGGTAATATATATATATAATATATATATATATATATATATATATATATATATATATATATATATATATATATATATATCGTATATCTAGGTGTATAACACGTATCCCTAATTTGAGAGTATATATTTTTATTTCAAGCATATACTGTCGTATAACACGCATCAACTTTACAACACGAAATCAAACGAGAAATTCCAGCTTCCCCTCACATCAAATAATATCTTTTTTTTTTTTTTTTTTTATACATGTGAACACGATCGTTTCCGGTCTGCTCAATTATTATCCACTGGAATTAAAAAAAATAACAGTCCCCCAAAAATCTGATTTGAAACAGGTCCTGTCTATTATGCGCTCAAACTTCCTTCCACCCTATCTGCACGAATGCGCCAATCTGACCAAAGCAAAATTTGGGATATGTTAAGATCCCATAGAACAGATGGAATTAAAAATGAATAAACGAATCTAATACAGATTTGGCAGTAATTCGAGCTGGATTGACTTCGTTATAAAACATTTACGAAAGTAGTTAATATGCGACATGCGTCATGAACGCAAATGTGTGAAAAGTTTATAACATCATGTAATAAAATCAAACCGGAAATAACTGTTAAATCATTTTTAAAATGTAAAATATCAATTGAACTTGATGTTACCGAGGATGCCTATTTATGTATAGGTAAAAGCGGCAGTTGGGGATAAAATACATGAAAGCGACAATGAAGAAGAAGATGACATTCCCGAAAATATCATTGAGGATGAGTTCAATGAACTTTTCATTTTATCTGATAAGGAAGATTAAGTGAGAAATTGTATATTGTAAGTTCCCTTGTTTATATTGATATATAAATGCATTTAACTAAACCTCTAAAAATTTGGAATGTTTTTCTTCTTATGATTTCATATCAACGATTTTATATTCGGCGTATAACACGCACACGAAAAAATGAAGTGATTTTTTAGAGATAAAAGTGAGTGTTATGCGCCGAGATATACGGTATATATATATGGGTCAATCCATGTCAAGTGGTCCAGAAAATGTCATATTCGTTGCTCGACCATTTTTAAAAAATCTAAAATTTTTTGTACAACAACCCTAACATGATGGAAGTTCAAAATGACTATTATTTTAATTTTATTAATTTTTGTTTGTGCATGGCGGCCATCTTTGTTTCATCGTCTGCAGCAATTTTCTCACAAGATGGGTTTACGGAATTGTAACTAATTCACCGTATATTTATTCAATTCAACTGCGGATTAAAGCAATTTGTACAGAATACATTGGGCTAAAAATTTAGTAATGGAGCAGTTTCCGAAAATAACTGCTTATTGGTAAAATTTAAGCATAAAGTTTCAGTTTTTTTCCAAAATTTGTCCGTTTACAAGAGTAAATTGTTCTAGCAAGGAAAACTGTCAACATGACATAATTTGTTTTACAAATAGGCCGAAAGTACTTGTACTCACACGCCGAGTCCCAGATCTAGGACTTGCTTTCTCTTCGCTAAAAAAAATCCCAATTTTTTCAAAAATGTCGAAAATTGCACTTTTCAGGCTTTGATATCTCTGGTGGGGCACGAGATAAAAATCTGAATTTTTTTTTTATAAGAGTATTGTATAGTAGTGTTATGCACAAGAAATTTCAAGATGGAGATTTGACTACAAGCTGAGAAATGGCAAGGGCAACATGTCAAAACAATACTGCCAAACTATTGCTTTGTTGTAGTCACAGCTAAGTATTTATCTCAAAGTGTCATTTAAATTTATGTTTTTGATTATCTTTAAATAATAGTAACAGAAAATAAAGCCCTTTGCAAAGATTAGCAATTAATTAAAAAATAATTATGCTTAAGGCCATACATTTTGTATGGTTTCAGTTATTTTTGTTGTAAGTATTTTTAGTAACTAAAAGAAATCTCAACACTTTTACATAAAGAAAAAAAAATACTTGTATACAAGACCTGAAACAAAAACAACATAGCGATAAAGAAAAGCTGTTAATGTTGTCATACCTGTTGAGACATGATCAAACGTGTCAAAACACATTCTTGCTTGTTGGTTCAAAAACCACAATTTTGATATTTCTCAAAATTTTATTTGTAGGAACCAAATCTTGTCATCTCTTGATAACTTGATTGAAGATCTTGGTCCTGCTGTCTCATAGAAATGCACTTTGAAATCACTATGTGCAAGTCTCAATTCATTAATAATTCCTAGCTTACTTCTTATGCAAAAATGTGATTTTTCTGCAGTATAAATATTGAAAAGGCTTTGGGTATCTTTACTTTTGAAAATTACTTGAGGCTGATGCATGGTAACATCGCAAAATGTTTCATTTACAGGAACATACTTATGGTAGGAACAAGTTTCAGGGACTGGCACGCAGCATTAAAATTGTGGTTTTTAAACCAACAAGCAGGAATGTGTTTTGACACGTTTGACAATGTCTCAACAAGTATGCCAACATTAACAGCTTTTCTCTTTCCCTATTCTGTTTTTGTCTCAGGTCTTGTGTATATATATATATATATATGTATGTAAAAGCGCTGAGGTTTCTTTTAGTTACTAAAATTACAACAAAAATTACTGAAACCATACAAAATGTAGGCTTTAGGCATAATTATTTTTTAAATTAATTGCAAAAGGCTTTATTTTCTGTTACTATTATTTAAAGATAATCTAAAAAATAAATTTAGATAATCTAAAAAATAAATTTAAATGATACTCTGAGATAAATACTTAGCTGTGAGAAGAACAAAACAATAGTTTGGCAGTATTGTTTTGACATGTTGCCCTTGCCATATCTCAGCTTGTAGTCAAATCTCCACCCTGAAATTTCTTGTACATAACACTACCATACAATACTCTTATAAAATAAAATTCAGATTTTTATCTCGTGCCCCACCAGAGATATCAAAGCCTGAAAAGTGCGATTTTTGACACTTTTGAAAAATTTGGAATTTTTTTAGCGAAGAGAAAGCAAGTCCCAGATCTGGAACTCGGCGTGTGAGTACAAGTACTTTCGGCCTATTTGTAAATAACATTATGTCATGTTGACAGTATTCCTTGTTAGAAAAATTTCCTCTTGTAAACGGACAAATTTTGGAAAAAAACTGAAACTTTATGCTTAAATTTTACCAATAAGCAGTTAGTTTCGGAAACTGCTCCATTACCAAATTTTTAGCCCAATGTATTCTGTACAAATTGCTTTAATCCGCAGTTGAATTGGATAAATATACGGTGGATTATTTACAATTCCGTAAACCCTTCTTGTGAGAAAATTGCTGCAGACGATGAAACAAATATGGCCGCCATGCACAAACAAAAATTAATAAAATTAAAATAATGGTCATTTTGAACTTCCATCATGTTAGGGTTGTTGTACAAAAAATTTCAGATTTTCTAAAAATGGTCGAGCAACCAGTGCTGGACCACTTGAAATGGATTGACCCATATATATATATAAATTAAATCCAGAAAGCAAATATTAAGTCAATTTCTGAATTGTAACTTTTTTGAGAATATCTCTATATAATATTACATTTTAACGGAATGTTGGTTTGTTAATTTTGATCGGAAATAATATATTAAATTTGCCTTTAATGATTTCTTCCTTTTATAGGCAGGTCATTAATTTTTTTAACCCGAGAGTAGTCGCGACATTTTTTAGAACGTTAGTAGTCGCGTTCGGTCCATTTGCCGCCGTTACCAGCAAGCCGAAAACGAAGGGGAAACTTGCCGGTGTTATCAGTTGATCGAAAACGGAAAACGTAGGGTGAAAATATTGACCGAATTTTAAAAGATTACAGCAATTATTCATTTTACAACATTTTACTGCAATTATTTATTTCACAAGCTTTTACAGATATTATTTATTTCGCTTAAGTATATATTCAGTTGGCATCTAGATAAGTGTTTTTAATAACTCTTTCTTCGTTTTGCATAAATACTTAAAAGTAAATAGTAAATGATTTGATTGAATTTCTGATGTTACTATGAATCAATAATTAGTAGGAAAACATTTACGAATATGAATCTAAATTCGTGATAGGGTTTATTTATTTATTTATTTATTTATTTTTTGGAAGGACATAATCAGAGTCAGGTAGATTTTTATGATACTCCGGCACTCTATATCCATTTAATAAAATAAAATTAATAAATTTAGCATCAATATATTACACTGACATTAAATTGAACAATTAAACTGAAAATAAAAATGGAACCTATGACATGCAACACAAAAACCAAATACAATACCACTAATTTACCAGCATATTATATATATATATATATATATATATATAATAAAGAAAAAGGTAAAAAATGCTTAACTTCGAAATTATAAATGTAAATGTTGTAACTACGTTTTATTTATTTATTTTGTGGGGTGTCTGTGTGTATGAGGGGGAGAGGAGGGGGGGGGGGGCTCTCGAGATTTTGTGATTAAATCCAGTTTTCAAATGAAAATGCACGATTTGTAGTTTTTTTACTTATTTCAGGGTGGGAGCAGCGCCCTTGAATAAAAACGCTGGATACAAACTTCGCTTATATAAAGTAAATAATAAATAAGTTATTGAAATTATATATTTAATTTAAATACATTTGCAATTGTAGATTTAAATCCTAAGATGGATAAATTATTTTAATTAATAGAATCATTGAAAGGTTCATCTTATTAGGGATGTATTTTACAGCAACTATTTAATTAAAATAAATATTCAATTGTATAATACATAATAAGGTATTAATATTATAATTAATTGTTTTATAATAACATTCATTAAAATAATAAAAAACAATAAGAAAATTTTCTCCGAAGTTATAAATATGCAGCAATAATTTAATTTAAATGAATTTTCTCTCATATTCTGGAAAACATTATTCTGAAAAATAGTTCGAACAATTGATGAAGGACAACAAATTTAAATTTGTTAGATACCGCCCCCAAGCCTCTATTGGATTTCAATAATAATAATAGTAATAAAAACATTTTCTGAGGCATTGTTTAAAAAAAAAATGTGTTTTTACTTACAGTATGAAAATTTAAAAATAGATAAATTTTAGAAAAATACTTAAAATATTTTTTTAAATCATGGTATAAACATTCACTGAATTATCCAAAAGAGATTTTTATTTCGTAATTTCTAACCTACATTATAAAATTCTCATTATTTTTCTTATTGTACAAATAAATTATATGTATGTTCTTCACAGATATACATACTACATTTCTGAGAAAATTGTTTTATCTTTCGAATTTGTTTTATTGTACAAAAACGATACTTTTCAGATTTTGGAGATACGGCAATTTTTTTACTGATTCCCACAAAATTCTCTTCTCTCTTTTTTAATGGTTTGGCAGTGTTATTGTCTGTTTTCTTTCATTTATATGTTCCGGTAATAAATGGAAAGCAAGTTCTTTGAAATAATGATGATTAATTTCCCTTTTTTTCCATATTTAAACGATTGTCAATTTGAGAATTTATTCCCGCAATATTTGACAATGAAAAAAAAATGTAAGTGACCATCCATCAGTTTTTTGTGCGAACTGACTTCACAACTAATATAATAAAACAATTTTAAGTCACATTCTAAAAGTAAAAAAATATTCTATGAACGGGTAAAATAGCAGATAGAAAGACGAAATAACAACAGGCAGAGAGTCCGGACTTCGAAGAAACTTTCCTCCACGGATTTCGCGGAAATGGGAAAGGATGAACATGAGGGGGAAAAATTCAACTAACGCAAGTGATCGCAACGCGGTCATTTAGACCGATTGAAACTTAAGAATGCGATAAAATGCTAAGAAATAGCAGGAATGACTTGCAATTTTACTACACAAGAGTGTGAACACTCAAGGTCAGCTACACGGAATTTGGCTATCGTAACTTTAATGGGAAATGAGTTACAGGAAGATAACGAATTTCGGGCGGGGAAAAGACCAACGCTACACTATTAACGGGTTAATGCAGATATCAAAACTAAAGTACTTTTTAAGACTACTCCGTTTCAAGAATATGTTTTGTGATAAACAAAAAATATGCGAATAATTGGAAAAAATCTTTGCTGTTAGGATATACAGAAGAATCTTGCGTCTCAATAGTTTCACAAATTCAAAACATGGTGAATACCTCTTAGTTGTAAAGTTTTGTAGTAAAGTTCTTGCTTCTGCTTAAAGAAATTTTATATAAAAACAAAAGTTGTAGTATCTAATTTTTTCTATTAATTTTAGATATGTAATATTTGTATATACGGGCAAAATTAAATGAAATATAATTAATGTTAATTTTTGTTTTTAATTAGTTCTTGAAAGGCAAATAAAAAAGCTTCACAATGTTTAAATATGTACAGTTTATCTATGTTTCATAAAATAGATTATAAAGAGGCATGTTCTTGAAAAATGTCTCCCAAAAAAGTTCTGAATTGAACCTTTCTTCGATTGAAATATTATTTAATAAATCCAACCAGAAAGCTGTGATTTTACTTATTTATGTTTTTAAATATGTCTTGAATACTTTACTTTTGAAATAATTTCCCTTTCGAAATATATAAGGTAATATTAAAATTTCAATATCTTTAGTAAACATAATATTACGTACTTTAATTTCAAATTTTATGATTCTGAAAAATGTATAATAAAGTATGTGAATAAAGGAAAAAAGTAATTTCAGAGGATTAAAAAAATAATGTTACGTAAACTTATATTAATTGTAAAAAGGAATAAAGAAAACTTATGTTTTCATTGATGCAATTCGGAAATATTTTAATTACGAAACATGAAGCAACTACATATTTGTTTAAATATTTCAATAAGTGATGAAAAATATAATTAAACACACGTACAGAATGGAAAATGAAACTTTAAATAATATGTTTTTCAGACGGCTAGGATTTTCTTTATTTTTATATATCTATATCATCTTGATATTTTTGAAGCATATTCTTAATATAACAATAATTATAATTTTAGAATATAAACACGAGGAATTTCATATATTTCGGCTTTTTTAAACCATAATTTAAGGTGTTTATAAAGCGATTCATTTTATTATGTTAAAATATATGTTGATTCAGTTTACGTTTTAACTTCCAATCTATAAATCTATATACGGGGTTTGTACAAAGTAATAAGAACACTTGTGAAAAAATCGCATTCAAAAGAAACCTCTCGTATACACCTGCCCTCTAGTGGTGAAGGATGCTACCAAGCAGATGAGAAAGTACACAAATCAGTCTGCTACTAGCAGTGATAGAAGTCGGATTCGAAATATATTTATGTTTTAAAATTGCGTGCGTTTTGGCTGACGTCTCTGATTTCAAAAGAGGTACGATTGTTGGGGCCCATCTTACTGGAGCCTCAGTAACGATAAAGGCAACCCTTCTAAGTGTTGGGAGAAGTACAGTGTCGACTTATATGTCAGCATATTTGAAACACGGAAAAACATCATCTAAAAAGCACAATATTGGTCGAAATTCGAAGCTGAATGACAGAAACAGAAGGGTATTGAACCGGATTATGGCAAAAAACACAACACAACACCATCGTAGATAACATCTGAGATGAACACACATCAACAGGAAGCAGTTTCATCAAAAACAATCCGGCATGAATTGCATATGGCAATTATTCCAACGGCCTATTGAAAAAAAAAAAAGAATGATCTTTTCACAGGTTTTCACATTATTTTGTGCAACCCCCGTATATATATATAGAAAAAAAAATAGGTACAATAGATATATTCTTTGTTAAGAAATAATAGGAATTAAAAATTGTAGGATTGTTCTAAATATATTTTTATCTGTATATGGTTGTGTATGTGTGTAGTGTCTCAAACATATCAATATATAAAATTAAATATTTAGAACACATCTACACAAGCACAAATTATCGTAACCTGCATGGTGTTACTTCAGGTGAATGATTAGAAGAAGAAGAATTCTGATTGGGTGTTATTTTGTCTTTAGTTTAGAAATCAGAAAAAAATAATGAACCAAATTATTTGCCAATATATTTTGCTTCTAATCATGTTGCTCTAATTCACGTCTAATCATGTTACCTCTTGTATAAGGTAACACTTCTTAATGGATGGAAATTTTTTATCCTTCTATGATGGTGAGGACGCTTGCATATAATACAATTGCATCATGGACATCATATGTATAGCACAATTTCACCTAATCAGTCACTTAAGTATCTGAATTTCTAAATGTCTTATTTTCAGACATATCACAAGTATTCAGATATTTTTGTCGGTTCATTTATTCCATGATCAGAGTAAGACACTTATATATCTTAAATTAAGTCATCTATGATGTTTGAAATTTCATATTCAGAAAATTAAATGTCAGAATTACTTTTTCGGTGGCATATGTGTCTAAATTTAAGACGCATCTATTTGGGATGCATTTCATCGCATATTTTGATTTTCATGAGTAATTTATTCTATCGTATTAACAATGGTGTAATGTATTTTCATCTTTACTTATATTACTAAATTAAAGAAAACGTTGTCTCTTTTAGCATACACTTGTAATCCATTTAATTACTTTCAAAAACTGAATTAAGTCAGTTAGAAAAAAAAATGTTTAGACCACTGAAATTTTTAAATCGTTTAATACGGACTTCAGTTAGTGTAGAATTTTCGCCTCCGCATGAAGCCCCCAATAGCAAAAGTTGACAGCATGTTTTATTTTAAATTCAGATCATTTTTGATTTTAATTTCTAAAAAATATTTTAAGCAAGAACGTATTGATCAAGGTATAATATTATACTCTTTGGAAAAAAGTATAAATATTTTCTTGCTTTTTAATTTAACATGTTGATTTTAAGTTTTTTGTTCATTTAAATATTTTTCTAATGCAACATTTTTTTTTTATTTATTTACAATGATATTACTTTTACACTATAAAAAAAAAATATTTTAAGTTGTTCAACACAAAGGAAAAAGTCAAAGAAAAATTCATGATCTATACCTGAAACTACATATTATCTTTCTACTTGATCAGACTCTGAAATTATAAATACTAAACAATAACCGTATTAAATACCCTTTTTTTAGATTTAAACACGCATTATAATCCAGTAAACAATGCAGTTCGAGACATGAGCTCAGATTATGGGTAAAGACCATCCGTAAAACTACAATTTCTTTAATTGTCAGATCGGGTATCCGCTTTGTACATAATGTTTAGTACACAAGTATTTTTGGAAAATAATGGTTAACGGACAGTGTGAATATGGTGTGAAGAAAAACTGTATTAAGTATTATTGTGTGTTATTCCAATTCAGAAGCCATGCGTGAGGAAACAAGTCAAGCTGACATTTCATACTTTTTGTTCTACAGCTCAATCCCACTGTTTATACAAAACGACCTGCCTTGTACCGAAAAGGCGAAAATAACTAATTTTAATATTTCATATTTCATGCCATACATTAGTTAACGTATAAAGTGAGAATCTGAGAAATATATAACCCAAAACAGTTCTGACCTGCAAAACCCCGTTCACCAATATTTATAAGACTGATCAAGATTTTTTTTCTTTGCAAGATAAATGTCGAACTTCTGTCGATACAGCGCAGAGAAAACTGCCTTTTTAAAACTCATTGTATCATGGATCTAACGACTACGCTATATTTACCATAATGGAAAATATGGCATGTACAAAATTCATACTAAATGACAAGATAAACGCTCTTGATCATCAGTGTTGCTAGTGAATGCATATCTGTGCAAATGTGGAAATAATTGAAATAATTAAATTATACAAATGTGCACATACATTCATGTAGCATAATTCTAATATGTTTTGCATCTAGCAAACTACAGTACATGGTTCTACAACGTATATGCGAACTAGACCGCTTTCGTGCTAGTGAAGTTGCTAGTGAAATGATTAAATGATACAAATGTGAAGAAACATTCATGTAGAATTATTTAACAATTTTGCATCTAGCAAACTACACTCCACGGCTCTACAATGTATATGCGAACTAAACCGCTTTAGTAGCCATGGAGTTCGCGATGCTCATATGGAAGAGCTTTTGAACAGGCAGTTATTATAATGTTAAGTACAAAGGATTATTTGCACAACGCTTGGTTTTTTGAGCGAAGTTTGATCTTCATCAAGTTTGAAAAAAAAAACCTCGGGATTGCGAGTTAGTTATCTGATGTATCATGGACATGTATTTTTTATGTAAATGTTATATAAATATTAAATTGTTAATGTTATATTGAATTTTAATATTTTTAAACGAGTTTTTTTTTTTTTTTTTTTTTTTTTTTTTTTGCATAACATAGCTGAGGCCGATCTATAACCGAGATAGTTTCTCGATTTTTGGTTTCAGATTAAAAAATATACTTTCACTTTCGGCACCGGTTCTGAAATGGAAACTATCCTAATATAAAAAAAACTGAAACCAAAATCGGAAAAGGAAAAACTAGCCCGGTTATAGATCGCCCTCAACTATTCTGCGCAAAAAAAAATATTTTTAAAATATTAAAATACAAGCGAGAATCTTGAAAATAACGTTTCAATAGACTTAACATCAGCGTTTTCGTTTCTTCCTGTGACTAGTGAGGAATCTTAACAAGTTTGTTAGATTATTTATATGATGTATTAACACTAGAACCCCCGGAAATTTTCCTCAAGTTTCTTAACAATATTTGACACCAGAATTTTTATTTAAAATTATTTGACTTATTTATTTAACGTAAATCTGCGTTGTTTAAACGTAACTTATTTTATGAAACATTTTCTGGTTCCAGTTGACATTTAATCATATGGTCGGAATCGGATCGACTCCTTCCGGGTGTTCTAGTCTTAAATGAAATTTAATCCAGTCACACCTAAGGTTTTTTTAAGGGGATATTTTGAAAAAAAAAATAATGAAATAAAGTAAAATAAAAATTACTTTTTTCGAAATATAGTAGAAACTTTTTTTTCAAAACTTTTGTACATCATTAACATTTTCGATTAAAAAAGTTAGGAAAATATTGAAATAAAATCTGAAATTGCTACAGAAGAAAAATTTATGGGTAATAAAAAATGTAAGGTCTGAATGTTATATCATTCAAACTGCAGAAAATATTTATGTTTAAAATAATGTCTTCAAGCTTTTATCGGTTATAAATGATCTAATAGAATGAAAATCTGCGGGAAAAAAAATACCATCCATTGATCACAGCGGCTACAAAAAGAGAATAGAAGAAAGACACCGTGCAAATGATCTGTAACATTATCCCATTGGCAGCTGCTTCTGCAGTTTGCGGAGTTGAGTTGCAATTGAACTAACTGTCTTGATAATCTTAATGGAATCGATGGGAGTTACGCACAAACATCTATAGAAAAAAGAAAGACATGATAGGCTATTGGTCTTCTGGATTCTGTATAAAAGGGCGTTCGGCTTTAATGGACTGTATTCCATTTCCGTCGTTGTCATGGAAACGTAATATAATTGCAGAAGTGCTTTCTGAGTAAAAGAGTCTTTTACCCGTGAATTTCTGTTTGAAATACGACCGCGGGGAAAAAGAAATTAAATATCTTTACACAGTATAAACATTTTTTCCACGCACACTTAGAAATCGCATTATTTTTTGCAAAATCTTTACTAAGTACGAGCTTATTATTTAAATAGAATTTATTATAATATATATATTATGGGATATTGCCATTAAATAAAAATAATAATGAACAATTTAAAACAAATATAGTTATTTATATATTTTTGTTTTAATTGAATATTTCTAATCCAAACTGAAATATTAAAAAAAGTGTATGATTGGTTATTCTAATTATTTCTAAGCATATTGAAAGAGTATATTTGTCAAAAAGAAAACACTTTACGAAATCTTCCATATTACGTGTACATAATAATGACTCTATAACATATGTTAATTTATCTTTAATTTTCAACAGTTATTAAAAAACACTGATATCTGTAAATTGTAAATCGAACGTCTTACTTTATTCCTTTCATATATATAATCCATTTTTTCGATGTCAGAAGCAAAATTAAAATAGAAAGTGTCACTTATATATATATATATCGAAAGTATGAAAATTATTAAATCCATGAAAAAGAGGGTTCAAAAACGCAACAATAAAACTAATGAACATTTGCAACAATAAACAATAAACAAACAACTCCTTGCTCGTCGGAGGGTAGGAGGAGTAAAAAAAAAAAACAGGTACCAAATAAAAATTGAAATTGAATTCTCACAGGTTTCGCAAGTTATGGCCGACCACCATACTCCAATAGTGTAAAAAATCAAACAGCGATACATAAACTTCTTAAAAAACTAAAGGCTGTTCTCAACTGCTCTGCTCAACAAGCGCAAAATGTTTTGACACATTTCCAAATTAATTTTTTAACGGAAAGATATAAAATTGGAAAGCCTGACGAAGGAAGCGATTTGGAATCGAACTTTTTTTTCCATTTTTTGATCAATAAAATACCTATTGAGTCATAAGCGATTTTGATCAAGTGACACGGCATTTTTCTCCCCTTACTGAGTGGATTTTCTTCTTTCGTTTCGGAGTTCGGTTCAAAATGTCAACGTTGACAGTATTTTCTGAAAGATCTATTGCGTTTACAAGAAAATGAAAAAAAAAAAAAAAAACAGTTCGATGACATAGTTTCTGAATAACAACACTAACTTCTAGTTTCATGCGTTTCCGAACAAAAATGAATTAAAACTTAAGTCAGAAATTTGACACTTTGGATTTGAGAACAGCCTTAACAAAACCAAAGTGCTGTAAAAAGTTTTTTAACTCCTCCTACCCTCCGACGAGCAAGGAGTTTTTTGATTATTGTTTCTTGTAGCAAATGTTCATTAGTTGTATTGTTGCGTTTTTGCACCCTCTTTTTCACGGATTTTATAATTTGCATACTTTTGATAGAGCTATAGTTACTTAGTGCATACAAGAGCTGCGTTGTGCCTGATGAACTGGGTTGTTTTTTATTACCCCTTTTTAAAAGTATTATATATATGAATATATATATATATATATATATATATGTATATACATATATATGTAGATATATATTATTATAAAATATATACATAATATATATATTAATATAAAATGTATACATTATATATTATTACAAAATATATATAATAATTTTTTCATGAGCGACTTTTGCATTTATTAGCATATTTTCCAATTTATCACTGAAAATAAAAATCCTGAACACAATTTATTAGAAATATAATACAGAAGGTCTGTTAAAAATTGTATACATATCCCTTTTAAAGAATTTTAGCTATATACTTCCAAAGTTGACAAATTTTGTAACAAATAATTCTGTTAAATTTCCCGTCAAAGGGCGGGTCGCGCTCGCCATCACAATACAAAAACTGTAATATCTCCGGATGTAATCATGATAAAAGCATGCGGTTTGCGGTATTTAACTTTAAAAATTCTCTTATTTTTTTAAGCCAATGTAAAAACAAACGTTTTTTTTTTCTTTCCCGGACGACATAAGCCATTAATTGTTTGTCATTATTTAAATAAAAACTTCATTATTTATCAATTTGTCTCCAATATTTAAGTTTTAAATTCATAATTTTACATTCTAATTCTGTGTTGTATAGCATTTGGGATTTTTTTCAATATTACCGAGATAATAAATGTATCAATAAAAAAAAAAAAAAAAAAAAAAAAAAAAAACCTCAAGGTGAACTTAGTTTACGGACACTGTTATGCAAACAAATCGAATTTTAATATTATACTTAAAAAGTAAAACCAAAGAATTTTAGAAAGTAGTAGTACTGGGAAATATATCTAACAATTAAAATTACCCGCTCAAAGCTTAAAGGATTTTACATTTACAGATAAATCTTATTAAAATTACTTTTAAAGAATAAAATATTTATTTCTAATGGTGAAGAAAAGTGAGCGTCAATCATTCCACCAATTTCTGAGTTTATAACAATAAGCGTTGGAAAAAGCGTTTCTCAAAGCACAAATATGTATATCTTTGTTGAGTATTTAATACAGGAACACCGTGTTATAACGAGTATGTTAGAAGGCTAGATTATTTTAATATATCCGAAAACATGATAAAATCCCTGGTGCTAAAATGTTTTAATTTTTTTTTTAAATATGGAAATGTTTCTGACCTACCTATAAGATGTTAAGTTCTAGGTGTATTTTAATTTTTAAATAATATTAACAACAGTAAATTACTTTTATTATAATTGACACCTGTAATGTTCTTTAAAAGTATGTTGAAATATAACTTTTTTCTTCGTGATATTATAATGGTAAATCTGAATAATTGACGGAAGGAAATATTACTGGATTTAATTTAATTAAATCAATTTTAACATACTGATGATTTTTGTAGCTGATAAGTACTCTAATTTGCAACAAAGTATTTCTTATTTCTTACTTATGGTTCTTAAAGTCCTAAACCTGCGGAAATATTTTACAGCACTTATATTAAAGAAAAGTTAATATATTCTTTTTATTTACTAATTTGTTCAATTTTATTAATCTGATGCTTTAAAATTTAAACTGAGTTAGACAAAAAATATTTATTTGCACAACATAAAAAGAAAAGAGAGATTTGAGTGTATACAGTGATGATGTCGTTGATCATATTATAGCATAGTTACATTAATTACTCCGTAATTCTAAGCAGTTTATATGAAACAATTCAAAAAGAACATTCTTGTTAATAAATATTTTATTTAAGAACATGTCACATACAAACAATAACCGTGTAGATGATATAAAAAATTTATGATATTCTTACTTTTGAGAATTTAATTCACCCACTGAATTGAGAATTTAATTCATTAATTCTTTGAATACGATTCTGATATCCCATGTGGACCAATTTTGATGCTATTCGTACTCTGCGATACACTTTTACCAGTATATTTTCAGGAGAAATCCACCCGAGAGGAACAATTTCGTAAATTATGGTATAAATGAGAATCAAGTTCTGTCCCCATAGTTTCCAGTCTTGATCAAAAATCAAAGGGTTAAAAATTAAATAGTTTTTATATAGTGTATGATATTTTAAAAGAAATTTGAAGCTATTAAGCAGTGATCGTTTGATAAGGTGTATACGAAGGCAGTTTGATATCTTCGTGACTTTAAAAAAGGTGGCGGTCCGATTGCACTCTTATTATTATGTTTTCAATATATTATTATCTGCGGCAACATTTGTGCAATTTGAAAGGCAATTTAAATACATTGTGTTCTATTGGATTAAAAAGCAAACAAATGGCTTATTTGTCTTGATTATGAAGAAAAAAGAAATTTAGTCTTTTGATAAAACACCATTTTTTGCGCGGAAAACAATTACCGAAACTGAAGGAAAAGTTGACAATATATTATGGGGACCATAACATGGTATGGTTCACAAGTGGTTTACGGAATTTCGCTGCGTCCATACGAGCACAACAGATGCAGAAAGTTCTGGAAGTCCAAATGAAATCACGACTGAAGAAATGGTCAACAAAATCCATGATATTGTGTGAAAAGCACGTGAGATAGCTAAGAAGGTAAACATTTCAAATGAACATGTATTCAATATCTTGCATGAAAATTTGGGCATGAACAAGTTATCAACAAGATGGGTGCCGCGATTGCTGACAGTGGGTCAAAAGCGGACTCGTGTAACCATTTCAAAGCAATGTTTGTACACGTTAGAGCGGAGTTCAAGCGAATTTTGGGGCATTATGTTACAGTTGATGAAACATAGACACATTACTACACGCCAGAAATGAAAGAACAGTCTAAACAGTGGACTTCTTCTAATGAACGTGCTCCCAAAAAGGCAAAAACAGTTACATCGGCCGGAAAGAATATGGCCACAGTTTTCTGGGATTCATAGGGCGTAATCCTCATTGACTATCCGGAAAAAGGAAAAACGATCACCGGACAGTATTATGCTGATTTATTACACCGTTTTAATGCAAAATTGAAAAAAAAAAAAATCGGCCCCATTTGTCCTAGAAAAAAGTGCTTTTTCATCAAGACAATGCACCAGCGGACTCTTCTGCAATTGCAGCCGCTAAATTAGTGGAATTATTATACGAATTGATCCCTCATCCACCCTACTCTCCTGACTTGGCTCCCAGTGATTTTTTTTCTTTTTCCAAATTTAAAAAGAACGGCTTGGTGAAAAGAGATTTTCTTCAAATTATGAGATCATTAATGTCCCAAATGCCTATTTTGAAGAGTTTGAGAAATCTTATTTTTTGGAAAGATTAAAAACGTTAGAACTTCGCTGGAAAAATTGTATTATTATGAAATGAGACTAAGTCGAAAAACAAAATGCAGTTTGGTATGTATAATTGTTTTTTCATTTAAAAGTCACGAACTTATTAAACTGCCCTCGCATTATGTGTTACAACCATGTTAAATTATTGCGACATAAATGCACCAAAAAATATTATATCATAAAATAAAAAGTAAAATAAAATCTGAAAAAAAGCAATTAATCTTAATGAAAGAAATTCGTTTTGAAACAATAGTTCGGCCTGTAAGTAATTGAAAAAATGAACGTTATTTAATCTTTCTTCAACAGAATTTAATTTACTGATTTTTATTCTTTTAGATCCACCTCCTGAGGGACCAGAGCCGCAGTTTGCTGACGTCATACCAAACGTGACTGTCCCAGCAGGCAGGAGTGTCACACTACCCTGCGTTGTTGAAGGACTTGGAAAATATAAAGTATAATTATTTTAAACTTATATAATCTACTTCTTTCCGTATAATAATTTAAAAAATCCTATCTTTAGAAAATAAATGTGCATGAATTATAACATAAGTTTAATTAGAAAACATGTTATGAGGGATATTATTTTTCTAACGCAAATATTTGATATCATTATAATTCATAAGTATTTGAAGAACATTTCTCTCTAATGTTCCAGTCTGGATTATACATGGTGTGTCAGGTATTTGAGAACACGTGTTATAGGGGAATTATCACCCTGTATATCATACTTACAAATATTTTTGTGTTACATGTAAACATGTCAGAACCTAGAATAACTGAGGAAATGATGAAGCTTGGTGTCATTGGCTCATTGGTTTGAGAACAATTCGATTTAGATAGTGCCACATATTTTAGTCTCGCTTGGTGACTTGTCTTTAATGAAGGGAGGGATCTAGACTGCCAGGCCTTATGCGACAAACGTATCATACAGGAAACAACATTCTCCGCAATATAAAATCATCAAAACACGAGAATTCGTCAGGCACGTTCATATAAATTCTAAGAAGTCGATAAAAGCACTCGCTAGGGAGATTAAGGTCGATGAGGTCACAACATGATGTGTGATTCATGATAACCTTTTTTAGAGTTCGTACGTGATGAGAAGAGTAAAGTTATTGCCCGAGAAAACCAGGAGCAACTGCTTTATCAGAGACAGGTGCCTCATTAACAAGCTGAAACCCCGGAATGATTTTGTTTCTTACTAATGAGAAAAACTTTTCCCAGGTCAAGAAAGTGAACCGCAAAAAGAGCAGTTATGGTGTAAAATTCCCGAAGAGGTTTTGACAGACACGTGCAGAAAATTTCCAGCCTCACTGATGATTCTAAGGGGTCCGGAGAAGCGAAAACGATCTGATACATCCCCATTTCTTTCCATAAGGTACTAGAGTCAACTCCGATGCTTATACCGATATGTTAAAGGACCAAATTACTTCTGTTACACGTGGGAGGCCATACATTTTTTAACAAGACTCTGCACTATCCCATACGGCCGGTACAAACAAAAATGAATGGCTAAAGCATTCATAACTGTATCATCCTCAACTTGTTGCCCCCCCCCCCAGATACCCAGATAATAACCGAATGGCCTATTACCTATGTGGTATAGTTGAGAGGGACTCCTATAGTCATCCACACAGCGATGTTGCTACCCTCAGGGCAACCGTTTTGTCTACAGTGGCAAATGTTCCCAAAACTCATCTGATTGTTACCTGCGGTTAGTTTTGACAGCCTGTAGAGGTGGTTATTGCGGTTGGTATTGGTTTCAATGAATGATTGCATCCAGTGCGTATGTGGCCACTTTTACAGAACGTTAAAAAATGCTCCATCTCTAGTGTATATTCCTATTTGAAAGCAGGCGTTTATTTGTTCTCAAATACCTGATGCACCCTTTATACATATATAATTTAAAAGATCCTTAAGAATATTAAAAAAAAATAAACATAATTTTAAGTACATGAAATCGGTTATTATGATACAAAGTGAACAATAATGAAAGAGAAGAAATATATATATTCTTTACTGCGATATGTTTAGAACAGTGTGTTTCATTCCTTAAAATTGAATTAGAAATAGTATATTGTAAGATCGTCAAATATAGGAAAAATTATGCCCAAAAATTAAAATTAGAAGCTGTATATGCACATAAATAACCTACATGTGTTTGCTCGATTTTATAATATTTCTTCGCAAATTTCAGTTGATCGGTTTCATTAAATATAGAAGAAAAGGGTATTTTAAAATTATATTTAAATCTTCCTTTAATGCAAAGGCCGCATATAAGAATTTCGCAAAACTGGAGTTTTTCAATAAAAATTTGCAGAGGTATGTGAAAAAAGCAGGATCATATATCGTCATAAATTAACGACATCTTCAAAAGAGTCTATATAAGCATGATTTTTTTCGAAGAGAGTATTAATTGAGAAGCAAGTGACTTCTAGTAGTTGACTCTACTAATATATTTGTAATAACAGATAATTATATTTTTATAGAATGGTATGACTAATAAGTATCTCGATATCTTCAATTTTATTTGTGAACAATCTATATGACTATCAGGATGAAATCTCCAGTTATCGACTCTTAATCAGTAACTAAAACACGTAAATAAACACAAATAATAACAACAAGTAAATAAACACAAATAAGAACTTTTTTCTAAAATATCTCTATTCTAAAAAAAAGTAGCTTACGCTGTCACCACCGCCGCCGCCGGTTTTGAATTTTTTGTGACCTCTCTTGACCTCCCTCCTCTTTTTTGTTGTCTTTCTCCGTTAATATGAAGAAAAATATTGCATACAAAAATATGACAAGGTATTATAGAGAAATGTTTGATAAACACGCTGATGCAGACAGTTTTAAAATCGAAGAATTATTTTAAGAGATATTTAATGCTAAATTTGGACAAAATCGTTCCATTAAAAAAGTTTTGTAGGAGCAAAAAATATACATGGGAATTAATTCATTTTTAGATCATTTTATACGATAGAATTTACTGGTGTGCAGGCTGTATTTGTTTTTTTTTTATTTGACTCATTTTTGAGGTTTTATTTCTATTTTAAATTCAAATTTTCAGCATTTCGAAAGACATTTTTTACTTATTTTAGAAAATGATGTTAATTTAAAATGTTGCCAACTGTATAAACAGCGCAAACAATAACGTTTGCTTCAAATTAAAAATTTATTTACACGAGACTATTATAAATAGAAAAAAAAAAGACTTTCAAATTATAATTAAATAATTACGTATAAAAAGCAGGAACTTATTGAAAATTACTTCATAAAAGCTATATTTACACTTGAATTTTAAAATGAAACGCTGTTGTAAAATAATAAATTCATTAACATGCGTTATAGTGTTATTACACGTAAAAATTGCAAGCAACAAAAATCGCATGCGACTCGTCAGATTTCCTGAAACTTACGTATGATCCAATAATTTCATTGACTGTTCGGAGAAATGCTTTTCCATCATCAGATTTCCAAGCATTTGATTGGCTGTTACTGGCGTCTCGCTTCGTTTCAGGAGTCAAAGACCTACCGACAGAAAAAAGTTGCTTGCCTTCGAAGCGACTCCCCTGGAGCCATAAGATAACGTGTAGATGACTGAAATTTGACGCGACTTTGACACCTCGTGTAATAGTGTTATTACACGTAAAAATTACAAGCGACAAAAATTGCCTGCGATTCGTCAGATTTCCTGAAACTTACGTATTATCTGCCTGAAACTTACGTATTATCCAAGCATTTCATTGGCTTTTCAGGAAAAGGCTTTTCCATCGTCAGATTTCCAAGCATTTGATTGGCTGTTACTGGCGACTCGCTCCGTTTCAGGCGTCAAAGACGCGCCGACAGAAAAAAGTTGCTTGTTTTCAAAGCGACTCCTATGGAGCCATAGGATAACATGGAGACGCTTGGAATTTGAAGCGACTTTGACCCCTCGTGTAATAGCACTTTTTAGAAGTCTTAAATAGGAGAAATTACTTCACATTTACGTCACATTACACTTATTACGAAAATGAACAAAAAATAATATTGCAAAATAGTTTAAATCTAAAAATTGCGCGAGATATTTATTTGATATTTTGAAATGATCTTTTCAACTATTTTTGTTAGGATAGCGCAAATAACATTTCATTTCTGACAAAAGTATTTTCACGTGAATGTTAAAAAGAGAAAGAAAAGTTTGGTGAAAATTATGTCAGATTAAAAACAAAACATTTAAAATGTCTTATTTAAAAGAACTTTCTTTTCGCTTTGTTAAAAAATACCGGGAGACAAAGGCTCTGTTTACTTAATTAATTTTATATTACCTTATTTTGAAATGTTTAACTGATTTTATTTAATCAAATACGAAAACAGCCACTGTATCTTTTAACAGCAGCTGATTTTTCCTTAAAATTCTCTAATCAAAGAGAAATGAATAGAAACCCGTTTATAGGGAGATCGCCACTGTTTTTTAAATTGTAATTCAATCTTTCAAAATATTTTTAAAGCCTATCAAATTAGCGTACTTTTAGAGACCCCGGTGTCTGAACGGGGATTGGCGAGCGTAGCTCGTAGGAGGCCGAGACCCCTAGTTCTGAAAAGAAAAGTAATCTAGTATTAACATAGACTGTTATTTTTTATCTTTGAGCCGCTTCATTCACCACTTAGTATGCCAAGAATATATTCAATGAAAAATTAATATTTGAGAGCGCAAAAAGTGCCATTTTGAAGCAATCGTCGTCTTTCTAAAATTAAGGCAGTGCTATTTTTTAATATGTTTATAATACAACAATCCTAAAGTTTTTCTTAAAGTTATATTCGTAGAAATTAGATAAAAAATGCATATGATGCTCTAGTACCACAATTTATAGTTTATATTTATTTAATTTAAATCAATTGTTGTGTGCCATCTATTTGTTCCAGTAATTTTATTTCACTAGACAGCCGTGTAAATTATTGGTTCTGTTAAAGAAATTTGAAATTTATTATTTGAACTGTTTAACAAAACATAATAAATAAAATTTATCTTGTAGTTCTTGTAGTTGCCCATTAAAATGTTTCGATAATTTCGTGAAATTAAACTAAATCACAAGATTACTAAATCATGTATACAGAAGATCGCAAGTTAAAAACTAAATAAATATTAAATTAAAATTATAAAAATTGACGCTTCGGTCATCATCTATGACCATCTTCAGCAAAGAATTCTTTCCTTGTATGTAACATTGAATGTAGGCACTCTTTCGTGAAGATGGTCATAGGTGAATACCGAAACGCCGATTGTTATAATTTTTATTTAATGCTAATTATTTAATTTAGTTTTTAACATTACAACATTAGTAAACCGCCATTTAATAAACTAGTAACTTATTTTATTTTCACGTTATTATTGTAAGTTTTTATGGTGGAAATGCCCAACTCGTTTATTGTTAAAGTTTGCGCTTTTCTGCCAGTATCTGACACCATTTGTCAGTTACGCGTTCATAATATCAGTTATTGGATAGCTCCATATTAATAATTCAGAACATAAAAAAGGGACACATGCATCTGTAGTATTCTATCAAATACGAATAAGGTTTAAGTATTTTGTTTTGAAAATAAAGATTGAAGTATTTTCATGCATAAAGTCCTTGATATATATTTATATATATATACTTGAAATAAATTGTCAAGTACTGCTTCACTTTGTGTCTCTTATTGTTTTTTCAAAATAAGGTTGGTGTCCGTTACTGGCACTATTGAGCATACTTAAGAAAAAAAAAAGAATTTCTAATAATGAAACGTATTTTTCCAAATTTTGTCAATAATAATTTTTGGATGTATCTCTACTACACTGTCAGAAAAACTAGTCAATGTACACTAAATTATTTCTCATTTGTTTACAAATGTTTTTCCTACTCCTAGAAACATATTTTATCCGTGAATGCTTCCAGATAGTCTAAAAAAGAGGGAGAAATTTCATTCATTCCTAGCACACATGCACTCTATTAATACTAAAATCCGCATTTATTTAAAAAGGAAAAACCAATAATTATTTAAATTAATATTTATAATTTAATTCAAAAAAAGAAAATGTTTTCGAATTAAAAAATGAATAACAATTACTTTTCGCATTCACTCAAAAGTACTCACAACTTATTTTTTTAAGCCGAATAAGTTATGAAAAATTAACTTATAAAGTTGCTTAATAAAAATATTGCATTTGCAATATATTTTAAATGAACTCATTTAATTTAAATACTAAATGGGAAAAAATAGATTTTACCCCCAAAAAACTACACTGTCAGAAAAACTAGTCAATATACACTAAATTATTTCTCATTTTTTTACAAATGTTTTCCCTACTCCTAGAAACATATTTTATCCGTGAATGCTTCCAGATAGTGTAAAAAAGAGGGAGAAATTTCATTCATTCCTAGCACACATGCGCTCTATTAATACTAAAATCCGCATTTATTTAAAAAGGAAAAACCAAAAATTATATAAATTAATATTTATAATTTAATTTAAAAAAAGAAAATGTTTTCGAATTAAAAAATGAACAACAATTACTTTTCGCATTCACTCAAAAGTACTCACAACTTATTTTTTTAAGCCGAATAAGTTATAAAAAATTAATTTACAAAGTTGCTTATAAAAAATAATCGCATTTACAATATATTTTAAATGAACACATTTAATTTAAGTACTAAATAGGAAAAAATAGATTTTACCCCCCAAAACATTCTTATCGAATAAAAATACAATATTCATATTTTACAATTAGCAATCTATTTAAAAATATTTATAATTCATATTTTTATCCTATTTTAATAATAAAGTGTAAAAATCCCAGTCACAACCTCATTAAAGACGAAATCTTCCCAAAATTAACTTCCAAAAGCAGGGCTCCCAAATGGTCCGCCAACTGAATACCAATATTATTTTAGAAAAAATTTCTTTTTAGATTTTTCTTACAAACCGCCCCGGAACCACCTTTGAAAGTTAATTCTAGCGCAAACCTAGCATACAATTTTCTGTTAAAATTTATTAGTATTCAGTTGGCGGACCATTTGGGAGCCCTGCAAAAGAAATTAATCAACCCATGCCCATTTGAAGCAAACATATTTACTGCAAAGCAAAGTTACTTCTGTCCAACTGTTGCGCGATCGTTAGCGTACACGTCTCGTAACGTTGGGATGGCTGGTTCGGTTCCAACGGCGGCAAATTATTTTTTTTTTTTTCAGACTTTATTCAATTGACGGTTATTTTACCTCCTGTAACGGGGAAAACATTAACGCATATTCGCCAATTAATGGAAAATCCCTGGCAGCAGTGCTGCCAGTATAATTTCTGTCAATTGAAGAAAGTATTTCTGAGAGTGTATCCTTTCAAACAGGAAGATACACTATAAAAAAACGACATTTTTACAGTTCAAAGTACTGTTCATCTCGCTCACTAACTTTATCACAGTGAATGTGCTGTATCTTTCTTTGGTTTCCTGACTATATTAGCATAAGAAATACAGTAGTTGCGTAAAAATAACAGCACAATGTGCTGGCAATTTGGACGCCAGCAGTTTGTGCTGTAAAAAAATGCGTCCAAATTGCCAGTACATTGTGCTGTTAATTTTACGCAACTACAGTATTTTCCATGTTAATATATTGAGGAAACCAATGAAAGATACAGCACATTCACTGTTATCGAGTTTGTTCGGACAAATTTACAGTGGTTTTTTTACAGTGTAAGTATAAAATGAATTCAAAATATTGTAATAGAGATTTAAACTAGAAAGATCTTTAACGTGTCAATTACTTTGGATTTCACCTAATTACTGAAGAAATTCATCAATAATTAATGAATATCTTCCAGAAAGCAAACATTCGATTTGAATTACTATATATATATATATATATATATATATATATATATAACTGAACAATAATTCTATAGGTTTGGGAAAAATTGGAAGTCAATAGATAAAACAGTAGCATGTCAATTACTATTTATTTTTAAAATAGATATCATTCAGAATGTGCTAAAATGGGAGATAAAAGTGCAGAGGTATACTATAGTATAATTCTGCATTTCGAAATACTACTATTATAAATAAAATATTTTCCTGAGAATGAAAGTTGAATATTTTTCGGGATATATATTATGTAAACCAATCAATTATCCTGAGCTAAAATGTATAAACAGAAGTGAATAATCACACACAAAGGTATTATGAATACATTAATATCATGTTCAGTTGAGCATAAGATGGATATAAATGATTAAATATTGGATTTTTGCAAATATTCAGCCTTTATTTCTAAAATATCATAAACGAATTATTTTCACAAAATGCATTTTTTACAGCTTTCAAACATGGTGGTTATAAATCCAATGTATAACGAGCCATTCTCAACTTGCTGCATATATCAGATAAATGCATTTCCAATGAAGAACGAACTCCAAATCCTGAAGCAGTTTCTTTTTATGTATCTTCGAAACAAAGATATATAAATACAATTCAAATAATATTTTTAAAACTAGGTTCTTTAAAATAAACATTTTGTTACTTTCGATAATTTGTTCAGAATAGGAACGGTATAATGCATCTTTTATGTGACGAGATGTTGAGAACCAGACTGGGCTATCCCACATTTTTTGTGAAAAACGATTTAAGTGTCAAATCAATATTTGTCATGCCATTTATTGGGTGTATAATGAATTTTAATAATGGATCAAATTACTTGGTCCACTCTGTCACTGCCAATTTCATCACCCTGTGCTTGCTGGAGAAGCTGGGTCTCCTCTTTCACTAGTAGTACTGTCATAAAAAATGTTTTGAAAAAAAAATGTTCAGGTCTTAGAAATAAGTTTTCTTGAAATCACTGCTGGCGAGGTTGGTCCACTGTGGGTATGAATATCTGATATACAGGGTGTTGCTGAATTCAGCCAACAAATTCAGAGTGGTGATACTAGGTATCAAGGTAACGACAAATCGTTATAGAACATGGTGTCGCAAATCACATTTAGTGGGAGAACATCGCAAAAAATAGATGTCGACTACTACGTTTTCGCACCTCAATCCCTTAGATTTCTTCTTCTGGGGCAATCTGAATTGTTTTTAATCAGAAGCACTTGGATACACTGACAGCAAGGATCGTCGTCGCTTCAGAAGACATCGCCAGCACGCCCGGGTATGTTTGAACGGGTCAGGCAATCCTTCGTTCGTCAGTGTCGGGTGTGCAATGATCTTCGCGGCCGCAACTTTTATAATATTTTTATTAAAATGTCTCGTCGTCTCCTTTCTGACGTAGGATTGTATAATGCATTGTAATCCTGTTTTATATCAAATAAATGTTTTGCTACTTATTATTGGATGTTTATGTTCCACTCGACGTCACACCCTTCATAACCATTTTTGCTACATTCCCCTACAAAATGTGATTTGCAACTCATGTTCTATGGTTCTATGGCAATTTATCGCCCTATTGATACCTATGATAACCTTTCTGAGCTTGTCGATCGATACCGGTAACACCATGTTTAACTGAATGTCCCATGTTTTAGTCTATAAAATCTTTGACCCCTGCAAAATGTGACTTGCAACTCATATTCTATGGTTCTATGGCAATTTTTCGCCCTATTGATACCTACGATAACCCTTCTGAGTTTGTCGATCGATATCGGTAACACCATGTTTAACTGAATGTCCCATGTTTTAGTCTATAAAATCTTTGACCCCTACAAAATGTGATTTGCAACTCATGTTCTATGGTTCTATGGCAATTTTTCGCCCTATTGATACCTACGATAACCTTTCTGAGTTTGTCGATCGATATCGGTAACACATTGTTTAACAGACTGTCCCATGTTTTAGTCTATAAAATCTTTGACAGAATATAACTGAATAGTAAAAAATTAAGATCTAAAATATACTGTGAGAAACAGGCATATGTGAAGCAGATTGATGCCATATAAATATTATATGTATTTTATCTTTTTTTTTCAGGTTGCATGGATCCACACAGATCGTCATACGTTACTAACTCTTCATGACCGAGTCATTTCCCGCAATCCACGATACAAAATATCGCACAATAACTTTCGAACATGGTGGTTACAAATTCAAGATGTGAACGAGTCTGATTCAGGTCACTATATGTGTCAGATAAACACGTCTCCAATGAAGAACTTAGTAGGAATAATACAAGTCGTCGGTGAGATAGAATTTTGATAATAATAGATTTACTTCATGTTAAGCACGTTTTAAAATACTTGTATGTTAGCTGAAGGATAACAAATAAAAAAAAAATGCATTATTTGCATGGGGAAAAATGTAACTACGTGTTTCATATACCTCTGTACTTGATATTATGTAGTTCATAAAGTTACTAAAACAAACTGCATGAAAATAATCCTAAAAATATTTAATATTTGTTAGTGTATGGTTTAATTACAAAATTTATAAAAGACAACGACAATTTTATTCTTACCATATTTCGTTAAATTTTGCATTCCGCAAATCCTTTGCTATGTACATTGTACCTAGCAATAATACTTTGTAATGCTTCTTACGTATTTTTGATACTGAATTTATTAATTGTCTGATACTGAATTTTTTAACTGTCTGTTAAATATTAGATTTAAAAGGTGAAAAATTACATGTACCAGCGTTTAAAATTAGAAAGATTTTAAACTAAAAAGAGAATGAATCTTGAATATTTGCAATGCTCTTTGATTTCGTTCTAAAATTCCAGATAATTTAAATATTTCTAAATAGAATTTCACATTTAATATATATATTTTTTTAATTCAAGAATTACATATCTTATTTCAATACTTTTTTAAAAAATATAATTGGATATTCTCAGCGAAACCGCACGGATGTGATTAGTTTAAGCTTACGTTAACCATTAAACGTCATAACATGATAATATTGAAGTATTTCAAAATTTTTGTTGAATGTACCAAGCCGTGGGATAGCGTTTCTCTCTCTTTTTTTTTTTTTTTTTTTTTTTTTTTTTTTTTTTTTTTTTTTTTTTTTTGCAAAATAATCTGGAACAAAAATAATTAAAAATTATGTTACAAAAAATATATTGCTGAAGTAAAAAGAAATTCAATGATACTGTTAACAAAAATCAGTAAGGTAGAGTGCTCTGACTTCAGCCAAATACAGACAAATGTTTATATTTACAGTAAAATATACTCGTTTCCACAGAATATAAAAATAGTTCGACAGCGCTGTGTTAAAAGCTCATACGTAGATTCATAAGTAATGCACTCAAACTCAAAATATTCGACTTAAACGGCTCACTATGTGTATCATATTTCCTTTCATATGGCATAATAAATATTTACATAGCTAAATATTTTATACCTGGTATGGAATTATTCATACTATTCTTAAAATATTCCAGCAATTCGAACATAATCTTCAGATGAAATTTTATTGCGTTTCCCTTCTATAAATGATACATTAAATTTTTTGAGGATTAAAAAAAATATATTAATTAAATCCTTAACAAAAAAAAAATTAAAATATTTAATAAAAATAGCTGTGAGTTTTCTCTTATTATTTTTAATGAAATCTTAAAATTAGTGATATAATTATAGGAAACACTTTAGGCGACATAGAAAAATGCTGATAATAAGGATTATTTTGTTGACTAGACTTTTATTTGTCCATTTAAATGTATTAAAATCAAATTAATAAATATTTTCAGATTTTGTTTCCTACTACAATCTCAACGGAAAGTTTAATTCATACATACATATATATATATATATATATATATATATATATATATATAGCTTTAATAAAAGTGAATGATTATGAAAATTATTATGAAAAGAGGGTGCAAAACAACAATAAAAATTCATGAAAATTTATAACGAAAAAACAACAAACAAACCACTCCCTGCTCTTCAGAAAGTGGGAGGAGTGAAAAAAGCAGATATCAAAAACAGAAATTGGATCCTCACGGGTTTCGCAAGATATGGCCAACCCACATACTCCAAAAGTATAACAATAGATTTAAACTTTCAAAAACACAACATAACAAAGCTATTTTATAAAAAATATTAACGAATCAAAACTGCTTTAAAAACAAATATAACCAACCAATTCAAAATCCAAGAAAACCGATTTAGCTTATAAAACGTATATAAAAATTAATAAAAATTTTAATATGACTAAATCATTAAGCAATTAGAAGTATTGAACATGTGAGAAGGCCATATCCCCACCTTTACCCATGAAGACCTGAAAAAAACTTGCTACCTTTAAAACAATCACTACGCTCCACTTCTTTCCATCAGCAGGAGTTGCAAGCAAGGCCATAATCGAAGTTAGACCAGCGTCCTAAAGACTTGTCTTTCCATTATCCTCATAAACATTAATTTTCTTTCCAAGTCACCGCAGTTTCTACTTGAAGCACATCAACATGCAGACGTTCTTAAAGACTTTAATCCACACCCTTCATATATTCAAGCAGCTACCTTGGCATCCATTACGGTGTTTGGCCGCTTAGCTGTTGTCACTTTAGAAAACTCTTCTCAAGTTGATTTACATAATGAAAAATAAACTGGTATGGAAATAAATTATTATAAAAAAGATTAGCAGTAAATTTAAAAATCTGTGAACTCAAAAATTCTCTATTACTACAAATTCTATAAAATCTATTAATTTGTCCCACAATAATGTTATTAAAAACCTTCTTACTTAAATTTGAATACCAGTGTGGCATCGATTGAGTATTAAAATTAAAAAATCCCTTTTATCAAAAAGCTTAATTAGTATATTGCTATCTTTAATTAAAATGTCTAAATCCAAAAAATTAACATGTAAATTATCAACAGAAGCCTTATTTAATTTTAAACATGGAGGATAGATATCGTTAATCGATACCAAAAGTTTGTCATCGAATATTATTAAATCATCGATATACCTTAAAACTGAATAACTCTTATTACTGTTTAAAACATAATTAAATTCATAATAAGAAAGAAACAGATTTGCAGCAGAACTCGAAAAATTAGTTCCCATACCGATACCACATACCTGGTAGAAAAATGAGCTATTGAATGTAATGAAATTATTAAGAAAACAGAAATTACATAAACTCAAGAAAAAATCTCTTTTAATTCCAAGCTCCTCCTCAATACAGAACATATCAAAAATATTTTTTAGTGTATCATAAAGTAAATCTATAGGTATATTAGAAAATTAGATTATATATATATGTATATATATATTCAAAAACCATAACAAACTTTAAAATTGTACACAGCCAATAAATTTGACATTGATAGGTATATTTTCGAAATTAAATAACTGATAAACTTAATTTCAAAATTATTTTTGAATAATGAGTCCACCACCGATATTACTTGCCTGGTAGCATCGATTGAGGTATTCGTGTATATTTTAAAAGATGCCAGGTATTTCTCGCACACGTGCAGGAGCAAGGGATATTCCAGCGACAAGATCATTAACAAAATCAACGTGAGTCTCATAAACCAAAATTTTCATTTATCTCCATAAAAAGCAATCGAAGTTAGATAAATAACGAGATCGAGGTAGACAATGGAATGGTGAAGCACCACAAGTCAGGCAGTTGTTATAATTTTTTTTTCTAGAAGAGGTTTTACCAAAACTATTTCCCAAATGTTCCGATCACCATTTATAAATGAATGTGGATTCACCATGATGGAGCGTAAATTGCTCCGAACAGTGACGAAATTTTCTGGATGCAAATTGTGGGCTCGAAAGATTAAAGTGTTTGTTTATGCTATTCCAGTTGACTCTGTTGAGGATCGCGGCAGTTTATTATATATTGTTACAGCACGTGTGCGTGTAATACCTGGAATCATTCAATCCGTACGCCATTCGCTGCATCGACGTGCGAGGCATGTATCACTGGTCGCAGAATTTGAACACTTATTGTAAACGTTGTACTTGCCAATGACTCTGTCAATGAAGAAATTTTAATTCCATTCATGACTTTTTCCTGTGTTTGTGCGTCAACGCGTCACTTGCGCGCATACATTCGAATACAAATGATAATTGTTATAGTGCGGTCTATAAAACCTTAAAGTTTCTAGAATGACTTTGGAACCACACTGTATTTGGTAAAAATAACTGTTTACTGGAATTATTACACCATTTAATCTGCATATTTTACCTTTCAAATGCGTAATAAGCATTCTTTCGAACAGTATGAACACATTACTAATCTGCTTTCATAATTCATAATGCTTGTTTATTTTTTTTTCTTTGTGCACAATCATGGTACATGATTGAGGTCTGCTTAAACTTCATATTTTTGATATCAGATTTATTAATTGGTTGAATAAAAAAAATGCATTTAAAAAATATATAATTTTGTACATATAATACATATATATATATATTTAAAAATGCACAAATTTTAAAATTTCCATGTAGTATCTCCAAAAATTCTTGAAGATCAAACGAGTTCTGACACCGATGTTCGGGAAGGTTCTGATGTTTCTCTAAGATGCAAAGCATCCGGATCACCTACACCTGATATTAGATGGCGAAGGGAAGATGAAAAAGATATTACACTTGGAACAAAAAAAGGTACGTTTTAAGCTAAGGATATAAGATAAAATTATTTCACTTCCATTATATAGTGTCTAAATTCTGCATAAAAGTATTTAAATGTTACATTTTCGGACTTACTGTAAAAGCACTTATTTTCGCGAGCCGTAATTTTCGCAAAAATGAAGATATCGGTCATTTCGCGAGCTGAAAATTTCTCGAATTTTATATGAACAGAACCGAAAGTAGAAAAATCTCGAAGCTAGCTAAACCCCTTTTGAATAAGGCATTTTAAGGAACTTTCTTTTGCCAACCATAAGATAATTTTGAATGGCTTCAAAGAAGCTTGTATAAATATTGTGAGTAAATGAGCTGCATTCCATTAGTTGTATTATTGTTTTTATTCAAAAATTAGTTGAATAGTGTTCAAGAAATAGTTGTAAGCATTCAAGAAATCTGTGTACTTATTTCTTATTTAATTAACTGTAATCATTAAATTTTGAATAAGGGGAAAATTTCTGATTTTTTATTATTATTTGAGGCAAAAAAAAAAAAAAATCGCGAGGCTTAAATTTTCGCGATTACGACAGGCTCGCGAAAATCGCGAAAATTAAAGCCTCGTGCAATAAAGTGCTTTTACAGTATTACAATTTCTGTTTTACAGGGCTTAATAATGTCGCGATTTTTTAATAATTGTTTACACAATTGAACTTCATTTATAAATATTAAACATTTGTCACTCAATAACTTCAATTTGAAATAAGTTTATTTAATTGTTAGCATGTATCACGTTAAGCCTGTAAAACGTAAATACAAATTTAGAACATAAAATTGAATAACTCTTCACTAAAAGCTACTTTTTTCAAATTTACAATAAACTGAAAAATACATATTTTTCATACAGTGTATGTACGAATAGAGTCCCTGAATACAAAATGTAAAATCTCGAAAAGAAAGTTGGACAGAAGAATACATCAAACGGTATTTTTATTATGAAATCTGTAAAAATTTCATACACACGTTCCAAAAATTGTTGCAAAAGCTTTTAATAGATGACATGGTAATAGCAATAAATACGAGCCTGTAAATAGTGCTTCTACATGCTTTGAATAACCCCAAGGGATCAGAGTCCATAAGCCGCGTTTTTGTCCCATGAAATATCACTAAAATTGGATTATGTTATACTGACTTAATTATTTCACTTTTTAATTGTCTGAGCGAAGCGAAGACTAATACTCAGCGAAATATTACTGTCCGGACACATTACTACTACGATGGATATTAACGCCATGTCCTACTAAAAAAAAGCCTAATAAAAACCTTTCGTCAAGCATAACTCAAAAAATATTTGTCGGATTTCTTTTCTGATTACACCAGAAGGTACCTATGAGGGTCGCCTACTGAATGCACCTGCTATGAAAAATAAGTTCCAAACCGTTTAAAAATTATGTAGAAAAAACTGATAAAAAAGCACAATTTATCTGCATACGTCACAGAAATTTGGTGTGCGTCACTTTCACCGGTTGATGTTTTCGTAGACAACTGGTTTGAACACATGGAGCAAATAATAATAAAAAAAAAAAACGAACGCATTAATATTGAATTGATCAGTTTCAACCACGTGATCACAAACCTTGCAAAAACCCGTGGTAACCAGTTTTGGTGGGCAAACAAATAATAATACAGTACTCCGTACCACGGTGACCGTTTTTAGCCTGTTGTATAAAATCTGGCCTGTTGTATGACATACAATTGTGGATGATTAAAACAAAAGACATGAGTGTTTATTACTCCGGGAGGTTATCTTTCTCTGGATGTCTGTCTGTCTATCATACAGCATGCAATTTTCTTGTAAAGGATGATATTATTATGCAGTAAAACCTCCATAACGGACACACCCGATTAGTGGACACCTCTATTTAGGGGGCATTTTTTCGATTACCAACCCTTAAATAACTGTACATTTTTTACTCTCAGTAGTGGACACCTCCAAATAGAGGACAAATTCTGCCCTCCCGAGGTGTTCGCTATTCAGAGGTTTTACTGATAAAACCTCCATAGCGGACACACCCGATTAGCGGATACCTCTATTTAGCGGACATTTTTTCGATTACCAGCTCTTAAATAACTGTACATGTTTTACTCTCAGTAGCGGTCACCTCTAAATAGAGGACAAATTCTGCATTCTCGGGGTGACCGCTATTCAGAGGTTTTACTGTATATAATATTGATGGTTATTTTACAGGGCCACACAAAAGAATAAGAATATATGAAATGAATATAAACTAAATTCGGGATTGGTAGATCGCTGATGGTAATGTAATTTTAGGATGTTGTTACAGTCATCCACAGCATGTTTTTAGAGTTTTGTTCATCTAACGAAACCCTACCTGTCTCAC